>JAHSPW020000015.1:16590239-17790239 GCA_019985065.2 Arctostaphylos glauca | reverse complement strand
AGCTTCTGCTTTATGCCTATGGACCAAAAAACTCTCAAATTAAATAGAGGATTTTTTTAGGATCTCCATTTTGATGCTTTACATTTCTGCATTTCATGATCATCTTTTACGACAAGTTCAATTGCAACAGAAGGTTGTTTCACAAAATATATAAACAAAGGTGTGATACATTGACATGTAGTCTCTTGAGTCAACTTGAATATGTAAAACAAATAAATGCCTTTTCGTTGTTATTTTGATGTCTACTATCCTATTTAGGGAAGGGAAATCCAGCTGCTAGCTAAATTGACATTTAATTGTGATCTATAGTTTTCAATTAACTGACCAACTCTTAAAGCAAGTTTTCTACTTTTTATATAGTTACTCCAGTCGTGTGATGTTTTTTACGGGATGTGAATTTCAGTTCTTGGCATTAAATGTCTCTTTCATTTTCATTTTCCATCTCTCTTTGGATGAACCTTTGTCTTCCGTGGGAAACATCGCCTCAAAACCACAACGGCTTCAAGTATAGGCAACCTTCAGCAACAATCAAGTATCGCGACCTCCAACCACAAGGCAGAGGTAAAAAAAAAAAAATCTCTTTCCGTACTGATGTTAGATTTTGATACTCCGGTTTGTATTTTTTTCGTAATTTTGATACTCCGATTTCTATCGGGTTTCATTACCCAAGGGAAGGTTTAGGGGTTAATTCATTCTTAAAGCAATCTTTGTGAGAAATCATGTTAAAGGTTTACGGGATCTACCCAAAACGATTTAAGGGTTAGAGAGAACTCTTAAGCCGAACACGCACACAGAGAACTTTGATGCATTTGATTGGCAGTCATGGTATGAAGTATAACACGCACACAGAGAACTCTTAAGATGAATATATTGAGAAGGAGAAGATTGTACAAACGCTCCCAATAGTGAAATTACGCGGAAGCGTTCAATCTACGCCTAGAGGGGGGTGAATAGGAGTTTTAATAAAAATTATACCAATTTTCAGATTTAAAAAAAATTAATATTGATAAACGGGTTGATTAATCCAAACCAAAAATAAAGTACTGCAATAGAATAAAAATTGAAACAGGATACGCACGATTTACGTGGAAAAACTTAGGGTCCTAAATAACCCTAAGTCAAAACCACGGCCTAACACTACTGTTTTATTCTATTAATCGAAAAGAAGTACAGATTGCGAAATAGCAAAAACCTTACCCCAAGCTTTTACCTATTCTCGCCAATCTCCGATGCTCCCAGAGCTTCTTCAAGATCCAATAGATGCACCACGGACTTCACGCCCGATCTCCGGATTCAACCGGCTCCGAACCAATCTCCAAAAGATTCGGTCACAGCAGCAAATGACACCAAGAAATCACAAGATGAAATGATGTATGATGTGTAGCGTGATCTTGACAAACCCCAAGATCGTTCAAAGAAATTCAAGAACGAAAAAGAAAGAATATGGGCTGTGATGAAAACTGTCACCCTCGCCTCTAACAAAAACAAAACAGTCGAGCAAGAACAGAGAAAAAGGAACGTGGGCTGCAACCCATACTTGTCAATCTCGCCTCTCTGTATGTATTTTATTCTTCGTGCTCGTCGCTATTGTATATGACCTAATAGTTGATATATATATAGGCAAATCCAAAGAAAAAACGAGCCCTTCCTTTATCTTTTTTCTTTTTATATAATAATAGTATATATAACGTATTTTCCGGAGAGTTAATGATATAGATGGAAAACATGATTTTTTTTTTCGGAAAAGGTAAATCACCTAGTCAAAGGAAATTAAAATGATTAAGGAATGTGTATATATATATAAGAATTTTGAGTAAGAAAAATCCTCTAATCAGTAAAGAAGACTAAAATGATTTTGAGCTCGATAATGCTATGCATGAGATGTCGTGCAATGCTTTTACCTCTCACGCAATTGGATCGATTTCGCAATGGTTAACTTGGCGCAGATAATGAGAAGAGCATCGAGCGAGCAACTACCCCATAAGAACCTACCCATTACAATCAAATGCAGAGACATGAATGGAGGTTTTGAACAACCCCGGAAAGTGCCAAAATATCTAACAATCTCCCCCTTTGGCATTTCCGGGACAAAACCAACTACACTAAAACATAATGGAAAAATACAACTGAAAGAAATAAACACTAGCCGAAACTAGGTCTATCCAATGAAGCTTGAGTTGCACTTCCAATACCTGCAAAGATAGTTCAACAAAAACTATGCGACAAAATATATGTTTCGAAAAGTAGAATGGGTCAGCATAATTTATAAAAAAAAACGACAAAGCACATTATATCCAAAAGCATGAAAATCCAACCACTGATTCATCAATAAAATAAATCTCTTATATACTCCCCAAAAGAACGATAGCCCTAAAAAATTCTCTATCTTTATGCAAGACTCAACGACACATATCACTCTCCATTACTCCCCAACTCATGACCATAAAAACTCTCCCCCTTTTTGTCACGGAAAAACAAAGCGAAAAAGTATATATCCGAGTGAGACACATGCAACTTGAAAGCATACGAGAGAATCATACGATATGCAATAACAAGAATCACATAGGCAAGATGGCTATAAGAGAAATGCATCGAATGAAAATTTAAGACCATATCAACTCATGAATTAAGCATAATGATGCAGATCAAGGAATGGACAGAATACCATGCTCAAGCCTATGAACGTGAAGCGTAAACGCCGTGCATGAGGAGCAAGAAAAACTTATCAAGGGCTAAGTGGGCACTATAATCTTATCTCAAGAAAGGTTTAAACAAGACAATACTACTAAGTACATAACAACACATGACAACTCAAAATTAAAAACATTCAAAGTAAGCATATGAGATGACATGTGACCCCACACACAACTTAATCTAGAGAAATTAAACCAAGAGATTTCCTAAGGTACTCAAACCTAAGAGAATCTAAAGGCTTAGTGAAAATATCCGCTTTTTGATCTTGTGTGGGTATAAACTCAAGAGCCACGACACCATCTTCAACCAAATCACGAATAAAATGATGACGGATGTCGATATGTTTAGTCCTGGAATGTTGGACTGGATTTTTAGAAATATTAATGGCACTTGTGTTATCACAAAAAAACAGTCATCACACCTTGAGATAGACCGTAGTCTTGAAGCATTTGCTTCATCCATAAAAGTTGGGTGCAACAACTACCAGTGGCAATATATTCGGCCTCTGCAGTGGACAACGAAACACAATTTTGCTTCTTGCTATGCCAGGCAACCAAGCAGTTTTCCAAATAGAAACAACCACCGGAGGTACTCTTCCTATCATCCGCGCTTCCGGCCCAATCGGCATCGGAAAATGCGGCTAAGTCCACATTAGTACCCTTAGGATACCAAAGACCAAGCGTGGAGGTGCCCTTAACATAACGAATAATTCGCTTGACAGCGATCAAGTTAGACTCTTTAGGGTCAGATTGATAGCGGGCACACACTCCAACACTAAACGAAATATCGGGACGACTAGCGGTAAGATATAATAAGCTTCCTATCATACTACGATAAAGCGTGGAGTCAACACTAGCGCCCTCAATATCTTTAGCAATTTTAACGGTGGAACCCATGGGAGTACGAGTACTCTTGGAATCTTCCAAGCCAAATTTTTTGACCAATTCTTTCGCATATGTGGATTGGGACAAAAATATCCCATCATTCAACTGACGAATTTGAAAGCCTAGAAAGTAAGTCAATTCTCCCATTAGGCTCATTTGAAACTCATGGGACATCTGTGCCCCAAATTGTTTCGCGTGCCGCTCATTTGTGGATCCGAACACAATATCATCAACATATATTTGAGCAATTAAAAGGTCGCTCTCAATTTTCTTCAGAAATAAAGTTCGGTCTACTCCCCCTTTCACAAAGCCGGTATTTAAAAGATGATCGGTTAAACGTTCATACCAAGCTCGAGGGGCTTGTTTAAGGCCATAAAGGGCCTTACGAAGGCGGTACACATGATCAGGGAATGATGGATCAATAAACCCTTTGGGTTGTTCCACATACACCTCCTCCTTAAGGTCACCATTCAAAAAAGCACTTTTAACATCCATTTGAAATAATTTGAAATTAAAATGAGCTGCAATACCAAAAAGGAACCTTATTGACTCCATTCTTGCTACGGGGGCAAAGGTATCATCGAAATCAATTCCCTCAATTTGGGTGTACCCCTGGGCAACTAACCTAGCCTTATTACGCACGACTATGCCATCTACATCCTTTTTATTTTTAAATATCCATTTAGTGCCTATGACATTAGTGTGAGAGGGTCTTGGTACTAAGTACCAAACGTCATTCCTAACAAATTGTTGTAGTTCTTCTTGCATGGCTCCTATCCAATGGTCATCTCGTAAGGCCTCTTCTACCCTCTTTGGCTCTAATGTGGACGTGAAACACACATAATTGATCTCATTTCTAATTTGCCTCCTAGTTTTTATCTCATTATTAGGATCTCCTATGACTTGGCTAATGGGATGGTTAAGCTTTACTCTAGCTGAGGGTTCTTTGGTAGACACAGGAACTAAGTTGTGTTGACCTAACTCCTCATCTTCTAAAGGCTCATCTACCTCAACCTCACTATCATTTTCAACTTTCTCATCCACACTCATAGGAACGTCAACAACCTCTTCAAATGAAACTCCTTCATCTAAACCATTGGATTGAAACTCCCCCTCAAAAATTTCCCAACTCCCCTCATCATCATCATTAACTTGAGGGACTGACTCATCAAGAGTGGTATCGTCAACAACTACATTGGCTGACTCAACTAGGGTAGATGTGCGTAGATTATATACTCGAAAAGCTCTACTTGTGTTGGAATAGCCTAAAAAGATACCATCGTCACTCTTGGAGTCAAATTTACCTAAGGACTCACTGTCTCTCAAAATATGACATTTACTACCGAACACCCTAAAATACTTCACTGAAGGCCTCTTACCATTCCAAATTTCATAGGGTGTGAGAGTTGTCCCTGGTCTAACGTACACTCTATTTATAGTATAGCACGCAGTATTAATAGCTTCAGCCCAAAGGTTTCTAGGGACGCGTTTGGCATGAAGCATAACTCTCGCCATCTCTTGAAGGGTTCTATTCTTTCTTTCAACAACCCCATTTTGTTGAGGTGTGCGAGGTGCAGAGAACTCGTGCTTAATACCCTTTTTATCACAATATTTTTCAATGCCGGAGTTCTCAAACTCACGACCATGATCACTGCGGACTCGTGTGATAGGGTACCCTTTCTCATTTTGAATACGTTGACAAATAGTTTTGAAACAAGCATAAGCATCAGATTTTTCTCTAAGAAAACCAATCCATGAGAAGCGAGAAAAATCGTCAACTATAACCAGAATATATCGCTTGCCCCCTAAACTTTCAGTACGTGAGGGTCCCATCAAGTCCATGTGAATTAACTCTAAACATTTCGTGGTAGCAACTAAATTTGTCTTTTTATGAGGGCTTTTTATTTGTTTGCCCTTCATGCAGCCACCACACACAAGCCCTTGCCCATTGGCAAGTTTGGGCACTCCCCTCACAATCTCGTTCTTGGTTATTCGATGCAATTCCGAAAAATTTACGCGTCCTAAACGTTGGTGCCAAATTTCTACATCATCAAGCAAAATTCGATGACACACATTAGAACTTGCAGTTTCAACACAATAACAATTATCAGAAGATCGAATACCTTTAACCACACACACACCTGAAGCATCAATTATAGAGCAATTATTTTTAGAGAAATTGACTTCATGCATATTATCACAGAATTGCCCTATGCTTAACAAGTTAGCTTTTAAACCCTCAACATATAACACATTATCTATCAGAGGGATTCCGGGTGCATTTATGGTGCCTTGTCCTACAATTTTACCCGTATTACCATCGCCAAAAGTGACAAAACCACCATTATACTTCTCTAGCTTAGCAAAGAAAGACTTATTTCCAGTCATGTGCCTTGAACATCCACTGTCTAAGTACCAGGCGCAAGCATCATGTGCCCGAAAAGCAGTGTGTGCTACATGACAAACGACATCGACTCTCTTCCATGTTTGCTTCGGTTTGGTGTTCACATGTGAGGTGTGACCGTGTGTAGTACGTCTTTCAATAATCCTATCAGTCTCTCCATTATTGTTAGCCAAATTTGACAATTTTTTGATTTCCTCGACGAGGTGAGAAGTTTGATTCGCCAACTGACTCAAAGTCTTTTGAAAATTCTCATTCTTAATGTTTGTGGGAAACTGACGCACAACTTGAGGTCTTCCCACATTGGGCTGACCATATCGAACACTTTTATTAACTGGGGCTATAAACAATTTCCCCTTTGTTCTCTGATTGTCTCTTCTAAGTGTATAACAAAAAGGTCGAATGTGACCTTGACCACCACAGTAGTGACAAATAAAAGGATTTTTCTTTTCAAGAGCATGATTACTGTTGTAAGCATTTTTAATGAGGGTGGAAGATTTAATAGAAGATTCGGGTTTATCACTTACTACCTCATTCTTTGTAATTTCAGATTTCACAAATTTGATTTCCTTTTTTGTGAACTCGTTAGCCTTAGGTGTCAGTGAAAGTGGATCAACAAACCCTAAGCCGCTTCTATTTCTAAACGTACGTGTCATTTCGGCAATACGAGTTGCGCCACACTCATTACGCTTTATGGCCTCAGTGGCCTCCCTAAGATCACGCTCCAATTCAAAAATCTTATCCTTAGACCCTTCGAGAGCTTTCAAGGCATCCACACGCTCTCTCTCAATTTTGGCAAACTTTTCTTTCAAATTGGCGTTATAGGTTTTTAATTCTTTAAGCTCGATGTTCTTAGATTTAATGTCATCACTAAGTTTGTTCCTCTCACCACTAATTTTCTCGATGACACTCATGAGTTCCTTCTTTTTCTTTTTCAGTTTGACACCCTCTTTAAACAATTGATTATAGGCCTCATGAATAGAATCTATATCATCATCACTATTCTCACAGTCTTCATCAGTCGAGACATACTTACTATCGTCGCTAAGAGTTGTAGAAAGTTCAACCGATTTGGGGGATGTGGAGGACTTAATGTTGGCAACAAGCACAGAATATCTAGGAGCTTCAGAACCCCCATCACTACTGTCATCACTATCGTCATCCCATGTAACCTTATAACCCTTGGCCACTTTCTTTTTAAGAGTGTTTGCACACTCTGCTTGAACATGCCCGAAACCATGACACTCGTGACATTGTATACCTTGGGGTTTCTTGGGTTTATCAATAGTAGACTTCTTTTCATTATCCCCAAAATTAAAATTCTTGCTTCCACTAGTCGAAGAAGAAAAATTTCCAGAATTATTATTTTTACGGAATTTAACAAATTTTCTGAATTTTTTAGCAAAGAAAGCAAGTTCTTCTTCGTCAAGGTCATCATCGCTCTCTTGTGTCACAGAGGATTCTTCTTTAGACGATTTAAAAGCAATGCTTTTATTAGTCTTTAATGTAGGTTTCTTTGAGAGATGGTTCAATTCAAATGTTTGAAGTTTACCTACAAGCTCCTCAAAAAGAATGTCATCAACTTTATCACTTTCTTCGATCGCAACTACCTTAGCCCTAAACCTCTCAGGAAGAGACCTAAGCACTTTTCGACAAACTTTAAGATTAGGGATTGGTTCTCCTAATGCGTGGAAGGAATTAACGATGTCACTCAATTTAGTGATAAAACTATCAAATGCCTCATCTTCCTGTATTCTCAAATCTTCGAAACGTGTTGTAAGCATTTGGAGTTTTGAAGTTTTAACAGTCTTAGTACCCTCGTGGGTGACTCGGAGAATATCCCAAGCTTCTTTTGCAGTGGTGCATGTGGAAATACGACTAAACTCTGTTTTACTTAATGCACCATAGATGGCTCCTAAAGCTTTAGAGTTTGCCTCAAAACTATCATTGTCAGCCGAATTCCACTCAGTGTCCTCCTTAGCTCTCATCTGTTTAGTCGTAGTGTCTTCTATGGTTGGGGTCTCATAGCCATACCTAACAGATCTCCAAACCCTAACTCCTAGGGAACTCAAATGTGTGGTCATACGTGCTTTCCAGTATGAATAATCGTTACCGTCGAAAAAAGGTGGCCTCGAGTTTGAGGCTCCCTCACGTGGTGCGTTCATGTCCATATATTATAACCAAAATTAAACTCAGGTGGTTAAACCTAAACAGAGCAACCCGCTCTGATACCAATTAAAATTACGCGGAAGCGTTCAATCTACTCCTAGAGGGGGTGAATAGGAGTTTTAATAAAAATTATACCAATTTTCAGATTTAAAAAAAATTAATATTGATAAACGGGTTGATTATCTCGATTAATCCAAACCAAAAATAAAGTACTGCAATAGAATAAAAATTGAAACAGGATACGCACGATTTACGTGGAAAAACTTAGGGTCCTAAATAACCCTTAGTCAAAACCACGGCCTAACACTACTGTTTTATTCTATTAATCGAAAAGAAGTACAGATTGCGAAATAACAAAAACCTTACCCCAAGCTTTTACCTATTCTCGCCAATCTCCGATGCTCCCAGAGCTTCTTCAAGATCCAATAGATGCACCACGGACTTCACGCCCGATCTCCGGATTCAACCGGCTCCGAATCAATCTCCAAAAGATTCGGTCACAGCAGCAAATGACACCAAGAAATCACAAGATGGAATGATGTATGATGTGTAGCGTGATCTTGACAAACCCCAAGATCGTTCAAAGAAATTCAAGAACGAAAAAGAAAGAATATGGGCTGTGATGAAAACTGTCACCCTCGCCTCTAACAAAAACAAAACAGTCGAGCAAGAACAGAGAAAAAGGAATGTGGGCTGCAACCCATACTTGTCAATCTCGCCTCTCTGTATGTATTTTATTCTTCGTGCTCGTCGCTATTGTATATGACCTAATAGTTGATATATATATAGGCAAATCCAAAGAAAAAACGAGCCCTTCCTTTTTCTTTTTTCTTTTTATATAATAATAGTATATATAACGTATTTTCCGGAGAGTTAATGATATAGATGGAAAACATGATTTTTTTTTTCGGAAAAGGTAAATCACCTAGTCAAAGGAAATTAAAATGATTAAGGAATGTGTATATATATATAAGAATTTTGAGTAAGAAAAAGCCTCTAATCAGTAAAGAAGACTAAAATGATTTTGAGCTCGATAATGCTATGCATGAGATGTCGTGCAATGCTTTTACCTCTCACGCAATTGGATCGATTTCACAATGGTTAACTTGGCGCAGATAATGAGAAGAGCATCGAGCGAGCAACTACCCATAAGAACCTACCCATTATAATCAAATGCAGAGACATGAATGGAGGTTTTGAACAACCCCGGAAAGTGCCAAAATATCTAACAATTTAGTAAGGAATCAATCAAAGGAATACATAAGCAAAATAAAAAAAGACAAAAGAGACAAAAAAGCAGACAAGTTTATGCAGTTTGGTGCTTCCTTGGCTCCCATAGCTAAATCACATCAAATGCAATATCATTATCTCAGAAAGCTCCAGTATCTTGACGGACTTGCTAGCATTCACCACCTCATCCTGAGATTAAGTGCATGAATCAATATTGAGCACAGAGTAGTACCCCAATAGTGCAAAAAAATTCTTTTGGATTGAAAAAAGATGGAAATGAGGCACCAAAGACAATAATGTACTCTCAACAGAAGAAGGATTAAAAGAGTAACTAAAAGTCTGCTACATTATGCCTCGTTCACTATCGACGAACAAATTTCATAGTTCATTGGGAGGGATACTTGATCCAAAAACAGAATGTTCTATACTACACAGGAAAAGAATAGATGAGTTATAGCTATAATACAAGTTGTGAGAACCCTAATTCAATGCTAAACTACATGTTGACTGGATTTTATATGTGAGTGGTAGGAATACAGGGAAGACTGAAACACCTAAAATCATAAAGAAACAATGAACACAATTACTCTCCTTGAAAAAATTAGTATGAAACTTGATATGCTTCGTATGAAATTATCTTGTGGCATGTCAGTCTTCTAACAACAAAAGTGAGGAAAGTAAACATGCGAATTAGGACATCTTTCAGTAGATCACAAATCATAAAATGAGAATAAGATTCAGAATACCATACCTTTCCAGCTGCAGATGTTTGATAGCCTTCAAGTGTCTCTGAAGCAGAAAATAGGTATAGTGCACATTCTACGGTAAAGACAGAAACTGGGCATATTAAGGTGCAACAAAAGAAACGGCTGAATAGTAGTTGAGGCGTTACTACTTGCTTTGATGAGAGAAGGTATCACTAAGATAAATCAGAATTCCAGCCTAGCATTTTGTAGTTTTACAATTGACTGATTGCAAACATCTAAGCAGAACTCCACAACTTGTTCTGTGTGACTCAAATGTGTAAATGAACAAAAGCATAGCAGTATCGATCAATCATCACCTAAGCATTACATCTGCACTCTTCAAATAACTAATTAAACCTTGAACGATACATACTTCTAAAGTCCAGGTAAACAACTAGAACTAAACATGTATGCTAGAACTAAACTTTGGGTAAACAATGGGCAAACCTTAGAGTAATTGGAAGACAAGCAGCTTCACCCAAGTATGCTAGACTAAACATGGGTAAACAACTATACAACATGCAATATGTCAAGTGAGGAAAATGGAAAACCAATACGACTGTAAGACATGCAAAAGCGAACCAACAAGTGTATGCTCTAATTGAATAGGACCCCATTCTTGAATAAAACTTACCGAATTCAATAAAACATAGACACATGTATGTGTCTCTCACACATTTGACACATTCTATCGAATATGTAGAATCGTACATTTTATTGAACACATACAATGCACGTAGAATAGAAAATATACCCCTATCTACAAAAGATAGTTAGAGTTTCATGGCCCCAAAACTTGTAGAAGAAATTGGGAGCACGTAAACTTGTACAGCAAATCAATTTTATTTAACAACTAACCATTTGAAGAATAAAAAAAATTCCACTATTAGGTAATGCAAGAAACAATTATTGCCAAAAATACGAAGCACAAATCAACTAACCTTGAGAGTGGTCGACCGGATGAGGGTAGAGGAGACAGAGTGAAGAGAGTGTAATGAGCCCTTCAAGACCTGTTCACCAAGAATTCATGTTCTAATCTTAAAAGGAGGAACATCATGTTCACACCGCACTTGAAGCACAAGACTTAAGAAGAAACTAAAGAGTATGTAATACAATCTTCTTGATTAGTCTTTCTGATGGTTACAATGATCCTTAATTGTGACTGTAGTATTTTCTGTCATGTAGGAGCAATTACAAATTTTTATGGTAATTTCTTTATCGTATGGTTTTCTAGTTGCTTGTCCGTAGGATTGCCAAAAGACAGCACTGATTCTTTCCATATTTTCTTAAGTGAATAAAGTTAAATGATTTATTTCATTTTTCAAGCAACTTTTGCATGACTTGTTAGTATATCTTCAACTTCTACGTATCTGCAGACATCAAACATGTCAATTTAGTATTTTGAGTGGCTTACAAATGCCTGCAATGCTTTATATTTAATGTTTCCTTCTCTTCCCATACAGACAATACAATCCTATACTACGCTATGAAACATCTAAAACATAGCTTTTCTCATTCTGTTCCAATGTCGTCGCTCCTCTTTATACTAAATAACTGCTGCCTAGATCAAATCTTCTTTATGCAGTGATTACAAAGCTATACTTTATGTTTTCACCTCAAAATGATCTCAAATCCACGAGTTGGGATAAAATTTTGGTCATTTTCTTCCCCATTAATCTTGGTTCCGGTAGCAAATTTGAGGTAACGGAAGGCATTGTAGTATCAAATGTTTCCATGGAAGATGATTCTTGGGCATAGTTTCGTCTTATAATCTTTCACTTCAAAATATTTGGTGGGTGAATGTTCAACTACATTTTATCGAACACGTAGAATGCACGTAGAATAGAAAATATACCCCTATCTAAAAATGTAGTTAGAGTTCCACAGGACACTATAAAGGATTACGAACATACAAACTATTCAGCCGTTGTGTTTTGGGACAAGAGGCGTAAACATATGAATCTGAGAAACTATTATGGGTCATTCAAAAGTAAAAGCCAAACCCCTCTGATCAATTGAGAAAAAAAAATAAAATCTGGAGAAGATCGATTGGGAGAAGAAAAGAAAATCTGGAAAAATAAGAGATCGATTCATACCTGATTAATACCTTGAGATGCAGCTTCTCCCCTAAATCCAGAATCTTCTAAGCACAAGGACGAATGAACAGAGATGACGTAGATAGGGGAGATACGTTGTCATGGGTGGTGGAAGAAACGAACGAGGGAAAGAGAGGAGGGAACTGGGGAATTATTGGCGCCAAAATTTTAGGACTTTTCACAACGTAATATGTATGCTGCGGATGATTGAGATGGGTTTTATTTATATGATAGTGTTTATATAATGCTATTAAAATACAACATAAATTCTATTAATAACAAATGTTACTCTTCTCTTAGAATTTATAGCATTTTATTAACAAAAGCAATTGTTAAGTTATTTTTCATAGCATTAACAAAAATATGCTATTATTAATTATATGCTATTAAATAAGCATTTTGTTGTAGTGTTGTGTTGAACAAAATTAACGAGAAATTCGTTTCAATCGATTGAAAGAAGTACAGAACTCCTAGAATTAATCCACAGGGATGTGTGTGATTTAAAATTCATACAAGCACGGGGCGACAATAAGTATCTTATTGTTTTTGTCAATGATAGCATGAAGGTTGTGGTACAACTCAGTAGATTCTTTCTTTTCTGGAGTCTTCAATCACTTTTGTTTTCATTCGGAGACTTGTGTATCACTTTTTCTTCGAGAGATCCCTTGCCGTAAACTATTGAAGGTTTCCTTATCTTCTCTGATCAATATTTCATGCGAAAAAATGATTCAAAAGTAGACATCTTTCATTTTCTAGGGAAATGAGTTGCAAAAGGCTTATCTACAGCTGTGCCATGCTAGCTTGTGTTACAGTCCCAAAGTTGTCACGGTTTAGAAGAAAATTTGTTATATTCAGACAGGTTTGGACTGAATTATATTTTGGGTTTATTTTTGTATTTTATGAACTTTTTGTTTTGTGTCAATTTTTTGCTTTTCCGGATTTGTCCTATTGAGATGAAGTTAAAAAGTTAAAAAAATTGTGAGCTAAAGGTTAAAATAATTAAAAACATACAATCTTTTTAGTTATATGTCATTTTTGCACTTTTTTCTAGTTGGTTCATTTATTTATTTTTCTTATTACTCTTGTTGAGACAAATCTAAAAAATCACAATAGCAAATGTTTTGACTAAAAGGTGTAGAAGTTCACTAACAATGAAAATAAGCTATTATCTAAAAAATAAGTTAATGTAGTGCAAACTCCAATTCATTCTATTTATATTTCTCGTAAGGTGCTGAATATGTTTTTGGCATTGGTTTTGTATGTATTGTTGCAAAATGGATTCTACATAAGATTGGACATAAAACCATGATTTTTTTCTTGTTAAAAATCAACTTTGACACTAAATACAATTAGTTACACATTACTAATCAGTGAACCAACTGTTCCCCCTTCTGTATTTTGAGATGTGATTTAGAAATTCTTTTGGTAGCTCTAATATTAATCGCGCTTTCTCTAGAAAATTGTATCACACATTCACATCTATTTTGCTTTAGAGTAGGGGCAAAATAAGTTAATCCTGTGGATACTTTGTAATAAAATATGATATTCACCTTGTTTAACACCTTGCAGCAAATACTTCTAGCTGTCAACACCATACATGAGGAACGTATTGTTCACTCGGACTTAAAGCCTGCTAATTTTCTTCTAGTCAGAGGCTCACTGAAGCTAATAGACTTTGGTATTGCTAAAGCTATAATGAGTGACACAACCAACATTCAACGGGATTCCCAGGTACCAAAGCCTTTCGTCGTTTCTCTTACTTAAAATTACCGTAATAGAACGCATTTCCCTATTTGTTTATCATGTGACCAATCAAACGGTGCTACATCAAGATGCTCATAATATTTATGACATTTTCTTTATCCTATGAAGCACGGATATTCCGAAAGTAGTTGCGTATGGGTATCGGATACGTATCGGATATTGATATGTGCCTGATATGCTCCTATACATATCGGATACGGCAGATGAGTACTATTTATTTAAATTAATTATTTTTAATTTTGGATACATTTCAGATACGCGAGGGATACTTAGTGATATGGCGGGACTTTGGGGATAAGGCTGGGTGAAAATGATTTTTTTTAAAAAGATTAAGTTATAATTATGGGGAAAACCATGAATAGAGTACACATATATCAACGTATGCATATTCAATACCTAAAACAATAGATCTATTGTCTTCTGATAGAGCCAGAAGTAGACAAAAAACCATAGGCGATTGATTTGCAGGTGCCATGTTTGTTCTCTCCCTCTTTCTGTTGCGTGTGCACGCGCGTAATGTTAAAAAATCTCTATCGTTGTTTCGTGTCATTCTCTCGCAGTCTTGTATAAATGGTCACACATGCACATATATTCACAATATAAAGTCACACATGCACACAACATATTTGCAATACATTATCGATTTGTTGTATATGGTATACCAATATATACACACTCTATAGTAGGTATTTTACTCTTTTGTAGAGCAGTATATCAACAATATTCTTGATCTCATGAAGAAGTGCCTTGCTTGGGACCGGAATGAAAGGTGGAGGATTCCTCAGTTACTTCAACACCCTTTTCTGGTTCCCCCAATCCCACCTCTATTGTCTTCCCCGCGAGACAAAAACTGTAACTTGCTTCAGTTGATTGCTGAATCTTTTGCAAATAACACAAAAATTGTGTTCCTGTGTGATCAGCTCCAGGAATTACTGAGTGACCACCCCAGACCAGAAATGGAATTTCAAGAATCAGTATCACGAGACGAACAGCGTAAATTGCTGTGTAAAATGTCAATTATGTTCGTCCAACTCCAGGAACAGTTAGCAGAATAAGCAAAAGGTCCTTGGTGTATATAGATGTGATGGATTAAGTGATGAAATTTGGCGAGTACATTATGTAAGCTGTCTGGAAGATAGTCAGCTTCTTCCCTCTCATCTTTAGTATTTTCTGTAGCCACTCGTACTGAACCCGTTGTAACAAAGGAACTTTTGCACGGAGGGCTTATTTCATTAATCTGCCATTTCTTGGGTCGTTGTTGGTTTGCATCTGAGACCTGTAGTTCTTTGGTTTGTCATTCTATGTAGTCAGTGAGAATATGAGTTTCTGAAATTGGTATTTACTGAGTGCAATTTAACCATCTAAAATTCACTTGACAATGTCCTAGCAGTGGTTACCAACAAATGTAGAGCCAACGTGGATCACTTTTGTAGTGCCAATTCTATTTGATGTTTAAGATTTTTGCTAGTCATTATGGAGGATAATTTGATATTCTAATTCTCTCAGATGAGTCAGTAACCATTGGCATTGGGCACCAGCACCAAATAATGAGTGCTTATTTTTTTCCCCAAAGCCTTCATAACTCCTTGAAGCCAAAATCCACAAGGGAATAATGTTTGCGAAAATCTCAGGAAAACCTATCATAGGTGTGTTCAAACCGAATTTTAAAGATTATGCTCCCCTCATTACCTTCTATATCTCTCAATTAGTGAATGATATATATTACAGGGAGGATGGTGTGAGTTTTACCCAAAAAAAAGACATTTTACTTTGATGTTTGAAATTATTTTGATCTAATTGTCATTTTATTTTTTTGGTGTAATTTTTTTCGCTTTCCTTTCTAAAATTTAGATCTATAATGTATGTATATTACAAAGGAGGATGGTGTGAGTTTTACAAAAATATAGTATTTTACATCAATAGTTGAGATTTTTTTTGATCCAATAATCATAGTAAAGACAAGAATTCTTTAAATCAGAAATAAATTTTTGAATATTTAATATTTATTCCGTTTAACTTAAATTTTAATTTACACATTATACTTACTATTTTATAGGGAGTATATTGGTACATACATGTATATACGTACTTGTATATATATGCGCACATTATGCGTGTGTAAGTAATTCGTTCACCTTTTCCCGTGAGACTAACCAAATCTTTCCTCCAACCAGAGTCACTAGCCAGCGCTAGTGTACCAATTCTTTAAAAAAAATAATAATAAGATGTAATTCTTTAAAAAAAATAACCAATTCAATTTTTTATTTTCGTACTAATTCTTTATTTTTTTAAAGAATCCCTATAAAATTGGAGGTCGCAGTTAATTTTATAATTTTTGTCACAGTTAAAATTTTGAATTTTTTTAACCAATAAAATTTTTAGCTTCACATTATTTTCTTTTTATCTTAACAGTAATTTTTTATTTTTTTATTTTCATACTAATTCTCTCTATTTTGTACTTTATAGAAAAACCAAACATCAGAAAATATATGTTATTGTAAGTTAATATTTATTTAATTTATTTCAATAAGTTGTCTATAGTTATTCTTTTTATTTTGAAAATGAGTATGTTATTCTTTTTATTGTGTAAAAATTTACATGTTCAATCCGAGAACGCAAGATGAAAAATATCGAAAACATACTTAGACCTTTGGAGTCTTAAATACTCAAGCTCTTGGATCGGATGGCCCCACTAGTGTACCTTGTATATTGGATTATGACATGCTCCTTATTTGATGTGTAAATTATTTTTATATCATGAAAAGGATAAAAATAACGTAATATATATTCAATTTATGCTAATTTTAAAATAATTTTTTAAGACATAGTAATGTTTAGTATTTTCGAGACTAAAATTCGAAAAGTACGACCAAAAGTGGTTCAAATAAGCGGTGTCGATCACTTTTTTTCCTTCTAAAGTAGGGTGGATTACGACATGTGATGAATATAAATATCTTTGGATGATTTAGGAGATTTTTAATTTTGTTTTATACATCAACAAAAGAAAGTAAAAGTAATAATAAAATATAAATCAACAAATAGCTTATCATAATTCAACAACTCTTTGTCAAAATATTCTGAGTTAACAGTTAATTCCCAAATAATTTTTGAAATTTACAGTAAATTTTTAGTATTTTTTTGAGAATAGAATTCGGAAAGTACGACCGAAAGAAATTCAAATAAGCGGTATCGGTAATTTTCTTCTCAAAATTAAGCACTTTAGGACATGTGATGAATGTGAATATTTTTGGATAAATTAAGAGGTGAATCAATAATTTTAAATATTTGATGCAAAGCTAATAAAATTAAAAAATACATAAAGATAAAAAATATTCTACAAAAATCACGTTTACTTTTTTTCTTGGATTGCTAATATTTTCTTTTCTTCAGTTTATGTATCACGGAACACTTAAAAAATAAAAAATAAAAATATTTTTTCCAATAATTTAGCTCGCAGTTGATCTTTAAATATTATTTTAGTCAACGGTGAATATTTTTTCGAAATAAAAATTTGCTCAACACTAGATTTATTTTATTACCACAAAATACTTCATTTTTTAAGTATTATGGAACATTTTAAATATTCGCTCTTGAATTTTTAAATGCCACAGAATACTTAAAAAAATAAAAAAAGTATTTTTCAATAATCGACTCTACGGTATTAGTCAGTACGATCAGTACCCAAATGGTATTTAAAATAGTACAATATTAGAGATATATGATATTATTTAATATATATATTAAAAGCCCTGTGAAAAGAGCAAAAAAGGTATTTTGGTTTGAGATACTTGTGGTAATTAAAACAGTTAAAAAAATAGAAAATAAAAAATAAAAAGGTAACACCAAAGAAAAAGTAAAAAGGGTATTTTGGTCTTATTAGAATAGAAATTTTACCTCTTACTCCATTAGTGCTGAGACATTAGTGAATGTTACTATTTTCAATAAAAATATATTTGGTTACTCTTATATAAGGATTCTTATCATGTGCCCTTAGGACACATATTAACAACACCCTTATTTAAAATAGTACAATATGATATTATTACAATATTAATAACTTTAATATATATATACCATTGTAGCGAATGTTCCCAAGGCAAGTTGGAATTATTCGTTACCTACTAGTGCTACACGCACAAGACACTTACACAACACATTGCACAACAATGATCAAACGACGTCGTTTTATTAAAAAACTCAAATCACTGTCTTCTTCCCCAAATTATTTGGGTTCTCTCTCTCTCTCTCTTATCTTTCTCATGGCGGTATTACAAAACGTTGCTTCGTTGATTGCTCTAATGGTAGTGGTCGTGACTGTCTCTTCTCTTTCATCAGAGCCTTTCTCACAGCCAAGACACCAGCGCTGAGCCCTATCTCCTCCACTGGAGCGATGTCGCCTTTGTTCTCCTCGAGTTGCGTAGTCACCTTTGTGGCTTTTCCTTTCGGATTTGCACTCAAGATCTAAAGATCTAACCATCCGGTTACATGATTTCCTTTATGATTTGTGCTTGATACTGAGTTTGTGGAGTATGGATTGGTTTCTCTTCTAGATTTGTAGGGGTTAGTTGCTTCATTACCTTCTAGTATTGTGAGGCTTATTTTTCTCATATGATTCTGGCATTTCTATGGGATTTTGATTGAAATTACTTTGTTTTTTTTGGGGATATCTTCTGTATATTGATTGTTTGCTGTTTTGCATTCAAATCCTGATATGCTTTCCAATTGAATTGTGTGTGTGCACGCTATGTTTGGGAACAACTTTGAACAACTCTGTGGTGTTCGTGGTCGTTGAGGTGTGGTGGTGGTCGTTGGTTCCTCCCTCTCACTCTCTCTCTCTCTCTTTCTTTGTCTTCGACTGGTTTTGGGGGAAGGGGGTTCGGATGGAAATATCAAAGTAAATTTGGGGAAGAAGACAACCCAATCTGCATTTGGTGAATTTTTTTTTACTTTTTTTAATAAAACGGCGTCATTTTAATGGTGTTGTAAATTGTGTTGTGTCTGATGTTGTCTGTGTAGCAAAGGCATTACCATCTCTTAAATTAGTCAACTACTGATATTGGATTAAAATTTATAATCTATGGGTGGCTTTGATGTTTTTGGTTAATTAGGAACACTATATAAAAGAAATTATGAGAAAATGCAAAATAAGAGTTAAACACAAAAATTTGTATCAAAATAGAGAGCTCTAGAAATTGAGCCTGGATTGATGGTTTCATGATTGGATTTGGGTCTCACATCATACATATTGTACTTAAGTTTTATAAATGAAGATGGGTGTCATAAATGATATGAGAATGCAAGAAAATGGGTTGAGAATCGATTGAAATTGCACTTATGAATGTCGTTAGAGCTAAAAATGGTACATCGTCGCATCCTCGAAACATTGGTAGTTGTAATTTGTTCGGTGAGTTAAAGGAGTAAAAATTTTGGTTCGAAGAGGGTAGAGAAGGAGTTTGGGATGTGTGTTGTGCTTCTTGTTCGAGACAAATTAAAGGTGTGTTCGGTTGAGTGTCTCTGAAATAATTTTTAGGAAAAAAACTCTGAAATATTGTTTGGTATAAGTGTTTCAGAAAAAATTTAGGAGTTACATTTTTTTCGACATTTTCGAGGTCTCTCTCTCTCTCTTCTTTTATAGAGAGATGAAGTTATTTGAGAACAAAGTAAAAATATTTCAAGAATTTGTCTAGAAATTTGTTTGGAAAAACAATTTCAAACAAACAAACGAACACAGCCGGGCTCCAAAAATTCATAAAAATAATGCAAAATATAAAAATATAAAAATATAATTTTTAAATAAAGATAAAAATAATTAGATAACAATCTAATAATAACGTCATTCGTAACAGAGCAATATTTTATATTAATTCACCTGATGAAAATAATCTAAAAAATATAAAATTATATCCCAAAATTTAAAGAAATTTAGAGAAAAACAATTTAAATTTATTTTTTACCTTTTCTAATTTTTTTAACGGGCATAATTATTATTCTTTTTTGATATTTTTATAGAAATGAATCAATAGCTCAAAAACAATAACGTAAAATAACAAAATTTATATAAAGACAAAAAATAATTAGAGAATAGTACAATAATGTTTATCTAATGGAAAATGCTAGGGTACCGATTGCTTATGTGGTAGTATTCTCCTTTTCTTTCTCAATTCGTCAGTGGGATTCACTAGACTTGTCCTCTCTCTCACTTGTCCTTCTTTCTCTCTCTTCTCTCTCTCCCCCTTTTTTCAACCCACCTTTGAAAAATTAATTGTAAAAAACAGAAGCAAATCTCTGATTTCTTCCTAGTGTGTACAAGATCAAGAAAAATATCAGAAGATTTGGTAGTACATGCACTGATTCTCCGCTATCCCTGCGACCCTCTACTATGATTTTCTTTGGCCTAACTATGATTGTTTTTGGTAGATTAATTATTTTTTGTTTTTAGTTAATTACTCCCTCTGTACTATTTTTATAGTCTATTATTTAAATTTGAGACGTCCTAAAATAAAATATTATTTTCTAAAAATAATAATTAAAATTTAGTTAAAATTTTTTGCCCCTCTGTTTAAATAAAACTTATACTATGTACATTAATCAAATTAAGGGTATATTTTGAAAGAAAAATACTTTTTACAACAATGATTATGTTCTCTTAAAAAGTTAAAATTCCGAAGAAGGACTATTAATTTGGGACGAATAGAGTATTTTTTATTTGTTATTTTTATATTACTTTTTATAATTTATTAATTTATCTCAAACAAAAGAAATTGAAAAAACATAAAACTATGTTTGAAAGTTAAAAAAATTACTAACAGCGAAAAATAAACAAAAATAGACATTATGTTGACTTATTTTTTATCTTTTCTAAAATTTAAAAAGATGATTATTAGTACTTCTCGATGAGACGAATCTAAAAAATATAAAATTATATTAAAAAGTGAAAAAATTACTAAAGACGATAAATAAGTACAAAAAAATTATTTTTAGATTTTTTTCTTTTCTAATTTTTTTTAAAATTCAAGTTATTTTTATATTTTTTTAAAATTCCTTATTAAAACGAACCAATAATTTATGAAAAGTTAATAAAAGGTACATAAAATAAAAAATAATCAAATCATAAAATGGGGAGTACCTTTGTCGTAATTTTCCTGAAAAAAGGACGGTACTTGCCCAATCGCACTGTTGCAACAACAGCAACTTTAATCTGATTTCCTCTCTTAAATAAAGAAACCTCCCTTAAAGTTTTTGATAAATACATACACTTGTCTTCAAGTTCTAAAAAATATGCTGACTAGGGATATAATCGGTCCGGTTCGATACATTTTATGGTATCGAACTGGTTTTTTGATTTGAGAATTCTGTAAACTGAAATTGGACTGATTACATTGGTTCAATTTCGATCCTATTTTAGTCCCGTTCGATCTGACTTTGATTTTTGTGGGTAACATTTTAGGCAAGGTCCAAAAAAGAATGGAAAATTACTAAAATTCATAGAAAAAGTAAGCGACCGGTGGTAGATTGTTGGTTTAACCAGGTAACTATTTCAATTGGATTTTTCTCAAAAAATCCAATTCAACAACGCCAACATATTACAAATTAAAAATTAATCACAAATTTATCCAAAAATATTACAAATTCTAGAGCTTCTACATTCAGAGTGGACATTATATCAAATAAACATCTTCTACCAAACATAAAATATAGTTATTAAAATTAAAAGAAAAAGAAAAAAGAGACATGCAACTCAAAAAATCCAATTCAACAACGCCAATATATTACAAATTAAAAATTAATCACAAATTTATCCAAAAATATTACAAATTCTAGAGCTTCTACATTCAGAGTGGACATTATATCATGCACCAAACAGTCAAATAAACATCTTCTACCAAACATAAAATATAGTTATTAAAATTAAAAGAAAAAGAAAAAAGAGACATGCAACATAAGTTTGAAAGCTATACAATGCAAATAACTCTTTAGTCTTTTTATCCTTTTTTTATATATTTAGTTTATTTATGTATTGTATAAAAATATATATTATGCTATAGTTGGTATAGTTGAATTTGGGAAGAAATGGGATTGAAGAAAAAATTACCCCCAATTTTCTATATACTACTTCCTCCGTTTTAAATTTGCAGTCCCTCTTTGGAATTCTAACTTTTTTAAAAAATATATAATCATTACTGTAAAAAATATATTTTTTAAATATATTTTTTATTTGATTGATGTGTACAGTATAAATTTTATTTCAATAAAAAAAATCAACTAAATTTGAGTTGTTATTTTTAAAAAGTAAACTAAGACGTTCTAAATTAAAATAATAAATTATAGAAAATTGGACAGAGTATATGACTGCTAGCTCGGACTTGGACCAGAATGTGTGTGGATGGAGTATTTCCTTGGTAAAAAATGAAATGATGAGATCAAGGACTGGTTGCCACGTGGCTGGGGTAATTACCCAAAATGTCGCATGCCCCAAGCTAGCCAAGTGGCCCTAACTATCGTTATCTATTGAATGAGGTTAGCAGGAAAGAGACAAGAGATCAGATTAAGGTTGCTATTCTTTTCTATTTTTTAAAGGCAAAATAAAGTTTTATTAATAAAATAATAAAAAGTTTAACAACATAGATAATTCGAACAGATGTGTTTAAAATTATTAAATATATATAAAAACCTCAATAACTATTGAATGCACTTGGAGATTTCAAATTATTGAGTTTTTCACATGCATTCAATAATTTCGGAAATATTTGTGTCTAAATATGTTCAAAACATATGTATTCTTTAACGTTATTAAAAAAATTATAATAATCAGTAAAGTTCAACAATATAAAATCACATCACGAATCCCAATGAGATTAGCAACTTACCGGAAGGTGAAAAGGGTTGGAGAAGCATCACTTAGACAACTCTTGACAAAGCTATTCACTTAACAAAACTTGGATCAAAATAGCACACTTGTTTATGTTCCGACAGTCTTCCCAAAAATTGCTAAGAAAAAAAGAGGACAGTCAAAAGGTACAACATACCATTACTAATTTCATGACAAAATTGATGGACAAAAATTTGAGTATTATTGCTATTCAGACTTCAAAGTGCTGTTGTTGCAGGAGTGTATCTTCATTATCATGTACCTATCGCATCGTCCTTTTTACAGGATAATTTTATAACAAACTTATTCTCAGTTTTCTCTTTTTATTATACTAATCTTTTTCTCACTAACAAGAATTTTAAGAGAAATAACATGTGGATTCAAATTTTACTATTAACCAAACAAATTACTCCTTCAAAGACAAAAATATCTATTCATATCCAAATGGACCATACATGTCATTATTCATTCTTAATCAAATAAAACACTTAAGTAATTATGGTAAAATAACCCAACAAATAATTTAGTTAAAACGACATTAACTGAATTAAGTTCTACTTCAAATATCATAATTTAATAATTTAATAAATCAATAAACACTACAGGCCAAATAAACCCTACTTATGGTTACCAATCATGTGTCGTGACTAAGATCATTTAATCTAATATAGTCATTAGGAAATACAAATTATAAAATAAAAAAACACGCAAAAAAAGCAAAACAAATAACGAAAGACCGCCCTTTTATTTAGTGTGGATTTTATATTTTAAAATAGAATCTTTTTGTGTTTATTCGTCGTTTTTAGTGATATTTTTTTAATTTTCAGACATAATTGTATGCTTTTTAAATTATTTTCATCGAAATAAACCAATAATCTAAAAAAATAGCAAACGAGTAAAACAATTTAACAAAAACAAAAACAATTCAAAAAAAGAAAAGTTAGGCAAAATGGGGCCTACTTGTGTAGACGTGATGGTAAAAAAAGCTTAAAATATATGTTAACTATGTTTTAAGAAGGCTGGGAAATTATTTAAGAAAAATAAATTACAAGCAAGAAAGTACATAAATGCTGAGAAGATCGGTGGGGATATTTTGGACAGACAATCAATGAAGAAGGATTGTGTACGCAAACTCAGCAGAGCAAAAAATAAAAACAAATCCCCAAAACTGCTCCAGTTACAGAGGTGCTGTCTCTGATTTCTTCCCAGTGTGCACAAGGTCAAGAAAAAGGTCAGAAGATTCAGTAGTACATGTTAATAAATTCACGGATTCCCTCTATAGCGCATCATTCGAGCCATTTACTTCTATTTCCAATACAACTTGTCAAATCTGAATTGAAATGATTGTAGTGCCTGAACAAAAGACAAAACTAACCTTCTACCATTTATTTCCAATCTAAATCCACGAAAAGCCCACTGATCCCACCCAGGTGGCAAGTGGGGCCACCCTTTTTTGGCCTTTTGAAAAATACACGTGATGTATTTGAAATGCTTTTCTTTATCTTCTTTAATTGTTATTAGTTTTGCATCATATACTTACAATTATTAATTCGTCATTTAAATAATTCAAAAATATTTATATTTATCGCATGTTCTAATTTGTTTAATTTTGAAGAAAAAATAATTGACATTGCTCGTTCGAACCCTTTCGGTCGTATTTTTAAAATTTTATTCTTAAAAAAATAAATAATTTACCGTTTACTTAAAAGATTATTTCAGAATTAATTGTGATCTCATAATATTTTAATAAAAGCTTGTTGAATTATAGTAAGATATTTACTGATGTATATTTTTTATTGATTTATAAAATGAAGTTAAAAATATCTTAAATCATCTAAAAACATTCACATTCATCATATGTCATAATGCGCCCAATTTTAAAAAAAAATTGATCGATGCTGCTCATTCAAACTTTCGCGGGTCGTGTTTTACGAATTTTCTTTTGAAAAAATACTAAAAATTGTTTAAAAAATAAGTGTTTAATAGTATTAATTTTATAAAAAATAAGTGTGAAAATTAAAATTTAGTGAATAATACTTTTTGAAACTTAGATGAGAATTTAGTGAATAAAAATTATGTCCGTACTTTCAAATTGGTCAACTACTGATATTGGATTAAAGTTTATAATCTATGGACGACATTGATGTTTTTGATTAATTTGGAACATTATATAAAAGAAATTATAAGAAAATGCAAAATAAGAGTTAACACATGAAAATTTGTATCAAAATAAAGAGCTCTAAAAATTGAGCTCAGGTTGATGGGTTCACGATTGAATCTGGGTCTTATATCGTACGTATCGTACTTAAGTTTTATAACTGAAAATGGTTGACATAAACGATTTGAGAATGCAAGAAAATGGACTGAGAATCGATGGAAATTGCACTCATCGATGCCGTTAGAGCTAAAAATAGTATATTGTTGCGTCATCGAAATATTGGTAGTTGTAATTTGTTTTCAGTGAGTTAAAGGAGTAAAAATTTGGTTCGAAGAGGGTGGAGAAGGAGTTTGGGAGGTGTGTTGTGCCTCTTGTTCGAGACAAATTAATAATTCATAAAAATTAATGCAAAATAAAAATTTTAAAATTTTAAATAAAAATGAAAATAATTAGATAATAATTTAGTAATAAACGTCATTCGAACTAGAACAATATTTTATATTAGTTCACCCCATAAAAATAATCTAAAAAAATACAAATTATATCCCAAATTTTTAAAAAATTCAAAGAAAATCGAATTAATTTTTTTAAATTTTTTAACCCGTGGACATAATTATTATATATTTTTTAATAAAAACGAATCAATAACTCAAAAAAAATAACGTGAAATAACGAAATTTATATAAAAATGTAAAAATAATTAAGAATAATTTAATAATATTTATCTAAATGGAGCGTGTGTTTTTTGGGAAAAAAAACAATTAAGGTCCCATATATCAGTACACATTCCCTGGGCACAACAAATTTTTTTAAAGGGTAATAGTGTAATTAAGAATCGCAAAAGTCAGTCATGTAGTGTCAGAACCTTGCATAGAAGGAAGTGGATGTTCTGTCATTAACTAGTGTTTATAGGGCACAAGTTAGATGAACCCTCATTATAATAATAAGTATAGATATAGATATACTATACATTAGATACGGAAACCATTTTGAATATTTTTGAATATTTCAATGGGTAGACTGACTGGGCAGCTTTCATCTAACGGACAGATACGGAAAGATCGTCCAAAGCGTTCTCTCTCTCCTCCTCTCTCTCCCCCTAGCATTAGGGTTTTGTTTCCATTCCCTCTCTATTTGACCGACTGCCTGGCCCCTCTCTCTTTCAATCAATCTCAATTTGGTTTTACTGCTGCTTGTTGTCTCTCCTTTTCCTCTTTCTCTGTCTTGCAAAGCTTGATCCTCTCTCTGTCTCTCTCTCGCGCGAAGCCAGCAATGGTAACCGGCAGCAAACAGCAAGGTCTTGGGTTCCTAATTCAGCCTCTCTTCGTGATAACCTAGCGACTTCCATTCGCGAGTTCCATCTCCTTGTTTGCAATCTCCTTTCGCGAACCATTCTTGATCATCAAAAGATTTCCCTTCGAGTTCCATCTCTTTATTTGCGATCTCTCTATTCTGCCAAAGCGGTTGGTGCGACGTGCTATGTATTGTGTTTCTTCGATTAGGTACGATTAAATCTTTGTTTTCGAGGTTTGGTTACTTTCTTCAATCAGCTATGGATTACATCTTTGTTTTTGAGGTCTGGTCTTTGTTTGGGCAAGTTTGATTTCTGTTGAAAGCTAAGTCAGCCTTCGACATTTGGTCTAGGGTTACTCTGGTGCGCTATGAACATTGTCAAAGAATGTCTAGACTCGTTAAACTTCATAACATAAGTTATACATTTTTTGTATTGCTCATGTAATTTTCTATCCGTCTATTTTTTTCTTAATAATTGATCAAACAAATCTTTGTACTGTCCCGATAAATCGTTGTCAAAAGCCTTGAATACAGAACAAAGATTTAATGTCATTTGAAACTTCTCAGGAGTATCCCCATTCTGAAAGATATTAATCTTTTCTTGGTATTGAGATTGTCATATCAAGATTAGTAAAAGTGTCTACATCGGCTTAAAGATAGTGGAGTCAAATGTAGCAGGTAGAATCGGCAGTTATGTGTTTGAACTTATGTTGAATTTTTCGATAATTCTGGAATACTTTCATAATTCAAAGCTTTGATAATTTCATTCCATTTTTAAGGCTATGTTTGGTTCAAGGACTTATGGGGGGGAATTGTTGGAAGAAACGAGAAAGTAACTGATAAGCACCTTCAATAAAGAAATCCCTTCTATTTCCCCCCTCCCAAATCCTTAATCCAAACATTGGCTAAATGAACTCTTAAGACCCTATCTCAGTGAAGGACTTGTGGTAATTTACCATAAGTCCCTAACTCTTAAGACCCTAGGTCATATGTCTTTCTTCGTGATATATAGTTTGGGAAGGTATTTTCGAAGGAAAGGTTTGTAGTTTTGATAAATCAGATTAAGTCAAGAAAAAAGTTATCTATTTTTAGGAGAGGAAGACGAAGTAGAGCCATTGGGAAAAAAGGAAAAAAATGAAAAAAAGAAGAAGAAAACAAGGGAAGAAAGAAGAGATAAAAGGAGAAAGAATGCAAGGGGAGAGAGTCTACAGAAATCCTTGTTTCCTATTTATCCCAATACTATCTATAGAAAGTGTCGTTTCCTGTTTATCCCAATCTGCTACATTCAGCAATCTTCCTAGTGACAGGAACCCTAACAGGTCTCTCTCTCTCGTGCCCGTGCCTGCGCCTGCCCTCCCGTTGTGTGCTTCGTGTCGCAGAATGTGAGACATTGAAAGCTAAGTTGTGAAACCCCCTTGTTTGTTAGTGGTTCACACTACAACAAAGTTGGCCTATTGCAAGGAAAACTCACGACGAAATTTAATTTTGTCTCTAATTGATGTAATTGGCTACGAAAAAAAAAATTTCGTCTCTATTAATAACTCACATTCAATACTTGGCTAGGATATTGAGTTCCCTCGCAAAACACAAATTTTTAACTACAAAATTTTAGTTTTCGTCGCAAAAGTTCTTGAAGAGGCGACAATTATTTGTAACTCCTCGCCAAAAATGAACCGCGTAAAGTATATATTGGCGCCAAATTGGAAGCAGGAATAGGCGAGGAATTATTTCGTCGGTAAAAGTAAAATTTTAGGCAAGGAATAAGTTTCCTCGCAAAAGTTCCCGAAGAGGCGACAAATATTTGTAACTCCTCGCCAAAAAAAAAGAACCACGTAAAGTAAATTGGAAGCATGAATAGGCGAGGAATTATTTCGTCGGGAAAAATAAAATTTTAGGCGAGGAAAAAGTTTCCACGCAAAAGTTCCCGAAGAGGCATTAGAAATTTGGCGCGGCCCATTGCATTAGGTGGCGGAATTGTAAAAATTATTAGTGAGGAAATGTTTTGTGGGGGACCTACAAAATTTTCAGAAAAAAAAAAATTAAAAATTAGACCTTCAGACTTTCATTTCTCTAATTGATGTAATTGGCTACGAAAAAATAAATTTCGTTTCTATTAATAACTCACATTCAATACTTGGCTAGGATATTGAGTTTCCTCGCAAAACACAAATTTTTAACTACAAAATTTTAGTTTTCGTTGCAAAAGTTCTTGAAGAAGCGACAATTATTTGCAACTCCTTGCCAAAAATGAACCGCGCAAAGTATATATTGGCGCAAATTGGAGGCAGGAATAGGCGAGGAATTATTTCATCGGTAAAAGTAAAATTTTAGGCGAGGAATAAGTTCCCTTGCAAAAGTTCCCGAAGTATTGGAGGCAGGAATAGGCGAGGAATTATTTCGTCGGGAAAAATAAAATTTTAGGCAAGGAAAAAGTTTCCACGAAAAAGTTCCCGAAGAGGCATCAGAAATTTGGCGCGGCCCAGTGCATTAGGTGGCGGGATTGTAGAAATTATTAGTGGGAAATGTTTTGTGGGGACCTAAAATTTTTTCAGAAATTAGACTTTCATCTCTTACGTGGCGGGATTGTAAAAATTTTAGTGGGATTGTAAAAATTAGACTTTCATCTCTTCTGCAGACTTTCATCTCTTATGTATCGCACCTCTCTCTCTCTCTCTCTGTATCGCACCTCCAGACATCCCTCTCTCGCACCCTCTCTCGCCTCTCGCACCTCCAGACCTCCCTCTCTCGCACCCTCTCTCGCCTCTCGCACCTCCCTCTCTCGCACCGTCTCTCGCACCTCCCTCTCGTCGCACCGTCTCTCGCACCTCCCTCTCTCGCACCGTCCTCTGCTCCGAATCTCTCTTCCTCTGTTCTCTGTCGCCTTCCACTTTGTCTTGCTCGATCGGTCGCCTACCACTCTCTTGCACCTTCAAGTTCAGGTATCTCTCTCTGTGTGTCTTTTCCGATTCTTTTTTCCATAATTCTTAAGCCCTAATTTGATTTCTTGTGATTTTTTTGGGGCTAAAAGTTGATTTATATACTTATTTGTATTTGTATGTATAGAAGCGATGCATCAGTATGTAACATAGTTCTGGAAATTTGTCGTGCTCGTGCTCTCTCGCGCTCCAGGTATCTCTCTTGCTCGCTCTCTCTCTCTCTCTTGCAAATAATGAGTATGTGTCACGCCTTGAGGCAAGAGTAGAAGAGCAAAATGGAGAAATTTTGGCGCAAAGGGAGCAAATAGTGGCACAACAGGAGGAAATATCGGCACACAAGGCAGAAATATTGGTGCATAAAGAGGAAATATTGGCGCAAAAGGAGGAGTTACAAACACATAAGGATTCCATAGCAGAACTTTTGGAGGGTAAAAAACAGCAAGAAGAAGCCACATCTATGTTCATGGGCTTCTTAAGACAACAAGGGGGCGGGTTCAACCAGTACTTTGGATGTTCGAGGACCACAGCATGCTGGTTAGTATCTAAAGTTTATTTACTTCACAAAATTTGTTAATCTTTTGTTGGTTCCAATTTCCTTCTTGCTGCTGCTGCCACCGCCTTTGGTAGCTAACTGTTTCATGTGTTGTTGGTTTTGCTCTAGTGATCTTGTTTTGGTCCATAAGCTGCTTTGATTGTGTGTTCTAGGTAGTCCTCTACATAGGCTTCCAGTTAGCAAAAATACTAGCTAGTTGAGGTGTGCGTAACTAGATCCGATCATGTGTAGGAATTATTGTGAGTTTCATTAACTAAACAAAAGAAATGAAAGTGGTTTTTGAAAACAAGTGGTTTTCGAAATTCTTACAAGAAAAACAAGGTGCCTTGTGAGCATGTGTAGGAGAAGTGGTTTTTATGACAATTGTCAGCTAGCCTCAGTCTTCACATGTATGCTAGCATGTTCTCTACTGCTGCTTCTTCTTCTTCTTCTTAGCTGCTGTTGCTACAGCTTCCTTGCTCTTCCTCTTTTGGTCTCTTTATTCACCTCTGATCTGAAACTTGAATCCACTGCTTATTCATTTGGTTCTTTTGCTCCTACTACTCACTGTCCTCCATTGCTGGATGTCAAATAGCTGCTTATATCTATTGAATTTCATTGCTGCACTTTGAACTTGTTGAACCTGGTTTTAGGATGTGGTGGTTCTGGATTAACATTTCTGTGAATCTGAGGCTGCATAGTTTACTGTCCTTGTGCTATTGTATACACGTTCGAATCCTTATAGTTCTCCAAGTTGAGTCCCCACATCGATGTTTTCTTGACCTAGGGCTGCATTGGTCTAATTCACTCTTCTGTTCAATAAGTAATATTAGTTTACTTGGAAAATATTCTAGTTGATGAGTAATAGACGCTGCAATAAGTCCAAGCCCATGAATCCAGTTGCTTGGCAAATATTAGTTTTTGGTGTATTGTGAAATATGGTTCTTGTGTGGTAATTGGAGTGGACCACCTGAGATTATCCTATGTTGTAATTAGAAATACGACTCATTCATTCCAGACCAAATGAAAAAGGATGACCGGAAGAAACTATTCATGAAGATAATGATGGGGGTTATCTCCTAGCATTGTTTATGTCATTCTAAATTCTTTGAATGCTTTCAATTGGATCTCATTTGGTTGGATTGAGTATGAAATTGGTGGTTTTATTTCCATTTATGTCTTTTCATGATTTGTTCCTTGATCACCATTTTGGAGTCCAATCTTTAGGATTTTTTTTGTTTGGGTTACAGTTGAAACTTCACAAAAAAACAAACGTTTACTTGATATAGTTGACTATGCATTACAGATGTTTACTTGATATAGTTGGAATCTTATGATGTGTATGTTATTGCTTTGGCTTTCTAATCACTACTACAATAACAGTAAAAGATCACGCAACCGCCTAGGAGCTCCTCTCCCGGTTGACTAGCTCCCCTTTCCCGCCTGACTAGCGCCTAGGGACTTTTAGAATGTTGAAATTACGTGCTTAAGTAATGTATCAATAGTGATCTGCCTCAGGAGACTCTGATGCCCTCTGAAATTTATTTCGTGCCAAAGGTAGGTAGACCATGGGAGACTTTCCACTTAACTTGCCTACTAACCAGGAAATCTCAACGTTCCACGACTGATGAGGCTTAGAGACGTAACTGAGCCTAGAAACACCATTTAGGTTCTGTTTGTTTTGACGTAACTGTTTTCCTATAAAATGTTTTGTTTTTGCCTATTTCTGCATTTTTGTTGGATGAATAGTTAGTAAAATAGTTTCCATGGAAGATGTTTTTCATTATAATACCAAAAGTAACTTACCCATTTAAAGCTCATAAGCCCTTTTGGACGATTACTCAGCATAGTCTTTCACGCCTCTGGACCAAAATCCGTTTTCACTCATTGCCAAGAATTCAACTCCCGTTTTATTGACCAAAATTGTGAAATTTCTCTTCGAATCCAATTATGAAGATTACTCTTCTTATAAGATGGAGATTATTTAAACACGGGGAAGAAATTTAGTCTCAGAACTGAATTAGTATCAATTAGATCACCCTTGTAAGTGATACCTTTGATTTAGCTGTGTGCAGTTAATGTGATATTTGTGTGATTGGATTGGAACTGTAAAAGGGATTAGTCTGATAAACTTTATGCTCTAGAAAGTATTTTCCGAGTGTCAGCCAACCGCCAGAAAACAAAAGGAAGCCAATTATTTTTTTGGCAAAATCAAATTACATGGGAAACATCCTTTGTGTAAGATATTTTACATGGAAACAAATTGAGCCTTAATTTAGTATTACAACATGCCAAAGTGAGTTAGGGATTCATCCAGTTTCTGGCAAATAAGACAAGTTGCACAATCAATTACTCCCCAATCCTTGAACTTGTCCTTCTGAGCTTTCCTTGAGTGGCCAGAAAAGTAGACAGTGCCTGGGAAAGGATTTAGCAAACCATGAGTTTGTGAGAAGGTGCAGTAGGGGAATGAGGTCTTAGAGTCCTAGTGGCAGCAGAATTAGTTCTTAGAGGGAGCAATAGTCCAAGCCATGTTACCAGATTTAAAGCTGACAGGAGAAAAGTAAAGGCGTCAGTTGTACTTCATTTTTCTATCATTGATAATGTTATCTTTGTTACTGATTAAGGAAAGAAGAAAAGAAAGGAAAGAAAAGGAAGGCACAGAGAGGGGAGAAAAGGCAAAGTCCATTGGCCATTGTGGAATTGTCAGGACCCTTGGCAAAGAGTGGAATACCAGTGGACAATACTGCAACATATCATAAAGAGGACCTTGAGGGAGCCAATTAGAAAACCATAAGAAAGTTGCAGAGGGCAACAATTTTGTGCTGTTGGCCATGAAGTTAAATATCACTGTAGGTGTTACTACTTTCCAATGGAAAAAGTTTGTGACCTGTTATAATTTTATTTGATGTTGGGATGTTTCTTATTTTTGATATCCTTTTGATGCTGAGGTAGAACAGCTGTTTTTTTTTTCCTTCTTTGCGTTGTAGAATGACCATAAGTTTGGAAGGGATAAGCTATCTTTCTTCCTTATGTTTCTTTAATATATTTGCTAAATGATATTTTGGCTGGGTTCATTTGAGATCCCTCGAGGTCAAGCCACTACTGGTAGAGATATTGAAATGGGAGCACAACGTCCAATGAATTCAGGAGAATTGGGCCTGGATAGCTTCTTTAAGCAGGTGGCTATAACTTATTGGTGTTCCCTTTCATTGCCAATCAGAAGGAATACATGTCATTGGCTTTTCTGTCTTGTTTCCCTTTTCCTCCCGTTCCTCTTCAATGCAGCTAGTCAAGAACCCTTTTAAACCATATTTCCTCGTATGACATCAAGCTTTTGGTCATTGGCAGGTCCAAGAGATTGAGAAACAATACGAAAAGCTGAATAAACTACTAATAAAGCTTCAGGTATGTGGCTTTATTGTATTTTGGCCTGCGTGGCCGTGTGGATGCTTAGTGTTTGTAGAATTAGCAGTGGCTTCTTGCATTGCACAAAAATAGTATGTATAAGAAAATTATATGATTGATAATAGTTTGAAAGGAAATTTATTTTTGCACTCCCCTGCCATACATATGCACTCTTATTTTTGTCCTTGCGTGAAATCGGAAGATTGCCCCACTGTGTGTGACGTAAATAAATAGGGAGTAATAAATCGAAGGTAGCCTTGTAATTTCTCATGAATAACGGCAAAAAAGCAGAGGGAACATGTACTAAAGGAGAGTGCGAAAATTATTTTTCATTTGGAAATCAAAAATAAGATCTTAGTTTTATAAAAAGAGAAATAAGATCTTAGTTTTATAAAATTAAAAAGATCTTAGTTTTATAAAAAGCGTGATGAATTGTTTTAGAAAATAATTTTAATCACACATTTTTTAAAAATTATTTTAATCACACAACAGCTTTGTAAGTACTAAGTTCTGGATTAGCACTTACCCTGTTGCTCCTGTTATTTGCTGCTGTGTTTGGCCACTGCTGCGTGTGGCTGCTGTGTTTGTGTGTTTATTGCAGTTATTACTTGTAATTGATAGCATCTTTGGTAGTGTATTAATTCAAGAAAAGTAATTACTCGAAGTAGAGGATGGGTGTTGTAGCTAAAAAGCCAAAAAAAAAAAAAAATCATATTTTAAATGTGAAGTAAACACTAAGATTTGATAAACCACTGCTACTGTGATAAAAATGGGATTTTGATATTAGGATTAAATCTTTTTTGAAATTTTCGAACTATGTTTGGTGCAATTTTAAGTGTTGAAGATTTGTCGCTTTGTTTACACCTTTCCCATTGCGATGCATACATCTGAAAAGAGACTGCTGTCTTTCCTTGTAAGGATGGGACAGCCGTCCTCTTAAGTGTCTGTAGGTCTCCTTTAGAATTGGAGTATTGTTTGGTACTAGCCAATCTAGTGTACTAATGGTTGGGGCCAATTGTGCTAAAGGTAAACCACATATTGTATAAAATATGTGATCATCAAGGATCTCTGTATTAGCTTAGCTTACTGGAATTTCACACTTTGCCAGGTGAATGTTGCGATGGAGGTTATATATGAACTTGCGATTTGAATGAAAACTTAATATTTGGAGCAGTGGAAGATCCATCACTAAGCGGCCAAGTAAGCCGCGGAGTGCTTCGAATGTAAATTCCAACTTCATATTTTGTTACACATGGACTTAGAACATAACCTCTAAGTACGGGTTCGTGTCTTTATCTTCTGCTCTAGTAGGACTTTAGATTATGCTGAAAATAGTGCCTTTAATCATCCCTAGATGGAGCAGAAAATTAGATATGTAAACATAAGAATTTGTATGTGACTGTTGCTTAATTTTAAATAAAATTTATCTCAAATTTTAATTGTTCCATTCGTCAATCTTCAATGCAGCTACTGAACTGGCATTATGTGACACTGGAAGTTTGAGGCAGATTGCACTTGTTCTTATGCTAAGAAATATGCATGGTCCTAAATATGCAGTTGGGCAACATATGTTTGCTGTCCTAATTGTTGTCTTATGTTCTATGCTTCAGGACCAAGTAGAAATGCTTCTTCCTATAGTGATAGAGGAGAATGCAATTCCACCAAACTGGTATGCTGATATTGGAGTTCATGGCCTATACATGCTTTTTGATGAAATTTGTGGAAAACAGAGAAAATAAGTACTAGGTATTTCTTTTATTATGTGCTCATTTGCTCGAGCTCACTATGGTTTACCCGATGTAATCTTTAATGTTTCAAAGACTAGGGGTCATCTGGGTTCAAGCCTTGGTGCGGTCGAGCTCACTGTGGCTCTGCATTATGTGTTCAATGCTCCTCAGGACAGGTTATTGTGGGATGTTGGTCATCAGGTGATTGATACCCTACTTCTTATGGAAAACAATAACATTTTCATGGATTGTAGTCCTTAACTGGATATTACCTAAATGAATTCTGCAGTCTTACCACACAAGATCTTGACCGGAAGAAGAGACAAGATGCACACAATGAGAGAGACAAATGGGCTATAAGGTTTTACCAAGCGATTGGAAAGTGAGTATCATAGCTTTGGCACGGGTTGTACATATTTTCGATTTTTAATTATATCTCATGTTGTGTGGTTCTGACTGGACTTGTATCTTTGCCATAAAAATTCATACTAAACACGAGATGCATATCAAAGGAAGAACATTTCATCCAAATTCGGAAAATTTTCTACGGAACATGGAAATTATGTTCGGCCTGTTGATTTTATAATCTATCAAAATTTGGTATTATAACCAACAAGTAGTGTCAAGCTGAGAATCTAATCACTCTTTCTCTGGGTACTCCACAGGTGCATTTGGACTGTCTGTATGGTAAGATGAGGGCAGTGTAAACTCGATAATCTAAACTTTTAGCTGAAAATCTTATTATTGCGCAGGTTTCTACTTCTTTTCTCATTGCCTAGCTAAGTTATTGCTTATTTTAACATGAAAAAAAAGAAGGTTGATCGTTTTTCTCTTTTGTTAATTAGTGAAATAATATGTATTCTTTTCGTGGTGCCTGGACTTTGACATGAATGAATAAATTCACTCATGTAGCCTTATGAGTTCAAGGTTGGAGCTCTCCCAGAGAAAGAGCAGAAGCGTGATCTTGTTGACAACCCCAATGGCTTGTTCTTTGCACATGCTGCACCCAAACCCCTACCAGCTTTGTATACAGTAACATAAGGTATGAATGTTGGGAAAGGTGATGCCCATTACTATGTTTATCCTTGGTTTACTAAGCATCTTTTTGATCGGTGCCTGCTTACTCTTTCTTGTTAGCATTAGAACTTCATTTCTTGCATAATCCTTATCTAATAGTTAGGGGGTCCTATAGTGGTAAAAAAATAAAGAGAATCATACTCTAAACTTGCAAAAATCTGCCAAACGGCACATCATTTTTGGGATTGGTTGTGTTAAAAAAAAAATCATTTCTTAACTCACCATTTACCCCACACAAACAGCCTTGGGTACTACTCATATGTACTCTAAACTTAACTAATTATATATTGTTTTACAAACCAAATGCAGATGTCCATTAAAGAAAGCTCATGGGTTACTCTCTGTTCCTATAGCAATTGTAGTGTAAATTGAAATCTCTTTGAATTAGGCCATTTGAGGTTCAATGCCAACATATGTTTCTCGGCACTTAAGTACTGCAGAAGGTAGAAAGTAGTCTGTTTTTTCTTGTGCTAAAATAACTTCTAATGTTCCAGTTTAATTTTCTTGAGATTTGAGCTATTTATTTTCTTGAAATATTTTCTGATTAATTTTTGTTGTTACACAAATGATGATGTTGTTGCCACAGTTGATGGTTTCCCCTCGAAGCTTTGCTGTTATCTGCTGTCATTTGGAATTGGTAGTATTGCCAAAAAACGTGGAAGATTGATGATTAATTTGACTTTTTTGCTTGATTTTTAAGTTTGGTGTTTATGTGCTTTTTGGTTGGTATATATTTTGCCAATCTTTTATCCTTTTTAAGCCTCGAACGACATATGATTGGTGGGATTTATGGTGTAAATCTAGTACTTGATATTCTCTTCTCTCCGTAGTGATTTTTTTCCTTTTAAATGAGAATTGAGATTCTAGCAATCCACTTGCTATGTCATTGATTTTTTTGTTTAATATCATAAAAGAAGTTTTTTGATGCTTTTAGTTATGTGTGGTTTTTGATAGTTTATTTTATTGGATATGCGGTGTTTATTAATTTGGTTAGCAGAAAAAAAAATTGATCTTTTATTACAGAGAATAACTTACAATCACGGTTTATAATTGAACCGTGATTGTAGGTGTCCAACAATAATCACAGTTTTATACAACACTGAGATGATAGATAGACTTTTTAATCACAGTTATTGGACCTTTAGTCACGGTTTTACTATTATTGGACTAAGATGGTAGATGGACTTTTTAATCACAGTTATTGGACCTTTAATCACGGTTTTATTATTGGACTGAGATTGTTTGCGTCACTTTAGATCACAGTTTGTAAGTGATGAAAACAAACGGGCTTTTCATTACACCCGAATACACCACGGAATTAGAACCGAGATTAAAAGGTTTAACATCACGGTTATTTACCGTGATCATTGCCTTTGTTTGTAGTAGTGCCCTCTCTCCCCCTAGCATTAGGGTTTTGCTTCTTCCAGCATAAACCACCGTTCCCCCCCCCCCCCCCCCCCCCCAACCAACCAAACAAAATAATGGGTAGTGGCGCTAGAGGAGGAGACTGAGGAAGGAAACAAATCGTGTGATGTTTTTTATGGGATGTGAATTTCGGTTTCATTTTCCATCTCTCTTTGGTTGAACCTTCCTCTTCCACGGGAAACATCGTCTCAGAAACCACCTCGGCTTCAAGGATCGACAACCTTCAGCAACAATCAAGTATCGGCGACCTTCAGCCGCGAGGCTTAGGTAAAAACCCATCTCTCTTTCTGTCTTGATGTTAGATTTTGATACTCCGTTTTGTTTTTTTCCCGTAATTTTGATACTCCGATTTCTATCGGTTATCTTTATCCAAGGGAAGGAATGTTATTTGATTGTCTCTTCGTCAAGGAATGTTCAACCCTCAGGATCAAATTTTGTTGATGTTATTTGAGCCGTACCCTACTTTTCTTACAGGATCAAATTTTCTTTAACCCTTAGACATTTTTTTTGATAACCTCAGTTTGCTTGATGTTATTTGATTTGGGAAGGAATGTTAGGCACGTGTCTTTAGTGCAATACGTGGTTGATTTTGGAAAGGAGTTCTTTACCTGAGTTGGGAAGGATATGTTAATTAGGAACCATATCAGATTTTAGTGCTGTGATTTGAATTAGTTGCTGCGATTTGCTCTAGGGATTTTGTTAGTTAGTATTGTGATTTAGTTTCTACGATTTGCTATGGGGTTTGAATTAGTTGTTGTGATTTGTTCTATTGATTTGTGGTTTTGTATCTGCAATTTAGTTGATGCGATTTGTTCTAGGGATTTTGTTAGTTTGTATTGCGATTTGGTTGCTGCGATTTTGTATCGGCGATTTTCCTTAGTTGCTGCTATTTTGTGTCAGGGATCATATTCTAGGGATTTCTTTGTAGCTTCAGAATCAGTAGGTCTGCTTGAAGATATATCCTAAGGTAATCGTTGCAAGAACCAAAGACAGAACCGAAGGAACTCAGGTTGCCAAAAAGCAGGTCTGTTTGCAGATATATATTCGTTACACTCATGTCAAAATCTTAACTCTGTCATGATAATCTGTTTCCAAGAAACATTCACGGAGCATCCCGAAATACACGCGTCATTTCTTCTTTCTATTCTCTTGCTTTATAGTTCCTTTGGTTTGCAGCCGCAATCCCTATTTGCAGTGATTGCCGCACCACAAGAAATCCTCCTGAACATCACCATTGTGGAGTGGTTTGGTCCAACCTAAACACTATGGTGCAACGTCGCAGCCATTCTCATCCGGCGACTTGGGGTAAGTACCCATCCTTTAAAAAATGGCTGTTGAAGTTAAGGAAAGACACCAATCTTCATGCTATTTCCTATTTCTTTAGCAAGTATTGATTGTGTTGTTCTCTTTTATGTAGTTATAATTTTTTTAGTTTTTATTTTTGAAGACAACTCAAGCATCCACTAAGGTAATTATTTAAGTGATTTTGTTGTTCTTCATGCTTCATTTTACACCCAGTATTTCGGTTATTTGCTGAATGTATTTTTTCCTTTACTTTTTTAATTGGTATGCTAATTTTGGTTGGTTTGGGATGATATATGTGAATTGGAGGTGGTGTCTAAGTAAGTACCAAGATTTTTTGTATTTTTTGGGTGTTAATTTCTGATTTTTTTGTGTGATTTGTTAACTCATTTGCTCTAGGTGTGGTGTCTGAGCAAGTAATGTACTTAACCCCAAGGTAACTTAAATGGCCGTACATATGTTTTTGTAATTTTACTCCTATTGAAATTTTTGTCATTAGTGCCTGTTGTAATGTTGAGAAGATGTTTTGCTTAGAGTGATGCTTCATCCATAAAGAATGTCCACCAGTCCTTTTACTACTTGGCTTTGCATTCAGTAATTTCGCTGCATGTTTTTATTTGTTTTCATTGGGTTTATTGTTGGTTATGTCATGTTCTTTTGTGTTTTGTTATATACTTGATTAACTTATGGAAAAATTGATTTTTCCTTACATTCCAAGTAGAGTATAATGAATAGAACTTTTCTTACATGTTGTCTAGGTATTCTTAATCTTTACTTGAGTGAATATCTTTTTTGCTGTAAATTTGAGTATAATGAATAGAAATTTACTTTCTTTTCCTCTTGATGTTGGGTGCTTTTTATTTTTTTGTGATTGTACTAAGGATTTTAAAGGCCATTGTTATGTATCAAATTAAGATGCTTCCATTTATTTTCGGATCCTCTTCGTATTGTAGGTCATCATGGCATTTGCAAGAAATGCTTTCATTGTTAGGAACATTCACGTTGTGAATCTAGACACTTTCAGCATTTAGTGTCTACATGGTACCAATAGCTCTTGCGATCTACATACTTTTAATTCGAAGAACTGTTGGTTTCTAAGAATATTAGTTGGAATTCATTTAGGTTGTTGAGATTAGTAATTTGAGTTGTAGTTTGGAGAGAATGCGGACACAGGCGTCGGTCATAAAATATTTTATTTTTCTTTTCCCTCTTGAAAATGTATTCTTTTCACTTTAATGTTCAAATGATTATCTTTTGCTTGCAACTTGATCTTCCCTTGATTTGTTTGTGCAATTTTGTCCTGATGCTTTCGCATCAATTAGTTAAGAAATTCAATTAGGGCTCTTCTTTTTACCATTTTTTTGGGGTATCCACGATGAATCCATCGACTTGGACTTTTATTTTTACTAATGTGTGTGTACTCTGAGTTGATTGGAGCTTGGGATTTATTTAAGGTCCCATTTGACTTGAGTGAATCTTTAAGTAGCCTAATTTGTCCTCCTTCTTATTATCACACTGGCTCTTTAAAAAGAAAGATTTCCACTCTTTGTAATAATCAACACTGGAGTAAATTTTGATTGTTAATTTTTAAAATTGCGACATGATTAGTAGGAAGCATTCATTTGCATGTCAATTGTCAACCCAATTTATCATATTTATGAAATTTGTATGGGTTTGAGGTAGAAACAAATCAAATTGATTTTCTTTTTTGCTTTCCCTTTTAATTTAATTGTCTAGAATCTAGAATTTGTGACTTTCTTGACATTGTTTAGGTCTAAGTATCATATATTTTGCGCTTTTTATTCTATAGAGTGAGATGTTTCATTGTATGAGAAGAAAATTATTGTGTAGGATTTATCTACATTTTGTTAGTATAAGGTTTCTTTTATTTTCAAATGTCGGTTGGTTTTTGTGATAAGTGGGAGCTTAACATCATCTACTTTAGTAGATAAGCGTATTTTCTCTATTTTTCTTGCTGAATCGAAACATTGTTTTATTTAAGTGAACTTTCGGATTTGAATCTCTAATTTGCAGCTGTCGGTGGCGGTAAAGAATTGTGATAGCGGATGTTGATCATATGATAAAGATTGTACAGAGACTAATATGGTTAAACAGGCTCTAGATTTATATTTACACTTAACACCATAAGCCCTAAAATACCCTCTGCTCCTTCGATTTTGTAGTTGTTCAGTTGAAAATGCTAGAGCTCCAAAGTGTTGATACAATTAGATTGCTTCCATAAAAGTGGTCAAAAAGTTCATTTGAATCTCACATTTGTATTCTACTTTATAGGCCCAACTTGTTTAGTTTTTTCATAGTTAGATTGTCGTGAATGCAACTCAATAAAAAAATCCGTCCAAGTAATTTTTTTCCCCCATGTGCCAAAAATTTCTTAGCTTTTTTTATTTGCTTATTATATAATTTTGGTTGGTGTAATTGCTTCAGTCGGATCGATCGATGATGGGAGAAGTGCAGATTTTACTGGAATCTCATTAGTGTGACCATAAATTAATGTCAAACTAAAATCTCATCTCAAATTAGTGTGTGTTGTAGTGAATGGTGCTTTAGAACTTCATGATTGGATGACAAGTTTGGAGAATGTAATTCATTATTTTATTTTTTGTTGAACGACTTCGTTTGTCTCCTCAAAGTGTGAGTTTTTTCTTTGTGATTTCACCTTTTACATGATCGATAGCAAGAGATAATGTCCATTATGTGTCATCGTATAATTATTGTTCGATGGGCAAATATTGGTTTACTATTTTTTGCCAATTGTCTTCCAACAATTTTTTTTAATTTTCAATCAAGTGCCTTCAGGGATAGGCAATTGGGTGGTTTCGGTTATTCAACCCTTTAATGTTCAACATAATTTTGGATTTGCTTTTATTGATAAAGGACTATGTGATTTTCTATTTTAGGGGGCATGAAGTGATGAGAAGGAAGTGTGGGTTAGTTTTGACTGAATTGCTATTGGGGGTGCTACGGTTCTCACCGTCGATTCTGTGAAAGCCATTTTTGCTCTTTGGAACGGGAAAAACTCTTATCCAACATATAGAAAAAGAGGTGACTTTAATTTAGCAACAGTGCTGAGTTCTATTGTCCTATTGAAGTGCCAACTATGTTATCTATTTAAAAAAATGCAAGCTATGGAAAGAGAAAATTGTTATTGTGGAATCATCCTATTATTGTGCTTTGTTAAGGCTACTATTGCTACATTAGTGCGGATGCTATTGGACGCAAAGGGTGCTAGAGAAATTATGTGCCGATGGTGGCTTCATGTGAGTGTTTATATTATGTATTGATTTACATTGCAATTTCTTGCTGGATAGCCTTGGATGGCATGGTAGGACTACAAATTCTTGTGTTTTTGTTTATTTTGAGTTGTACAATGGATCTCCTCCAACCTAAGTTTAGGTTTATCTAAAGGAACGTAGGTTGGGAATTGGAATTTGAAAAGCCATGGTTGCTGTTGTAGTCATGCGAACTGCTTTGTTTTTGTTTGTCTTTTTTGTTTTTTGGTTAAATTTTAACGTGGTATACCTCCAACCTAAATTTTTTGTTTATAGCAATAGTTGAAATGTCTTCATTAATGACAAATTGTTTAGGCACACTCTTCTTGGATCTTTGTTTATAAATTATTTGGTAGTCAATGAGCAAGGTGATCACTTAGATACATGTGTGTACTTATTACGAAAGTCTAAGAGAGAGAACGATGACTATGGAAGGGCTATCAATATGTTCTCTTTGGACTAGAGTGAGAAGACTGTTAGAGGTCTCTAATTGCTTCATTAAGCTATGCTCAGTATGTTATTTTTATTTTTGTTGCGGTAGTAAAAGATGTTATTTAACTTTCGAAAAGCTCAAAGAATAATTTAGGATTGTTATTGGAAATCATTATAATTGTCTTAACCTTCATCACATGGCGATGCCTTATATTCTTTGAGTTTGCTTAAGTACACTATGGAAACAGTTATGACCATAGCTGACTTTCTTCCTGAATTATAGCCTCTTTCGGATCTCACTATTTTTTTGATGGCTTAATCTTTTCAGTTTTTTTTTTTGATTGTACTCAAGGTATGTCCAATGAATCAAGTTTCTGTAATAGTTTATATCAAAATGCCTAACGCATCAAGCTTCCTTAATATTTTTATTTAAACGCCCATTGAATTAGGTTTCCTAAATAGTTTATATTTAATGTTGAAAAGTGTTCATGACTGAGTTGTGTAATCAGAGGTGGCTAATTATTGCATTATTGGGCACTCTACTGTGTAGCTAAGGCTTTAACGTGTTTGGGCACTCTGCCGTATGCGAATTTTCTCCTCTTCGATATCCTCAAAAGGTTTGGAATATAAGTTCTATTCATGGAATTGAGTGCAAGTTTTTGTAGTACTAATGGATAGTTACTACCAATGAGTAGTTTCCATTATTATCTGCTTCTCTTCCAATGGATTTTGTTTTGCTTAAGTTCTTTACCCTCAATCTCATATTTTCTTTAATTCGTGCAATCACTGGATTCATGCATGACTTTTGATGATTGAGATATGGGTTCTGGGCTTTCAACCTAGGGCTCAAAAGGGGGCTATTCAAAATTTACCGTTGGATTGACACACTTTCAAAGTTAATGGACAGATCAGGTGATGACTCCTTTCTCACTACAAGAAAAAACATATTTGGTGACATGAAAAAATGTCACCCAAGATCTAGTTTTTGTCACCTATTATTATTGGTGACACCTTCGTGACAAAAGAAGAGGTGTCATTGTATCCATGACACTAAAAGTCAAGGGTGACAAAATGACGTAGCTGTCACGGAATAATATCAACTATGACAAGAATACGGTGTCACTGAAAATATATTTTCCGTGACAAATGATGTCGCTGAATGTAAATTTCAACCGTGACATTAATATAATGTCATCGAAGAGAAATCTTTCGTGACACATGATGTCACTGAATGCAACGTGAATACAATGTGGTGTCACTAAAGATAGATTTTCTATGACAAAAGTTGTCACCGAATATATATACCATGACAACCAAATGTATGTCACTAATAAGATTTTATAGTGGGCAAGTAAGGGTGACAAATATTTGTTGTCATGAAAAAATAGGACTACAGTGACACCACACTCAAAATAATTATGTCACCAAAAATATTATTTTTACCTGCTTACAAAGTTTCCAATATTTATACGTTATGATTCAACCTTAGCAAAATCTTATATAGCAAAGAAACAAAATATCATTCAAATCAAATATCTATTAAGTCAACATTTACCATCCAACTTTAAAACATTCACTCTCCAATAATAAAAACTTCAAACTAAGCTAATAGCATTAGCTAAACTACAAACATCCATAAGTATTATATGTTTTTAATGACAAAAAGAATTCAAAACAAGTGTTCCAATTAACTACCAAAAAATCTTCAACTTCATCTTGGTTAACTGCTAAAATGTAACTCTATCTCGTACTTGCCTGTACAAAATCGCAAAAAAAAAAAATACAATTAGTATGGTGATTTTAAGTGACTTCGATGATACTCATCCTAAAGTCTTCAAAGATAACAAGTAATATGGTGACTTTAGATAACTATAAAAAGTATTTTAAAAAAAGCCCTTCATCTAAGGTAGAAACATAAGATTGAGTGTTAATAAAGTGAAAGTTACTTACTGAGAATCAGAGTTTGTGCCAACATGATGACCTCCGTGCGTAAACATAGACATAACAGCATCGAAGCGTGAAAACCTTTGATGTTGTTATGTGGCAAGCCTGTTAGTGCACATAAAGAATTAACAGAAACCTCATATAAGCTTGAAATTACGTAAGGCACCATACCATGTGAACCTTCAGCTTATAGTTTAGCAAAATGATTTCCATATGGCTAGCCAAGGGTTCATACTTCATACACTACATGCTTACTCAATTAACAGCAGCGAGGCAAGAGGCACCTAAGCATGCCACAAAGATAACTCTGGCATGGAGTTCAATTTTCAACAAGCAATGTCACTCACCTAGCAATTAAGCGCAAAATATTATTGATGCCACTGAATTGCTTATATTCACCCCCATCTGTGTGTTGGATTCTAGTAGCACTAATAGCTGAAATCTGAATATCTTCCAAAACACATATCACAACATTTGCACACAAAAACAGGAGAGCCCCACGTAGGCCTAAAATGGAAGTAACTTCTTACATATGTCGTGTGCTCTATGTGACCTAGGCATTCATTCACATAAAACAACAAATCACTAATACTTACATAGACTGATGTAGCCTGTCCAAGATAACTACATAAGGTCTTTTTTGAACAAGCATGTATAAACGAATTTCAACTGAATATATTTTACATGCACCTCATTAATACTTAATATCAGTAGCTATAGCAGCGTATAACAAGAAAGTAGTTTTAGCTGTTATCATTGTGGCAAAATTATGAAAACTGAATTGAAGGAACTTTGGCTAACCCCTGCTCCGGTGATTGTAGTTCTAAAATGTTAACGAAAGGATCCCCTCAATCCTCTCTTTCAAGGTGGACACAATAGTCAGTTGAAATTTCATTCTCCAATTTTCGAAATGTTCAATTTCGTTCCACTGTACCATAATTTCGAACAGAGGGAGTTTACCTAAATGAATGTTATGAAACAAAACACTCATGACTTACACACGTGCATCAAGTGTTCAACATTTTGCATCACTATACCATAATTTCATAAATCAATCTCTGCCACAAGAGTAGTGTTAGCAGATGATGTTTTGGCAATCATGTTATCAGATAAATGAAATGGTACACACAACAGAGCCAGTAAGAATTCTGCACTTAAAATCTACTTGCTTGGAACGAATCAAAATAAATGCCCTAATATTCTTATGTAAACAAAATCAGAAACTAAAGTTAATCCAAACCCTGTAAATTCATTATCTATGCAAATTCCCAAACATTATTACCTTTTACAAGGCTCGTGACAAGGCTATTGTGGGAGAAATCCGCAATAGCTGCAATTACCAAATCAATACCATTGTCGGAGTTAATCGAACACCAAATATATAACAAAGAACAAAAGAAAAATTGATCTCCATATCACAAGCTAATGAATGAAGATTATTACCGTAGTCCGGTATTTGGGGAAGAATTAAAAAAATAAATAATACCCTAGTCTTTTATTGGGCAAAATTAAGAAAAAATCAAATCAAACCTGAGGGCTTCAATGAAAAGGACTTCACATTACTTAGACAAAAGTTAACCCCATGTTCGAAAAATGTTAAACAGCTAGTGGCCACAGGATCAAAATTTGCATACACAGAGTATGATCACTGCCAAAAGTATTCATTTCATAGGCAATTACGAATTAGAGAGAGCCAAATAGTTGTAAGTATTTGATATTCTTCATTTGACTGAGCAATGGCAAAAACCAGCATAATTACACAATGTACCTCAGGGATAAAATTTCTGTTTCCTCGTTTGGGCAAAAAAGAAACGGAAAGAGTTTTCCATCCCATATTTCAATTGCAACAAAACAAAAAATTGCCCCTACTCTCAGAGTTGGATTCTAAAAATAAGATAACTCGAAGAACACAAGGTTGACAACCTAATGATGCCACTGGTGGTGATCCTTAGCAAATCTCAGGAATCAGATACAAACTATCACCATCCAACAAGTGCACCAAAACCATCACAGGCTTAAGGTTCACTTCCATAGCCAAACGAGAAACAGAGAATAAGAATTTGTACCCTGGCTGTAACCCCCAAATAGATAATCAGCCCCACCATGTCATAATACATGCCATAAACTACCAGCAGATGAATTAGCAGCAGAACCCAACAATAATTCAGAGCCATATAGGATATATACATATAGTACATACGTAGAAAAATTAAAAAGGGGCCCAGGTTCATTCCTACGACACCATTTTGAGTCTGGACCACCTATTACTTCCCTTTATTGTAACTTTTGAATATTGCTCATCTTTTTTTCCTTTTTTCTATAGCAAAAGTAGCTTTAACCAAAAATTCCATAAACGTCATGCAAGAACCAACAGTAAGAGTACCGATATACGAAGAAGGCAAGAATCAAAACCATGTTGTGTGTGTGTCAGTGTGTGTAAAGATATATATACACGCATAGAGAGAGAAAGGAGCTGGTGTACCAATGGTGGGGGAGAGCTTCTGAAGGTCCCTAGTGGAGTTGGAGATGAAACTGAGTAGAAGACTGCTCTTGCCGACACCTGAATCGCCTATCAATAAAATCTTGTAAGAGTAATCATAGCCGTTACCGTCGTTGCTCCCTCCTTTTCCCCAATCTGTTGCCGAAACAGAGGTGTGAACTAAAGATTGAAAAAACAAACCTCTACTATTATGACTATCCACATATTTTATTGTGACTATAATTCAGTTTCTTCCTGGTTTTTCTTTTTATGGATATAATAGCTTGTGATGAAGGACATGATGAGGAAAACCTAACAGATTAATGAACAAGAATACCGCATACATTTCAGAGATGAACAGCAAGACAAATCAAAATTAATTTTGTATTGGCCTCAGCCAAGTGCTTTGGGTTCTCCTTGTTAGCCATGTGAACATCAAGACAAGTCACGCTTGATTTTGTACCTGCAGTTCTTCTATTCTTCAATTTCAGTTCTTCAGATCCAGTTCTTCGACTCTAGTTCTTCGATTCAACAGTTCTTCTGTTCCAGTTTTTCGATTCTTCGATTCCAGTTCAGCAGTTCTTCAGTTCCAGTTTTCCTATTCCAATTCTTTTTTTAGCAGTTCGGTCGAAAGAGACGGAGGCCAGGCAGTCGGTCGAAAGAGAGAGGCAGTCGGTCGATTCTTTCGAGGCAGTCGGTTGTCGCAGTAGGTTGCCTCGGTCAAAAGAGAGAGGTCGAAAGAGAGAGGCAGTCGGTTGAAAGAGAGAGGCCAGGCAGTAGGTCGGAAAGAGAGGGAAAGCAAAATAGGGATTAATTTGGGGAACTTTTTAGGGTTTAATTTGGCCATCAGAGACTTAGGTTTTTTGTTACAACCACAAAACTACGTAGTTTTAGTAATTTATGAATTTTTTAGTGACACTCCAAAATCTTTCAGTGACATTCTTAAAAATTAAATTTCCGCCCTTTTTTTTTCCTCCGATGCCAAAATTTGAACTCTTTGGTGACACACATAGCCTTGTCACCCATAATTATAATATTCGGTGACACAAACTTTGTCACCAAAGCCAAATTGTTGTCGCCGTAAATTACCTCTCTTCGGCGCCAAAATCCCTAACACTTTTGGTGACAGGTGTGTAGTTCCTTGTCACCATTGGTCATATTTAGTGACAAGCTGTCCAAAAGGGTGTCACAATTAGTGTTTTTTCTTGTAGTGTCTCCCTCAAATTTACGCATTTCCTGATTATACTTTTTTCCCCCTAAACGCAGAGCGATCTCTATCTCTATGTCCGTTCCCTCCTCTCACGGTTTCAGTGAAAAGTGATAATCAAACCACCGGGTTTGTCTCCCTTGCCTTCAAAATCCTACAAATCAAACCCTAATCGATGAGAAGAGCACGTTCAGATATCAAACCATTGGGCCCGTCCACCACCATTGGTACAGATCGATGAAGCAAGGGTATGGAAAGCGCGTTTAGTAAACCACCGGTACTGATCGATAAATAGTTGTCTAGGTATGGAAAGTGCCTTTTGCAATCAAGCACCTATGACTTTTTGACGTTTGAGTTTTCCTATATGCAGGTCCTTAGCTTTAATCAAAAGGTCAAGGTATATGATTTTCTATTCTTGATTTTCTAGGTATGGAAAGCGCATTGAGTTTTCTATTCTTTCACACACTTTTTGGTGTTTGGCGCATTGAGTTTTCTATTCTCAACATGTGTGTTTATAACTGCGTATACTCGTAGTCCATGTGACAAGCTGGAAAGCACAACACGTGTTGAACTCCTTTGTATATAGGGCTCTTTCAGCTGATCACTAATTGTTTGGTAAAAGCCTCAATGAAAAAATCTATTTTGATCCATAGTTGTAGATGATTAACGTTGATAGATGTTTAGTCTAAGCATCTACGTCCTTGAATGTATAGTATTGTGTCTATTGCCTTTATAATTTTATCTATATGAGAAAACACCAAACTTTTTTTTAAAAAAATGTACACTTAAGCAAAAATCGTTTAAGGGTTACAAAGAACTCTTAAGTAAAACACGCACAAATGTTGAAGACTCACATAGAAAACTTTGATACACTTGATTGGCAGTCATGGTAAGAAGTATAGTGCTCCTTCAGCAGCTGATCACTAACTGTCTGATAAAAAGCCTCAATTAATGTTAAATGGGAATTAGTCTAAGCATAAAAGTCCTTAAGTGGGTACTGTTTTATCTATTTGTTTTCTAATTCTATATCATCAATCAACATTAAATGAGTGCTGTTGGATATGAGATTATAACATTAAATAGTTTGTGCGTGACTGAACTTGAATATTTGCGTTATGCTTGTTAGCTCTCTCTGATTTTTGTAATTAGGAATGCTCTTTTTCTATTCAAAACCTCGACATAGCAGAACAAATACAATTAGTTTTTTTAAATGTGTTTTTGTTTTTTCAGGAGTGACATCTACAAGTTTACAATTACGAAGATCACAAGAGTTTCAAAAGAGCTATCTCAAGTACGTCATTGCCCTTCCCTTTGTCACAATGTATGGTGATAAGCGGATAACCGGTATCGGTACTTCTTTCTCTAGACTGTAGGATTTTAGGAAGGGATTTCATGACCTAATCTTTTAGGTTATCTATTTATCAATTCACTTATTTCGATTAATTCATGTTATGTATTTTTACAATTTTTTTTTGTGTCTAATTTGCATTGAATTTTTCTCGATTAGTATATTGGATACGGACTGAATTGTGCATACTTTTGACTTCGATTGTGTTTGGTATTAAAGTTTGCATGTAGTTATTAAAATAGTAAGATTGAAACCCTATGCGACATAAGTTGCACTGCATTCTTTTCTTATGTCAATATCTAACTTTTGAACTTATAGGCCGCTTTCTTGGTTTTGTTGTGTGACTATAAATTAATGTCAAACCAAAATCTCATCTTCTCAAATTAGTGTGTTGTAGCGAATGGTGCTTTTGAATTTCTTGATTGGACGACAAGTTTGGACATTGTGATTCATTATTTTACTTTTTGTTGTACGACTTCAGTTGTCTCCTCAAGGTGCTAATTTTTTGTTTTTGATTTCACCTTTTACACGATTGATAGCAAGAGATAATGTCTATTATGTGTCATCATATAATTGTTGTTCAGTGGGGAACCATTGGTTTACTACTTTTTGCCAATTGCCTTCCTACAAATTTTTTTAATTTTCAATCAAGTGTCTTCAGGTACAGGCAACTGGGTCGATTTGGTTATTCAACTCTTTAATGTTCAGCATAATTTTGGATTTTCTTTCATTGATAACGGACTAAGTGGTTTTCTATTTTTGGGGGCATGAAGTGATGAGAAGGAAGTGTGGGAGATTTTTGACAGAATTGCTATTGGGCGCTGCGGTTCTAACTGGCAATTCCTTAAATGCCATTTTTGCTCTTTGGAAAGGTAAAAACTCTTCTCCCATGTATAGAAAAACATGTAACTTTACTTTAGCTGCAGGGCTGAATTCTATTGTGCTGTTAAATTGCCAAATATGTTACTCATCTATTGAAAAAAATGCAAGCTAGGGGAAGAGAAAATTGTTACCGTGAAATCATCCTATTGTTGTGCTTTGTTATGGTTACCATTGCGACATTAGTGAGTATGCTTTTGGACACAAACGGTGCTAGAGAAATTATGTGCCGATGGTGGCTTCAGGTTAATGTGTATACTATGTATGGATATATGTTGCAATTTCTTGATATGTAAGCAACAAGGTTGGGGATTAAAATCTAGATAGCCTTGTTTGGCTTGGTGGGACTACAAGTTCTTGTGGTTTTGTTTATTTTGAGTTGTATTATGGATCTCCTCCGACCTAAGTTTCTATTTATCTAAATGCACCTAGGTTGGGAATTGGAATTTGGATAGCTATGGTTGGCATTGTAGTAATACGAACTGCTTTGTTTTTGGTTTTTAAATTTTATTGTGGTATTGCTCCAACCTATGTTTTTGCTTATAGCAGTAGTTGAAATGGCTTCGTTAATGACAAATTGTTTAGGCACACTCTTCTTGGATCTTTGTTTATAAAAAATGTGGCGGTCAATGAGCAAAGTCATCACTTGTGTACTTGTGTGTACTTTTTTTGAAAGTCTAAGAGAAAGAGCGATGACTAGAGAAGGGCTATGCTCATGTTTTCTCTTACGACTAGTGTGAGAAGACCGTTGGAGGCATCTAATTGCTTCATTAAGCTATGCTCAGAATGTTATTTTTGGTTTTTTTTTGGTGGGAGGAAAAGATGTTATTAACTTTCGAAAAGGTGAATGAATAATTTAGGATTTTTATTGGAAATCAGTAGAATTGTGCTCCCGTTAATCGCATGCCAATGCCTTGTATTATTTAGGTTTGCTGAAGTAGACTATGAAAACAGCTATGACCAGAGATGACTTTCTTCCAGAACTATTACCTCTTTAGGATCACACTATTTTTTTGGGTGGCTTAATCTTTTTAGTTTTTTTTTTTTTAGTTTTGTTTTGATTACATAATTTCGGTGAGTTTCTGTAATAGTTTATATCAAAATGCCCTACCCATCAAGTTTCCTTAATTTTTTTATTTAAATGCCCAATGAATTAAGTTTCGTTGATACTTCATGTTTAATGATGAATAGTGTTCATCGCTGAGTTGTGGTAATATTAGAGGTGGCTAATTATTACAGAAACAACGGGGACTTTTTGAAATATGTAGTCACAAACTACCTTTTCAATGTTTTAAATGGTTGAGATTGACCAAGAGTTTTGCTCCAATGGCTACGAACATCGAATTCTAACTTCCCCGAACTCCCCCTCCCCCCCCCCCCCCCCCCCCAACCCCCAAATAAAAAAAATGTGAAGTCCAATTTCAATGGTCCAGATTAATAGTCCAAGCTCAACGGTCCAACGCATTTCCTGATTATACTTTTTTCCCCCTAGACGTGGAGAGATATCTCTCTCTCTCTCTGCATTCCCTCCTCTCATGGCTTCAGTGAAAAGTGATAATCAGACCACCGGGTTATTCTCCCTTGCCTTCAAAATCCTACAAATCAAACCGTAATCAATGAAAAGAGCACGTCTACATGTCAAACTACTGGGCCCGTCCACCGCCACTAGTACTGAACGATGAAGCAAGGGCAAGGAAAGCGCCTTTAGTAAACCACCGGTACTGATCGATAAATAATTTTCCAGGCATGGAAAGCTCCTTTAGCAATCAAGCACCCATGACTAGCCTTCTTTTTGACGTTCGGGTTTTCCTCTATTCAGGTCCTTAGCGTTAATCAAAAGCTCAAGGCATATGATTTTCTATTCTTGATTTTCTAGGTATGGAAAGCGCATTGAGTTTTCTATTCTTTCACATACTTTTGATTGTCTGGCACATTGAGTTTTCTATTTTCAACTTGTGTTCATAAATGTGTATACTCCTAGTCCATTTGACAAGTTGGAATGGACAACACGTGTTGAACTCTTTGTATATGGGGCCCTTTCAGTTGATCAGTAACTGTTTGATAAGGGCCATTGTAAAATTTGGTCTAACGGTTAGAATTACTTCTTCCATACTATTTTTCCCCCTCAAAAATGTCAAATCCACAGCCAAGTGTTAAGGGCCATTGTATCCAAATCCAATAAAAAATTGAAGGGATGTTGGATTCAATCTAAATTTGGGCAATTGTGACTAACCAGTAATCACTACTACCACTATCTTTTCATCTCTCTTCAATTCGAAAGAAAGCCTTTTCTCTGCAACTTTCCATATTAAATTTGAAACCCACACAACTTACTACCTCTGTGATCATTTCTCTAACAAGTTTGAAATCCTCAAATCCATGGCCACTTGCAGCTGCATATAGTTTACTGTTAGTATTTGTATATTCGAGTCTTGGAATCTTTTTTTTACCACTTCATTTGTCTATCTATATAGCGAAAGGTTATAGTAGTTGCTCTTATGCCCTTACCACTTCGTTTGATTTCCATTTTTCCTTAGGTTGGCTGACCAAGTACTAGCCCGTTTAGTTGATCTCTGGACTGTACAAAGGATTTAATGCCTGGTGCTTCAAATTTCTACATTTTCACTTCTTAGCATTTGATTTTGGATTCAACTGGGTTATGGGATTTGTTGTAGAAAATTAATCAGATTATCTTTGATTCTATCGGTTGCCAATTATGTGAAAATTTAATCGGAAATCTTCTTCAGTGCTTAGGACTCATGTTTGTGGTGCTGTATCCTTTTGACATTATTTAGTCATGATATTGTGTCAATTGTTTTTCTTCCTCTTTTGGATAAACTTTTACTTCTGATGCTTGTACTTTTAAGTTGTTTTCATGTGGCAACTATTTGATGGGACAGATGGAAGACGCTAGTACCTGCGACGAAGGGTTATACTCCCCCTTTCCTGTAGAACTGGGTCAAAAGCCTGCCACTTGGTTTTGTTAGTAAAAAGGTTTGAGACCAACAATCATTCTTATACCGAAAATGCAACTCTTTAATACCATATTCTTTTATCTAGACTGCAATGTTGCGGAAGTATTAGACTTCTACCTACTGTTGAATGATTATTAGCACATGGGTTTGGTAAATTTGTTTGGACTTTTTGGTTAGGATTAAATTTCTATACGCATTGGTTTGGCTATAATAATTTTGTGAAGTGATCCAATTTATCTAGATTTTTTTTTGGCCGTAAGTTGTTTCTTAGTTTTGATAGCCCTTTGAAGAATTTATGTGCGCTAATCGGTCTTAATGGATGTATAAAATTATATGTTACTATATTGGATATTGAATAAAATTTGCAAAAATTAGATTTCTTTAACTGGATTATGTTTGGTATTCAAGTTTGCATATAAACTGCAACTTTGAAACCCCTTGCGACATAAGCTGCAATGCATTCTTTTTTCTTTTTCTCAATTTCTGATTTTTAAACTCATAGGCCACTTCCCTATTTTTGTGTGACTATAAATTAATGTCTAACTAAAATCTTATCTTTTCAAATTTTTGTTGTGTTGTAGTGAATGGTGATTTAGAGCTTCATTATTTAAGTCATAGATTGGATGACAAGTTTGGAGAATGTGATTCGTTATTTTATTTTTTGTTATACGACTTAGGTCGCCTCCTCAAAGTGAGAGTTATCCTTTGCGACAGGTACAGCTCCAGGCTTCACTAGGTTAGTTTCCCTTTTTACTGTATCGTAAACGGTTACCGGGGAAAATTTTACTTAGTGCACTTAATTCATGTTACGTATTTTTAACCGGATTGTGTTTGGCATTCAAGTTTGCATGTAGTTATTAAAATTGGAACTTCGAAACCCTTTACGACATAAGTTGCACTGTGTTTTTTTGTGCGTGTGTGTCAATTTCTGACTTTTAAACATTTAGGCCAGTTCCTGGTTTTGTGTGACTATAAATTAATGTCTTAACTGAAATATCATTTTCTCGAATTAGTGTATATTGTAGTGAATGGTGATTTAAAACTTAATTATCTAAGTCAAAGTTTGGAGAATATGATTTGTTATTTTATTTTTTTTGAACGATTTCGGTTGTCCCCTCAGGGTGGGCGTTTTTTCTTTGTGATTTCACCTTTTACACGATCGATAGCAAGAAATAATGTCTATATGTGTCATCATATAATTATTGTTCAATGGGAAAGTAATGGTTTACTATTTTTTGCCAATTGCCTTTCTACAAGTTTTTTTAATTTTCAATATGGGCCTTCAGGCATGGCATAATTTTGGATTTGCTTTTGTTGATAAAGGACTAAGTGTTTTGTATTTTAGGGGGGCATGAAGTGACAAGAAGGAAGTTTAGGTGATTTTTGACAGAATTGCTATTGGGCGCTGTTGTTCTAACTGTCAATTCCTTTAAGCTATTTTTGCTCCTTGGAAAGATAAAAACTCTTCTCCCCGTAAAGCAAATATGGTGAGTTTTATTTAACCACAGGTTGGAGTTCTATTGTCCTTTTAAAGTGCCAACTATGTGACTCATCTATTTAGAAAAATGCAAGCTATGGGAATAGAAAATTGTAATTGTGTAATCATCCTATTGTTGTACTTTCTCAAGGCTACTATCGCTACATTAGTGTGGATGCTATTGGACACAAAGGTGCTGGAGAAATTATGTGCCGATGGTGTCTGCAAGATAATGTCTATACTTTGTAATTTACATTGCATTTCTTGATATGAGAGCAACTAGGTTGGGGATTAAAATTTGGATAGCCTTGGTGGGCATCGTAGGACTACAAATTCTTGTGTTCTTGTTTATTTTGAGTTGTACTATGGATCTCCTCCAACCTAAGCTTCTATTTATCGAAATGCACCTAGGTTGGGAGTTGGAATTTGGATAGCAATGGTTGGCGTAATAGTCATACGAACTGCTTTGTTTTTGTTTGTATTTAAATTTTATCGTGGTATTCCTCCGACCTAAGTTTTTGTTTATCGCAATAGTTGAAATGGTTTGTTAATGACAAATTTGGGAAGGAATGTTGGGCACATGTCTTTAGTGCAATATGTGGTTGATTTTGGAAAGGCATTCTTAACCTAAGTTGGGAAGGATATGTTAATTGAGAACCATATCATATTTTAGTACAACAAGTGTTAATTTTTTGGACGTAAGCTATTTAATATGTTTATGTAAATCCCAACTTTTTCCTTTTGTTAATTGAGGCTTTTTTGGACCTAAGCAATTCATTCTTTAATCAATCTTTGTAAGGAATCATGCTAAAGGCTTACCTGGTCTAGAAAAAATGTTTAAGGGTTACAGACAACTCTTAAGAAGATCACGCACATATGTTGAAAACGCACACAGACAACTATGATTCGCAGTCATTGTAGAAGTGTACTACTGTATCGACTGATTACTAAATGTCTGATAAAAAGCCTCAGTTAATGTTAAATGAGGATTAGTCTAAGCATCAAAGTCCTTAAGTGGGTGCTGTTGTGTCTATTTCTTTTCTAATTTTATATCATCAATTAGCATTGAATGAGTGGTATTGGATATGGGATTATGAATATGGGAAAGTTTGGAAAGTTTGAATGACTTATAACTATTCTAATAGTTTGTATGTGACTGAACCTAAACTATAAGATTAATTAGAATATTTGCTTGATGCTTGATTAGTTCTCTATGAATTTTGTAATTAGTAATGCTCTTTTTCTATTCAAAACCTTGACATAGTTGAACAGATAAAGTTAATTTTTTTTTATTTTTTCAGGAGTGACGTCTACGAGTCTACAATTACGAAGATCACAAGAGTTTCAAAAGAGCTATCTCAAGTACGTCGTTGCACTTCCCCTTGTCCCAATGTATGGCGATAAGCCGATAACTGGTATCGGTACTTGTTTTTCTAGACTGTAGGGTTTTAGGAAGGGATTTCATGTCCTAATCTTTTGGGGTATCTATTTATCAATTCATTTTTAAAGCATTTGAGACTCATTTGTGGTATCCTCTTGTTGGTGTTGTGTTACTTCATCCTATTTTGGTGTCCGATTTCTAGTTTTTGATCTTCAGGAAGGATCTTTCTGTTCATTGAAAAGGTAATCCTTCAATGAATACGCATTTTTTGGATCTTCAGCTCATTGAAAAGGTATATGAAGAATACTGCACCTTCTCTCTTTTTTCCTTATGTTTGGAGGATTTTTTTGTCAATAAAAATAAAATTGAGCGAAAGATCCACTCTCTAGACGGTATCTTTGTTTATTTTGAGTTGTAATATGGATCTCCTCCAGCCTAAGTTTCTATTTATCTAAATGCACCTGGGTTGGGAATTGGAATTTGTGTAGCCATGGTTGGCGTAATAGTCATACAAACTGCTTTGGTTTTGTTTGTTTTTTAAAGTTTATCGTGGTAGTCCTCCGACCTAAGGTTTTGGTTATAGCAATAGCTGAAATGGATTTGATAAAGAAAAATTTGGGAAGGAATGTTAGGCACATGTGTTTAGTGCAATATGTGGTTGGTTTTGGAAAGGCATTCTTTACTTGACTTGGGAAGGATATGTTAATTAGGAACCATATCGGATTTTTGTAGCGTTAATTTTTTGGACCTAAGAACTATGAACGCCAACTTTTTTTTTTTGTTACTTGAGGCTTTTTTGGACCGAAGGAATTCATTCTTTAAGCAATCATTGTAAGCAATCTTGCTAAAGGCTTACCTGTTCTGCAAAAAACATTTTAAGGGTTACAGACAACTCTTAACTAGAACACAAACATATGTTGAAGACTCATACAGACAACTTTGATACATTTGACTGGCAGTAATGGTAAGAAGTATAGTACTCCATCAGCTGATCACTAATTGTCTGATAAAAAGCCTCAATTAATGTTAAATGAGGATTATTCTAAGCATCAAAGTCCTTAAGTAGGTACTGTTGTATGTATTTCTTTTCTAATTCTATATCATCAATTAACATTAAATTAGTGCTATTGGATATGGGATTATGACTATGGGAAAGTTTGGAAAGTGGCGCTCGGTTTAGATCTGCTTTGTTCTACTTCTTATAAGGTTCATGGTCCTTATGTTTTCCTTCAATTTTAGTTTGGATAATTATTGCTCATTCTGTTAGCTTTTCTTCTTCTACTTTTCTTTCTGTTGTTTGGATAGTTGATGGGGGCAAACCATATAAATATACTAATAGTTTGTTTGGATTGTAGATTGTAACTTTAGTGCAATGTTTTACATTTTTATTTTACTAGAATTGTAATGACATATAACTATTCTAATAGTCTGAACCTAAACTATAAGCTTAATTAGAATACTTGCATTATGCTCGTTAGTTCTTTCTGATTTTTGTAATTAGTAATGCTCTTTTTCTATTATAAACCTCGACATAGTAGAACAAATAAACTTAATTTTTTTAAATTTTTTCAGGAGTAGTCTACAATTACGAAGATCACAAGAGTTTCAAAAGAGCTATCTCAAGTACGGCATTGCCCTTCCCTTTGTCACAATTTATGGCGATAAGCTAATAACTGGTATCGGTACTTGTTTCTCCACACTGTAGGATTTTAGGAAGGGATTTCATGACGTAATCTTTAAGGTATCTATTTATCAATTCATTTTTAAAGCATTTTAGACTCATTAGTGGTAATGTTGTGTTACTTCATCATCTTTTGGTTTTTGATTTCAGTTTTGATCTTCAAGAATGATCCTTCCAGTTCATTGGGAAAGGTATATCGAGAACACTTCAACTTCTCTCTTCTTTTCTTTTTTTATGTTCGGAGGATATTTTTTATCAATAAAAATTAAACCGGGAGAAAGATCCACTCTATAGATGGTAACTTTCAAAGGGTAAAAAAATGACCAAATTAGTGGCAATGATTGGGGGCAATTGTTAGTGTGTTGTCTTTTTGTTCAGTTGTTGTCCTTGGAAGTAATCGCTGCTAATCTGATTACAATTTTTTCTTTGAAATAATGGCGGAGAATTGTTGGAGATTTTTTTACCGAATGATGGACTTATTTGGACAATTCCGTAAAATCCCCAACAAACTTATTTGGTCAGTTCTCTTTGTTTTTTCTAGCCTATCGAATGTATGGTAGTCATCTTGATTTTTTGGGTACATGGGTATTAGCTCGGTTTGATGTATTTGGGTGATTATTGCTCCTCCTCTAAAAACTTCAACTAATTACTAAGGTTAAAATATTAAAGATAGAACCAACGTGCTAATCGTGTCACCGACGGCCCAAACGAAGAGATATTAAAGACGGACCCAAAGGAAGTTTTATCTGCTTTGAAGAATTCTTGATTTTACATTTTGATGGGAAGATTATGTTAGTTGAAGCCTTCTTTGGTCTTAGGAGTAAAAGATTTCACGAGGCATGTAGATTGAGCCAAGTGATGGATTTTAAGCCAAATGATGGGTGTTGTGAACCGTTTTAATTAAAACCTTTTTTGGTTTTATGAACCCGTATTGCTGAGTATTTTTTTGTGGAACAGTCATGTGCCTGGCACGTGTTCGAGTTTGCTGACACGCATCAGGACGCGTATAGCTCCAACCTTTGCTCTGGTGTTTGCCCTTTTCACTGTAACGTAAACGCTTTCTTTAGTGCATAAGGGCATAAGGGAAGTCAAGGGATTTCCTTCTAACTAGTGGCTAAAAGTAAGCAAGCTACCTTCATTCAACAGATTTGTGGTTGAGTCAATAACATGCTCTGGGTTACCGGGTGAAATTTCACTTATTGCACTTAATTCATGTTATGTATTTTTACATTTTATTTTGTCTCTAATCTGCATTGTATTTTTCTTAGTTACTGTATTGGATACAGATTAAATTGTGCATACATTGGACTTCTTTAACTGGATTGTGTTTGGTATTAAAGTCTGCATGTGGTTGTTAAAATTGTAAATTTGAAATCTTTTGCGACATAAGTTGATCTGCATTCTTTTTTATGTCGATTTCTAACTTTTGAACTCGTAGGCTACTTCCTTGGTTTTGTGTGACTATTAATTAATGTCAAACTAAAATCTCATCTTCTCAAATTAGTGTGTACTAAGCAATGGTGCTTGTAAACTTCATGATTGGATGACATGTTTGGAGAATGTGATTCATTATTTTATTCTTTGTTTTATGACTTTAGTTTTCTGCTCAGAGCGCGAGTTTTTTCTTTGTGATTTCACTTTTTGCATGATCAATAGCAAGAGACAATGTCCATTATGTGTCTGTGAATATATGTTCCGTCATTTTATATCTAATTAAGGGTAGATTAGTCTATATCTAATTAAGGGTAGATTAGTCTTTACGTTATTAGGGTTTAATTGTTCTCTTTTTCTATTTAAGTACTCTTACGTTCATTGTAAATACATTCTTTTCTAATGGTATAATACGTTGTTCTCTCTCACCTTTGCAATCTATCATGGTATCAGAGCCAGTCATCTGGCCATCGTCTCCCTCCTAGAACGACAACGCCGCTTATTTTCTGTTGTTCATTGCAATCAACGCCGCTCTTCTCCTTCCAGTCGACGATCTTCTCCTTCCACCCACCGTCGCCCAACCACCTGCCGCCGTCAATCGTCGAAAACCCTTCGCCGACCGTCGGCGACCACTCTCCAGTCACCTGCGACTCCCACCGTTCTTGATTGGGTATCGTCTGATCCCACCGTTCTTGATACCATCCCACCGTTCTTGATTGGGTATCGTCTGATCCCACTGTTCTTGATACCATCCCACCGTTCTTGATTGGGTATCGTCTGATCCCAGATTGGGTATCGTCTGATTGGGTTCTCCCATCGTAAGTTCTGTATTTTGGTACTGGTTTGTTACGAAGTCTCTGGTTTGTTACCGTAGTCTCCGGTTTGTTACGAAGTCTCTGTATTCTACAATGTCAGACGATAAAACTTTTAATGCTATTAGCGTACGATTGACTGGCAGTAACTACTCTTATTGGGCTAAAGTTATGAAAAACTTTGTTGTTGGAAGAGGCATGTGGGGTCATGTAACAGGGGTTATTGTCAAACCTACCCTGCCAGAGCAATCAGGTTCGTCAGGTGCGAAAACAGAGGAGGATCCTTCATACACTAAACAACATGCAGCATATGTCCTCGCATTTGACAAATGGGAATTGGAAAATGCACGAATTCTTACGTGGTTTCATAATTCTGTGGAGCCTAGCATTGGTATGAATTTCTCGAAATATGATACGGCAAAGGAAGTTTGGGATTATTTGCGGGGTATGTATCTTCAGTCCAATTTTGCAAAGGAGTATGAGCTTGAGGCTACAATCCGAGATGCTAAGCAACATGGTAAATCTATTCAGGATTTTTACACTGAGATGACACAATATTGGGATCAGTTAGCTTTGATGGAACCCGAAGGCATGCAGTCTTTTGACTCCATTCTTGAGTATCGTGAGAGGCGTCGTCTTGTTCAGTTTCTTATGGCCCTTCGTGGGGAATTTGAGCCGCTTCATGGGGCTATGGTTCATCGTATTCCCCTTCCCACTGTTGATGCTGCAGTTCATGAGCTTATTGCTGAGGAAACTAGGCTTAAGATGTCTCTATTGCATCTCCTTCTCAGTCTGTATTTGCTGCTCCACCTACTCAGTCTATGTCCCCTCTTTTGCCTACTCCAGCTTCTCACCAAATTCAGGTTACAGGCAAGCCTAGGCCTCGTGTTGCTATGGATGAGTGTAGCTTTTGTCGTCAGAAGGGCCACTGGAAGGATTCTTGCCCCAAACTGATGGGACAAAATTCTCGTCCTAAGCCATCCACTTCTTCTCGTCCACCTCAGCAATATCAACAATTTTCTCGGCCACCACAGCAACATAAGCAGGTTTCTCGGCCTCCATCAGCTTTTGCTACCTCTGATGGGGTCCCTCCTTCTCTCTCGTTTGACCAGTTTCAGCAATATCAGCAGTTTCAGCAGTATCAGGCATCTTTGGCTACCAGCCAAATCATTCAGCTATGACCACCACTCAGTCAGGTTTGCTTGGTTCCTATACCACAGGTTATCCTACCTACCACATGGATTTTTGATTCTGGTTGCTCCCATCATATGACACCCGTTTTATCCCTACTAAGTCATTGTGTCTCCCCCACTTCTCCTATTAGTATTTCTACTGCAAATGGGTCCCCTATGCATGTTGTCTCTATTGGGTCTATTCTCCCAACCCCATTTTCTTTTCTCTCTATCCCTAATGTGTTTTATGTTCCTCAGTTGACCCTTAGCCTTCTTTCCATTACTCAATTGTCTGATTCTGGTTTTGATGTTTTGTTTTCCTCTTCTGGTTGTATTGTGCAGGATCGGATGTCCAAGAAGCAGATTGGGACCGGGCGTAGAGTTGGTGATCTTTATGTTTTAGAGGAGTTACATGTTCCTATCGAGTCTACACCCACTGTCATGTCTTCATTTCGTTTAGATCAGCAGTCTTCTCCTTTTTATCTTTGGCATTCTAGATTAGGGCATTTATCTAGTGAACGTTTGAAAGTTTTAGTTAATTCTGGTCATTTGGGACACACTTCTGTTAGTGATATTTCTGAATGCAGTGGTTGTAAACTTGCCAAGATGTCGGCTTTACCTTTTAATAAAAGTACCTCTATTTCTACTTCCCCATTTGAGCTTGTTCATACAGATTTGTGGGGACCTTCCCCCATTGCAACTCAAGGTGGTTCCCGTTATTATGTGTCATTTGTTGATGATTTTACTAGATTCACATGGGTTTATTTATTGACACATAAATCGGATTTTTACCACATTTATCGCACTTTTCACTCCATGGTCCAAACTCAGTTTTCTACCAAAATCAAAGTTCTTCGCTCTGATTTAGGGGGCGAATATTCTTCGGGTGAATTCACGCACTTTCTAGCCACTCACGGGACTATTCACCAGTCTTCATGTACTGACACTCCATCTCAGAATGGACGCGCTGAACGTAAGCATCGTCATCTTCTAAACACTGCAAGGTCTCTTCTTTTATCCTCCTCTGTGCCTGCCGTTTTTTGGGGAGAAGCTGTGCTCACTGCAACTTATCTTCTTAATCGGATGCCTACTCCTCTTTTGTCTGGTTTGACCCCATATGAACGGCTTTATGGCAAGGTTCCCAACTTTTCTCTTCTCCGTGTTTTTGGCTGCGCCTGTTTTGTTCTTCTCCCTCAAAAGAGTCAGACTAAGCTTAGTGCTCGCTGTGTCTTGTGCGTCTTCTTAGGATATGGCATCCAGCAGAAGGGCTACCGTTGTTATGATCCTGTCACTCAGAAATTGTATGTGTCTCGACACGTTACCTTTCTCGAGCGTTTGCCCTTTTTCTCTCTTCCACCCACCCAAACGCCTGTTGCCAAAAAGGATCTTGTGCATAATGATCCATTCCCATTAGAAGTCCCTGTAGAAGAGTATGTTAGTACCCTCGACCTGTCAGATGTTTCAAAGGTTCCTTCTTCTCCCTCCTATCCTATTTCCCCTTTTCCACAACACTATGTCCGACGTGCTCCTCCAACTCCGCGCCCTCCATCTGCTTCACCAGACTCTGATCCGCCTGAACCCCGGTATCCCCCTCGTGACCGTCGCCCACCGGTAAGACTTGGTTTTACTAATACTTGTTTTACCTCTTCTTATTGCTCCTTCTTATCTCGTCTTCATACCTACTTTGAACCTCGGTCTTACAAAGAAGCTTGTAATGATCCAAACTGGGTAGCTGTGATGAATGATGAACTTACTGCTCTTGCTAATACTCAGACTTGGGACTTAGTTACCCTTCCGGATGGTAAGAATCTTATTGGTTGCAAATGGGTCTTTAAAGTTAAGACTCATTCTGATGGTTCTTTGGAGCGATACAAAGCTCGCTTAGTTGCCAAGGGTTTCTCGCAGGAATATGGTATTGATTATGAGGAGACCTTCGCTCCTGTTGCCAAAATGACATATGTTCGCCTGTTAATTTCTGTGGCTGCTGTGCACCAATGGCCTCTCTTTCAATTGGATGTTAAAAATGCATTTCTCAATGGTTATCTCACCGAGGAAGTTTATATGCATCCTCCTCCAGGATTCTCTCATGCTCCTGGTCTTGTTTGTCGTCTTCGTCGAGCCTTGTATGGTCTTAAACAGTCTTCTCGTGCTTGGTATGCTCGATTTCATGATGTGGTTTTACAGATTGGTTTTCAACCCAGCACACACGAATCTGCTCTTTTTATTCGTCGTACTTCGCAGGGTTTGGTTCTTATTTTGCTCTATGTTGATGACATGATTATTACGGGCTCTGACTCTACTGCTATTGATGAGGTTAAACGGCATTTGTTTCACGAATTTGAGATGAAAGACTTGGGTCCTCTTCGGTATTTTCTTGGCATCGAAGTGGCATCTTCTTCTGACGGCTATCTCTTAACTCAAACTAAGTATGCCACTGATATTCTTCACCGTGCTCAACTTACTGATGACAAAGTTGTTGATACTCCTATTGAATTACATGCTAAGTTCTCTCCTTCTGATGGGGTACCTCTTGCTGATCCTACCGAGTATCGTGAGCTTGTTGGTTGTTTAGTTTATCTCACCGTTACTCGGCCCGATATTTCCTATGCTGTGCATGTCATCAGTCAGTTTGTATGTGCCCCTCGCTCTACGCATTGGGCTGCCTTGCTTCGCATTCTGCGCTATGTTCGTGGCACCATGTTTCAATGTCTACATCTCTCTTCTTCTTCTGCCTTGACTCTTATGGCTTACGCTGATGCTGATTGGGCTGGTGATCCTTCTGACCGCAAGTCTACCTCTGGCTATTGTGTGTTTTTGGGCGACTCACTTATTTCCTGGAAAAGCAAGAAGCAATCTGTTATTGCTCGTTCTACTGCGGAGGCCGAGTATCGTGCTATGGCCCATGCTACTTCCGAAGTTGTTTGGCTCCGTTGGCTTTTATCTGATATGGGTGTTTCTCTCTCCTCCCCTACGCCTCTTTATTGTGACAATAAAAGTGCTATTCAGATTGCCCATAATACGGTTTTCCACGAGCGCACGAAGCATATCGAGATTGATTGTCACTTCATTCGCCACCATCTTCAGTCCGGCACTATCACCCTCCCATTTGTCTCCTCTTCTCTTCAATTGGCTGATTTCTTCACCAAGACGCACACCACAGCTCGCTTTCGCTTTCTCCTTGGCAAACTCTCGATGCTCTCCGGGCTCGCATCATGAGTTTGAGGGGGGGTGTGAATATATATTCCGTCATTTTATATCTAATTAAGGGTAGATTAGTCTATATCTAATTAAGGGTAGATTAGTCTTTATGTTATTAGGGTTTAATTGTTCTCTTTTTCTATTTAAGTACTCTTACGTTCATTGTAAATACATTCTTTTCTAATGGTATAATACGTTGTTCTCTGTCACCTTTGCAATCTATCAGTGTCATCCTATAATTATTGTTTAGTGGGTAAGCATTGGTTTACTATTTTTTGTCAACTGTCTTCCTACAAGTTTTTTAATTTTGAATCAAGTGTCTTTAGGCATGGGCAACTGGGTTGTTTCGTTTATTGAACTTTTTAATGTTCAATATAATTTGGGATATGCTTGTAATGATAAAGGACTAAGTGGTTTTCTATTTTAGGGGGCATGAATTGATGTGAAGGAAGTGTGGGTGAAAAATGATAATCAAATCACCGGGTTTGTGTCCCATTTGCGTTCAAAATCCTACAAATCAAACCCTAATTGATGAAAAGAGCACATCCACGTGTCAAACTACTGGGGCCGTCCACCATCGCAGGTACTGGTCGATGAAAGAAGGCTAAGGAAAGCACCGTTTTGTAGGAAGTAGGTGGTTTTTTAACCTTTTCCTTAATTTTGTCTATTGTGTAAAAGTACGTGATCCTACCCAGCCATTGCTGCACTGTCCTTGGACATTGGGGAAAACCAACACTCATACTCGAAAATAAGGGCGTGAGAAGAAGTTACAACAATCTCAATTTGGGCTTCTGACATACGAAAATAACCAAGGAAAATGTTAAAATTTGGTCGATTTTAGCAAACTGGAGGAGGGTTGGACAATGCAAGATGGGAAAACGTGGCCAGGTAAATTGACAATGCTTGATAACAATAGAGGTACCATTTTTAGGTGAATGTAGTAGATAACGTGGGTAGGACCTAGATTACAACTTTATTTTGTGGGATCTTGATTTGAACAAGTGAATATTTTGTGAGACACTGCAGAAGTAGAGATAGATAATGAGTAGCGTGCTACAATTGAAACGCTAAAAAAGAAGCATCGATCTCAAGAGGATCTGGACATGGAAAGTGAGGGAAATCAGAGACATGTTGCTGGTGCCTTATTGGCCATCTCAGGAAATACTGTAAGAGAATTTAGCCGTACTTATTGTTGTCCAGTCGAAGAGGTAAATTTTAACCAATGAAGCTTTATTCAAGCCATGTAAAAACGCTTATTGATTTCTAATGAATTATTCTGGTTTGATTAGGTTGTTCATCCGATTCATGACCAATGCTTCTACTTGACTTTGCAGCAGAAACGGAGACTGAAGGAGGAATTTGGTTAGTATTTACGAGTGCACCAATGTTTCGAGTTATACATTATGAACTTTAGTAGCGTTATCCTCATTGTAAAACTTTTTAGGGATAGAGCCATGGACTTTTGAAAAACATCTTGGGTAGGGGTGTTTATTTGCGCTGGTTGTCCGCATCAGGTACGAAATCTCAAAGTAAATCCTTCGTTAAAATTGATAGCTTGCAAAACCTAAGAGCGTACTACTGTTGTATTGAGCCTAACGTAATAATAATGTTTACAAGGAAAATTAATAAATAGATAATCCTGATTAAGCAAAAGGACTAAACCCTAATAGAAAACCCTAATTAACGCCTGATGCTTCAAATTTCTACATTTTCGCTTCTTAGCATTTGATTTTCGATTCAAATGGCTTGTGGGATTTGTTGTAGAAGATTAATAAGATTATCTTTGATTCCATTGGCTACCATTTATGAGAATAATTTAATCAGAAATCTTGTTAACGCTTAGGACTTATATTTGTGGTGATGTATCCTTCTCACATCTTTTAGTTATTATCCTTTTTCAATTCTTCTTCTTCCTGTTTTGGGTGAACTTTTAGTTTTGATGCTTATACTTCAAGACATTTTCGTGTGGCAGCAATTTGATGGGAATGATGAAAGACCCAAGTACCTGCCCAATTGGTGGGATGAAGTTTTGATTTGGATCTGACGGGTGAGATTAGTCCTCAGTATGGCAATTCCCGCCCAATTTATTGATTCTATGGCTTTAGAAGTTGTTTAGATCTATGGTTTCATTTCTTGCAGCAATGGTTAGTGGCAGTCATATGGTGGATCGACGTAAAGAAGGCGAAGCAATCGTTGATTTGCAACCTCCAGATGGAAACTCTTGGCATTGGAACGGTGGGGTATTTAAGACAACCGCAGACACAGTGTCACCATTGAACGTCGACAGTGGAAGTATGCTTTCCCTATCAGCTTTCAAAACGTCCGACACATTTGGGGTTTTGTTGGTGAGTTATGTTCCTCCATGATTCTCAACTAAACTTCTCTAGATTTCCTTAGAAAAATGGGCAAGTCACTATGCGGTATTTAAGACGAGCTCCATTTCATACACAAATCTGGGTTTGAGCATCGTCCTTGAATTGTACAGAGGAAAATAATCCAACCGAGCAACAAAAGAAAAACTAACCTTGAAAATAAATACTAGGTGAGGAAAAAAAAATTCTACATGTAAACATATTTAGTTTTTTTTTTTTAATTTGTGATTTTGAATCAAATACTGCTATATTGAATTATGTTTGGTTGATTGATTTTCATTTAAATGGTGGCTTGGATATCACGGGTAAAAGTCTGGTTTATGGTATCTGTCTATTTATGTTCTTTGTATTCACAGTTAGAGCGAAGGGTATAGCATGAAATAGTTTGGGAAGCTAGAGATACTACTTTTGATCACTTCTCATAACTTTGTTGTGATTCTAATTTTTGTCGATGTATGATGGAATGCCTGTGTGGTCATCTTATGAGAAGTTCCTTTTGGAGGTATGATTCCTTGTTATTTTTGTTCCGTTCTAATGCAATACTCCTCCAATCATGATTTTTTCTCAATTATTTTCATAACGAAAAAATATTCATTTTCGTTTCAATTCTAAATGTTTTACAAATGTCGTTATATTATCTGGTTACGTCTTAAATGCTACTTTGTACTGAATAGGCTATTTTATGGAAGGTTTTAGTTGTTAACTGGTTGGTTGTTAGGTTGTCCAAGCTATGTAAATTTTCTTTGGTTTTTTTTCAAGTCAAGTCTCAATTAGATTGCTCATAAGTTGTTTGCCGACATGCATTAATTTGTGGTTTCAATAACTTATTGAATTGTTATGGTCATTATGTGCACTATATTTTTTCCCTCATATTCTTTAAATTGAATTCACCAATTAGATATGTAAAACTTCTGGATTTATTTTATTTGTTCAGTGAGTAATGGTTTGTGAATTCTATAATGGGTTTGGCAATTCCTTTCACCTTCGGTCATTTCCTTATTTTGGATTTCTTTCTTTTAAAACAACAATTCCTTATGGAGATTGCAATTCATTGTTGTTTAATTGGTTCGATTGGGATTTCATGGTGGTGGATAAGGCTACATTATGGAAGGCTCCAGTTGTTAGTGGGTCGGTTAGGTTATCCAATATGTTGATTTGCTTTGGTTTTTTGAAAGTCAAGTCTCAATGGGATTGCTCATAGGATGTTTGCGGACGTGTGTTAATTTGTACTTTTTATTACTTACTGAACTGTTAAGGTTATTCGGTTGTTAGGTTATCCAATATGTTGATTTGCTTTGGTTTTTTGAAAGTCAACTCTCAATGGGATTGCTCATAGGATGTTTGCGGACGTGTGTTAATTTGTACTTTTTATTACTTACTGAATTGTTAAGGTTATCATGTGCGCTATGTTTTTTGTCCTCATATTCTTTAAATCGAATTTACGAAACAGATATGTGAAGCTTATGGATTTATTTTATTCCTTCGGTGGGTAATGGGTTCTTAATTCTAGAATGGATTTGGCAACTCCTTTCATTTTTTGTCAATTTCTTTTTTTCGATTTCTTTCTTTTAAAACAATAATTCCTTATTGTAGATTGTACTTTTTTTTTGTTTAATTGGATTGATTGGGATTTCATGGCGGTGGAACAACCAAGTAGAACACATATTTATTAGGGGTGAAACAAAAAATCGACGAATCGAAAAAACCAAAAAAAATCGACCGGAATTTTTGGTCTCGGTCGGTCCAGTACTCCGTTCGGTCGGTTTCGGTTCTGGTCGTAAAAAATATTCGATTTTCGGTTCGGGATCGGTTATCTCGTATTCTGGCCGGACCGAACTGGAATTCATGTACAGGAATTGTTTGTTTTTTCCTGTTCTTTACAATTCTTTTTCCAGGCGTGAATTAGATGACTTTGTGGTATTTAGGGTATGATGTTTGGCAAAAAAAATTTGTGGTGGTTCTCTGCATCTCTTTACTTTTTATTTCCTTGGGTGAGAGAATTGTGAACAGGAGACACATTTTTATGTTTCCTTGGATTTATTTTTGAAAATATCAAGACACAGCGTCACCATTGAACGTCGACAGTGGAAGTATGCTTTCTTCCAATCAACCTTCCCATCTTCTGACACATCAGGTGTTTTATTGGTGAGTTATGTTTCTCCATGATTCTCAAGTAAACTTCTTCAGATTTCCTTCAGGAAAAATGGGCTAGTCACCATGTGGTATTTTAGACAAGCTCCATTTCATACCCAAATTTGGGCTTGGTCATCTTCCTTGAGTTGTATATAGGAAAATATTCCAACTGAGCAACAAAAAAAAACTAAGCTTGGTAATAAATATTAGCCAAGCAAAACAAAAATTATTCTACATGTAAGTATATTTATTATTTTTTTTTTTTTTTGGGGATTTTGAATCAAATACTGCTATATTGAATTTTGTTTAGTTGACTAATTTTTTTTAAATGGTGGCTTGGATTTCATAGGTAAAAGTCTAGCTTATGTTATCTGTCTGTTTCTGTTCATTGTATTTCATAGTTAGAGCGAAGGGTATAGCTTGAAATTGTTTGGGATAGTACTTTTGATAACTTCTTATAACTTTGTTGTGATTCCAATTTTTTTCGAGGTATGATGGAATGCCTGTGTGGTCATCTTATCAGAAGTTCCTTTTGGAGGTATGATTCCTTGTTCTTTTTATTCCGCTCTAATGCAGTACTCTGCCAATCGTGATTGCTTCTTAATTATTTTCATAACAACAAAAATCTTCATTTTCGTTTTGATCCTAAATGTTTTACAAATGTCTATATAGTATTTGGTTATGTCTTAAATGCTACTTTGTACTGAATATGCTACTTTATGGAAGGTTTCAGTTTTTAACTGGCCGGTTGTTAGGTTACCTAAATTTGCTTTGGTTTCTCGAAAGTCAAGTCTCTTCAATTACTTATTGATATGTTAAGGTTATTATGTGTACTATGTTTTTTTCTCATATTCTTCGATATGAATTGACCAATGAGATATGTAAAGCTTATGGATTTATTTTATTTCTCCAGTGAGTAATGGGCTCTAAATTCTAGAATGGGTTTGCCAATTCCTTTCACCTTCTGTCAATTCCTTATTTTGGATTTCTTTCTTTTAAAACAACAATTCCTTATGGAGATTGCATTTCATTATTGTTTAATTGGTTTGATTGGGATTTCTTGGTGGTGGATATGGCTACATTATGGAAGGCTCCAGTTGTTAATGTGTGGGTGGTTAGGTTATCCAATTCTGTTGATTTGCCTTGGTTTTCCGAAAGTGAAGCCTCAATTAGATTGCTCATAAGATGTTTGCCGACTTGTGTTAATTTGTGGTCTTAATTACTTACTGAATTGTTAAGGTTACTATGTGCGCTATGATTTTTTTCCTCATATTCTTTAAATTAAATTGACCAATCAGATAGGTAAAGCTTATGGATTTATTTTATTCCTTGAGTGGGTAATGGGTTCTAAATTCTAGAATGGATTTGGCAATTCCTTTCATTTTTTGTCAATTTCTTTTTTTGGATTTCTTTCCTTTAAAACAGGAATTCCTTATTTTATATTGGATTTCATTTTGTTTAATTGGACTAATTGGGATTTCATGGCCGTGGAACGACCAAGTAGAACTCATTTATGGTAACAATGAAAAAGTGTAATTGTTGTTTTATTTATTTTATTTGACTGGTTGCCTTAAATGCTAGATAAATGTTTCCGTTCAGTTTCAGACTTCAAAGTAATGTGGTTGTGGTCATTTGAGTGAATGATCATCGGCTTTCCCTATCCGCCGCACATACCTATTTTTGGGAGACTGTGGAAGAGGGGGAGAACTTCATTCATTAAAAGAGGAACAATGAAATTGGATTTGCAATAAGAAGACCATAATAGACAAACAATTTCCGGAACTAGCTTTGTATCTATGTGGGTAGCCTTCTAGTTGATTCTCTAGTCTTACTACTTGAACAAAATAAGTGTGGCTGATTCTTGATTAAGAAATCACTATTCACTAATCATTCCTTGATGAACTGTCAAAGGTTGGTATCACCTCCATTGTTGACTCGTAAATTTTTATATCTTTCTTAATGGAAATGGAAAACAACTTGGGAGATATTTTTTTACTTGCAGTTGTGACGTCTAGGACTCGAGATTTTCTAAAGGCCATAGCTAAGGTGCGATTCTCTCTCTCTTTGTTTTTTTATAAGCAATAATAACTCTCTCTATATGTATTCTGTGGAATAAGGTGTTTAGTTAATGAAACATTGTGAAATGGATTTGCTCTAAAAGCCAAATTGGTTTCTAGGTTGTCTATAGATAATGATTTTATGAAGGGAAAGACACGATAGAAACTAAAGAAATAAATTTAGCTTTTGTGATTAATTTTCTTCTAATCATTTCGTCTTTCCATTACTTGCATAAAACCCTCAACATAATTCATGATCCAATCATAACCCAAATCTATTGGACGAAAGGTGTAGGTGATTGTTGTGGCTTAATTGCCGTGGCTTATGGCTTATGGCTTATGGCTTATGGCTTATGGCTTATGGCTTCTGCTTTAATCATAATGTAGGAAGCTATGTAATTTGCTCCAAAGCTTCTGCTTTATGCCTATGGACCAAAAAACTCTCAAATTAAATAGAGGATTTTTTTAGGATCTCCATTTTGATGCTTTACATTTCTGCATTTCATGATCATCTTTTACGACAAGTTCAATTGCAACAGAAGGTTGTTTCACAAAATATATAAATAAAAATTTGATACATTGACATGTAGTCTCTTGAGTCAACTTGAATATGTAAAACAAATAAATGCCTTTTCGTTGTTATTTTGATGTCTACTATCCTATTTAGGGAAGGGAAATCCAGCTGCTAGCTAAATTGAGATTTAATTGTGATCTATAGTTTTCAATTAACTGACCAACTCTTAAAGCAAGTTTTCTACTTTTTATATAGTTACTCCAGTCGTGTGATGTTTTTTACGGGATGTGAATTTCAGTTCTTGGCATTAAATGTCTCTTTCATTTTCATTTTCCATCTCTCTTTGGATGAACCTTTGTCTTCCGTGGGAAACATCGCCTCAAAACCACAACGGCTTCAAGTATCGGCAACCTTCAACAACAATCAAGTATCGGCGACCTCCAACCACAAGGCAGAGGTAAAAAAAAAAAATCTCTTTCCGTACTGATGTTAGATTTTGATACCCCGGTTTGTATTTTTTTCGTAATTTTGATACTCCGATTTCTATCGGGTTTCATTACCCAAGGGAATGTTTAGGGGTTAATTCATTCTTAAAGCAATCTTTGTGAGAAATCATGTTAAAGGTTTACGGGTTCTACCCAAAACGATTTAAGGGTTAGAGAGAACTCTTAAGCCGAACACGCACACAGACAACTTTGATGCATTTGATTGGCAGTCATGGTATGAAGTATAATACTCCATCAGCTGCTTACTAACTGTTTGATAAAAAGCCTCAATTAATGTTAAATGGGGATTAGTCTAAGCATCAAAGTCCTTCGGTGGTACTGTTGTATCTATTTTTTTTTCTAATTCTATATCATCAATTAACATTAAATAAGCGCTGTTGGATATGGGATTATGACTATGGGAAAGTTTGGAAAGTGTGCCTCAGTTTAGCTGCTTTGTTTTATTTGTTGTAAAGTCCGTGGTCCTCATTTTTTTCCTTCAAATTTAGTTTGATAGTTATTGGGGGTACAGTTAGCTTTTCTTTTTCTATTTTTCTTTCTTTTGTTTGGTTTGTTGTTGGGGGAGCCATATAACTATTCTAACAGTTTGTTTGGATAGTTGACTGTAACTTTAGAGTAATAGTTAACATTTTTATTTTACTAGAATTGCAATGACTTATACCTATTCTAATAGTTTGTATGTGACTTAACGTAAACTATAAACTTAATTAGAATATTTGCATTATGCTTGATTAGTCTCTCTGAGTTTTGTAAAGTAATGCTCTTTTTCTATTCAAAACCTGGACATAGCAGAACAAATAAATTTATATTGTTTTATTGCGTTTTTGTGTTTTTTTAGGAGTGAGATCTATATGAGTCTACAATTACGGTGATCACCTGAGTTTCAAAAATGGTATCTGAAGTACGCCATTGCCCTTCTTTTTGTCCCGTTGTATTGCGATAAGCCTATAACTCGTATAGCTACCTATTTCTCTAGATTGTAGGCTTTTACGAAGGGATTTCATGACCTAATCTTTTAGGTATCTATTTATCAATTCAATTTTAAAGCATTTGAGACTCGTTTGTGGTTTCCTCATGTCAGTATTGTGTTACTTTATCCTATTTTGGTTTTTGATTTCTGTTTTGATTTACAGGATGGATCCTTTAGTTCAATGAAAAGGTGGTCCTTCAATGAAAATGCATTTTTTTGACCTTCAGTTCATTGAAACGATAATCTTTCTGTATTGGTTTCCGATTTAGGATTTCAAATCTGTTTTGAATTGAATTTCATTTTCAAATCCTAATGTGCTAAGAGATATATCATGAACACTACACCTTTTGTTTTTACTATGATCGCAGGATATTTTTTTGTCTACAAAAATAAAACTGATAGAAAGATCCACTTGTTGTAATGATGGGGGGCAGTTGTTGAGTGTTGTCTTATTGTGCAATTGTTGTCCCATGAAATAGCCAAAATTAGATTGCAAGTGATTACTGCGAATTTGATTACATTTTTTTGTTCGCATAATGGAGGAGAACTGTTGGCAATATATTGGACTGTGTGACTGTGAATGAATGTTAGGTGCTTCCCTCCTACTGGAAGACAGAATTCCGTCCTCAATCCTACAGAGAGAGGGGATGGATAGACGAATAAGTGTGGTAGGCACGAGCAGTAGTGTGCTCAATACGTTGGGGATTTTTTTTTATCGAATGTTGGAGTTATTTGGTCATTTCCATAAAATCCCCAACAGACTTATTTGGTCAGTTCCCTTTGTTTTGTTCTGTACCGCATGTGGTTGCAATGGTTAGGGTAATATCTAGCTTATTGAGTGTGGGTGTACGGTAGTTACATTGATTTTCTGGGGGCATGGGTATTAGCTCGGTTTGATACGTTTAGGTGATTATTACTCCTCCTCTGAAAACTTCAGCTAATTACTAAGACTGAAATATTAAAGACACGGAACTAATGTGCTAATCATAACACAAGGGGCCCGAACGAAGAAATATTAAACACGGACCCGGGGGAAGTTTTGCTTTGAAGAACTCTTGATTTTAGATTTTGTTGGCAAGATTGTGTTAGTTGAAGCATTCTTTGGTCTTAGAAGTAAAAGACTTTCACGAGGCATGTAGATCGAGCCAAATGATGGGGTTTGTGAACTCTTTTGGTTACACTACAACAAATTCATGCTATGCCTCGCAACTTAGTATATCGGCAAATGTATATTTGCGTAGGCAATGGGTTTTGCCGATGGAAGACTTTACGTCGGCATCTTGTCGCTAGATGCATGCCGCTAATAAGATTTGCCAATGCAAACTCCCTTCGTTGGCAAAAGACAGTATTTTTGCCAATGAAAAATATTGTGTCGGTATCTTGTCGCCATAGGCAGGTCGCTAAAGAGATTTGCCAATGCAACTCCATTCGTCGGCAAAAGACAGTAGTTTTGCCAATGGAATACCTTGCGTCAGCACCTTGTTGCCAGATGCATGCCGCTAATGAGATTTGTCAATGCAACATGATGTTTTGCCGCCAAAAGTAACTTGCAAAGATTTGTTTGGCGACTATTTTTGTCTGTCGACAAGAGTTTAAACAAAAAATATATTGTTATTAAAATTGTATTTTCTCAATTACCTGATAACATCCATTTATCCATTCATAACTATCATTAACATGAAAATGCATTTATCCTATCCAAACTCATTCAAAAGATCATTGAAACCAAATGATGTGTTCATTAATATATATCACAATCCACATATAAAGTATCCCCAATTTGTCCAAATGTTCAAAATACAGTAAAAAACTCACTCCACTAATAATGCATCCGAAAACTAATCTTGATGTCCAATGCATCTAAATTTTGTTAAAAGTAATGGACAACCATAGTTATATTAGAAGTAATACCAAAAAGCTCTTTTCAAACTATATCCAAGCCAATTTTTGTATTTGGGACTCCTTGAGATTATGTACCATAGGTGCTCCTGCGAATCTCATATTCCTTCAAGTAGCCCAATCTCTTCCCAAACCCATCAACGCAAATTAGTTATTCTGAACGAGGATTTGTAATATCGGATTGCGACTGTTCCTCAATTCTTTCCACAATCTCATCCTACATCAACATACATATAGAGAAAACATGACATTATTAAGAAAAGTAGCAAACATGTAACACTCTACCGATCTTAACATATATGAGTATGCATTTTGTTGGATACTTATTCACAAGAAATATTCGTAGAAAGGAAGTCATACAATTTTGTAGAGAGGAAGACTTACCGTCTCAATCAAACGTATCATTAGTTTGTAGAACATAAAATTCAGGTGATTGCAGCTGATGTAACTAGAAACTCAATAAGTTGTCCTCATAATAGCATATGTTTTTTTCTAGGAGGAATTACAATAAAAATGGCAACTTTCCCCCGAAACCAAAGTAAACATTGTATCCCAGTCAATCGGGATTGGCTACATGTATCATTTTCCTCCATTCTTTATTAGTTTCTCAAGGGGAATATCACAAATTTACCTGTGCTTGTCTCGATGACGTTTCGAGAGATATCGAAATCATAACGTAGGAGCCAAGACTTCATATTCACTGTGTGAAACAAGGAAAAAAAAAAGATGAGCAACTTACTTGAAAAAAGTAACAACCCAAACAAAACTTAGAAAATGCAATATACTTTTCCCGTCACAACATTATCACACAAAACAAAAAAAAGATCTCGATCAACATGACATCAAATAATTATATATGTCAAGCATATTATACACCCCCTCCCACATGCCTCGCCCAATTACCCAATACAATGTTTTTAAAAATGAAAGTAATTTTCTCCTACTTTGCCTTCTCCTTCACTGACTCTACACCCATCACAATAAAAAAACAGGTGAGAGACACTTTTAGAGGAAATGAGATGATTGAAACTAACTTAGAATGCTTGTATAGGCTCCAATTAATGGCATTCATTATATAATCTAAAACCGTGCTCACGAGTCTAAATTTAGAATTTTTAATAAGAGGAACAAAGTGAAATCGAAAAGCAATTTGTAGACAAATCACAGTATCAAACCTTAAAAAACACGGTAGCCTGGGTTGGACCATTAGCCTATATACAGATTTGCTTCATGCCAAGGAACATGATCTAAACAAAAGGAAACAGAGATGAAACAAGGTAGTGAGTACACAAAGAAGAAACATGGATCAAACTTACCAAGCGCCTAGCGAATATGTAAAATATGTTCTATAAACCTAATTCAACATCAAAAGTGGAACACTAAATCACAAAAAAAAAAAAAACAGATGATCATACCGGGAAATGGCAGAAATCGATTGCAAAAATATGATGGACTTTGAAATCGCACAAGAATACGCGTTTCTAACCAATCAAAGAAAAAGGAGGTTTTTTTTATTCCTTCTCTTACGGTGATACAAACGCATACACAATAATGCTAAAGTCCAAGTTAAAAATTAACCAATGAAAGTGTATGCTTTTGTATCACTGTAAGAGAAGGAATAAACTTCATTTTAGAAAAATGGAGATGGCATATTACTTTTATTGTGTAAATGCTCCAAGGCTCCAACCTTCTGCTTCAAAACGGAGATGGCATATTACCTTTTCTATTTCGGATTACTGATAAGCAAAATAAAAACTATATAGCAGTTTTGAACTTTCCCAAAGTAAGAAAAAAAATCCCTACATACAAACCTCATCAGATTAGAGGAAGAACAGAAAAGAAATCTTCGAATGCAATATCGAAGGAAGATGTCCTAAACCGTAAGATACATACATTTCAACACTATACAAACATCAATAAACAGCAAGAACATTAAATCAACTCGGAACACAGAACATAAACAAATACGAATCAGGAGATAGGGAAATCAACCACTCCGAAGTGTTAAGCCTACCTCGGAATTCGTGAAGCCAGGGCACATCAAGGATCGTTGAATGATCGATTCGGGTTGACGAAGGAAGCGTCGGATCTCAGAATCTTCTGGAAGAGAGGGATGCTTGATCTAAAACGCCCAGCCATTGCAATTCCCAGAACCCGAACTTCTTCCTAGCACTCGGAGTCGGAGCGAGGGCGGGTGGGCGAGAGATGCAGATGACCATTGCTACACTATTAAGGGCCGATTGTATGTTAGGGCTCTTTTTGTGTGCTCATTTTCAACTTTTTAAAAAGTCAAAGAAATCAAAATTGTTAACACATGTTTTTAGTTTTATAAAATGGCATAAACTCTTGTGTGGTATTGTGAAATTCTTTTGATTAGAACTTTAAGAAATTATGAAAGGCAAAACAATGATATAAATTAATCTATGCTCGTTCTTTGGGGATTTGGGATTTTTAAAACATGTTTTGAACTTGTTAAAGGTAATACAAAGAAGGGTAAGATAATGGAGGAGAAATCCTACAGAATGTATCCTTTTAGGTTCACTAAATTGAAAATGAGAACAATAAAATATTTTTCTTTGAGCAAATATTTTTCCTGCGAAAAAGAAAGCAACGTAGTTCAATACTACACCACCCGATCACTACCTAAGTTTTGTTTTGGCGATTAACATCATCTATGTTCTACACATTAGGAGTACATTATTCATACGAATAATAAAGTTAGTCCTTGAACGTGCATATAGAATTCAAAGGTCATTACCAATTCATTTTTTACAATGATTGATCTGAAAATATATTTTTTTCGACAACTATCTTATCGCTAAAAGTATATTTTTCAGCAATACAAATCGCATTGCCAAATAGAAGTCTTTTCGGCAATAACATTTCTCATCGCCGAAAGTATACTTTTCGGCATTAACATGTCTCATCGCTAAAAGTATATTTTTTGGCAATGCAAATCGAATCGCCAAATGTGAAGTCTATTCCGCGACAATATTTTTCATCGTTGAAAGTATACTTTTCGGTGACAACATTTCTCATCGCTAAAAGTATACTTTCGGTGATGCAAAAATTTCGTCGTAAAATGTGAAGACTTTTTTGCGATAATATTTCTCATTGCCAAAAGTATTGTCGCCAAAATAAATTATTTTTTGGCGATGCAAATTGTGTCACCAAATATGAAGACTTTTTTGCGATAATATTTCTCATCGGTGAAAGTATTGTCACCAAAATAAATTATTTTTCGGCGATGCAATTGGCGTCGCCAAATGTAAATACTTTTTAGCGACAATTTTTCTCATCGCCAAAATATAGCAAAATCAGTCGCCAAAAATTGTCCCACAAGTCTATTAGGGCTAATGATTAGCGACAAGAATTCCCGATGAGTTTGTCAAAGTGTGTCGCCAATACATACTCAACGGCGATGTGTTTTTTGGTCTGTCGCTATTTTGGTCGCCGTTTCTCCAATTTGTTGTAGTGTTAAATCCTTTTTTTGGTTTTATGATCTAATATTGCTGTTTATTTTTTTGTGAAACGGTCATGTGTTTGGAGAATGTGTTTTATTATTTTATTTTTTGTCGTACAACTTCTGTTGTCTCCTCAGAGTGCGTCTCAGAGTGCGAGTTTTTTCTTTGTGATTTCACCTTTTACACGATCGATATTAAGAGATAATGTCCATTGTGTGTCATGGTATAATTATTGTTCAATGGGCAAGCATTGGTTTACCATTTTGTGCCAATTGCCTTCCTACAAGTTTTTTTAATTTTCAATCATGTGCATTTAGGCGCATGCAACTGAGTTGTTTCAGTTATTCGACTCTTTAATGTTCAACATAATGTTTGATTTGCATTTATTGATAAAGAACTGAGTGGTCTTTTATTTTAGGGGCATGAAGTGATGAGAAAAATAAAGATCAAACGAAGTGGTAAGGGCATAAGAGCAACTACTTTAACCATTCGATATATAACTACATGTGATTTATTATTTTAACCAAACAACCGTTTCGAAGTTATAATTTTAATAACTACATGCAAACTTGAATACCAAACACAATCCAGTTAACTTGCAAACTTTGGATTTGTTTAACTGCATTGTGTTTGGTATTCAAGTTTGCATGTAGTTATTAAAATTATAACTTCGAAACCCTTTGCGACATAAGTTGCACTACATTCTTCTTTTTGTCTATTTTTGACTTTTAAACATTTAGGCCACTTCCCTGGGTTTGTGTAACTATAAACTAATGTGTAACTAAGATCTCGTCCTTTGAAATTAGTGTTTATTGTAGTGAATGGTGATTTAGAACTTCATTATCTAAGTCATAGTTTGGAGAATGTGATTTATTATTTTATATTTTGTTGTACGACTTCGGTTGTGTCCTCAGAGTGTGAGTTTTTTCTTTGTGATTTCACCTTTTGCAGGATTGATAGCAAGAAATAATGTCTATTATGTGTCCTCTTATAATTATTGTTCAACGGGATAGTATTGGTTTACTATTTTTTGCCAATTGCCCTTCCTACAAGTTTTTTAATTTTCAATAAGGGCTTTCAGGCATGGCAAATGGGTCGTTTTGGTTATTGAACTCTTTAATCTTCTATATAATTTTGGATTTTCTTCTGTGGATAAACGACTAAGTGGTTTTCTATATTTTTGGGGCATCAAGTGATGAGAAGGAAGTGCAGGTTATTTTTGACAGAATTTCTATTGGGCGTTGCGGTTCTAACCGTGGATTCCTAAATCCATTTTTGGTCCTTGGAAAGATGAAAACTCTTCTCCTCCGTATAGAAAAAGAGGTGACTTTAATTTAGCCACGGGGTTGGGTTCTATTGTCGTTTTAAAGTGCCAACTATGTCACTCATCTATTTAGACAAATGCAAGCTGTGGGAAGAGAAAATTGTAAATGTGTTATGATCCTATTGTTGTGCTTTTTTTCAAGGCTATTATCGCTACATAAGCGAGGATGCTATTGGACACAAAGGGTGCTATAGAAAATATGTGCCGACGGTGGCTTCAGGTTAGTGTCTATACTATGGATGGAATTACATTGCAATTTCTTGATATGAGGGCAACTGGGTTAGGGATTAAAATCTGGACAGCCTTGGTGGGTATGGTAGGACTACAAATTCTTGTATGTGTGTTTATTTTGAGTTGTAATATGGATCTCCTCCAACCTAGGTTTCTATTTATCTAAATGCACCTGGGTTGGGAATTGGAATTTGTGTAGCCATGGTTGGCGTAATAGTCATACAAACTGCTTTGGTTTTGTTTGTTTTTTAAATTTTATCGTGGTAGTCCTCCGACCTAAGGTTTTGGTTATAGCAGTCGCTGAAATGGATTTGATAAAGACAAATTTGGGAAGGAATGTTAGGCACATGTGTTTAGTGCAATATGTGGTTGGTTTTGGAAAGGCATTCTTTACTTGACTTGGGAAGGATATGTTAATTGGGAACCATATCGGATTTTTGTAGCGTTAATTTTTTGGACCTAAGAAATATGAACGCCAACTTTTTTTTTTGTTACTTGAGGCTTTTTTGGACCGAAGGAATTCATTCTTTAAGCAATCATTGTAAGCAATCTTGCTAAAGGTTTACCTGCTCTACAAAAAACGTTTTAAGTGTTATAGAAAACTCTTAAGTAGAACACAAACATATGTTGAAGACTCATACAGACAACTTTGATATATTTGATTGGCAGTAATGGTAAAAAGTATAGTACTCCATCAACTGATCACTAATTGTCTGATAAAAAGCCTCGGTTAATGTTAAATGAGGATTAGTCTAAGCATCAAAGTCCTTAAGTAGGTACTGTTGTATGTATTTCTTTTCTAATTCTATATCATCAATTAACATTAAATTAGTGCTATTGGATATGGGATTATGACTATGGGAAAGTTTGGAAAGTGGCCCTCGGTTTAGATCTGCTTTGTTCTACTTCTTATAAGGTCCATGGTCCTTATGTTTTCCTTCAATTTTAGTTTGGATAATTATTGCTCATTCTGTTAGCTTTTCTTCTTTTGCTTTTCTTTCTTTTGTTTGGATTGTTGTTGGGGGCAAACCATATAAATATACTAATAGTTTGTTTGGATAGTAGATTGTAACTTTAGTGCAATGTTTTACATTTTTATTTTACTAGAATTGTAATGACATATAACTATTCTAATAGTTTGTGTGTGACTGAACCTAAACTATAAGCTTAATTAGAATACTTGCATTATGCTCGTTAGTTCTTTCTGATTTTTGTAATTAGTAATGCTCTTTTTCTATTATAAACCTCGACATAGTAGAACAAATAAACTTAATTTTTTTAAATTTTTTCAGGAGTGACATCTATGAGTCTACAATTACGAAGATCACAAGAGTTTCAAAAGAGCTATCTCGAGTACGGCATTGCCCTTCCCTTTGTCATAGTTCATGGCGATAAGCTAATAACTGGTATCGGTACTTGTTTCTCCACACTGTAGGATTTTAGGAAGGGATTTCATGACGTAATCTTTTAGGTATCTATTTATCAATTCATTTTTAAAGCATTTTAGACTCATTAGTGGTAATGTTGTGTTACTTCATCCTCTTTTGATTTCTGATTTCAGTTTTGATCTTCAAGAATGATCCTTCTGTTCATTGAAGAGGTAATCCTTCAATGAATCTGCATTTTTTGGACCTTCAGTTCATTGGAAAAGGTATATCGAGAACACTTCAACTTCTCTCTTCTTTTTTTTTATGTTCGGAGGATATTTTTTATCAATAAAAATTAAACTGGGAGAAAGATCCACTCTACAGATGTTAACTTTCAAAGGGGAAAAAAATGGCCAAATTAGTGGCAATGATTAGGGGAAATTGTTAGTGTGTTGTCTTATTGTTCTGCTGTTGTCCTATAAAATGGCCAAAATTGGATTGGAAGTAATCGCTGCTAGTCTGATTACAATTTTTTGTTTGCATAATGGCGGAGAATTGTTGGCAATATATTCGATTGTGTGACCGAGAGGAGTAGTGTGGTCAATACGTTGGAGATTTTTTTATCGAATCATGGACTTATTTGGACAATTCCGTAAAATCCCCAACAGACTTATTTGGTCAGTTCTCTTTGTTTTTTCTAGCCTATCGAATGTATGGTAGTCATCTTGATTTTTTAGGTACATGGGTATTAGCTCGGTTTGATGCATTTGGGTGAACCAATGTACTAATCGTGTCACCGACGGCCCAAACGAAGAGATATTAAACACGGACCCAAAGGAAGTTTTATCTGCTTTGAAAAATTCTTGATTTTACATTTTGATGGGAAGATTTTGTTAGTTGAAGCCTTCTTTGGTCTTAGGAGTAAAAGATTTTCACGAAGCATGTAGATTGAGCTAAGTGATTGATTTTAAGCCAAATGATGGGTGTTGTGAACCGTTTTAATTAAAACCTTTTTTGGTTTTATGAACCCGTTTTGCTGAGTATTTTTTTGTGAAATGGTCGTGTGCCTGGCACGTGTTCGAGTTTGTTGACACGCATCAGGACGCGTACAGCTCCAGCCTTTGCTCTGGTGTTTGCCCTTTTCACTGTAACGTAAACGCTTTCTTTAGTGCATAAAGGCATATGGGAAGTCAAGGGATTTCCTTCTAACTAGTGGCTAAAAGTAAGCAAGCTACCTTCATTCAACAGATTTGTGGTTGAGTCAATAACATGCTCTGGGTTACCGGGTGAAATTTCACTTATTGCACTTAATTCATGTTATGTATTTTTACATTTTATTTTGTCTCTAATCTGCATTGTATTTTTCTTAGTTACTGTATTGGATACAGATTAAATTGTGCATACTTTGGACTTCTTTAACTGGATTGTGTTTGGTATTAAAGTCTGCATGTGGTTGTTAAAATTGTAAATTTGAAATCTTTTGCGACATAAGCTGATATGCATTCTTTTTTTATGTCAATTTCTAACTTTTGAACTCGTAGGCTACTTCCTTGGTTTTGTGTGACTATAAATTAATGTCAAACTAAAATCTCAACTTCTCAAATTAGTGTGTAGTAAGGAATGGTGCTTGTAAACTTCATGATTGGATGACATGTTTGGAGAATGTGATTCATTATTTTATTCTTTGTTGTATGACTTCGGTTTTCTACTCAGAGCGCGAGTTTTTTCTTTGTGACTTCACCTTTTGCATGATCAATACCAAGAGACAATGTCCATTATGTGTCATCCTATAATTATTGTTTAGTGGGTAAGCATTGGTTTACTATTTTTTGCCAACTGTCTTCCTACAAGTTTTTTATTTTGAATCAAGTGTCTTTAGGCATGGGCAACTGGGTCGTTTTGGTTTTTGAACTTTTTAATGTTCAATATAATTTGGGATATGCTTGTATTGATAAAGGTATTTTAGGGGGCATGAAGTGATGTGAAGGAAGTGTGGGTGAAAAGTGATAATCAAACCACCGGGTTTGTGTCCCTTTTGCCTTCAAAATCCTACAAATCAAACCCTAATTGATGAAAAGAGCACATCCACGTGTCAAACTACTGGGGACATCCACCATCGCAAGTACTGGTCGATGAAGAAAGGCTAAGGAAAGCACCGTTTTGTAGGAAGTAGGTGGTTTTTCAACCTTTTCCTTAATTTTTTCTATTGTGAAAAGTAGGTGATCCTACCCAGCCATTGCTGCATTGTCCTTGGACATTGGGGAAAACCAACACTCATACTCGAAAATAAGGGCTTGAGAAGAAGTTACAACAGTCTCAATTTGGGCTTGTGACATACGAAAATAACCAAGGAAAATGTGAAAATTTGGTCGATTTTAGCAAACTGGTTCGATATTATCAAACAGGAGGAGGGTTGGACAATGCAAGATGGGAAAACGTGGCCAGGTAAATTGACAATGCTTGATTACAATAGAGGTACCATTTTTAGGTGAATGTAGTAGATAATGTGGGTAGGACCTTGATTACAACTTTATTTTGTGAGATCTTGATTTGAGCAAGTGAATATTTTGTGGGACACTGCAGAAGTAGAGATAGATAATGAGTAGTGTGCTACAATTGAAACGCTGAAAAAGAATCATCAATCTCAAGAGGATCTGGACATGGAAAGTGAGGGAAATCAGAGACAGGTTGCTGGTGCCTTATTGGCCATCTCAGGAAATACTGTAAGAGAATTTAGCCGTACTTATTGTTGTCCAGTCGAAGAGGTAAATTTTAACCAATGAAGCTTTATTCAAGCCATGTAAAAACTCTTATTGAGTTCTAATGAATTTTTCTGGTTTGATTAGGTTGTTCATCCGATTCATGACCAATGCTTCTACTTGACCTTGTAGCAGAAACGGAGACTGAAGGAGGAATTTGGTTAGTATTTACGAGTGCACCAATGTTTCGAGTTATACGTTATGAACTTTAGTAGCGTTATCCTCATTGTAAAACTTTTCAGGGATAGAGCCATGGACTTCTGAAAAACATCTTGGGTAGGGGTGTTTATTTGTGCTGGTTGTCCGCATCAGGTACGAAATCTCAAAGTAAATCCTTCATTAAAATTGATAGCTTGCAAAACCTAAGAGCGTACTGCTGTTGTATTGAGCCTAACGTAATAATAATGTTTACAAGGAAATTAATAAATAGATAATCCTGATCAAGCAAAAGGACTAAACCCTAATAGAAAACCCTAATTAACGCCTGATGCTTCAAATTTCTACATTTTCGCTTCTTAGCATTTGATTTTCGATTCAAATGGCTTGTGGGATTTGTTGTAGAAGATTAATAAGATTATCTTTGATTCCATTGGCTACCATTTATGAGAATAATTTAATCAGAAATCTTGTTAACGCTTAGGACTTATATTTGTGGTGATGTATCCTTCTCACATCTTTTAGTTATTATCCTTTTTCAATTCTTCTTCTTCCTGTTTTGGATGAACTTTTAGTTTTGATGCTTATACTTCAAGACATTTTCGTGTGGCAGCAATTTGATGGGAATGATGAAAGACCCAAGTACCCGCGACGAGGGGTTATGCTCCCCCGTTCCTGTAGAACTGGTTCAAAAGTCCGCCACTTGGTTTTGTTGGTGAAAAGGTTTGAGACCCACAGTCATTCTTATACAAAAAATGCAACCCTTTAATACCATGAATATGTAGTCTCTTGAGTCAACTTGAATATGTAAAACAAATAAATGCCTTTTCATTGTTATTTTGATGTCTACTATCCTATTTAGGGAAGGGAAATCCAGCTGCTAGCTAAATTGAGATTTAATTGTGATCTATAGTTTTCAATTAACTGACCAACTCTTAAAGCAAGTTTTCTACTTTTTATATAGTTACTCCAATCGTGTGATGATTTTTACGGGATGTGAATTTCAGTTCTTGGCATTAAATGTCTCTTTCATTTTCATTTTCCATCTCTCTTTCGATGAACCTTTGTCTTCCGTGGGAAACATTGCCTCAAAACCACAACGGCTTCAAGTATCGGCAACCTTCAGCAACAATCACTCGAAAATAAGGGCTTGAGAAGAAGTTACAACAGTCTCAATTTGGGCTTCTGACATACGAAAATAACCAAGGAAAATGTGAAAATTTGGTCGAATTATCAAACTGGTTCGATTTTAGCAAACAGGAGGAGGGTTGGACAATGCAAGATGGGAAAACGTGGCCAGGTAAATTGACAATGCTTGATAACAATAGAGGTACCATTTTTAGGTGAATGTAGTAGATAATGTGGGTAGGACCTTGATTACAACTTTATTTTGTGAGATCTTGATTTGAGCAAGTGAATATTTTGTGGGACACTGCAGAAGTAGAGATAGATAATGAGTAGTGTGCTACAATTGAAACGCTGAAAAAGAATCATCAATCTCAAGAGGATCTGGACATGGAAAGTGAGGGAAATCAGAGACAGGTTGCTGGTGCCTTATTGGCCATCTCAGGAAATACTGTAAGAGAATTTAGCCGTACTTATTGTTGTCCAGTCGAAGAGGTAAATTTTAACCAATGAAGCTTTATTCAAGCCATGTAAAAACTCTTATTGAGTTCTAATGAATTTTTCTGGTTTGATTAGGTTGTTCATCCGATTCATGACCAATGCTTCTACTTGACCTTGTAGCAGAAACGGAGACTGAAGGAGGAATTTGGTTAGTATTTACGAGTGCACCAATGTTTCGAGTTATACGTTATGAACTTTAGTAGCGTTATCCTCATTGTAAAACTTTTCAGGGATAGAGCCATGGACTTCTGAAAAACATCTTGGGTAGGGGTGTTTATTTGTGCTGGTTGTCCGCATCAGGTACGAAATCTCAAAGTAAATCCTTCGTTAAAATTGATAGCTTGCAAAACCTAAGAGCGTACTGCTGTTGTATTGAGCCTAACGTAATAATAATGTTTACAAGGAAATTAATAAATAGATAATCCTGATCAAGCAAAAGGACTAAACCCTAATAGAAAACCCTAATTAACGCCTGATGCTTCAAATTTCTACATTTTCGCTTCTTAGCATTTGATTTTCGATTCAAATGGCTTGTGGGATTTGTTGTAGAAGATTAATAAGATTATCTTTGATTCCATTGGCTACCATTTATGAGAATAATTTAATCAGAAATCTTGTTAACGCTTAGGACTTATATTTGTGGTGATGTATCCTTCTCACATCTTTTAGTTATTATCCTTTTTCAATTCTTCTTCTTCCTGTTTTGGATGAACTTTTAGTTTTGATGCTTATACTTCAAGACATTTTCGTGTGGCAGCAATTTGATGGGAATGATGAAAGACCCAAGTACCCGCGACGAGGGGTTATGCTCCCCCGTTCCTGTAGAACTGGTTCAAAAGTCCGCCACTTGGTTTTGTTGGTGAAAAGGTTTGAGACCCACAGTCATTCTTATACAAAAAATGCAACCCTTTAATACCATGAATATGTAGTCTCTTGAGTCAACTTGAATATGTAAAACAAATAAATGCCTTTTCATTGTTATTTTGATGTCTACTATCCTATTTAGGGAAGGGAAATCCAGCTGCTAGCTAAATTGAGATTTAATTGTGATCTATAGTTTTCAATTAACTGACCAACTCTTAAAGCAAGTTTTCTACTTTTTATATAGTTACTCCAATCGTGTGATGATTTTTACGGGATGTGAATTTCAGTTCTTGGCATTAAATGTCTCTTTCATTTTCATTTTCCATCTCTCTTTCGATGAACCTTTGTCTTCCGTGGGAAACATTGCCTCAAAACCACAACGGCTTCAAGTATCGGCAACCTTCAGCAACAATCACTCGAAAATAAGGGCTTGAGAAGAAGTTACAACAGTCTCAATTTGGGCTTCTGACATACGAAAATAACCAAGGAAAATGTGAAAATTTGGTCGAATTATCAAACTGGTTCGATTTTAGCAAACAGGAGGAGGGTTGGACAATGCAAGATGGGAAAACGTGGCCAGGTAAATTGACAATGCTTGATAACAATAGAGGTACCATTTTTAGGTGAATGTAGTAGATAATGTGGGTAGGACCTTGATTACAACTTTATTTTGTGAGATCTTGATTTGAGCAAGTGAATATTTTGTGGGACACTGCAGAAGTAGAGATAGATAATGAGTAGTGTGCTACAATTGAAACGCTGAAAAAGAATCATCAATCTCAAGAGGATCTGGACATGGAAAGTGAGGGAAATCAGAGACAGGTTGCTGGTGCCTTATTGGCCATCTCAGGAAATACTGTAAGAGAATTTAGCCGTACTTATTGTTGTCCAGTCGAAGAGGTAAATTTTAACCAATGAAGCTTTATTCAAGCCATGTAAAAACTCTTATTGAGTTCTAATGAATTTTTCTGGTTTGATTAGGTTGTTCATCCGATTCATGACCAATGCTTCTACTTGACCTTGTAGCAGAAACGGAGACTGAAGGAGGAATTTGGTTAGTATTTACGAGTGCACCAATGTTTCGAGTTATACGTTATGAACTTTAGTAGCGTTATCCTCATTGTAAAACTTTTCAGGGATAGAGCCATGGACTTCTGAAAAACATCTTGGGTAGGGGTGTTTATTTGTGCTGGTTGTCCGCATCAGGTACGAAATCTCAAAGTAAATCCTTCGTTAAAATTGATAGCTTGCAAAACCTAAGAGCGTACTGCTGTTGTATTGAGCCTAACGTAATAATAATGTTTACAAGGAAATTAATAAATAGATAATCCTGATCAAGCAAAAGGACTAAACCCTAATAGAAAACCCTAATTAACGCCTGATGCTTCAAATTTCTACATTTTCGCTTCTTAGCATTTGATTTTCGATTCAAATGGCTTGTGGGATTTGTTGTAGAAGATTAATAAGATTATCTTTGATTCCATTGGCTACCATTTATGAGAATAATTTAATCAGAAATCTTGTTAACGCTTAGGACTTATATTTGTGGTGATGTATCCTTCTCACATCTTTTAGTTATTATCCTTTTTCAATTCTTCTTCTTCCTGTTTTGGATGAACTTTTAGTTTTGATGCTTATACTTCAAGACATTTTCGTGTGGCAGCAATTTGATGGGAATGATGAAAGACCCAAGTACCCGCGACGAGGGGTTATGCTCCCCCGTTCCTGTAGAACTGGTTCAAAAGTCCGCCACTTGGTTTTGTTGGTGAAAAGGTTTGAGACCCACAGTCATTCTTATACAAAAAATGCAACCCTTTAATACCATGAATATGTAGTCTCTTGAGTCAACTTGAATATGTAAAACAAATAAATGCCTTTTCATTGTTATTTTGATGTCTACTATCCTATTTAGGGAAGGGAAATCCAGCTGCTAGCTAAATTGAGATTTAATTGTGATCTATAGTTTTCAATTAACTGACCAACTCTTAAAGCAAGTTTTCTACTTTTTATATAGTTACTCCAATCGTGTGATGATTTTTACGGGATGTGAATTTCAGTTCTTGGCATTAAATGTCTCTTTCATTTTCATTTTCCATCTCTCTTTGGATGAACCTTTGTCTTCCGTGGGAAACATTGCCTCAAAACCACAACGGCTTCAAGTATCGGCAACCTTCAGCAACAATCACTCGAAAATAAGGGCTTGAGAAGAAGTTACAACAGTCTCAATTTGGGCTTCTGACATACGAAAATAACCAAGGAAAATGTGAAAATTTGGTCGAATTATCAAACTGGTTCGATTTTAGCAAACAGGAGGAGGGTTGGACAATGCAAGATGGGAAAACGTGGCCAGGTAAATTGACAATGCTTGATAACAATAGAGGTACCATTTTTAGGTGAATGTAGTAGATAATGTGGGTAGGACCTTGATTACAACTTTATTTTGTGAGATCTTGATTTGAGCAAGTGAATATTTTGTGGGACACTGCAGAAGTAGAGATAGATAATGAGTAGTGTGCTACAATTGAAACGCTGAAAAAGAATCATCAATCTCAAGAGGATCTGGACATGGAAAGTGAGGGAAATCAGAGACAGGTTTCTGGTGCCTTATTGGCCATCTCAGGAAATACTGTAAGAGAATTTAGCCGTACTTATTGTTGTCCAGTCGAAGAGGTAAATTTTAACCAATGAAGCTTTATTCAAGCCATGTAAAAACTCTTATTGAGTTCTAATGAATTTTTCTGGTTTGATTAGGTTGTTCATCCGATTCATGACCAATGCTTCTACTTGACCTTGTAGCAGAAACGGAGACTGAAGGAGGAATTTGGTTAGTATTTACGAGTGCACCAATGTTTCGAGTTATACGTTATGAACTTTAGTAGCGTTATCCTCATTGTAAAACTTTTCAGGGATAGAGCCATGGACTTTTGAAAAACATCTTGGGTAGGGGTGTTTATTTGTGCTGGTTGTCCGCATCAGGTACGAAATCTCAAAGTAAATCCTTCGTTAAAATTGATAGCTTGCAAAACCTAAGAGCGTACTGCTGTTGTATTGAGCCTAACGTAATAATAATGTTTACAAGGAAATTAATAAATAGATAATCCTGATCAAGCAAAAGGACTAAACCCTAATAGAAAACCCTAATTAACTCCTGATGCTTCAAATTTCTACATTTTCGCTTCTTAGCATTTGATTTTCGATTCAAATGGCTTGTGGGATTTGTTGTAGAAGATTAATAAGATTATCTTTGATTCCATTGGCTACCATTTATGAGAATAATTTAATCAGAAATCTTGTTAACGCTTAGGACTTATATTTGTGGTGATGTATCCTTCTCACATCTTTTAGTTATTATCCTTTTTCAATTCTTCTTCTTGCTGTTTTGGATGAACTTTTAGTTTTGATGCTTATACTTCAAGACATTTTCGTGTGGCAGCAATTTGATGGGAATGATGAAAGACCCAAGTACCCGCGACGAGGGGTTATGCTCCCCCGTTCCTGTAGAACTGGTTCAAAAGTCCGCCACTTGGTTTTGTTGGTGAAAAGGTTTGAGACCCACAGTCATTCTTATACAAAAAATGCAACCCTTTAATACCATGAATATGTAGTCTCTTGAGTCAACTTGAATATGTAAAACAAATAAATGCCTTTTCATTGTTATTTTGATGTCTACTATCCTATTTAGGGAAGGGAAATCCAGCTGCTAGCTAAATTGAGATTTAATTGTGATCTATAGTTTTCAATTAACCGACCAACTCTTAAAGCAAGTTTTCTACTTTTTATATAGTTACTCCAATCGTGTGATGATTTTTACGGGATGTGAATTTCAGTTCTTGGCATTAAATGTCTCTTTCATTTTCATTTTCCATCTCTCTTTGGATGAACCTTTGTATTTGGAGACGAAAAATACAATTCTTCGCCATATATATAAATTTGGCGAGAAAAATAATATTTCGTCGCCAAATGACATATTTTGAGACGAAAAATATAATTTCGTCGCTAACGAAAAGATATATTCATTTATATATGTGTGTGTATATATATATTATATGTATTGTAGACATGTATGTATAAGGAATACAGATATACATATACATATATATATATATATACAGATGTAGATATGCGCATATTCAATTGGTACAACTACTAAGAGGAGGGAGAGAGAGAGAGAGTAGAGTGATAGGTTTAACATTTTTCATTTTGAATTTACAGAGAGAGAGAGAGAGAGAGAGAGAGAAGAAAAAAATAGATAAGAGATAAGTTTTAAATTTTGAGCTAGAGAGAAAGATAGAGTGAGACTAAAAGAGAAATACAAAGAAAAAGGAGAGGAAGAGAGTATAGAAATAAAGATGACAGATAGTGTAATAATTTTAAATTTAATATTTTGAGAGAGGGGGAGAGATAGAGAGAGGGGAGAGAAGAGAGGAGAGAGGAGACAATATGAGAGATGAGAGATGAGAGATGAGAGAGGAAAGAATAGAGAAATATAGAGAAAAAAATTAGAGTAATAATTTCAAATTAATAATCTAATTAAAAGAGATAAGAGAGATGAGAGGGAGAGAGAGAGAGAGAGAGATATGAGGGTGTAATAATTTTAATTTAATATCCTAAAAAGAGAGAAGAAGAGAGAGAGAAACAAAGGGGAGAGAGAGAGAGAGTGGAGAGAGAGATAAAAATATAAAAATATTATTTTGTTTAATATCTATTTAAAATTAAGTCAAAGAGAGAGAGAGAAGAGGAGAGAGAGAGAGAGAGATTATAATGTCTAACATATATTTACAAAAATAATGTTAAACATATTTAAGTATTAAATATTGTAAATAATTTACGAATATTGTGTTTGGGGCAATGGTCAGAGAGGGTGCACAGAAGGTGTTAGTGGGGTGGAGGTCTAAAGTTCGAATCCTAGGTAGGAGAAGATAATGAGATTTCAGGGTAATTTGTTTTGAAATAGAAATCAATTTAACGACGAAAAAAATCATCTCAAAATCTAGCTATTAACGACGAAAATAAATTCCTCGCGAATGACGGTAGTTGGCGATAAAATAGCTCGTCGCGGAATACTAATATCAGTGACGAAAAAATTCCTCGCTAAATACCAACATTTGGCGACGAAATATTTGTCGCCAATATAATACATTAGGCGACGAATTATATTTTTCGTCGCCATGACCTTTTGCGTGAAACTATGGGCGACGAAAATTAGAGACGAAAATTTTCGTCGCCTAATGATTTGGCGACGAAAAACGTAATTTTTGAGACGAAAATATTTTGTCGTTATACACCAATTTTGTTGTAGTGATAGGTGAATCTGCAGGTCTGCAACCTAACATACCTGTTTTCCTCCAATAGATCGAGAATGTATTTCCGTTGAGAGATAAAAATCTCTTTATCATACCGTGCCACTTCCATGCCAAGGAAGTACCGCATTGATCCTAGATCCTTGATCTCGAATTCTTGAGCTAAACGAGATTTAAGGGTCTGGATCTCTTTCACATCATTGCCTGTCATTATTATATCATCAACATAAACAATAAGGACAACAATTGTATCAGTACCTCTCTTTATAAACATTGTGTGATCTGCATGGCTCTGCCTGTACCCAAAGCTCACCATAGCTTTTGAAAATCTGCCAAACCAGGCTTGAGGCGACTGCTTCAAACCATAAAGAGCCTTCTTTAACCTACACACTTTCCCTGCACTAATTGGGGAAGAAAATCCTGGAGGAACCTCCATATACACCTCCTCCTCCAAATCACCATGAAGAAAAGCATTCTTCACATAAAACTGCTGAAGTGGCCAATTCAAGATTGCAGCACATGAAAGTAATGTACTCACCGAGTTCATCTTCGCGACTGGTGCGAATGTCTCCTCATAATCAATGCCATACGTTTGCGTAAAACCTCTGGCCACCAATCTCGCTTTATATCTCTCAACTGAACCATCAGCATTATGCTTAACAGTGAAAATCCACTTACAGCCTACAGGTTTCTTTCCTTCCGGAAGATTTACAAGTTCCCAGGTGCGATTCTTTGCTAAAGCTTTCATCTCCTCAACCATAGCCCCTTTCCATTCAGGTATCATAAGTGCTTCCCTCCAATTCTGTGGAACAGTTATAGCAGAAAGAGAAGCAACAAAGGCACGGTACGAAGGAGATAAATGATTATAAGAGACATAATGTGAAATTGGATGCTGAGTACATGATCTGACACCTTTCCGAATAGCAATAGGACGGTCATCAAAATGAGGAAAGGATTCATTACCAGATGAATTAGGTGAAGAGGCTGAAGATGATTCTGGAACCGAAGTAGAGTCTGCTGATTGGCAAAGTGGTGGAGCACATGGAGCTTTAGTTCTCCTTTGATACGTTGCCAAGGTGGCAGGCCACTCTCTTGGCAATCTATGCACGTTCTCATCCACTCGCCCATCACCATCATGTGGTTGAACATTCTCAGCAGATACCAATTCGTCTTCTTCCTTATTCTCCCCCTCACTACGAAAAGAGGAAGGCAACAAAGACCATGATGACTCCAGAGATTGGAACACCCCTCCTTCCTCTCTCATCTCTTCCGGACTAACATTCTCCCCCTGAAGAGATGAAGGAATATACAAAGACTCTGTCTCCCAAAAAGTAACATCCATTGACACAAAAAACTTCCTAGACCGAGGCTCATAACATTTGTAGCCTTTTTGGGTAGGAGAATACCCAACAAAAACACATTTGTGTGCCTTATGTCCAAGCTTTCCCCCAGAAGGATGAGGAGCATGAACAAAACACACACAGCCAAAAACACGTGGAGGAATAGACGTGGCGTGACAAGTACTAGGTAAACATTCAATGGGTGTTTTGAACTGGAGCACACTAGATGGCATGCGATTAATGAGATATGCAGCAGTTAAAATAGCCTCCCCCCAAAAATATTTAGGAACTTTCATGGTAAATATAAGAGAGCGGGCTACCTCAGCCAAATGGCGATTTTTTCGTTCGGCAACACCATTCTGGGATGGAGTATCCACGCAAGTTGTTTGGAAAAGAATGCCATGTTCATCAAGATATGCACGAAAAAATTTATCAATGTACTCAGTACCGTTGTCACTACGGAGAATTTTAATGCTCGTGTCAAATTGAGTGTACACCATCTTATGAAATGATTGGAAACAAGAAAAGACTTCATTTTTAGTTTTGAGCAAATACACCCAAGTAACACGAGAATGACAATCAATAAAAGTGACAAACCATCTATAACATTTCAATGAAGTAACGGGGGAAGGACCCCAAACGTCAGAATGAATGATCGTAAAAGGAGAATCACTTCTCTTATTAATAGGTGCATAAAATGAGCGTTTATGTTTAGCAAGTTCACACGCTTCACAAAAAAATTGACTCCTAGGACAAGACTTGACTAAAGTAGGAAAAAGTTTCTCTAAAATCCCAAAAGCGGGATGACCCAATCTACGATGCCACTGGTGTAATAAGGATAAAGCAGAACCCGTATCGGCTTGTAAAGTTTGACCACATGATAATGATGGTTGAGGACAAGGTGCATTTTCCAGATAGTAGATGCCACCATGTGCTTTACCACTGCCAATCACCTTCCCCATTTCAGTTCCTGAAATATACAATGAGTAGGAAAGAAAGTTATAAATCAATTGGCAAAACGTGTAAAACTATTAACAGAAAGTAAATTGGTGGCAAAATTTGGAATATGTAGAACAGAGGATAGGGAAATGGAGGGAGAATAACGAACAGAACCTTTCCCTGAAATGGCAGAGAATGAGCCATCTGCAATTCTAACTTTATCCTTACCAGAACAAGGGAAGTAGGAATCAAAAACAGAGGAACAACCAGTCATATGATCTGACGCACCAGAGTCTCTAATCCAAGGAGTGGAAGAAGAAGCTGTGAAAGCACTGGACAGTATACTTGAATGAGCAAAATATGATGAGGCCGGAGTTGATGTAGGAGCGGTGGAAGTAGGGGCTACAGTAGATGAAGAATCAGCCCTCGCTGGCAGAAGGCGCCTGATAGCCTGCAACTCCCCCTGAGAAAGACCCCCATGAGACTCACCATGTGACTGAACCCCAATAATCGGTCCGGGATCAGTCACGGTAACAGCTGCAGATTCTGTGAAGTGAGCCTGGCCATGATAGCGCCCATAACCACGGCCACGACCACCACCACCACGACGTCCACCTCCTGTGTCACGAGGAGGACGCCCATGTAGTTTCCAACAGGTGTCTCGGGTGTGATTGGTCCCATCACAATAATCACATTTACGCAGTCCACTAGATCCACCATGATTGCCAGACTGTACCTTTCCACTCTGTGGAGATCCGAATCCTCGCCCAACACCAGTATGAAGGATAACAGCTAAAGCAGAACGCTCAGAAGTAGGTGGAGCAAGCATGGCACTGCGCTTACTCTCCTCCTGCTGAACAATGGCATATGCATCTGCCAAGGAAGGAAACGGAACGCGGCCCAATACCTGAACTCTAATCTGATCATACTCCCTATCAAGGCCAGCCAGGAAGTCATAAACACGCTCTTTATCAATCTGTTGAAGCCACTTAGCAGCATCAGCTTCACACGCAGCTTGAAATCCCTGATAAAAATCAAATTCCTGCCATGCTCCACACAACTCAGCATAATAGGTAGCAACTGGGCGATTATTTTGCTCCATAGAATGAAGCCTCTTTCTCAGTTCAAAACACTGAGCATCATTACCCTGCAGAGAGTACATATCAGAAACAGTTGTCCAAACCTTGTATGGATTCTCAAGTAACAGAAAAGGATTACGGATATCGGGTTTCATAGAATTGAACAACCATGTCATAACCAGGGATCGCTGAGCTTTAAACCTTTTAAGTTCCAATGCATCTTTAGGTGGGTTAAAAGGACCCTCAATAAACTCTGACAATCCTTTGGACTCAATTGCCAATGTAAAAGATCGTGACCAAAGCATATAATTTGTTCCATCCAATTTAATTGGACAAACATCCACAGGAGCACTATCCAATGCCTTACTAAATTGGCCAAAATTATACTGTGTACCCAAAGCTTCATTCATCCCTAATTTCTGCTCATCAAGGTTTTCCCCAGACATAATTCCAATAAATCAATAAATCAATAAATCAGATACTGTGTAACAAAGCGATGACCAATTGCCGACTGTGGGAAACCAGACGAAGAGGCCTAGACGACGAACAACGAAGAGGCCCAGACAAAGATACCAGTCAGCGTCTGGCGTTGGTGTCTGGCGCTGGTGTTGACGTCGGCAGCGAAGTCGACGGCGAAGTCGACGGCGGCTGATCAGTGACGACTAAGTGCCCAGAACGACCAGAACCCTGTAGAACGGCGTCGATGGCGCTGAACGACAATGGAAGACCAGTGCTGATCGATGGCGCTGAACGATGAACGATGAATGACCACCTTGGCAACGACTAACAGACGACGAACCAGTCGGCGTCGAAAAGAAAAATGGTGACTGGCGACGGCAATGACCAACGCAAAAGCCGACGAAGGTGGGGGCAGCGGAAGAGGCTGACGATTTAAAGGGTCGGCGATGACCAACGCAAAAGCCGACGGTGGTGGAGGCGATATACAGTAGCGGGAAGGTTGTTAACGCTCTGATACCATGTAAACTAAATAGGAGAGGAAAATATGTATTGTATTCAATAATAAAGCTGTACAAAGGGTCCTCTATTTATACAGGGAGAGGAGACCTAATTACGGAAATGAAATCAGCCTAATTACAATCTATGATTTACATAATCAGAATCAAAGCAGAATCAAGCTAATTATGGTAACACTATATTACATGCTAACAGATAGGGACTAAATTGTGCATACTTAGGACTTCTTTGACTAGATTATGTTTGGTATTCAAGTTTGCATGGAGTTATTAAAATTGTAAATTTAAAACCCTTTGCAACATAAGTTGCACTGCATTATTTTTTTATGTCAATTTTTGACTTCTAAACTCGTGGGCCACTTCCCTGGTTTTGTGTGACCATATATTAATGTCAAACTAAAATTCTCATATTTTCAAATTAGTGTGTGTTGTAGTGAATGGTACTTTAGAAGTTCATGATTGGATGAAAAGTTTGGAGAATGTGTTTTATTATTTTATTTTTTGTCGTACAACTTCTGTTGTCTCCTCAGAGTGCGAGTTTTTTCTCTGTGATTTCACCTTTTACACGATCGATATTAAGAGATAATGTCCATTGTGTGTCATGGTATAATTATTGTTCAATGGGCAAGCATTGGTTTACCATTTTGTGCCAATTGCCTTCGTACAAGTTTTTTTAATTTTCAATCATGTGCGTTTAGGCGCATGCAACTGAGTTGTTTCGGTTATTCGACTCTTTAATGTTCAACATAATGTTTGATTTGCTTTTATTGATAAAGGACTGAGTGGTCTTTTATTTTAGGGGCATGAAGTGATGAGAAGGAAGTGAGTGATTTTTGATAGAATTGCTATTGGGGGCGGTGCGGTTCTAACTATCAATTCCTTAAAATCCATTTTTGCTCTTTGGAAAGGTAAAATCTCCTTCTAACGTATAGAAAAAGAGGTGACTTTAATTTAGTAGTAGTGCTGAGTTCTAATGTGCTGTTAAAGTGTCAACTATGTTACTGATCTATTTAAAAACATGCAAGCTATGGGAACAGAAAATTGTTATTGTGTAATCATCCTATTGTTGTGCTTTGTTAGGGATATTATTGCTAGATTAGTGAGGATTCTAATGGACATAAAGGGTGCTATCGAAATTATGTGCAGATGGTGGCTTCATGTGATTGTTTATCCTATATCTGGATTTTCATTGCAATTTCTTGATATGAGAGCAACTAGGTTGGGGTAAAATCTGGAAAGCATTGGGTGGCACGGTAGGACTAGAAATTCTTGTGTTTTTGTTTATTTTGAGTTGTACTATGGATCTCCTCCAACCTAAGTTTTGATTTATCTAAATGCATTTGGGTTGGGAATTGGAATTTGGAAAGCCATGGTTGACGTTGTAGTCCTGCGATCTGCTTTATTTTTGTTTGTCTTTTTTTTTTCCTGGTTAAATTTTAACGTGGTATTCCTCCAACCTAGCTTTTTTTTATAGCAATAGTTGAAATGGCTTCGTTAATGATAAATTGTTTAGGTGCATTCTTCTTGGATCTTTGTTTATAAATTATTTGGTAGTCATTGGGTAAGATGATCACTTAGATACATGTGTGTACTTATTACGAAAGTCTAAGGGAGAGAACGAGGAGTACAGAAGGGCTATCAATATGTTTTCTCTTGGGACTAGACTGAGAAGACTGTTGGAGGTATCTAATTGCTTCATTAGGCTGTGCTTGGTATGTTAATTTTATTTTTGTTGCGGGAGTAAAAGATATTATTAACTTTCGAAAAGCGGAAAGAATAACATAGGATTGTTATTGGAAATCATTATAATTGAGCTAACCTTCATCCCATGGCGATGCCTTATATTATTTGAGTTTGCTTAAGTACACTATGGAAACGGTTCTGACCAAAGCTGACTTTCTTCCTGAATTATAGCCTCTTCCGGATCTCACTATTTTTTTGTTGGCTTAATCTTTTTAGTTTTTTTTAAGTTATACTTAAGGTATGTCCAATGAATCAAGTTTCTGTAATAGTTGATATCAAAATGCCGAACGCATCAAGCTTCCTTAATATTCTTTATTTAAATGCCCAATGATTAAGTTTCTTAAATAGTGTATATTTAATGTTGAAAAGTGTTCAGCGCTTATTTGTGTAATCAGATGTGGCTAATTAATGCATTATTGGGCACTCTACTGCGTAGCTAAGGCTTTAACGTGTTTGGGCACTCGGTCACATGCCAACTTTCTCCTCTTCGATATACTCAAAAGGATTTGGAATATAAGTTCTTTTCATGGAATTGAGTGCAACTTTTTGTAGTACCAACGTGAGTAGTTTCAATTATTATCTGCTTCGCTACAAATGGATTTTGTTTTGCTTAAGTTCTTTACCCTCAATCTCATATTCTGTTTAATTCGTGCAATCACTGGATTCATGCATGATTTTTGATGACTGAGATATGGGTTATAGCCTTTCAACCTAGGGCTCATAAGGGGGCTATTCAAGATTTATCATTGGATTGACGCACTTTCAAAGTTAATGGACAGATCAGGTGATGACTCCTCTCTCCCTCAAATTTACACATTTCCTGATTATACTTTTTCCCCTAAATGCAGAGCGATCTCTATCTTTATGTCCATTACCTCCTCTCACGGCTTCAGTGAAAAGTGATAATCAAACCACCGGGTTTGTCTCCCTTGCCTTCAAAATCCTACAAATCAAACCCTAATTGATGAAAAGAGCATGTTCACATATCAAACCATTGGGCCCGTCCACCACCACTGGTACTGATTGATGAAGCAAGGGTATGGAAAGCGCCTTTAGTAAACCACCGATACTGATCGATAAATAGTTGTCTAGGTATGGAAAGTGCCTTTCGCAATCAAGCACCCCTGACTTTTGACGTTTGAGTTTTCCTCTATGCAGGGCCTTAGCTTTAATCAAAAGGTCAAGGTATATGATTTTCTATTCTTGATTTTCTAGGTATGGAAAGCGCATTGAGTTTTCTATTCTTTCACATACTTTTTGGTGTGTGGCGCATTGAGTTTTCTATTCTCAACATGTGTGTTCATAAATGTGTATACACGTAGTCCATTTGACAAGCTGGAAGGCACATCTATATGAGAAAACACCAAATTTTTTTTTTTTAAAATGTACACTTAAGCAAAAATCGTTTAAGGGTTACAAAGAACTCTTAAGCAAAACACGCACAAATGTTGAAGACTCACATAGAGAACTTTGATACATTTGATTGGCAGTCATAGTAAGAAGTATAGTGCTCCTTCAGCAGCTGATCACTAACTGTCTGATAAAAAGCCTCAATTAATGTTAAATGGGAATGGGTCTAAGCATCAAAGTCCTTAAGTGGGTACTGTTTTATCTATTTGTTTTCTAAGTCTATATCATCAATCAACATTAAATGAGTGCTGTTGGATATGGGATTATAACATTAAATAGTTTGTGCGTGACTGAACTTGAATATTTGCATTATGCTTGTTAGCTCTCTCTGATTTTTGTAATTAGGAATGCTCTTTTTCTATTCAAAACCTCGACATAGCAGAACAAATACAATTAGTTTTTTTAAATGTGTTTTTGTTTTTTCAGGAGTGACATCTACAAGTTTACAATTACGAAGATCACAAGAGTTTCAAAAGAGCTATCTCAAGTACGTCATTGCCCTTCCCTTTGTCACAATGTATGGTGATAAGCGGATAACTGGTAACGGTACTTCTTTCTCTAGACTGTAGGATTTTAGGAAGGGATTTCATGACCTAATCTTTTAGGTAACTATTTATCAATTAACTTATTGCGATTAATTCGTGTTATGTATTTTTACATTTTTTTTTGTGTCTAATTTGCATTGAATTTTTCTCGATTAGTATATTGGATACGGACTGAATTGTGCATACTTTGGACTTCTTTGATTGGATTGTGTTTGGTATTAAAGTTTGCATGTAGTTATTAAAATAGTAAGATTGAAAGCCTATGCGACATAAGTTGCACTGCATTCTTTTCTTATGTCAATTTCTAACTTTTGAACTTATAGGCCGCTTTCCTGGTTTTGTGTGACTATAAATTAATGTCAAACCAAAATCTCATCTTCTCAAATTAGTGTGTTGTAGCGAATCGTGCTTTTGAGTTTCTTGATTGGACGACAAGTTTGGACATTGTGATTCATTATTTTACTTTTTGTTGTACAACTTCAGTTGTCTCCTCAAGGTGCGAATTTTTTGTTTTTGATTTCACCTTTTACACGATTGATAGCAAGAGATAATGTCTATTATGTGTCATCATATAATTGTTGTTCAGTGGGGAACCATTGGTTTACTACTTTTTGCCAATTGCCTTCCTACAAATTTTTTTAATTTTCAATCAAGTGTCTTCAGGTACGGGCAACTGGGTCGATTTGGTTATTCAACTCTTTAATGTTCAACATAATTTTGGATTTTCTTTCATTGATAACGGACTAAGTGGTTTTCTATTTTTGGGGGCATGAAGTGATGAGAAGGAAGTGTGGGAGATTTTTGACAGAATTGCTATTGGGCGCTGCGGTTCTAACCGACAATTCCTTAAATGCCATTTTTGCTCTTTGGAAAGGTAAAAACTCTTCTCCCATGTATAGAAAAACATGTAACTTTACTTTACCTATAGGGCTGAATTCTATTGTGCTGTTAAATTGCCAAATATGTTACTCATCTATTGAAAAAAATGCAAGCTAGGGGAAGAGAAAATTGTTACCGTGAAATCATCCTATTGTTGTGCTTTGTTAAGGTTACCATTGCGACATTAGTGAGTATGCTTTTGGACACAAACGGTGCTAGAGAAATTATGTGCCGATGGTGGCTTCATGTTAATGTGTATACTATGTATGGATATACGTTGCAATTTCTTGATAAGTAAGCAACAAGGTTGGGGATTAAAATCTGGATAGCCTTGTTTGGCTTGGTGGGACTACAAGTTCTTGTGGTTTTGTTTATTTTGAGTTGTACTATGGATCTCCTCCGACCTAAGTTTCTATTTATCTAAATGCACCTAGGTTGGGAATTGGAATTTGGATAGCTATGGTTGGCATTGTAGTAATACGAACTGCTTTGTTTTTTGTTTTTAAATTTTATTGTGGTATTGCTCCAACCTATGTTTTTGCTTATAGCGGTAGTTGAAATGGCTTCGTTAATGACAAATTGTTTAGGCACACTCTTCTTGGATCTTTGTTTGTAAAAAATGTGGCGATCAATGAGAAAAGTCATCACTTGGGTACTTGTGTGTACTTTTTTTGAAAGTCTAAGAGAAAGAGCGATGACTAGAGAAGGGCTATGCTCATGTTTTCTCTTAGGACTAGTGTGAGAAGACCGTTGGAGGCATCTAATTGCTTCATTAAGCTATGCTCAGAATGTTATTTTTGGTTTTTTTTTTTGGTGGGAGGAAAAGATGTTATTAACTTTCGAAAAGGTGAATGAATAATTTAGGATTTTTATTGGAAATCAGTAGAATTGTGCTCCCGTTAATCGCATGCCAATGCCTTGTATTATTTAGGTTTGCTGAAGTACACTATGAAAACAGCTATGACCAGAGATGACTTTCTTCCAGAACTATTACCTCTTTAGGATCACACTATTTTTTTGGGTGGCTTAATCTTTTTAGATTTTTTTTTAGTTTTGTTTTGATTACATAATTTCGGTGAGTTTCTGTAATAATTTAGGATTTTTTTTTATCAAGTTTCCAAAACGATTTAAGGGTTAGAGAGAACTCTTAAGCCGAAAACACACACAGAGAACTTTGATGCATTTGATTGGCAGTCATGGTATGAAGTATAATACTCCATCAGCTGCTTACTAACTGTTTGATAAAAAGCCTCAATTAATGTTAAATGGGGATTAGTCTAAGCATCAAAGTCCTTCAGTGGGTACTGTTGTATCTATTTCTTTTCTAATTCTATATCATCAATTAACATTAAATAAGCGCTGTTGGATATGGGATTATGACTATGGGAAAGTTTGGAAAGTGTGCCTCGGTTTAGCTGCTTTGTTTTATTTCTTGTAAGGTCCGTGGTCCTCATTTTTTCCTTCAAATTTAGTTTGATAGTTATTGGGGGTACTGTTAGCTTTTCTTTTTCTACTTTTCTTTCTTTTGTTTGGTTTGTTGTTGGGGGCCCATATAACTATTCTAACAGTTTGTTTGGATAGTTGACTGTAACTTTAGAGTAATAGTTAACATTTTTATTTTACTAGAATTGTAATGACTTATACCTATTCTAATAGTTTGTATGTGACTTAACCTAAACTATAAACTTAATTAGAATATTTGCATTATGCTTGATTAGTCTCTCTGATTTTTGTAAAGTAATGCTCTTTTTCTATTCAAAACCTGGACATAGCAGAACAAATAAATTTATATTGTTTTATTGCGTTTTTGTGTTTTTTAGGAGTGAGATCTATATGAGTCTACAATTACGGTGATCACCAGAGTTTAAAAAATGGTATCTGAAGTACGCCATAGCCCTTCTTTTTGTCCCGTTGTATTGCGATAAGCCTATAACTCGTATAGCTACCTATTTCTCTAGATTGGCTTTTACGAAGGGATTTCATGACCTAATCTTTTAGGTATCTATTTATCAATTCAATTTTAAAGCATTTGAGACTCGTTTGTGGTTTCCTCATGTCAGTATTGTGTTACTTTATCCTATTTTGGTTTTTGTTTTTTGTTTTGATTTATAGGATGGATCCTTTAGTTTAATGAAAAGGTGGTCCTTCAATGAAAATGCATTTTTTGGACCTTCAGTTCATTGAAACGGTAATCTTTCTGTATTGGTTTTCGATTTAGGATTTCAAATCTGTTTTGAATTGAATTTCATTTTCAAATCCTAATGTGCTAAGAGATATATCAAGAACACTACACCTTTTGTTTTTACTATGATCGGAGAATATTTTTTTATCTACAAAAATAAAACTGATAGAAAGATCCACTCTGTCGAAGGTATCTTCCAAAGAGGGGGAGAAAATGGCCAAATTAGTGGTAATGATGGGGGGCAGTTGTTGAGTGTTGTCTTATTGTGCAATTGTTGTCCCATGAAATGGCCAAAATTAGATTGCAAGTGATTACTGCGAATTTGATTACATTTTTTTGCTCGCATAATGGAGGAGAACTGTTGGCAATATATTGGACTGTGTGACTGTGAATGAATGTTAGGTGCTTCCCTCCTACTGGAAGACAGAATTCCGTCCTCAGTCCTACAGAGAGAGGGGATGGATAGACGAATAAGTGTGGTAGGCACGAGCAGTAGTGTGCTCAATACGTTGGGAATTTTTTTATCGAATGTTGGAGTTATTTGGTCATTTCCATAAAATCCCCAACAGACTTATTTGGTCATTTCCCTTTGTTTTGTTCTGTACCGCATGTGGTTGCAATGGTTAGGGTAATATCTAGCTTATCGAGTGTGGGTGTACGGTAGTTACATTGATTTTCTGGGGGCATGGGTATTAGCTCGGTTTGATACGTTTAGGTGATTATTGCTCCTCCTCTGAAAACTTCAGCTAATTACTAAGACTGAAATATTAAAGACACGGAACTAATGTGCTAATCGTAACACAAGGGGCCCGAACGAAGAAATATTAAACACGGACCCGGGGGAAGTTTTGCTTTAAAGAACTCTTGATTTTAGATTTTGTTGGCAAGATTGTGTTGGTTGTAGCCTTCTTTGGTCTTAGAAGTAAAAGACTTTCATGAGGCATGTAGATCGAGCCAAATGATGGGGTTTGTGAACTCTTTTTGTTAAATCCTTTTTTTGGTTTTATGATCTAATATTGCTGTTTATTTTTTTGTGAAACGGTCATGTGTCCTGGCAGGTGTTCGAGTTTGCTAACACGCAACAGGATGTGTGCAACATTGGCCTTGGGTCTGGTGTTTGCCCTTTTTACTGTTGCATAAACGGTTGCCCGGTGAAATTTCACTTAGTGCACTTAATTAGTGTTATGTATTTTGACATTTTATTTTGTGTCGAATCTGTATTGTTTTTTCTCAATTACTATATTGGATAGGGACTAAATTGTGCATACTTTGGACTTCTTTGACTAGATTGTGTTTGGTATTCAAGTTTGCATGGAGTTATTAAAATTGTAAATTTAAAACCCTTTGCGACATAAGTTGCACTGCATTATTTTTTTATGTCAATTTTTGACTTCTAAACTCGTGGGCCACTTCCTTGGTTTTGTGTGACCATATATTAATGTCAAACTAAATTTCTCATATTTTCAAATTAGTGTGTGTTGTAGTGAATGGTGCTTTAGAAGTTCATGATTGGATGAAAAGTTTGGAGAATGTGTTTTATTATTTTATTTTTTGTCGTACAACTTATGTTGTCTCCTCAGAGTGTGAGTTTTTTCTTTGTGATTTCACCTTTTACACGATCGATATTAAGAGATAATGTCCATTGTGTGTCATGGTATAATTATTGTTCAATGGGCAAGCATTGGTTTACCATTTTGTGCCAATTGCCTTCCTACAAGTTTTTTTAATTTTCAATCATGTGCGTTTAGGCGCATGCAACTGAGTTGTTTCAGTTATTCGACTCTTTAATGTTCAACATAATGTTTGATTTGCTTTTATTGATAAAGGACTGAGTGGTCTTTTATTTTAGGGGCATGAAGTGATGAGAAGGAAGTGGGTGATTTTTGATGGAATTGCTATTGGGGGCGGTGCGGTTCTAACTGTCAATTCCTTAAAATCCATTTTTGCTCTTTGGAAAGGTAAAATCTCCTTCTAACGTATAGAAAAAGAGGTGACTTTAATTTAGTAGCAGTGCTGAGTTCTATTGTGCTGTTAAAGTGTCAACTATGTTACTGATATATTTAAAAACATGCAAGCTATGGGAACAGAAAATTGTTATTGTGTAATCATCCTATTGTTGTGCTTTGTTAGGGCTATTATTGCTAGATTAGTGAGGATTCTAATAGACATAAAGGGTGCTATCGAAATTATGTGCAGATGGTGGCTTCATGTGATTGTTTATCCTATATCTGGATTTACATTGCAATTTCTTGATATGAGAGCAACAAGGTTGGGGTAAAATCTGGAAAGCATTGGTGGGACGGTAGGACTAGAAATTCTTGTGTTCTTGTTTATTTTGAGTTGTACTATGGATCTCTTCCAACCTAAGTTTTGATTTATCTAAATGCATTTGGGTTGGGAATTGGAATTTGGAAAGCCATGGTTGACGGTGTAGTCTTGCGATCTGCTTTATTTTTGTTTGTCTTTTTTTTTTCCTGGTTAAATTTTAAGGTGGTATTCCTCCAACCTAGCTTTTTGTTTATAGCAATAGTTGAAATGGCTTCGTTAATGATAAATTGTTTAGGTGCATTCTTCTTGGATCTTTGTTTATAAATTATTTGGTAGTCATTGGGTAAGATGATCACTTAGATACATGTGTGTACTTATTACGAAAGTCTAAGGGAGAGAACGAGGAGTAAAGAAGGGCTATCCATATGTTTTCTCTTGGGACTAGACTGAGAAGACTGTTGGAGGTATCTAATTGCTTCATTAGGCTGTGCTTGGTATGTTAATTTTATTTTTGTTGCGGGAGTAAAAGATGTTATTAACTTTCAAAAAGCGGAAAGAATAACGTAGGATTGTTATTGGAAATCATTATAATTAAGCTAACCTTCATCCCATGGCGATGCCTTATATTATTTGAGTTTGCTTAAGTACACTATGGAAACGGTTCTGACCAAAGCTGACTTTCTTCATGAATTATAGCCTCTTTCGGATCTCACTATTTTTTTGGTGGCTTAATCTTTTTAGTTTTTTTTTAATTATACTTAAGGTATGTCCAATGAATCAAGTTTCTGTAATAGTTGATATCAAAATGCCGAACGCATCAAGCTTCCTTGATATTCTTTATTTAAATGCCCAATGATTAAGTTTCTTAAATAGTGTATATTTAATGTTGAAAAGTGTTCAGCGCTTATTTGTGTAATCAGATGTGGCTAATTAATGCATTATTGGGCACTCTACTGTGTAGCTAAGGCTTTAACGTGTTTAGGCACTCAGCCACATGCCAACTTTCTCCTCTCCGATATACTCAAAAGGTTTTGGAATATAAGTTCTTTTCATGGAATTGAGTGCATGTTTTTGTAGTACCAATGTGAGTAGTTTCAATTATTATCTGCTTCGCTACAAATGGATTTTGTTTTGCTTAAGTTCTTTACCCTCAATCTCATATTCTTTTTAATTCGTGCAATCACTGGATTCATGCATGATTTTTGATGACTGAGATATGGGTTCTAGGCTTTCAACCTAGGGCTCATAAGGGGGCTATTCAAGATTTATCATTGGATTGACGCACTTTCAAAGTTAATGGACAGATCAGGTGATGACTCTTCTCTCCCTCAAATTTACACATTTCCTGATTATACTTTTTTCCCCTAAATGCAGAGCGATCTCTATCTTTATGTCCATTACCTCCTCTCGCGGCTTCAGTGAAAAGTGATAATCAAACCACCGGGCTTGTCTCCCTTGCCTTCAAAATCCTACAAGTCAAACCCTAATCGATGAAAAGAGCATGTTCACATATCAAACCATTGGGCCCGTCCACCACCACTGGTACTAATTGATGAAGCAAGGGTATGGAAAGCGCCTTTAGTAAACCACCGATACTGATCGATAAATAGTTGTCTAGGTATGGAAAGTGCCTTTCGCAATCAAGCACCCATGACTTTTTGACGTTTGAGTTTTCCTCTTTGCAGGGCCTTAGCTTTAATCGAAAGGTCAAGGTATATGATTTTCTATTCTTGATTTTCTAGGTATGGAAAGCGCATTGAGTTTTCTATTCTTTCACATACTTTTTGGTGTCTGGTGCATTGAGTTTTCTATTCTCAACATGTGTGTTCATAAATGTGTATACACGTAGTCCATTTGACAAGCTGGAAGGCACAACACGTGTTGAACTCCTTTGTATATAGGGCTCTTTCAGCTGATCACTAACTGTTTGGTAAAAGCCTCAATGAAAAAATCTATTTTGGTCCATAGTTGTAGATGATTAACGTTGATAGAGGTTTAGTCTAAGCATCTAAGTCCTTGAATGTATACTATTGTGTCTATTGCCTTTATAATTTAATCTATATGAGAAAACACCTAACTCTTTTAAAAAAAAATGTACACTCACAAACTAACTTTTTACAACATTGAATGGCTAAGATTCATTGCAAAATTTGGTGCAAAGGTTAGAATTACGTCTTCCATACTAATTTTCCCTTTGAAAAATGTCAAATCCACAGCCAAGTGTGAAGGGCCATTGGATCTAAATCCAATAAAAAATTGAAGGGACGTTGGATTCAATCTAAATTTGGGCCACTGTAACTAACCACTACTACCACTATCTTTGCATTTCTTTCCAATTCAAAAGAAAGTATTTTCTCTGCAATTTTGCTTATCAAATTTGAAACCCACACAACTTACTACCTATCGTATCCTCTCTCTAACAAGTCTGAAATCATCAAATCTGTGGCCACTTGTAGCCGTATATAGTTTACTATTAGTATTTGTATCTTCAAATCTAGGAATCTTGTTTTGGCAACTTCATTTGTCTATGTATATATCGAATGGTTAAAGTAGTTGCTCTTATGCCCTTACCACTTCGTTTGATCTTTATTTTTCTTTAGGTTGGCTAACCATGAACCAAACCGGTTAGTTGTTCTCTGGACTGTACGAAGGATTTAATGCTTGATGGTCCAATTTTCTACATCTTCACTTCTTAGCATTTGATTTTCGATTCAAATGGCTTATGGGATTTGTTGTAGAAGATTAATCAGAAAATCTTTGATTCTATTGGCTGCCATTTATGAGAGTAATTTAATCAGAAATCTTCTTCAATGCCAAGGACTCATATTTGTGGTGATTTATCTTTCTCACATCGTTTAGTTATGATCTTTTGTCAATTCTTCTTCTTCCTCTTTTGGATGAACTTTTAGTTCTGATGCTTGTACTTCAAGATGTTTTCGTGTGGTAGCTATTTGAGGGGAAAGATGGCAGACCCAAGTACCTGCGATGAAGGGTTATACTCCCCCATTCCTATAGAACTGGTTGGAAAGCGTGCCACTTGGTTTCGTTGGTGAAAAGTTATGAGACTAAAGGTTCTTCTTATAGTAAAAATGCAACTCTTTAATACCATATTCTTTTATCTATACTGCAATGTAGCGGAAGTATTAGACTTCTTGATATCGTTGAATGATCATTAGCACATGAGTTTGGTACATTTGTTTGGTCTTTTTGGTTAGGATTAAATTTCTTTACGCATTGGTTTTGCTATAATAATTATGTGAAGTGAGCAAATTTATGTAGAGTTTTTTTTATTGGTGGTTAGTTTATTACTTAGTTTTAATGGCCCTTTGAAGAAAGTATGTGCGCTAATCGGTATTAATGGAAGTATAAAATCGTATGTTAGTATGTTGGATATGGATTAAAATGTGCATAAATTAGATTTCTTTAACTAGATTGTCTTTGGTATTTAAGTTTGCAAGTAATTGTTAAAACTGCAACTCTGAAACGGTTTGCGACATAAGTTGCAATGCAATCTTTTTTCTTTTTTTGTTTCTCAATTTATGACTTTTAAACTCATTGGCCACCTCTCTGGTTTTGTTTGACTATAAATTAATGTCTGACTAAAATCTCATCTTCTCAAATTAGTGTGTGTTGTAGTGAATGATGATTTAGAGCCTCATTATTTAAGTCATAGATTGGATGACAAGTTTGGAGAATGTGATTCATTATTATTTTTTTTTTTGTACGACTTAGGTTGTCTCCTCAGAGTGCGAGTTTTTTTCTTTCTGATGAGTATAGCTTCAGGCTTCGCTATGGTGTTTTCCCTGTTTACTATATCGTAAACGATTACCGGGTAAAATTTCCCTTCGTGCACTTAATTCATGTTCCGTATTTTTACATTTTATTTTGTCTAAGTTGCGTTGTCATTTTCTCAATTACTATATTGGACAGACTAAATTGTGTTTACTTTGGATTTTTTTTAACTGGATTGTGTTTGGTATTCAAGTTTGCATGTAGTTATTAAAATTATAACTTCGAAACCCTTTGGGACATAAGTTGCACTACATTCTTCTTTTTGTCTATTTTTTACTTTTAAACATTTAGGCCACTTCCCTGGGTTTGTGTAACTATAAACTAATGTGTAACTAAGATCTCGTCTTTTGAAATTAGTGTTTATTGTAGTGAATGGTGATTTAGAACTTCATTATCTAAGTCATAGTTTGGAGACAGTGATTTATTATTTTATATTTTGTTGTACGACTTCGGTTGTGTCCTCAGAGTGTGAGTTTTTTCTTTGTGATTTCACCTTTTGCAGGATTGATAGCAAGAAATAATGTCTATTATGTGTCCTCTTATAATTATTGTTCAACGGGAAAGTATTGGTTTACTATTTTTTGCCAATTACCCTTCCTACAAGTTTTTTAACTTTCAATAAGGGCTTTCAGGCATGGCAAATGGGTCGTTTTGGTTATTGAACTCTTTAATCTTCTGTATAATTTTGGATTTTCTTCTGCGGATAAACGACTAAGTGGTTTTCTATATTTTTGGGGCATCAAGTGATGAGAAGGAAGTGCAGGTGATTTTTGACAGAATTTCTATTGGGCGCTGCGGTTCTAACCGTGGATTCCTAAGTCCATTTTTGGTCCTTGGAAAGATGAAAACTCTTCTCCTCCGTATAGAAAAAGAGGTGACTTTAATTTAGCCACAGGGTTGAGTTCTATTGTTGTTTTAAAGTGCCAACTATGTCACTCATCTATTTAGACAAATGCAAGCTGTGGGAAGAGAAAATTGTAAATGTGTAATGATCCTATTGTTGTGCTTTTTTTCAAGGCTATTATCGCTAAAAAAGCGAGGATGCTATTGGACACAAAGGGTGCTATAGAAAATATGTGCCGATGGTGGCTTCAGGTTAGTGTCTATACTATGCATGGATTTACATTGCAATTTCTTGATATGAGGGCAACTGGGTTAGGGATTAAAATCTGGACAGCCTTGGTGGGTATGGTAGGACTACAAATTCTTGTGTGTGTGTTTATTTTGAGTTATAATATGGATCTCCTCCAACCTAAGTTTATATTTATCTAAATGCACCTGGGTTGGGAATTGGAATTTGTGTAGCCATGGTTGGCGTAATAGTCATACAAACTGCTTTGGTTTTGTTTGTTTTCTAAATTTTATCGTGGTAGTCCTCCGACCTAAGGTTTTGGTTATAGCAATAGCTGAAATGGATTTGATAAAGACAAATTTGGGAAGGAATGTTAGGCACATGTGTTTAGTGCAATATGTGGTTGGTTTTGGAAAGGCATTCTTTACTTGACTTGGGAAGGATATGTTAATTGGGAACCATATCGGATTTTTGTAGCGTTACTTTTTTGGACCTAAGAACTATGAACGCCAACTTTTTTTTTTGTTACTTGAGGCTTTTTTGGACCGAAGGAATTCATTCTTTAAGCAATAATTGTAAGCAACCTTGCTAAAGGCTTACCTGTTCTACAAAAAACGTTTTAAGGGTTACAGACAACTCTTAAGTAGAACACAAACATATGTTGAAGACTCATACAGACTACTTTGGTACATTTGATTGGCAATGGTAAGAAGTATAGTACTCCATCAGCTGATCACTAATTGTCTGATAAAAAGCCTCGGTTAATGTTAAATGAGGATTAGTCTAAGCATCAAAGTCCTTAAGTGGGTACTGTTGTATGTATTTCTTTTCTAATTCTATATCGTCAATTAACATTAAATTAGTGCTATTGGATATGGGATTACGACTATGGGAAAGTTTGGAAAGTGGCGCTCGGTTTAGATCTGCTTTGTTCTACTTCTTATAAGGTCCATGGTCCTTATGTTTTCCTTCAATTTTAGTTTGGATAATTATTGCTCATTCTGTTAGCTTTTCTTCTTCTACTTTTCTTTCTGTTGTTTGGATAGTTGATGGGGGCAAACCATATAAATATACTAATAGTTTGTTTGGATAGTAGATTGTAACTTTAGTGCAATGTTTTACATTTTTATTTTACTAGAATTGTAATGACATATAACTATTCTAATAGTCTGTGTGTGACTGAACCTAAACTATAAGCTTAATTAGAATACTTGCATTATGTTCGTTAGTTCTTTCTGATTTTTGTAATTAGTAATGCTCTTTTTCTATTATAAACCTCGACATAGTAGAACAAATAAACTTAATTTTTTTAAATTTTTTCAGGAGTAGTCTACAATTACGAAGATCACAAGAGTTTCAAAAGAGTTATCTCAAGTACGGCATTGCCCTTCCCTTTGTCACAATTTATGGCGATAAGCTAATAACTGGTATCGGTACTTGTTTCTCCACACTGTAGGATTTTAGGAAGGGATTTCATGACGTAATCTTTTCGGTATCTATTTATCAATTCATTTTTAAAGCATTTTAGACTCATTAGTGGTAATGTTGTGTTACTTCATCATCTTTTGGTTTTTGATTTCAGTTTTGATCTTCAAGAATGATCCTTCCAGTTCATTGGGAAAGGTATATCGAGAACACTTCAACTTCTCTCTTCTTTTCTTTTTTTATGTTCGGAGGATATTTTTTATCAATAAAAATTAAACCGGGAGAAAGATCCACTCTATATATAGATGGTAACTTTCAAAGGCGAAAAAAATGACCAAATTAGTGGCAATGATTGGGGGCAATTGTTAGTGTGTTGTCTTGTTGTTCAGTTGTTGTCCTATAAAATGGCCAAAATTGGATTGGAAGTAATCGCTGCTAGTCTGATTACAATTTTTTCTTTGAAATAATGGCGGAGAATTGTTGGCAATATATTCGATTGTGTGACCGCGAGGAGTAGTGTGGTCAATACGTTGGAGATTTTTTTACCGAATGATGGACTTATTTGGACAATTCCGTAAAATCCCCAACAAATTTATTTGGTCAGTTCTCTTTGTTTTTTCTAGCCTATCGAATGTATGGTAGTCATCTTGATTTTTTGGGTACATGGGTATTAGCTCGGTTTGATGTATTTGGGTGATTATTGCTCCTCCTCTAAAAACTTCAACTAATTACTAAGGTTAAAATATTAAAGACAGAACCAATGTGCTAATCGTGTCACCGACGGCCCAAACGAAGAGATATTAAAGACGGACCCAAAGGAAGTTTTATCTGCTTTGAAGAATTCTTGATTTTACATTTTGATGGGAAGATTATGTTAGTTGAAGCCTTCTTTGGTCTTAGGAGTAAAAGATTTCACGAGGCATGTAGATTGAGCCAAGTGATGGATTTTAAGCCAAATGATGGGTGTTGTGAACCGTTTTAATTAAAACCTTTTTTGGTTTTATGAACCCGTATTGCTGAGTATTTTTTTGTGAAATGGTCGTGCGCCTGGCACGTGTTCGAGTTTGCTGACACGCATCAGGACGCGTATAGCTCCAACCTTTGCTCTGGTGTTTGCCCTTTTCACTGTAACGTAAATGCTTTCTTTAGTGCATAAGGGCATAAGGGAAGTCAAGGGATTTCCTTCTAACTAGTGGCTAAAAGCAAGCAAGCTACCTTCATTCAACAGAATTGTGGTTGAGTCAATAACATGCTATGGGTTACCGGGTGAAATTTCACTTATTGCACTTAATTCATGTTATGTATTTTTACATTTTATTTTGTCTCTAATCTGCATTGTATTTTTCTTAGTTACTGTATTGGATACAGATTAAATTGTGCATACTTTGGACTTCTTTAACTGGATTGTGTTTGGTATTAAAGTCTGCATGTGGTTGTTAAAATTGTAAATTTGAAATCTTTTGCGACATAAGTTGATCTGCATTCTTTTTTATGTCAATTTCTAACTTTTGAACTCGTAGGCTACTTCCTTGGTTTTGTGTGACTATTAATTAATGTCAAACTAAAATCTCATCTTCTCAAATTAGTGTGTACTAAGCAATGGTGCTTGTAAACTTCATGATTGGATGACATGTTCGGAGAATGTGATTCATTATTTTATTCTTTGTTGTATGACTTTGGTTTTCTACTCAGAGCGTGAGTTTTTTCTTTGTGATTTCACTTTTTGCATGATCAATAGCAAGAGACAATGTCCATTATGTGTCATCCTATAATTTTTGCATTGGTTTACTATTTTTTTTCAACTGTCTTCCTACAAGTTTTTTAATTTTGAATCAAGTGTCTTTAGGCATGGGCAACTGGGTCGTTTCGTTTATTGAACTTTTTAATGTTCAATATAATTTGGGATATGCTTGTAATGATAAAGGACTAAGTGGTTTTCTATTTTAGGGGGCATGAATTGATGTGAAGGAAGTGAAAAGTGATAATCAAATCACCGGTTTTGTGTCCCATTTGCCTTCAAAATCCTACAAATCAAACCCTAATTGATGAAAAGAGCAGATCCACGTGTCAAACTATGGGGGCCGTCCACCATCGCAGGTACTGGTCGATGAAGGAAGGCTAAGGAAAGCACCATTTTGTTTCCGTTTTGTAGGAAGTAGGTGGTTTTTCAACATTTTCCTTAATTTTGTCTATCGTGTAAAAGTAGGTGATCCTACCCAGCCATTGCTGCATTGTCCTTGGACATTGGCGAAAACCAACACTCATACTCGAAAATAAGGGCTTGAGAAGAAGTTACAATAGTCTCAGTTTGGGCTTCTGACACACGAAAATAACCAAGGAAAATGTTAAAATTTGGTCGATTTTAGCAAACTGGAGGAGGGTTGGACAATGCAAGATGGGAAAACGTGGCCAGGTAAATTGACAATGCTTGATAACAATAGAGGTACCATTTTTAGGTGAATGTAGTAGATAACATGGGTAGGACCTTGATTACAACTTTATTTTGTGGGATCTTGATTTGAGCAAGTGAATATTTTGTGAGACACTACAGAAGTAGAGATAGATAATGAGTACCGTGCTACAATTGAAACGCTGAAAAAGAAGCATCGATATCAAGAGGATCTGGACATGGAAAGTGAGGGAAATCAGAGACAGGTTGCTGGTGCCTTATTGGCCATCTCAGGAAATACTGTAAGAGAATTTAGCCGTACTTATTGTTGTCCAGTTGAAGAGGTAAATTTTAACCAATGAAGCTTTATTCAAGCCATGTAAAAACGCTTATTGAGTTCTAATGAATTATTCTGGTTTGATTAGGTTGTTCATCCGATTCATGACCAATGCTTCTACTTGACTTTGTAGCAGAAACGGAGACTGAAGGAGGAATTTGGTTAGTATCTACGAGTGCACCAATGTTTCGAGTTATACGTTATGAACTTTAGTAGCGTTATCCTCATTGTAAAACTTTTCAGGGATAGAGCCATGGACTTTTGAAAAACATCTTGGGTAGGGGTGTTTATTTGCGCTGGTTGTCCGCATCAGGTACGAAATCTCAAAGTAAATCCTTGGTTAAAATTGATAGCTTGCAAAACCTAAGAGCGTACTGCTGTTGTATTGAGCCTAACGTAATAATAATGTTTACAAGGAAAATTAATAAATAGATAATCCTGATTAAGCAAAAGGACTAAACCCTAATAGAAAACCCTAATTAATGCCTGATGCTTCAAATTTCTACATTTTCGCTTCTTAGCATTTGATTTTCGATTCAAATGGCTTGTGGGATTTGTTGTAGAAGATTAATAAGATTATCTTTGATTCCATTGGCTACCATTTATGAGAATAATTTAATCAGAAATCTTGTTAACGCTTAGGACTTATATTTGTGGTGATGTATCCTTCTCACATCTTTTAGTTATTATCCTTTTTCAATTCTTCTTCTTCCTGTTTTGGGTGAACTTTTAGTTTTGATGCTTATACTTCAAGACATTTTCGTGTGGCAGCAATTTGATGGGAATGATGAAAGACCCAAGTACCCGGGACGAGGGGTTATGCTCCCCCATTCCTGTAGAACTGGTTCAAAAGTCTGCCACTTGGTTTTGTTGGTGAAAAGGTTTGAGACCCACAGTCATTCTTATACAAAAAATGCAACCCTTTAATACCATATTCTTTTATCTAGACTACAATATAGCGGAAGTATTAGTCTTCTATCTGTCGTTGATCAATCACTAGCACATGAGTTTGGTGAATTTTTTGGCAGTTCAAGAAAATTATACTTTATTGGGTCCTGAAAAACCCGAATTCGTCCACAGCAATTATTTGTTATTTCCTGCTCTTTATAGTTCTTCTTTTAGGTGTGAATTAGATGAGTTTGTGGTATTTAGGATATGATGTTTGACAAAGAAAATTTGTGGTGGTTCTCTCCATCTCTCTTTACCTTCTGTTTGCTTGGGTGGAAGAAATGTGAACAATAGACACTTTGTATGTTTCATTGGTTTTATTTTTGAAAATATCAAGACACCAACAATCTTGATCGAATTGGTGAGATGAAGTTTTGATTTGGATCTGACGGGTGAGATTAGTCCTCAGTATGCCAATTCCCGCCCAATTTATTGATTCTATGGCTTTAGAAGTTGTTTAGATCTAGGGTTTCGTTTCTTGCGGCAATGGTTAGTGGCAGTCATATGGTGGATCGACGTAAAGAAGGCGAAGCAATCGTTGATTTGCAACCTCCAAATGGAAACTCTTGGCATTGGAACGGTGGGGTATTTAAGACAACCGCAGACATAGTGTCACCATTGAACGTCAACAGTGGAAGTATGCTTTCCCTATCAGCTTTCAAAACGTCCGACACATTTGGGGTTTTGTTGGTGAGTTATGTTCCTCCATGATTCTCAACTAAACTTCTCTAGATTTCCTTAGAAAAATGGGCAAGTCACTATGCGGTATTTAAGACGAGCTCCATTTCATACACAAATCTGGGTTTGGGCATCGTCCTTGAATTGTACAGAGGAAAATAATCCAACCGAGCAACAAAAGAAAAACTAACCTTGAAAATAAATACTAGGCGAGGAAAAAAAATTCTACATGTAAACATATTTAGTATATTTTTTTAATTTGTGATTTTGAATCAAATACTGCTATATTAAATTATGTTTGGTTGATTGATTTTCATTTAAATGGTGGCTTGGATATCACGGGTAAAAGTCTGGTTTATGGTATCTGTCTATTTATGTTCTTTGTATTTCACAGTTAGAGCGAAGGGTATAGCATGAAATAGTTTGGGAAGCTAGAGATACTACTTTTGATCACTTCTCATAACTTTGTTGTGATTCTAATTTTTTGCGAGGTATGATGGAATGCCTGTGTGGTCATCTTATGAGAAGTTCCTTTTGGAGGTATGATTCCTTGTTATTTTTGTTCCGTTCTAATGCAATACTCCTCCAATCATGATTTTTTCTCAATTATTTTCATAACGAAAAAATATTCATTTTCATTTCAATTCTAAATGTTTTACAAATGTCGTTATATTATCTGGTTACGTCTTAAATGCTACTTTGTACTGAATAGGCTATTTTATGGAAGGGTTTAGTTGTTAACTGGTTGGTTGTTAGGTTGTCCAAGCTATGTAAATTTGCTTTGGTTTTTTTTCGAGTCATGTCTCAATTAGATTGCTCATAAGTTGTTTGCCGACATGCATTAATTTGTGGTTTCAATTACTTATTGAATTGTTATGGTCATTATGTGCACTATATTTTTTTCCTCATATTCTTTAAATTGAATTCACCAATTAGATATGTAAAACTTTTGGATTTATTTTATTTGTTCAGTGAGTAATGGTTTGTGAATTCTATAATGGGTTTGGCAATTCCTTTCACCTTCGGCCAGTTCCTTATTTTGGATTTCTTTCTTTTAAAACAACAATTCCTTATGGAGACTGCAATTCATTGTTGTTTAATTGGTTCGATTGGGATTTCATGGTGGTGGATAAGGCTACTTTATGGAAGGCTCCAGTTGTTAGTGGGTCGGTTGTTAGGTTATCCAATATGTTGATTTGCTTTGGTTTTTTGAAAGTCAAGTCTCAATGGGATTGCTCATAGGATGTTTGCGGACGTGTGTTAATTTGTACTTTTTATTACTTACTGAATTGTTAAGGTTATTCGGTTGTTAGGTTATCCAATATGTTGATTTGCTTTGGTTTTTTGAAAGTCAAGTCTCAATGGGATTGCTCATAGGATGTTTGCGGACGTGTGTTAATTTGTACTTTTTATTATTTACTGAATTGTTAAGGTTATTATGTGCGCTATGTTTTTTGTCCTCATATTCTTTAAATCGAATTTACGAAACAGATATGTGAAGCTTATGGATTTATTTTATTCCTTCGGTGGGTAATGGGTTCTTAATTCTAGAATGGATTTGGCAACTCCTTTCATTTTTTGTCAATTTCTTTTTTTCGATTTCTTTCCTTTAAAACAATAATTCCTTATTGTAGATTGTACTTTTTTTTGTTTAATTGGATTGGTTGGGATTTCATGGTGGTGGAACAACCATGTAGAACACATATTTATTAGGGGTGAAACAAAAAATCGACGAATCGAAAAAACCAAAAAAAATCGACCGGAATTTTTGGTCTCGGTCGGTCCAGTACTCCGTTCGGTCGGTTTCGGTTCTGGTCGTAAAAAATATTCGATTTTCGGTTCGGGATCGGTTATCTCGTATTCCGGCCGGACCGAACTGGAATTCATGTACAGGAATTGTTTGTTTTTTCCCGTTCTTTACAATTCTTTTTCCAGGCGTGAATTAGATGACTTTGTGGTATTTAGGGTATGATGTTTGGCAAAGAAAATTTGTGGTGGTTCTCTGCATCTCTTTACCTTTTATTTCCTTGGGTGAGAGAATTGTGAACAGGAGACACATTTTTATGTTTCGTTGGATTTATTTTTGAAAATATCAAGGCACAAACTGTCTTGAATGGGTTGGATGAGGTTTTGATTTGGATCTGACAGGTGAGATTAGTCCTCAGTATTCCAATTCCCTCCCAAATCAGTCCAATCAGCCTTAGCGTTGTCCATTAATCTCAGGTGTTGAATAAAAAAGTCTCATTTTCTCTCTCTATTCTCTCTATTGCGCCAGTCTGTCTTCTCTTTACTGTCTTGAGGTTTCTTCCCTGACTGTTGTTGAAGAAATAGGTATTTTGCTGCGTCGATCCCCTTTTTTCTGCTTAATTCGTTCCCAATCTGTTGATTCTATGGCTATAGAAGTTGTTCAGATCTAGAGTTTGGTTTCCCGCGGCAATGGTCAGTGGAAGTCATACGGTGGATCAGTGTTGAGAAGGCGAAGCAAACGTTGATTTGCAATTGCAGATGCAAACTCTTGACAGTGGAACCGTGGGTATTTGAGACAACCTCCGACACAGCGTCACCATTGAACGTCGACAGTGGAAGTATGCTTTCTTCCAATCAACCTTCCCATCTTCTGACACATCAGGTGTTTTATTGGTGAGTTATGTTTCTCCATGATTCTCAACTAAACTTCTTTAGATGTCCTTCAGGAAAAATGGGCTAGTCACCATGTGGTATTTTAGACAAGCTCCATTTCATACCCAAATTTGGGTTCGGTCATCTTCCTTGAGTTGTAGAGAGGAAAATATTCCAACTGAGCAACAAAAAAAAACTAAGCTTGGGAATAAATATTAGCCAAGCAAAACAAAAATTATTCTACATGTAAGTATATTTATTATTTTTTTTCTTTTTTTGGGGATTTTGAATCAAATACTGCTATATTGAATTTTGTTTAGTTGATTAATTTTTTTTAAATGGTGGCTTGGATTTCATAGGTAAAAGTCTAGCTTATGTTATCTGTCTGTTTCTGTTCATTGTATTTCATAGTTAGAGCGAAGGGTATAGCTTGAAATTGTTTGGGTGCTGTAGATAGTACTTTTGATAACTTCTTATAACTTTGTTGTGATTCCAATTTTTTTCGAGGTATGATGGAATGCTTGTGTGGTCATCTTATCAGAAGTTCCTTTTGGAGGTATGATTCCTTGTTCTTTTTATTCCGCTCTAATGCAGTACTCTGCCAATCGTGATTGCTTCTTAATTATTTTCATAACAACAAAAATCTTCATTTTCGTTTTGATCCTAAATGTTTTACAAATGTCTATATAGTATTTGGTTATGTCTTAAATGCTACTTTGTACTGAATAGGCTACTTTATGGAAGGTTTCAGTTTTTAACTGGCCGGTTGTTAGGTTACCTAAATTTGCTTTGGTTTCTCGAAAGTCAAGTCTCTTCAATTACTTATTGATATGTTAAGGTTATTATGTGTACTATGTTTTTTTCTCATATTCTTCGATTTGAATTGACCAATGAGATATGTAAAGCTTATGGATTTATTTTATTTCTCCAGTGAGTAATGGGCTCTAAATTCTAGAATGGGTTTGCCAATTCCTTTCACCTTCTGTCAATTCCTTATTTTGGATTTCTTTCTTTTAAAACAACAATTCCTTATGGAGATTGCATTTCATTATTGTTTAATTGGTTTGATTGGGATTTCTTGGTGGTAGATAAGGCTACATTATGGAAGGCTCCAGTTGTTAATGTGTGGGTGGTTAGGTTATCCAATTTTGTTGATTTGCCTTGGTTTTCCGAAAGTGAAGCCTCAATTAGATTGCTCATAAGATGTTTGCCGACTTGTGTTAATTTGTGGTCTTAATTACTTATTGAATTGTTAAGGTTACTATGTGCACTATGATTTTTTCCCTCGTATTCTTTAAATTAAATTGACCAATCAGATAGGTAAAGTTTATGGATTTATTTTATTCCTTGCGTGGGTAATGGGTTCTAAATTCTAGAATGGATTTGGCAATTCCTTTCATTTTTTGTCAATTTCTTTTTTTGGATTTCTTTCCTTTAAAACAGGAATTCCTTATTTTATATTGGATTTCATTTTGTTTAATTGGACTAATTGGGATTTCATGGCCGTGGAACGACCAAGTAGAACTCATTTATGGTAACAATGAAAAAGTGTAATTGTTGTTTTATTTATTTTATTTGGCTGGTTGCCGTAAATGCTAGATAAATGTTTCGGTTCAGTTTCAGACTTCAAAGTAATGTGGTTGTGGTCATTTGAGTGAATGATCATCGGCTTTCCCTATCCGCCGCACATACCTATTTTTGGGAGACTGTGGAAGAGGGGGAGAACTTCATTCATTAAAAGAGGAACAATGAAATTGGATTTGCAATAAGAAGACCATAATAGACAAACAATTTCCGGAACTAGCTTTGTATCTGTGGGTAGCCTTCTAGTTGATTCTCTAGTCTTACTACTTGAACAAAATAAGTGTGGCTGATTCTTGATTAAGAAACCACTATTCACTAATCATTCCTTGATGAACTGTCAAAGGTTGGTATCACCTCCATTGTTGACTCGTAAATTTTTATATCTTTCTTATTGGAAATGGAAAACAACTTGGGAGATATTTTTTTACTTGCAGTTGTGACGTCTAGGACTCAAGATTTTCTAAAGGCCATAGCTCAGGTACGATTCTCTCTGTTTGTTTTTTTATAAGCAATAATAACTCTCTCTATATGTATTCTGTGGAACAAGGTGTTTAGTTAATGAAACATTGTGAAATGGATTTGCTCTAAAAGCCAAATCGGTTTCTAGGTTGTCTATAGATAATGATTTTATGAAGGGAAAGGCGAACGATAGAAACTAAAGAAATAAATTTAGCTTTTGTGATTAATTTTCTTCTAATCATTTCGTCTTTCCATTACTTGCATAAAACCCTCAACAGAATTCATGATCCAATCATAACCCAAATCTATTGGACGAAAGGTGTAGGTGATTGTTGTGGCTTAATTGCCATGGCTTATGGCTTATGGCATATGGCTTATGGCTTCTGCTTTAATCATAATGTAGGAAGCTATGAAATTTGCTCCAAAGCTTCTGCTTTATGCCTATGGACCAAAAAACTCTCAAATTAAATAGAGGATTTTTTTAGGATCTCCATTTTGATGCTTTACATTTCTGCATTTCATGATCATCTTTTACGACAAGTTCAATTGCAACAGAAGGTTGTTTCACAAAATATATAAACAAAGGTGTGATACATTGACATGTAGTCTCTTGAGTCAACTTGAATATGTAAAACAAATAAATGCCTTTTCGTTGTTATTTTGATGTCTACTATCCTATTTAGGGAAGGGAAATCCAGCTGCTAGCTAAATTGAGATTTAATTGTGATCTATAGTTTTCAATTAACTGACCAACTCTTAAAGCAAGTTTTCTACTTTTTATATAGTTACTCCAGTCGTGTGATGTTTTTTACGGGATGTGAATTTCAGTTCTTGGCATTAAATGTCTCTTTCATTTTCATTTTCCATCTCTCTTTGGATGAACCTTTGTCTTCCGTGGGAAACATCGCCTCAAAACCACAACGGCTTCAAGTATCGGCAACCTTCAGCAACAATCAAGTATCGGCGACCTCCAACCACAAGGCAGAGGTAAAAAAAAAAAATCTCTTTCCGTACTGATGTTAGATTTTGATACTCCGGTTTGTATTTTTTTCGTAATTTTGATACTCCGATTTCTATCGGGTTTCATTACCCAAGGGAAGGTTTAGGGGTTAATTCATTCTTAAAGCAATCTTTGTGAGAAATCATGTTAAAGGTTTACGGGTTCTACCCAAAACGATTTAAGGGTTAGAGAGAACTCTTAAGCCGAACACGTACACAGAGAACTTTGATGCATTTGATTGGCAGTCATGGTATGAAGTATAACACGCACACAGAGAACTCTTAAGATGAATATATTGAGAAGGAGAAGATTGTACAAACGCTCCCAATAGTGAAATTACGCGGAAGCGTTCAATCTACTCCTAGAGGGGGGTGAATAGGAGTTTTAATAAAAATTATACCAATTTTCAGATTTAAAAAAAATTAATATTGATAAACGGGTTGATTATCTCGATTAATCCAAACCAAAAATAAAGTACTGCAATAGAATAAAAATTGAAACAGGATACGCACGATTTACGTGGAAAAACTTAGGGTCCTAAATAACCCTAAGTCAAAACCACGGCCTAACACTACTGTTTTATTCTATTAATCGAAAAGAAGTACAGATTGCGAAATAGCAAAAACCTTACCCCAAGCTTTTACCTATTCTCGCCAATCTCCGATGCTCCCAGAGCTTCTTCAAGATCCAATAGATGCACCACGGACTTCACGCCCGATCTCCGGATTCAACCGGCTCCGAATCAATCTCCAAAAGATTCGGTCACAGCAGCAAATGACACCAAGAAATCACAAGATGGAATGATGTATGATGTGTAGCGTGATCTTGACAAACCCCAAGATCATTCAAAGAAATTCAAGAACGAAAAAGAAAGAATATGGGCTGTGATGAAAACTGTCACCCTCGCCTCTAACAAAAACAAAACAGTCGAGCAAGAACAGAGAAAAAGGAACGTGGGCTGCAACCCATACTTGTCAATCTCGCCTCTCTGTATGTATTTTATTCTTCGTGCTCGTCGCTATTGTATATGACCTAATAGTTGATATATATATAGGCAAATCCAAAGAAAAAACGAGCCCTTCCTTTTTCTTTTTTCTTTTTATATAATAATAGTATATATAACGTATTTTCCGGAGAGTTAATGATATAGATGGAAAACATGATTTTTTTTTTCGGAAAAGGTAAATCACCTAGTCAAAGGAAATTAAAATGATTAAGGAATGTGTATATATATATAAGAATTTTGAGTAAGAAAAATCCTCTAATCAGTAAAGAAGACTAAAATGATTTTGAGCTCGATAATGCTATGCATGAGATGTCGTGCAATGCTTTTACCTCTCACGCAATTGGATCGATTTCGCAATGGTTAACTTGGCGCAGATAATGAGAAGAGCATCGAGCGAGCAACTACCCCATAAGAACCTACCCATTACAATCAAATGCAGAGACATGAATGGAGGTTTTGAACAACCCCGGAAAGTGCCAAAATATCTAACAATCTCCCCCTTTGGCATTTCCGGGACAAAACCAACTACACTAAAACATAATGGAAAAATACAACTGAAAGAAATAAACACTAGCCGAAACTAGGTCTATCCAATGAAGCTTGAGTTGCACTTCCAATACCTGCAAAGATAGTTCAACAAAAACTATGCGACAAAATATATGTTTCGAAAAGTAGAATGGGTCAGCATAATTTAAAAAAAAAAACGACAAAGCACATTATATCCAAAAGCATGAAAATCCAACCACTGATTCATCAATAAAATAAATCTCTTATATACTCCCCAAAAGAACGATAGCCCTAAAAAATTCTCTATCTTTATGCAAGACTTAACGACACATATCACTCTCCATTACTCCCCAACTCATGACCATAAAAACTCTCCCCCTTTTTGTCACGGAAAAACAAAGCGAAAAAGTATATATCCGAGTGAGACACATGCAACTTAAAAGCATACGAGAGAATCAGACGATATGCAATAACAAGAATCACATAGGCAAGATGGCTATAAGAGAAATGCATCGAATAAAAATTTAAGACCATATCAACTCATGAATTAAGCATAATGATGCAGATCAAGGAATGGACAGAATACCATGCTCAAGCCTATGAACGTGAAGCGTAAACGCCGTGCATGAGGAGCAAGAAAAACTTATCAAGGGCTAAGTGGGCACTATAATCTTATCTCAAGAAAGGTTTAAACAAGACAATACTACTAAGTACATAACAACACATGACAACTCAAAATTAAAAACATTCAAAGTAAGCATATGAGATGACATGTGACCCCACACACAACTTAATCTAGAGAAATTAAACCAAGAGATTTCCTAAGGTACTCAAACCTAAGAGAATCTAAAGGCTTAGTGAAAATATCCGCTTTTTGATCTTGTGTGGGTATAAACTCAAGAGCCACGACACCATCTTCAACCAAATCACGAATAAAATGATGACGGATGTCGATATGTTTAGTCCTGGAATGTTGGACTGGATTTTTAGAAATATTAATGGCACTTGTGTTATCACAAAAACAGTCATCAAACCTTGAGATAGACCGTAGTCTTGAAGCATTTGCTTCATCCATAAAAGTTGGGTGCAACAACTACCAGTGGCAATATATTCGGCCTCTGCAGTGGACAACGAAACACAATTTTGCTTCTTGCTATGCCAGGCAACCAAGCAGTTTCCCAAATAGAAACAACCACCGGAGGTACTCTTCCTATCATCCGCGCTTTCGGCCCAATCGGCATCGGAAAATGCGGCTAAGTCCACATTAGTACCCTTAGGATACCAAAGACCAAGCGTGGAGGTGCCCTTAACATAACGAATAATTCGCTTGACAGCGATCAAGTGAGACTCTTTAGGGTCAGATTGATAGCGGGCACACACTCCAACACTAAACGAAATATCGGGACGACTAGCGGTAAGATATAATAAGCTTCCTATCATACTACGATAAAGCGTGGAGTCAACACTAGCGCCCTCAATATCTTTAGCAATTTTAACGGTGGAACCCATGGGAGTACGAGTACTCTTGGAATCTTCCAAGCCAAATTTTTTTACCAATTCTTTCGCATATGTGGATTGGGACAAAAATATCCCATCATTCAACTGACGAATTTGAAAGCCTAGAAAGTAAGTCAATTCTCCCATTAGGCTCATTTGAAACTCATGGGACATCTGTGCCCCAAATTGTTTCGCGTGCCGCTCATTTGTGGATCCGAACACAATATCATCAACATATATTTGAGCAATTAAAAGGTCGCTCTCAATTTTCTTCAGAAATAAAGTTCGGTCTACTCCCCCTTTCACAAAGCCGGTATTTAAAAGATGATCGGTTAAACGTTCATACCAAGCTCGAGGGGCTTGTTTAAGGCCATAAAGGGCCTTACGAAGGCGGTACACATGATCAGGGAATGATGGATCAGTAAACCCTTTGGGTTGTTCCACATACATCTCCTCCTTAAGGTCACCATTCAAAAAAGCACTTTTAACATCCATTTGAAATAATTTGAAATTAAAATGAGATGCAATACCAAAAAGGAACCTTATTTACTCCATTCTTGCTACGGGGGCAAAGGTATCATCGAAATCAATTCCCTCAATTTGGGTGTACCCCTGGGCAACTAACCTAGCCTTATTACGCACGACTATGCCATCTACATCCTTTTTATTTTTAAATATCCATTTAGTGCCTATGACATTAGTGTGAGAGGGTCTTGGTACTAAGTACCAAACGTCATTCCTAACAAATTGTTGTAGTTCTTCTTGCATGGCTCCTATCCAATGGTCATCTCGTAAGGCCTCTTCTACCCTCTTTGGCTCTAATGTGGACGTGAAACACACATAATTGATCTCATTTCTAATTTGCCTCCTAGTTTTCATCTCATTATTAGGATCTCCTATGACTTGGCTAATGGGATGGTTAAGTTTTACTCTAGCCGAGGGTTCTTTGGCAGACACAGGAACTAAGTTGTGTTGACCTAACTCCTCATCTTCTAAAGGCTCATCTACCTCAACCTCACTATCATTTTCAACTTTCTCATCCACACTCGTAGGAACGTCAACAACCTCTTCAAATGAAACTCCTTCATCTAAACCATTGGATTGAAACTCCCCCTCAAAAATTTCCCAACTCCCCTCATCATCATCATTAACTTGAGGGACTGACTCATCAAGAGTGGTATCGTCAACAACTACATTGGCTGACTCAACTAGGGTAGATGTGCGTAGATTATATACTCGAAAAGCTCTACTTGTGTTGGAATAGCCTAAAAAGATACCATCGTCACTCTTGGAGTCAAATTTACCTAAGGACTCACTGTCTCTCAAAATATGACATTTACTACCGAACACCCTAAAATACTTCACTGAAGGCCTCTTACCATTCCAAATTTCATAGGGTGTGAGAGTTGTCCCTGGTCTAACGTACACTCTATTTATAGTATAGCACGCAGTATTAATAGCTTCAGCCCAAAGGTTTCTAGGGACGCGTTTGGCATGAAGCATAACTCTCGCCATCTCTTGAAGGGTTCTATTCTTTCTTTCAACAACCCCATTTTGTTGAGGTGTGCGAGGTGCAGAGAACTCGTGCTTAATACCCTTTTTATCACAATATTTTTCAATGCCGGAGTTCTCAAACTCACGACCATGATCACTGCGGACTCGTGTGATAGGGTACCCTTTCTCATTTTGAATACGTTGACAAATAGTTTTGAAACAAGCATAAGCATCAGATTTTTCTCTAAGAAAACCAATCCATGAGAAGCGAGAAAAATCGTCAACTATAACCAGAATATATCGCTTGCCCCCTAAACTTTCAGTACGTGAGGGTCCCATCAAGTCCATGTGAATTAACTCTAAACATTTCGTGGTAGCAACTAAATTTGTCTTTTTATGAGGGCTTTTTATTTGTTTGCCCTTCATGCAGCCACCACACACAAGCCCTTGCCCATTGGCAAGTTTGGGCACTCCCCTCACAATCTCGTTCTTGGTTATTCGATGCAATTCCGGAAAATTTACGTGTCCTAAACGTTGGTGCCAAATTTCTACATCATCAAGCAAAATTCGATGACACACATTAGAACTTGCAGTTTCAACACAATAACAATTATCAGAAGATCGAATACCTTTAACCACACACACACCTGAAGCATCAATAATAGAGCAATTATTTTTAGAGAAATTGACTTCATGCATATTATCACAGAATTGCCCTATGCTTAACAAGTTAGCTTTTAAACCCTCAACATATAACACATTATCTATCAGAGGGATTCCGGGTGCATTTATGGTTCCTTGTCCTACAATTTTACCCGTATTACCATCGCCAAAAGTGACAAAACCACCATTATACTTCTCTAGCTTAGCAAAGAAAGACTTATTTCCAGTCATGTGCCTTGAACATCCACTGTCTAAGTACCAGGCGCAAGCATCATGTGCCCGAAAAGCAGTGTGTGCTACATGACAAACGACATCGACTCTCTTCCATGTTTGCTTCGGTTTGGTGTTCACATGTGAGGTGTGACCGTGTGTAGTACGTCTTTCAATAATCCTATCAGTCTCTCCATTATTGTTAGCCAAATTTGACAATTTTTTGATTTCCTCGACGAGGTGAGAAGTTTGATTCGCCAACTGACTCAAAGTCTTTTGAAAATTCTCATTCTTAATGTTTGTGGGAAACTGACGCACAACTTGAGGTCTTCCCACATTGGGCTGACCATATCGAACACTTTTATTAACTGGGGCTATAAACAATTTCCCCTTTGTTCTCTGATTGTCTCTTCTAAGTGTATAACAAAAAGGTCGAATGTGACCTTGACCACCACAGTAGTGACAAATAAAAGGATTTTTCTTTTCAAGAGCATGATTACTGTTGTAAGCATTTTTAATGAGGGTGGAAGATTTAATAGAAGATTCGGGTTTATCACTTACTACCTCATTCTTTGTAATTTCAGATTTCACAAATTTGATTTCCTTTTTTGTGAACTCGTTAGCCTTAGGTGTCAGTGAAAGTGGATCAACAAACCCTAAGCCGCTTCTATTTCTAAACGTACGTGTCATTTCGGCAATACGAGTTGCGCCACACTCATTACGCTTTATGGCCTCAGTGGCCTCCCTAAGATCACGCTCCAATTCAAAAATCTTATCCTTAGACCCTTCGAGAGCTTTCAAGGCATCCACACGCTCTCTCTCAATTTTGGCAAACTTTTCTTTCAAATTGGCGTTATAGGTTTTTAATTCTTTAAGCTCGATGTTCTTAGATTTAATGTCATCACTAAGTTTGTTCCTCTCACCACTAATTTTCTCGATGACACTCATGAGTTCCTTCTTTTTCTTTTTCAGTTTGACACCCTCTTTAAACAATTGATTATAGGCCTCATGAATAGAATCTATATCATCATCACTATTCTCACAGTCTTCATCAGTCGAGACATACTTACTATCGTCGCTAAGAGTTGTAGAAAGTTCAACCGATTTGGGGGATGTGGAGGACTTAATGTTGGCAACAAGCACAGAATATCTAGGAGCTTCAGAACCCCCATCACTACTGTCATCACTATCGTCATCCCATGTAACCTTATAACCCTTGGCCACTTTCTTTTTAAGAGTGTTTGCACACTCTGCTTGAACATGCCCGAAACCATGACACTCGTGACATTGTATACCTTGGGGTTTCTTGGGTTTATCAATAGTAGACTTCTTTTCATTATCCCCAAAATTAAAATTCTTGCTTCCACTAGTCGAAGAAGAAAAATTTCCAGAATTATTATTTTTACGGAATTTAACAAATTTTCTGAATTTTTTAGCAAAGAAAGCAAGTTCTTCTTCATCAAGGTCATCATCGCTCTCTTGTGTCACAGAGGATTCTTCTTTAGACGATTTAAAAGCAATGCTTTTATTAGTCTTTAATGTAGGTTTCTTTGAGAGATGGTTCAATTCAAATGTTTGAAGTTTACCTACAAGCTCCTCAAAAAGAATGTCATCAACTTTATCACTTTCTTCGATCGTAACTACCTTAGCCCTAAACCTCTCAGGAAGAGACCTAAGCACTTTTCGACAAACTTTAAGATTAGGGATTGGTTCTCCTAATGCGTGGAAGGAATTAACGATGTCACTCAATTTAGTGATAAAACTATCAAATGCCTCATCTTCCTGTATTCTCAAATCTTCGAAACGTGTTGTAAGCATTTGGAGTTTTGAAGTTTTAACAGTCTTAGTACCCTCGTGGGTGACTCGGACAATATCCCAAGCTTCTTTTGCAGTGGTGCATGTGGAAATACGACTAAACTCTGTTTTACTTAATGCACCATAGATGGCTCCTAAAGCTTTAGAGTTTGCCTCAAAACTATCATTGTCAGCCGAATTCCACTCAGTGTCCTCCTTAGCTCTCATCTGTTTAGTCGTAGTGTCTTCTATGGTTGGGGTCTCATAGCCATACTGATGAGCGCACTATCTTGCATAATAACGTGGCTCAATATACTCAATTTGGCAATTATGCGTAGGCAAATGTATTTATTTAGTTAATATTGCACGCGTAGTTGTCTTTGTACCCTTTCAGGTTTTCGAGCACTAAAAGCATGTCCAAAGGCTTCATTACGACTAAAAGGCCTCGGGTCCATTTACGACATTGATAAAAGTGCAAATGGAAGGTCCGTGAATGATAAAAGAGAAGCCAGAACGAAAGAAGAAAGAAGCTACAAAAATTGAAGACAGACTCATTCTCTATCAATAGAGAGTGGAGTCCTATCAATAGAGACTCTCTCTATCCATAGAAGAATTGCCTATTGATGCCTATCAATAGAGACAGAAGTTTAAAATCGGACAGTGCACTTCTCTATCGATAGAGAACCCCTTCTATCGATAGAAGGGCAATTTTTACTGAAGAAATAGACTTCCCTATCGATAGAGACTCACTCCTATCGATAGAAAGCTTAATCAAAGAAGACCAGAAGACTTCTCTATCGATAGAGACTTCTTCCTATCGATAGAAGGCTTGATAAATGAATACCAGAGGACTTCTCTATCGATAGAGAGATCCTCCTATCGATAGAGACCCAATTCCGACAGATTCTTGTGGGGCCGACTTTTACTCGAATTCTGGGCCAAAAAAGGGAATAAGAAGCTTCTTAAATTGCCATTGTGGAGGGTAAAATGGTACTTTCACCTAGGTTTGTTAGGATATTTTATTTTAGGTTGTTTCTTTGGCTAAAGGGGTCTCTCACATAACATATTCTACACACTTTTACATACATCAGATTTTTAGAAAAGTTGAGAGTTGTTCTTCCTTCCTTTATTGCTTTTTCTACTATTCTTCATATTTTCTTCTTTTGTTCTTCAATTTTTCTTCAAGTCTTGATAAGTTCTTAATCCCTTAAGTGTTCTTCCCCTTTGAATCTTTGAATTCTCTTGGAAGCACTTAAGTTTAGCAAGTTTTATTTACATTTCTGCCTTAAATACTGTTCTTATCGCTTTAAAGTCTGATTCCATTTTAGTTTCGCTTAGTTCTTTCTTATTGTCTTTAGATAAACTTGTTTCATTATGTTTTCTTTCAATTCTATTATGTTTATGTTTAAGTATGAGTAGTTAATTTAGTGTGGGTTAAGTCTAAATGTAAAGTTCATTTAAAAACCATGTTGGTCTCTATCTTCTCCAAATTTGTGAATGCCATTGATGGATCTTTTTAAGCTTTTTCTTATGAAATAAAAATGAAGAGTTAAGTCCTTGCTTAGATATAGCCATCCTTAGAGTTGGTATATCTAATACTTGGATCGATGTCCTTCATCTTTTAATCCTATTTCCTTAAAACTTGAAAGATCCGTAAAACCATTTTAAGAATTTAAATCCTGATTTTCATCGAAGAATTTTCCGATCTAAAACCCGAGACCGGGAGTTAAATTGAGTTATAAAGAGAAGAGATAGACCAACGAAAGATTTGAATGAACCAAACTTTAGGACTTAACCCCACTCCTTAATCTAGTGTTAATCCCTCTTTTAGTTGATATAATTGCTTAACCGCACCAAACAAAACTTTGAGGTTGACGTCCGAAACGTCGAAAACACCAATTTGCGTATTCTCTGATATCAGCGTTCTTTTCCCTGTGGATCGATACTCCGGACTATCCCTATACTCATTTTTTAATATTTTGAGGAAAGTCCAGTTTTATGAAATTAAACCACTGACCACGTGGCTGGCACCCCTAACGACACGCACTTTGCCGGTCCGGTCATGTTTTTGGCGCCGTTGCCGGGGATTTGAATAGTTGATTTAGAGAAATCGCAGATTTTGCAAAGTGCAAGTTTTTTTGGCGGAAACCTTTAACCTACCCATATTGGTAAACCTAAGGTGTAACGCAAGCCAAAGGAACGTGCAATTCGCAAATTTTATTTTCTTTTTGAACTCACACTTAATTGTTAGGAGTTGTCTTTGGTGTATGAGTGTTTACACTCGACACGCTACGCATAGACTCATTCACACAAACAATCCCCCTAACACCACAATGGCTACCCAACCGGAGGTCAATAATGTCCCATTTGCAAGAACCATGAGAGAATATTTATGCCCATCCAATTTCGAAATCCAGGGCTATTATTCTCAATGGCAGGAACCATTATGGTACCCACCTAACAATTCACCACAATATGCTTTCCAAAAACCTGTTGTAGATTCCAATGCATCTCAACCATCTAATGAGCAGAGTTTAGAGGACACATTACAGATGTTCCTACAAGGGCATTCAAAAACTATTGAGCAAAATAGGCAAGCTTTTGGTGACATCCACTCCCAATTGACTAATTTGAACAATATCTTCAATGTTGAGAGGCAAAACGGGGATGATGATGAGTTCCGTGGTGTGAACCACATTGATACCTTAGACCAAAAACAAGAGAACTCTCATGTATTCCCCGATCCTCTTGAAATTGGTCTCACTGCTGAAGAGACCACATTTTTAGATTCACCTAAGCTCGAGTGCTTGTCCTCACTCGTAAATGACGAAGCTATGGGAATAGAAAGTTGGGTACCCATTGTTGACGAGTCACCTCTGGACAAACCGCAAACTTATTTGTCCATTGACCAATCTGTACCTTTAGAAATTCAGATTTTTTCTAAGCAAGTGGAAACCGATCCCCCTGATAATACTGAGTATTCTCTTGTTGTGATTCTACCCATTCAAACGAATCAACAGGAGAGTAAACTTTTGGGACTCTCAGACCAACATCAGCAGGTTATGAGTTGGCACCTTCGATTAGATCATTTTTCTCCACCCTTTACTGATCCAATTTTGGAAAGGAAATATGGTCATTCAGGCTACGATCTCATTGTGGTCTCTCTAGTAGACCAAGCACAGTCACATGTCCCTTATCCATTTGGGACTTTTCCCTTGAAAATTTTGATCCTTAGGAATCGATTGAGGAGTTGTGTGACCCTGTCTATGGGGGGTCCGATGTGAACCATGTGGACCCCAATTCTTTGGGTCCGTGAGCTTTATTTGAAGTCTAGGAGACTATAAATCCATGGAGTATGTGATACCTCCAGTGTTTGCCGTGCTCGAACGGCATCCGACGGTCTGGTATAGCCACCTTGTTAAGCTACGTATGTAGTACCTTGAGGTTGGGTCTGACGGCAGGCGTGTCACGCCCCGAATTTCCATATAATTAAAAATCACTAATAATACTCATACTTCCATCAATTTCCATTTCAAAATCAAGGGGCACTACCGACCCAAGTTACATAACCATGATTTTAAAGAAATTAGAAGCCTCACTTGTATTGACAGAATACATATGGAAGTTGTATTGCATCTATCCAAAATATAAGTCCATGCAGAAGTGTAGTGACCTCATCCACTAGTCTAGTCAAAGATCCCCCGCCAAGCAATCCATGCTACTCCTCCGCTACGGTACCTGAAATGGAGGGGTTGAGCTACACAGCCCAGTAGGAAAGTCTACACAAATATTATGAACATATGAAATGAATGGCATGCCACCCAATACTCAATAATTATCTAATTATGAACTCACACATCATATCGCAAATCATGCCCTTACAACCGATCCACACATGTCCTCATCAACTCAACCAGTGCTCCACTCAAAGTCCACTCAAGACTTTCAGATTTTGTCATAAAACCTTATCATCCATTCCTTTCACAAACTCAGGACGTTCTCGTGCTAAGTATCTCACATTTCTCAATTCTCACCACTCGTATCATCTCAAAGATTATCTCACCAACTAGCACTTCAACCCACGGTAGCTAAGAAATATCAAAAGATAACTAGTATGCACCCGAAAGGAAGCCAGACGATGTTAAGATTCAGCAAACACGTCTCCAGCCGGAGGCTAGTCGAAACTAATACACATTTCTCATTTTGTTTCTTTCGTTCATACTTACCATCCAAATCCAAAGTCACATAAAAATGGTCCATAAACCCCATGCGGTTCAGCAATTTAAAGGTCATACACTCTACGATATCAACACCATTTTTCCGTTCAAGCAATAAGAAAATGAACGACATAGCATGTAATCGCAACTGTGCACCACACGTCATCCACCGACAGACTAACATGTCTCTCAAGCCGAATCCTCATCACACATTTCACAATCAAGTCGTTTCCTTAGAACTCATTATCAACTCACACAAGCGTGTCAATCTCGACAAACAAGGCACATCAACATACTGGTCTGTCAACCGTACTCTACTCCGAACCCCAATTATTCTAAAGTCTTAAGGCATTCCAAGGTTTCTCATTCTTTCACGGAACCAAAGAATCCTTCACCACACTAAGACATAGTAGATCACCTCTAGACATGATAACAAGGAGCATAAGCCCAAGGAAGAAGATTTTCTCCCACGAATATCTCACAACCCGATTCAACCCTCAGTCAAAGGTACGGTATCTCGCACGCATGTCTAAGCCTAAGGATAGGTAGGCAACTTTCCTATGAGGGACACAAGGGTGATAGTAATCTCGATGCCGGTTCACCTCCATATAAGGACATACTCGTCAACTCGTCGAAATGCGGTTCACATCCAATTCTAGCGTTACCCGATGACCTCACCAAATATAAGATTTTCTCTCAATGTGACACCATCGATTCATGTTTAAAACTCCCAAAATAACTTCCATCTCGTAGGTCAAAACGTTGTCCTTACCCGATTCCCGACTCAACCCCAACCATCCTCAAGATGTCATTGAATCCCTCCAATCCCTCATGGTCCATTGTATAATTTACTCCAATCAAAGTCATATCGAACAAGTGTCCGTCGACACTTTCTAATCACGCACAACTAGCCCAAACTCATAGACTCGACGTGATGTACAAATAATTGTGCTACAAGCCCGGTGGGGAAAATCTATGCCAAGAACATACGCGTGGGAGATGCATGGCATGCACAATTATCATGATATAACGATGCATCACTTTCATATGTCATACACAACCACACGAATGGCAATCCGCCATTCGCCAACACACATACAATAACCACACCTCATAATCAACCCATCGCTCACATCCAATGCCAATCGAATATAATTACACAAGTCAAAGTGGGTGATACTCTAGCACTTCTCCCAACGGAAGCTAGACAATGCCGATTCATGGCGTCTCCTAGCACATTCCCATCCGGGTACTAGTCTCACTGTCCGCCTGGCACATTCCCATTCCGGGTACTAGTCCCATTGTTCGCCTAGCACATTCTCATTCTGGGTACTAGTCACGTTGTCCGCCTAGCACAATCCCATTCCGGGTACTAGTCTCATTATCCGCCTAGCACAATCCCATTCCGGGTACTAGTCACGTTGTCCGCCTAGCACAATCCCATTCCGGGTACTAGTCTCATTATCCGCCTAGCACAATCCCATTCCGGGTACTAGTCTCATTATCCGCCTAGCACAATCCCATTCCGGGTACTAGTCACGTTGTCCGCCTAGCACAATCCCATTCCGGGTACTAGTCACGTTGTCCGCCTAGCACAATCCCATTCCGGGTACTAGTCACGTTGTCCGCCTAGCACAATCCCATTCCGGGTACTAGTCTCATTATCCTTTCATTCCCAACAACATATAACAAGTCAAGAAATCCATGTCACATTCAACAATTTCATTCATACACAACCAATTCCAAACAACCTATATTCATATCAAAACACCAAATAACAACATTCCACGGTATAATAAGTAATAAAAATGAACTCAGCACGCAAAACAACCCGCCGCCCGGTCACCGTCCGGTCCCGTCCGGACGCCGGGCCGGATCCGTCCGGACGCCTGGCACTTCCGTCCGGACGCCAATTTCACCATCTCTCTGTCCGATTTCCTGGGCCAGCCGTCCGGACGCCCAAGGTTCCCGTCCGGACGCCCCGATGCGATCTGCAGAAAACTGCGCGATCGCAGATTTCTCAAACTCACCAAATCCTTCCCAAACATCAAAATATACACGAAACAATGACCAAAACACATCATATATACATAATAGAAGGTAGAAATCCCTACCTCAAGCTTCAAAGTGGATGATTTGGTCCAAGGGTGAAAACCCTAGCCTTGATGGTGCTCCAAAGCTTGAATCCGCATTTCCCAAGCTCCCAACCTCGATCCGGCTTCGAATCCTTGTCAAGCACATTGCAAGCTTCCTAAACCTCCAAGGAATTTGAAAATGGTGGCTTGGATGGGTGGAGATGGTAGAGAGAAGGGAGAGCGAAGAGGGGTGAGAGAGAGAGATATTGGGGAAATGGGGTTCTCCTCCCCTACTCCATATAATCTGATTTTTAAGGCCCAAAAGGACACCCCACGTAAAAGCCAATCCAAGATACGCGTACGAAATGACACAAGGGACTCCGGGCTCGGTTCCCATAATCATAATCCGACATACGATACACTTATTTAACTTTATTTATCCAAAATAAACTTTAAAATAATTATTTTAAAACTCGAATTTTCCGGGTCCTTACATCCTTCCCTCCTTAGGAAATTTCGTCCTCGAAATTTAAAACAACAATTCGATTCCCACATCTCTACACATAATCCATAGTCCAGACACAGATACTTCCAGATACGGACACACCGCCATTTTCTCAATTCTATAAAACCGACCCGTGCTTCCACAAGGCTCAACGGATGCCGACTGTCAAGTCATCATGTTCTAACAAATCAATCAAACACATCAGTTCGACTCATGCATACACCATGCTCAATGAGTATCTAACAACCGACACACAATCAAGTTATCAAAATCAACATCTCCTATTCATGATAATCGTGACTCCACAAGTCCACGACTACTTCGATCGTGACATCACAAGTCCACAAAACCAAATTAACACGTGCTAGCACAACTCACATATCCACATCTAACTATCAAGACTATCAAGTCCAGGAAATCAACAAAACGTGCCAATGCGGCCCATGTATCACAACGCAAAACTAACATATCACAGTGTCAATCATCATCATGTATATGACTACTATGTCCGCACGACCCACAATACTAAAGTCAGAAACAAGTGCAAATCTCGATCGGATACCGCACATACGGGTGTCACGTAAACAGATAAACTCAAGAGCCACAATGGTTCATGGTAGTAAAAGTAAACTCGCACGCTTTCCTGTTAAGAAACTCGAACACAATCCTCCACTTCTAGTCAACTAGTCGGGTCTCACTTCCTTGAATCGATACTGTCGATCGAGCCACCAAACCGCATTATGACATCCTCTTTCCAAACTTCTCAAAATCAAATGCTTCAAAACTCCAAGTCCCACAACTCTTACAATCCTCCTCATTGAAGGCTCCCGATTTCGCAATCACAGAACGACGAAAACACAAGGGCGATAATGGTACCGGCAAACAAGTCTATCGACGGCTCAACCCGAGGATTCTAACTCTTTCCGAGCCCTGGCAGTCATAAAGAACTCACCTCTCGCCATGCCTTTGCCCCAGGAGGACAATTCCTTCCATTATGAGTGATCTTGTCTCAAGCATAACAAGCCTTCGGTGGTAACAGATACCTCGCATGAACGTGACTAGATTGGTTACATCGGTAACACACTGATGGTATTCTAGGAATAGTACTCAAACATCACGTGCAGTAAGTGGTCCAAGTTTCGATCGACCATGCGAAGCATGAAGTATCTCCCGCCATCTCTTCCGCCCTTGGCTTCCCGAAGTGTCTGACAAAGACAAAGTCCATCATAACTTTCTATTATCTCAGTTTCCAAACTCTCGGTTTACTCCGCGCATCTCTCAGCAACTCAACACCCCAAACGTGTCCGATCTTCTCCAAAATCTTACCTAACATTGGCTCACCACAAGTCTCTTGACCAACTAATGAACAGGTTGGATTCGACGAGTGCTGCGACAAACTCCCTTACGAATATACCCGGAACTACCAATACTTCAACTTTCCGTTCGACCCTCACATTCGCATCCCCACACGAGCTCCATACTCACTGACTCACCTCATCACCACGAAACGCCTCGCGATTACAGGGATGACCTCGTAACCGTTCCCGCCTAATCTCATGCCTCAGAAGCATCGTACCACATTATAAAGAAACGTAAATGTGAGCCACACTATCATCATCATCAACCCACACAAAATCAATAGCTAGAACAACTCCCCAACGCGGGTCCACAACGTTACACTACTCTCAAGCGATAGAGAATGCAAAGTCAATCAACTCTATGCGCACAAGCACACTCATACCATGCCAAATGCAACCAACTTTGAACCCATGAGACTAAGTGTCTCCCCACGGTCTCAAGGTATTCAAACCTATAGCTCTGATACCAAGTTGTCACGCCCCGAATTTCCATATAATTAAAAATCACTAATAATACTCATACTTCCATCAATTTCCATTTCAAAATCAAGGGGCACTACCGACCCAAGTTACATAACCATGATTTTAAAGAAATTAGAAGCCTCACTTGTATTGACAGAATACATATGGAAGTTGTATTGCATCTATCCAAAATATAAGTCCATGCAGAAGTGTAGTGACCTCATCCACTAGTCTAGTCAAAGATCCCCCGCCAAGCAATCCATGCTACTCCTCCGCTACGGTACCTGAAATGGAGGGGTTGAGCTACACAGCCCAGTAGGAAAGTCTACACAAATATTATGAACATATGAAATGAATGGCATGCCACCCAATACTCAATAATTATCTAATTATGAACTCACACATCATATCGCAAATCATGCCCTTACAACCGATCCACACATGTCCTCATCAACTCAACCAGTGCTCCACTCAAAGTCCACTCAAGACTTTCAGATTTTGTCATAAAACCTTATCATCCATTCCTTTCACAAACTCAGGACGTTCTCGTGCTAAGTATCTCACATTTCTCAATTCTCACCACTCGTATCATCTCAAAGATTATCTCACCAACTAGCACTTCAACCCACGGTAGCTAAGAAATATCAAAAGATAACTAGTATGCACCCGAAAGGAAGCCAGACGATGTTAAGATTCAGCAAACACGTCTCCAGCCGGAGGCTAGTCGAAACTAATACACATTTCTCATTTTGTTTCTTTCGTTCATACTTACCATCCAAATCCAAAGTCACATAAAAATGGTCCATAAACCCCATGCGGTTCAGCAATTTAAAGGTCATACACTCTACGATATCAACACCATTTTTCCGTTCAAGCAATAAGAAAATGAACGACATAGCATGTAATCGCAACTGTGCACCACACGTCATCCACCGACAGACTAACATGTCTCTCAAGCCGAATCCTCATCACACATTTCACAATCAAGTCGTTTCCTTAGAACTCATTATCAACTCACACAAGCGTGTCAATCTCGACAAACAAGGCACATCAACATACTGGTCTGTCAACCGTACTCTACTCCGAACCCCAATTATTCTAAAGTCTTAAGGCATTCCAAGGTTTCTCATTCTTTCACGGAACCAAAGAATCCTTCACCACACTAAGACATAGTAGATCACCTCTAGACATGATAACAAGGAGCATAAGCCCAAGGAAGAAGATTTTCTCCCACGAATATCTCACAACCCGATTCAACCCTCAGTCAAAGGTACGGTATCTCGCACGCATGTCTAAGCCTAAGGATAGGTAGGCAACTTTCCTATGAGGGACACAAGGGTGATAGTAATCTCGATGCCGGTTCACCTCCATATAAGGACATACTCGTCAACTCGTCGAAATGCGGTTCACATCCAATTCTAGCGTTACCCGATGACCTCACCAAATATAAGATTTTCTCTCAATGTGACACCATCGATTCATGTTTAAAACTCCCAAAATAACTTCCATCTCGTAGGTCAAAACGTTGTCCTTACCCGATTCCCGACTCAACCCCAACCATCCTCAAGATGTCATTGAATCCCTCCAATCCCTCATGGTCCATTGTATAATTTACTCCAATCAAAGTCATATCGAACAAGTGTCCGTCGACACTTTCTAATCACGCACAACTAGCCCAAACTCATAGACTCGACGTGATGTACAAATAATTGTGCTACAAGCCCGGTGGGGAAAATCTATGCCAAGAACATACGCGTGGGAGATGCATGGCATGCACAATTATCATGATATAACGATGCATCACTTTCATATGTCATACACAACCACACGAATGGCAATCCGCCATTCGCCAACACACATACAATAACCACACCTCATAATCAACCCATCGCTCACATCCAATGCCAATCGAATATAATTACACAAGTCAAAGTGGGTGATACTCTAGCACTTCTCCCAACGGAAGCTAGACAATGCCGATTCATGGCGTCTCCTAGCACATTCCCATCCGGGTACTAGTCTCACTGTCCGCCTGGCACATTCCCATTCCGGGTACTAGTCCCATTGTTCGCCTAGCACATTCTCATTCTGGGTACTAGTCACGTTGTCCGCCTAGCACAATCCCATTCCGGGTACTAGTCTCATTATCCGCCTAGCACAATCCCATTCCGGGTACTAGTCACGTTGTCCGCCTAGCACAATCCCATTCCGGGTACTAGTCTCATTATCCGCCTAGCACAATCCCATTCCGGGTACTAGTCTCATTATCCGCCTAGCACAATCCCATTCCGGGTACTAGTCACGTTGTCCGCCTAGCACAATCCCATTCCGGGTACTAGTCACGTTGTCCGCCTAGCACAATCCCATTCCGGGTACTAGTCACGTTGTCCGCCTAGCACAATCCCATTCCGGGTACTAGTCTCATTATCCTTTCATTCCCAACAACATATAACAAGTCAAGAAATCCATGTCACATTCAACAATTTCATTCATACACAACCAATTCCAAACAACCTATATTCATATCAAAACACCAAATAACAACATTCCACGGTATAATAAGTAATAAAAATGAACTCAGCACGCAAAACAACCCGCCGCCCGGTCACCGTCCGGACGCCGGGCCGGATCCGTCCGGACGCCTGGCACTTCCGTCCGGACGCCAATTTCACCATCTCTCTGTCCGATTTCCTGGGCCAGCCGTCCGGACGCCCAAGGTTCCCGTCCGGACGCCCCGATGCGATCTGCAGAAAACTGCGCGATCGCAGATTTCTCAAACTCACCAAATCCTTCCCAAACATCAAAATATACACGAAACAATGACCAAAACACATCATATATACATAATAGAAGGTAGAAATCCCTACCTCAAGCTTCAAAGTGGATGATTTGGTCCAAGGGTGAAAACCCTAGCCTTGATGGTGCTCCAAAGCTTGAATCCGCATTTCCCAAGCTCCCAACCTCGATCCGGCTTCGAATCCTTGTCAAGCACATTGCAAGCTTCCTAAACCTCCAAGGAATTTGAAAATGGTGGCTTGGATGGGTGGAGATGGTAGAGAGAAGGGAGAGCGAAGAGGGGTGAGAGAGAGAGATATTGGGGAAATGGGGTTCTCCTCCCCTACTCCATATAATCTGATTTTTAAGGCCCAAAAGGACACCCCACGTAAAAGCCAATCCAAGATACGCGTACGAAATGACACAAGGGACTCCGGGCTCGGTTCCCATAATCATAATCCGACATACGATACACTTATTTAACTTTATTTATCCAAAATAAACTTTAAAATAATTATTTTAAAACTCGAATTTTCCGGGTCCTTACAAGGCGCATGGACAATGAGAAATCTGTCTGAACCCTTTCGGCTCTAGTGTCAAGTTCCGTGGAGATTGCTTCAAAGCGGAATGAAGGGGTAAGGAATTTGGGGGGACCCCCTCCAAAGGGAGTGGTAGCCTATTAGATGATGGCGCTGCTTCTCAAGATATTGTTGAACCCCACGCATACTGTCCTTCCAACAATAGGGAAACACAGTCTTTGACAAGGAAGAAAAGTAGTACTCGTGTCCTTCGCGTGAAGAAGTTGGTGGATTTATTGCTTACTTTCATTTATTGTTATTTTTGGACTAACCTGCTAATGAAATTTTGTGTCCCATGAAGTTATGTTTGCTCTTAGTAGGTAGTTGGTGGTTCAGTCTTCGCAAGGTGTACACGCTACCACATCAGCCTTGGTAGTTTGGGTCTAAGTACGGGGTGAATGCGGCATTCAAGAGCCCAAAGTCATGGGTGTAGCTATGTGCTACGGTTGTTAGTCCAACAAAGCTCCGGCGATGATCCTATGTGACTAGCTATGGTCCACAAGTTGGAGCCGAAAGAGTACACCTTGGAAGCCCTTCCAATGACAAACAGTGCACGTGACGAGAAATCCTCAAACTTGGTCGAGGTATATGGTGGTTGACATTCCACCTCGCAGGTATGTTCGTCCCTCTTTTATGCTTAATGGTGCGTTGTCGTCTTGCATTGAGGACAATGCAATTTTCAAGTTGGGGGGAGGGGTTAGTCCAATTTTAGTGTTAATTGAGTCATTTTAGTCCCAATCTTTTTTTTCAAATTTTGTTCCATTTCCCATGAAAGTAGAGTTGAAGCTTATGCTTGATAATTTGGATATGTGCAAGAGGCATGCATGCGATGTATTAGTCATTGAGCAACAAAGTCAATTCACACACATAAACATGAACTATTTGGAACACTTTGAGCTAAGTGTGTAATTGGGTGATTTGATCATATAGAGTGGAGATTTAATTTGAAAAGCATCCCGCACACTCTTTCGCACTCGATCTTCATATAAAATCCATGCCATGCTCATATCATGCTTAACATCTTGCATGCATCAATTTGGAATCCATTATGTACGGAGAAAAGGAAATTAGGCTATCTTTGCATGATTGAACCACACAAGTGTCCCATAATCCAAATTTTGAACCCAGTCCGAGTCATCCAATTTTCATGAAACAATTAGGAAACCGGATGTTGGGAGGTTTAGGAGGTGTTATGAGAGTGTTTGAATGGGTGATGGAAAGAAGAGGGGTCAACAAAATGAAGAAGTTGGGCAAAAGAAGAAATTTCAGACAGTTCACTTCTCTATTGATAGAGGAGACTTTCCTATTGATAGAGAAAATGCAAAAGTTGGACAGTTCATTCTTCTATTGATAGAGACTACTTCTCTATCAATAGAGACTATTTCTCAATCCATAGAGAGATTGGTTTTCGAAAAGAAATTCTCAAATCGCATAAAACCAAATGATGTCCTTTCATTTTTCAAGCCCGACTTTCACTCTCTAGCTTAAAAAAAAAAAAAAATTACAATTCCCTCTCTCTCCGACTCCGAAATCCTTCAAGGGGAAAATGTGGAAAAAGATGAAGAAGATTTTCTATCGTCAGTCTGAAATCAAGAAGACATAGAAGATATTGAGGAGAAAAATTAACCATGAATCACGTGGCAGCTCAGACAAGGCGCCCGTACATCTCGGAAGATGAACCAGAAGAAGAAGAGAGTGAGCGGGGAGGAGGAAATCGAGGAAGAAAGTTTTTAGAAGAAGACGGGGACAAAGTCAAAATAAGATCGAGTCATTGAGTCTAGCCAGTTGTGTGTTTTTCTTTTCATGTTAGTCATCATGGTATTGTGCACCGGGTGCACGTTGACATTGTCAGGACACCGGCAAAGGGTAGATGACCAAGCCACATATCAGCCGGTGTCATGTCTTGTACTCAATTTTGCTATAAAAACCATGAATGTTATAAGCTTTTAAAGTCCTAATCGATTCTAATTACAATTTGGATTCTATCTTGATGCATGATTGAGTAGTTACATGTTTCTAGCACTTGGCATTCCTACATCACATTGCTATGTTCCATGAACGCATATAGAGTACTTTCATTGTGATTGCGCTTATTCTTTGAATGCATAACCACATCTTCGGTGTGTATATTCGCGCAAGTTAGGGATGCAAAGTTCAAGTCATAAAGTGCGCAATTCGTCGTGAGGGCAAACTGAGAGATTCGGAATCAAGGCTCACTTTGGTTAACATTGCTTAATACATTTCCAAGCTCACTTGTTCCTTATAGTTCATGAATGGTTGTGCGTGTTTACATTGCTCATACTTGCTAAATGCACCAAGTACACATGGAAACTACGAAAATCAAGCATGGTTGATAATTAGACTTGCATGGGAAATAAACTGTCTTTTCTGTTGTTAGTATGATGCGTTGCTAGGGACTAGCAACCTTCAAGTTGGGGGGTGTGATGAGCGCACTATCTTGCATAATAACGTGGCTCAATATACTCAATTTGGCAATTATGCGTAGGCAAATGTATTTATTTAGTTAATATTGCACGCGTAGTTGTCTTTGTACCCTTTCAGGTTTTCGAGCACTAAAAGCATGTCCAAAGGCTTCATTACGACTAAAAGGCCTCGGGTCCATTTACGACATTGATAAAAGTGCAAATGGAAGGTCCGTGAATGATAAAAGAGAAGCCGGAACGAAAGAAGAAAGAAGCTACAAAAATTGAAGACAGACTCATTCTCTATCAATAGAGAGTGGAGTCCTATCAATAGAGACTCTCTCTATCCATAGAAGAATTGCCTATTGATGCCTATCAATAGAGACAGAAGTTTAAAATCGGACAGTGCACTTCTCTATCGATAGAGAACCCCTTCTATCGATAGAAGGGCAATTTTTACTGAAGAAATAGACTTCCCTATCGATAGAGACTCACTCCTATCGATAGAAAGCTTAATCAAAGAAGACCAGAAGACTTCTCTATCGATAGAGACTTCTTCCTATCGATAGAAGGCTTGATAAATGAATACCAGAGGACTTCTCTATCGATAGAGAGATCCTCCTATCGATAGAGACCCAATTCCGACAGATTCTTGTGGGGCCGACTTTTACTCGAATTCTGGGCCAAAAAAGGGAATAAGAAGCTTCTTAAATTGCCATTGTGGAGGGTAAAATGGTACTTTCACCTAGGTTTGTTAGGATATTTTATTTTAGGTTGTTTCTTTGGCTAAAGGGGTCTCTCACATAACATATTCTACACACTTTTACATACATCAGATTTTTAGAAAAGTTGAGAGTTGTTCTTCCTTCCTTTATTGCTTTTTCTACTATTCTTCATATTTTCTTCTTTTGTTCTTCAATTTTTCTTCAAGTCTTGATAAGTTCTTAATCCCTTAAGTGTTCTTCCCCTTTGAATCTTTGAATTCTCTTGGAAGCACTTAAGTTTAGCAAGTTTTATTTACATTTCTGCCTTAAATACTGTTCTTATCGCTTTAAAGTCTGATTCCATTTTAGTTTCGCTTAGTTCTTTCTTATTGTCTTTAGATAAACTTGTTTCATTATGTTTTCTTTCAATTCTATTATGTTTATGTTTAAGTATGAGTAGTTAATTTAGTGTGGGTTAAGTCTAAATGTAAAGTTCATTTAAAAACCATGTTGGTCTCTATCTTCTCCAAATTTGTGAATGCCATTGATGGATCTTTTTAAGCTTTTTCTTATGAAATAAAAATGAAGAGTTAAGTCCTTGCTTAGATATAGCCATCCTTAGAGTTGGTATATCTAATACTTGGATCGATGTCCTTCATCTTTTAATCCTATTTCCTTAAAACTTGAAAGATCCGTAAAACCATTTTAAGAATTTAAATCCTGATTTTCATCGAAGAATTTTCCGATCTAAAACCCGAGACCGGGAGTTAAATTGAGTTATAAAGAGAAGAGATAGACCAACGAAAGATTTGAATGAACCAAACTTTAGGACTTAACCCCACTCCTTAATCTAGTGTTAATCCCTCTTTTAGTTGATATAATTGCTTAACCGCACCAAACAAAACTTTGAGGTTGACGTCCGAAACGTCGAAAACACCAATTTGCGTATTCTCTGATATCAGCGTTCTTTTCCCTGTGGATCGATACTCCGGACTATCCCTATACTCATTTTTTAATATTTTGAGGAAAGTCCAGTTTTATGAAATTAAACCACTGACCACGTGGCCGGCACCCCTAACGACACGCACTTTGCCGGTCCGGTCACATACCTAACAGATCTCCAAACCCTAACTCCTAGGGAACTCAAATGTGTGGTCATACGTGCTTTCCAGTATGAATAATCGTTACCGTCGAAAAAAGGTGGCCTCGAGTTTGAGGCTCCCTCACGTGGTGCGTTCATGTCCATATATTATAACCAAAATTAAACTCAGGTGGTTAAACCTAAACAGAGCAACCCGCTCTGATACCAATTGAAATTACGCGGAAGCGTTCAATCTACTCCTAGAGGGGGGTGAATAGGAGTTTTAATAAAAATTATACCAATTTTCAGATTTAAAAAAAATTAATATTGATAAACGGGTTGATTATCTCGATTAATCCAAACCAAAAATAAAGTACTGCAATAGAATAAAAATTGAAACAGGATACGCACGATTTACGTGGAAAAACTTAGGGTCCTAAATAACCCTAAGTCAAAACCACGGCCTAACACTACTGTTTTATTCTATTAATCGAAAAGAAGTACAGATTGCGAAATAGCAAAAACCTTACCCCAAGCTTTTACCTATTCTCGCCAATCTCCGATGCTCCCAGAGCTTCTTCAAGATCCAATAGATGCACCACGGACTTCACGCCCGATCTCCGGATTCAACCAGCTCCGAATCAATCTCCAAAAGATTCGGTCACAGCAGCAAATGACACCAAGAAATCACAAGATGGAATGATGTATGATGTGTAGCGTGATCTTGACAAACCCCAAGATCGTTCAAAGAAATTCAAGAACGAAAAAGAAAGAATATGGGCTGTGATGAAAACTGTCACCCTCGCCTCTAACAAAAACAAAACAGTCGAGCAAGAACAGAGAAAAAGGAACGTGGGCTGCAACCCATACTTGTCAATCTCGCCTCTCTGTATGTATTTTATTCTTCGTGCTCGTCGCTATTGTATATGACCTAATAGTTGATATATATATAGGCAAATCCAAAGAAAAAACGAGCCCTTCCTTTTTCTTTTTTCTTTTTATATAATAATAGTATATATAACGTATTTTCCGGAGAGTTAATGATATAGATGGAAAACATGATTTTTTTTTTTCGGAAAAGGTAAATCACCTAGTCAAAGGAAATTAAAATGATTAAGGAATGTGTATGTATATATAAGAATTTTGAGTAAGAAAAATCCTCTAATCAGTAAAGAAGACTAAAATGATTTTGAGCTCGATAATGCTATGCATGAGATGTCGTGCAATGCTTTTACCTCTCATGCAATTGGATCGATTTCGCAATGGTTAACTTGGCGCAGATAATGAGAAGAGCATCGAGCGAGCAACTACCCCATAAGAACCTACCCATTATAATCAAATGCAGAGACATGAATGGAGGTTTTGAACAACCCCGGAAAGTGCCAAAATATCTAACAATTTAGTAAGGAATCAATCAAAGGAATACATAAGCAAAATAAAAAAAGACAAAAGAGACAAAAAAGCAGACAAGTTTATGCAGTTTGGTGCTTCCTTGGCTCCCATAGCTAAATCACATCAAATGCAATATCATTATCTCAGAAAGCTCCAGTATCTTGACGGACTTGCTAGCATTCACCACCTCATCCTGAGATTAAGTGCATGAATCAATATTGAGCACAGAGTAGTACCCCAATAGTGCAAAAAATTTCTTTTGGGTTGAAAAAAGATGGAAATGAGGCACCAAAGACAATAATGTACTCTCAACAGAAGAAGGATTAAAAGAGTAACTAAAAGTCTGCTACATTATGCCTCGTTCACTATCGACGAACAAATTTCATAGTTCATTGGGAGGGATCCTTGATCCAAAAACAGAATGTTCTATACTACACAGGAAAAGAATAGATGAGTTATAGCTATAATACAAGTTGTGAGAACCCTAATTCAATGCTAAACTACATGTTGACTGGATTTTATATGTGAGTGGTAGGAATACAGGGAAGACTGAAACACCTAAAATCATAAAGAAACAATGAACACAATTACTCTCCTTGAAAAAATTAGTATGAAACTTGATATGCTTCGTATGAAATTATCTTGTGGCATGTCAATCTTCTAACAACAAAAGTGAGGAAAGTAAACATGCGAATTAGGACATCTTTCAGTAGATCACAAATCATAAAATGAGAATAAGATTCAGAATACCATACCTTTCCAGCTGCAGATGTTTGATAGCCTTCAAGTGTCTCTGAAGCAGAAAATAGGTATAGTGCACATTCTACGGTAAAGACAGAAACTGGGCAAATATTAAGGTGCAACAAAAGAAACGGCTGAATAGTAGTTGAGGCGTTACTACTTGCTTTGATGAGAGAAGGTATCACTAAGATAAATCAGAATTCCAGCCTAGCATTTTTGTAGTTTTACAATTGACTGATTGCAAACATCTAAGCAGAACTCCACAACTTGTTCTGTGTGACTCAAATGTGTAAATGAACAAAAGCATAGCAGTATCGATCAATCATCACCTAAGCATTACATCTGCACTCTTCAAATAACTAATTAAACCTTGAACGATACATACTTCTAAAGTCCAGGTAAACAACTAGAACTAAACATGTATGCTAGAAATAAACTTTGGGTAAACAATGGGCAAACCTTAGAGTAATTGGAAGACAAGCAGCTTCACCCAAGTATGCTAGACTAAACATGGGTAAACAACTATACAACATGCAATATGTCAAGTGAGGAAAATGGAAAACCAATACGACTGTAAGACATGCAAAAGCGAACCAACAAGTGTATGCTCTAATTGAATAGCACCCCATTCTTGAATAAAACTTACCGAATTCAATAAAACATAGACACATGTATGTGTCTCTCACACATTTGACACATTCTATCGAATATGTAGAATCGTACATTTTATTGAACACATACAATGCACGTAGAATAGAAAATATACCCCTATCTACAAAAGATAGTTAGAGTTTCATGGCCCCAAAACTTGTAGAAGAAATTGGGAGCACGTAAACTTGTACAGCAAATCAATTTTATTTAACAACTAACCATTTGAAGAATAAAAAAAATTCCACTATTAGGTAATGCAAGAAACAATTATTGCCAAAAATACGAAGCACAAATCAACTAACCTTGAGAGTGGTCGACCGGATGAGGGTAGAGGAGACAGAATGAAGAGAGTGTAATGAGCCCTTCAAGACCTGTTCACCAAGAATTCATGTTCTAATCTTAAAAGGAGGAACATCATGTTCACACCGCACTTGAAGCACAAGACTTAAGAAGAGAAGTTCACTAACAATGAAAATAAGCTATTATCTAAAAAATAAGTTAATGTAGTGCAAACTCCAATTCATTCTATTTATATTTCTCGTAAGGTGCTGAATATGTTTTTGGCATTGGTTTTGTATGTATTGTTGCAAAATGGATTCTACATAAGATTGGACATAAAACCATGATTTTTTTCTTGTTAAAAATCAACTTTGACACTAAATACAATTAGTTACACATTACTAATCAGTGAACCAACTGTTCCCCCTTCTGTATTTTGAGATGTGATTTAGAAATTCTTTTGGTAGCTCTAATATTAATCGCGCTTTCTCTAGAAAATTGTATCACACATTTACATCTATTTTGCTTTAGAGTAGGGGCAAAATAACTTAATCCTGTGGATACTTTGTAATAAAATATGATATTCACCTTGTTTAACACCTTGCAGCAAATACTTCTAGCTGTCAACACCATACATGAGGAACGTATTGTTCACTCGGACTTAAAGCCTGCTAATTTTCTTCTAGTCAGAGGCTCACTGAAGCTAATAGACTTTGGTATTGCTAAAGCTATAATGAGTGACACAACCAACATTCAACGGGATTCCCAGGTACCAAAGCCTTTCGTCGTTTCTCTTACTTAAAATTACCGTAATAGAATGCATTTCCCTATTTGTTTATCATGTGACCAATCAAACGGTGCTACATCAAGATGCTCATAATATTTATGACATTTTCTTTATCCTATGAAGCACGGATATTCCGAAAGTAGTTGCGTATGGGTATCGGATACGTATCGGATATTGATATGTGCCTGATATGCTCCTATACATATCGGATACGGCAGATGAGTACTATTTATTTAAATTAATTATTTTTAATTTTGGATACATTTCAGATACGCGAGGGATACTTAGTGATATGGCGGGACTTTGGGGATAAGGCTGGGTGAAAATGATTTTTTTTAAAAGGATTAAGTTATAATTATGGGGAAAACCATGAATAGAGTACACATATATCAACGTATGCATATTCAATACCTAAAACAATAGATCTATTGTCTTCTGATAGAGCCAGAAGTAGACAAAAAACCATAGGCGATTGATTTGCAGGTGCCATGTTTGTTCTCTCCCTCTTTCTGTTGCGTGTGCACGCGCGTAATGTTAAAAAATCTCTATCGTTGTTTCGTGTCATTCTCTCGCAGTCTTGTATAAATGGTCACACATGCACATATATTCACAATATAAAGTCACACATGCACACAACATATTTGCAATACATTATCGATTTGTTGTATATGGTATACCAATATATACACACTCTATAGTAGGTATTTTACTCTTTTGTAGAGCAGTATATCAGCATAATATGATACATATATAGGGGGTGCTTAAGGGGTGTTATTTTGATGGATTCTAGATAATAGGTTGCAGTTTATGAAAAATTTATAATCAGAATGTCGAAGTGTTTGGGTAAAAGTATGAGAAATAGATTATGGTTCTACGTGGGGTTTGGAAGTATAATCAGATTATTGAATTGTGAGTGGTCATTTGACCATATTGCCCTTACTATTGTGGATCCATATTGTTATGACAAATACGATAAACAAGAAGTAATCAACAAGAAAACGGAAAGACACAGAGATTTACGTTGTTCCGAATAAGCAATAACTTAAACGTACGTCCACGGGAGGAGAGAAATTACTTTCACTATGATCAAGAGAGATTACAAAGGCCGGCTATGTTCCGAAACCCTAATGTGAGGTGCCCAATCAGTTATATCTCAACTTGCTTTCTAGGGATTTCTTTTAGGGAACCATGTCTATCATATTTATAGAAAACCCCAAAGAATATGAAAGAATATCAATCCCTAAAGAATAGGAAAGTATCCTAAATAGATTAGGAAAACAAATTTTTCAAAATTTACTAGCATTCTCGTGGGTATACCTTACTACCGGTAGTACAACACCTACTACCAGTAGTACTACAAGTTGTCCAAAAAATCAATAATTTTTAGTACCGGTAGTACTGGTCACTGCCCAAAAATTGAACTTCTTATTACCGGTAGTTCCAACACCACTACCGATAATACCAGCTACTACCCAAATACTTTCCTTCTCCAAATTCAAGGCACTTTCCAACACATATGTATTTTTATGTACATTTATATTACATTATTTTCTTGTAAATATAGAAAGAAATTCAAATATTACACGCTACATAGTCAGAATGCATGTTTAAAAAAGTTTAAGATTTTATTTATATTTTAACTTGACCTAATCTTATAATATCATAAGTGTAAGTAAGTTATATGCTACGGTAGTTACCAAAGAATATCACAAAAAATGTCATTTGCTTTTATTTTGTCATAAGTTTCTAAATGTGGACATAGATATGATTAAGTAGATGCATGTTTAGTATTTATATGATTAACTACTCTTATTTCTTTTGACTCTTCTTTATGCATTGTAAAAGACTAATAAACTATAAAAATATTTAATGTTTACGGTTGTGTCCCCGACGTATCCGTATCAATATCCTATTTTTTAAAATTTTGTCGTGTCGCAGTACGTATCCCATATCCATGTCTATACGTCATTGCCTTTATCCCATATTCTTGGTTCTGCTTGGGAATTTCAACGTTTTAGGGATATACAATAATGTGTTTTGTTTCATATTTGATGATATTATTATCTAATTTGCTCCACTTTGGTTTTCAAATTTCCACTACATTTAACTATTTATAATGGATAGCTCCGCAAAGTTACAAACTATTTCTTTTGAGTCTTCAAAGTCAACAATATTTTTGGTACGTAGAATAAGTACCAAGAATATGGGACGGAGGGATTAACAGATCCATCTCCAGTTTGATGAAGGGAAACAGCACTTGGGGAAGCTAATGTGGCATGTCATGGTAGGTTGCATGGTACATGGGTCTTGTTTACTCAACGAAGCTTCTGGTTTAGCTATCTGCTCACTTTTCGGTAATGAATTATTTCAGGTGGGTACGTTGAGCTACATGTCTCCCGAAGCATTCACGTGCAATGAAACAGACACAAATGGAAACACCATAAAGTGTGGTCGTCCATCAGTTATCTGGTCATTTGGTTGCATCCTTTACCAAATGGTATATGGAAGAACACCCTTTTGCCAATACAGGACTTTTTGGGCCAAGTTCAAGGTCATAACTGACCCAAACCATGAAATTTTGTACGAACCAGTTTCTAATCCTTGGTTTCTTGATCTCATGAAGAAGTGCCTTGCTTGGGACCGGAATGAAAGACAGATTTGAGAATGGAGAAGAAAGAATCGTTCTCTTGTGTTTATTCCGTGCAGCCCTTGTGACTGCTGCCAATGTATATATACATCAAACTAGGTTAACCCTAGCTAACTATATTCCTAAATTAATGGCTACTGAAAAGGAAACAAACTATACAGCTAACTATATTCCTAAATTAATGGCTACTGAAAAGGAAACTAACTATACAGCTGTATATATTCCTAAATTAATGGAACAAGATATTTATGAATAATATGAATAATATCTAGGCCTAATACTCCCCCTCAAGTTGGAGCATGAAGATTTCGAATGCCTAACTTGCGAAGAAGTACCAAAAATTGTGATTTTCCAAGAGCCTTGGTAAAGATATCGGCCAATTGATCACCCGTTCGTATGTATGATGTAGCAATGGTACCAGCCTTAAGCTCATCTCGAACAAAATGACAATCCATCTCAATGTGTTTCGTACGTTCATGAAAGACCGGATTTGCTGCAATATGTAAAGCTGCTTGACTATCACAATACAGACGCATAGGTTGATCATGTCGTACACCAAGACAAACTAAAATAGACTTCAACCATTTCAACTCGCACGTAGTCGTAGCCATGGAACGATATTCTGCCTCGGCGGAAGAGCGTGAAACTGTGGGTTGTTTCTTTGTCTTCCAAGATATCGGAGAAGACCCAAGAAGTACAAAATAACCGGTTAAAGATCGCCGTGTAAGAGGACAAGCAGCCCAATCACTATCACAAAAACCATATATCTGCAAGTTACACTGACGATGTAGCAAAATTCCTTGTCCGGGGCACCCTTTAAGATATCGAAGAACGCGAAGGGCAGCTTCCCAATGGGTGATCATAGGAGAAGACATAAATTGAGCCAATACATGAACTGAATAGGAGAGCTCAGGTCGAGTAATCGTCAGGTAGACTAACCGCCCTACAAGCCGCCTGTACTTTTCAGGTTCTAAAAACAACTCCCCCTCACTCCAAGCCAATTGATGATTTTGATCCATGGGCGTAGAAATAGGCTTGGATCCTAATAAGCCGGCCTCGCTTATGATATCCAAGACATATTTTCTTTGACTCAAAAACAAGCCATCGGGACCTCGAGCCACCTCAATGCCAAGGAAATACTTAAGAACCCCAAGATCCTTCATATGAAAACACTCACGTAGATAGGCCTTAAGCTTGATCACTGCATCATGACCTGAACCTGCAATGAGGAGATCGTCGACATACACAAGCACGTATAATGACACATCCCCTTTAGTATAGCAAAACAAGGAGTAATCTGCAGTAGACTGCTTAAAACCAAACAACTTCAGAGCGGACGATAATTTGGCAAACCATTGCCGAGGGGCTTGACGAAGACCATACAAAGCCTTACGGAGACGACAAACCTTACCCGTCGAACCCGAAGGTGCATAGCCAGGGGGAAGCTTCATATAGACTTCTTCCTCCAAGTCTCCATGAAGAAATGCATTGTGTACGTCCATTTGATGAAGCTCCCAATTTCGAGTGATAGCAACGGCCAAAAATATACGGACGGTCACCATTTTGGCTACTGGTGCAAACGTTTCATGAAAGTCAATACCAGGCAATTGTCTATTACCAAAGACAACAAGACGCCCCTTCAGTCGTTCCAGGGACCCGTCCTGCCGGAGCTTAGCTTTGTAGACCCACATACTACCAAGAGCAACCTTTCCTAGAGGTAAAGATTCCAATGTCCACGTGCCTTGTCGTTCGAGAGCGTCAAGCTCGGCTCTCATGGCATTACGCCATCCTGGGTGCTTGACTGCTTCAGAGTAGGATTTTGATTCAACCCAAGTTGTGACTGCTGCCAAAAATTGCCTATGTTTCACAGAAAATTTATCACAGTTAACAAAATAAGCTATAGGAAACGGCGTACCTGAGGACCGCTTTGGAGGAGATGAACAAGTGACAGTGACGGGAGCAATGGTTTGGATTGTGTTGGTGATGTAGCCTTTTAAACGTGTGGACGGAATCCGTATACGATGTCCTTTACCAAGAGGTTCTTCCACAATAGGTGGTGGAGTGATAAGTGACTGCTGCAACGGGACTGGCTGGGGAGACTGCTGGTCAAGAGGACACCCAGGCGGTGGAGACTGCTGGTCAGGAGGAGTAGTAAGCTGGTCAGCCGCTCTAACCTCATGGCCCTCACTCCTCCCCCGAACTCCACTATCGTCAGGATTCTCATCAACAATTTGCGGTTGGCGATGAAAGAACTCATTTATACCAACTCCATTAGTTTTCACAGGTGCATCCATGTCGTTGAAAGGAAAGTTATTTTCCAAAAAAATAACATCACGAGGGACAAAATAAACCTTCCTCTCCAAGTCATAAAGCCGCCAACCCTTTTGCCCATTGGGATACCCGACAAATATACATTTCCGAGAGCGAGGACCAAACTTATCCCGCACTCTAGGACGATAATGAGCATAACACAAGCTACCAAAAGTGCGTATAAGAGAGTAATTCGGAGATTTGCCAAACAAAACGTCGTACGGAGATTGATGAGCGCACTATATTGTATAATAACGTGGCTCAATACGCTCAATTTGGCAATTATGCGTAGGCAAATGTTTCTATTTAAATGATATTGCACGCGTAGTTGTTTTTCTACCCTTTCAGGTTTTCGAGTGCTGAATGAATGCCAAAAGATTCTACCATGAATGAAGGCCTCGGAACCATTGGCAATACTGATGGAGTACCAATTGAAGGCTCGGGAGGAGCAAAAGTGGGTCCGGATCAAAGAACCAAGGAAGGAAGAACTGATGGTTGGGAATCAAAAGTCCCTCTATCGATAGAGGTTTATCCCTATCGATAGAGCCCCTAGTAAAGAACCAGGAAAAAGAGATCCTCTATCGATAGGGATCACTCCTATCGATAGGAGGATCAATCAAAGAAGATCAGACGCATTCCCTATCGATAGAGGATCCCTTCCTATCGATAGAAGGCTTAAATCAAAAATGATCAGAAGACTCCTCTATCGATAGAGGACCATTCCTATCGATAGGAGGTTCAACCACAGAAGACCAGAGGACATCTCTATCGATAGGGATATCTTCCTATCGATAGAAGTTTCAGCGAATTCATACCAGTAGACTTCTCTATCGATAGAGATATCCTCCTATCGATAGAGACCCAGTTTTATCAGAACCAGTGAGGACGATTTTGACGCGAACTCAGGGCCATTTTAGGAAATTAGAAGCTTCTTTTATTGCCATTTTAAGGGTAGTTTGGTACTTTAACATTAGAAATCTGTTAGGATATTTTATTTTGGTAGATTTCTTGACTTGTTAAAGGGGTAGTCTCCCTAATTTTACCAGATAAGTTTTCATTTTCTACAGCACAATAGATATAACGTATTCCATATCTTTTACTGTTCCAGAGCAAAAATACATTGTTCTTCATATTTTCTTGTCTTGTTCTTCTTTATTTCTTCAATTCTTGTCAAGTTCTCCTTTCTTAAGTGTTCTTCCCCTTTGAATCTTTGGATTCTCTTGGAAGCACTTAAGTATTTCTGCCTTAAATACCGTTTTTATCGCTTTAATATCTGATTTCCTTTCAGTTTTACTTAGTTCTTCCTTATTGTCTTTAGATTAACTTGTTTTATTATGTTTTCTTTCAATTCCATTATGTTTATGTCAAAGCATGAGTAGTTAATTTAGTGTGGGTTAAGTCTAAAAGTAAGGTTTGTTCAAAAACCATGTTGGTCTCTATCTTCTCCAAATTTTAATGCCATTGATGGATCTTTCTAAGCTTTTTCTTTTGAAATAAAAATGAAGTGTTAAGTTCTTGATTAGATATAGCCATCCTTAGAGTTGGTATATTTAATACTTGAATCGATGTCCTTCATCTTTTAATCCCATTTCCTTTAAACTTGAAAGATCCGTCAAAACTATTTTTAGAATTAAAATCCTTGTTTTCATCGAAGAAAATTCCGATCGAACACCCGGGACCGGGAGTTAGATTGAGTTATAAAAGAGAAGAGATAGACCAACGAAAGTTTCGAATAAACCAAACCTTAGGACTTAACCCCACTCTTTAATTCAGTTTTAATCCTCATTTTAGTGATATAATTGCTTAACCGCACCAAACAAAACCTTGAGGTTGACGTCCGAAACGTCGAAAATATCAATTTGCGTACTCTCTGACTATAACGTTCTTTTCCCTGTGGATCGATACTCCGGACTATCCCTATACTCGTTTTTAAATATTTTGAGGAAAGTCCAGTTTTATAAAATTAAACCACTGACCACGAGGCCGGCACACTCCTAACGACAAGCACTTTGCCGGTCCGGTCATATTTTTGGCGCCGCTGCCGGGGAATTGAATAGTTGCTTTTAAAGAATCGCAGATTTTTTTTGCAAGTTGCAACTCTCTTTAGTGGAAACCTTTAACCTACCCACATTGGTAAACCTAAGGTGTAACGCAAGCTAAAGGGAAGTGCAATTCGCAATTTTTATTTTTATTTTTATTTTTTTTTCTTCTCATATTTGATTGTTAGGGGAGTTGTCTTTGGTGTATGAGTGTTTACACTCGACACGCTATGCATAGACTCGTTCACACAAACAATCCCCCTAACACCACAATGGCTACCCAACCGGAGGTCAATAATGTCCCATTTGCACGAACCATGAGAGAATATTTATGCCCATCCAATTTCGAAATCCAGGGCTATTATTCTCAATGGCAGGAACCATTATGGTACCCACCTAACAATTCACCACAATATGCTTTCCAAAAACCTGTTGTAGATTCCAATGCATCTCAACCATCTAATGAGCAGAGTTTAGAGGACACATTGCAGATGTTCCTACAAGGGCATTCAAAAACTATTGAGCAAAATAGGCAAGCCTTTGGTGACATCCACTCCCAATTGACTAATTTGAACAATATCTTCAATGTTGAGAGGCAAAACGGGGATGATGATGAGTTCCGTGGTGTGAACCACATTGATACCTTAGACCAAGAACAAGAGAACTCTCATGTATTCCCCGATCCTCTTGAAATTGGTCTCACTGCTGAAGAGACCACATTTTTAGATTCACCTGAGCTCGAGTGCTTGTCCTCACTCGTAAATGACGAAGCTATGGGAATAGAAAGTTGGGTACCCATTGTTGACGAGTCACCTCCGGACAAACCGCAAACGTATTTGTCCATTGACCAATCTGTACCTTTAGAAATTCAGATTTTTTCTAAGCAAGTGGAAACCGATCCCCCTGATAATACTGAGTATTCTCTTGTTGTGATTCTACCCATTCAAACGAATCAACAGGAGAGTAAACTTTTGGGACTCTCAGACCAACATCAGCAGGTTATGAGTTGGCACCTTCGATTAGACCATTTTTCTCCACCCTTTACTGATCCAATTTTGGAAAGGAAATATGGTCATTCAGGCTACAATCTCATTGTGGTCTCTCTAGTAGACCAAGCACAGTCACATGTCCCTTATCCATTCGGGACTTTTCCCTTGAAAATTTTGATCCTTAGGAATCGATTGAGGAGTTGTGTGACCCTGTCTATGGGGGGTCCAATGCAGGCAATGTGGTCCCCAATTCTTTGGGTCCGTGAGCTTTATTTGAAGTCTAGGAGACTATAAATCCATGGAGTATGTGATACCTCCAGTGTTTGCCGTGCTCGAACGGCATCAGACGGTCTGGTATAGCCACCTTGTCAAGCTACGTATGTAGTACCTTGAGGTTGGGTCTGACGGCAGGCGCGTGGACAATGAGAAATCTGTCTGAACCCTTTCGGCTTTAGTGTCAAGCTCCGTGGAGATTTCTTCAAAGCGGAGTGAAGGGGTAAGGAATTTGGGGGGACCCCCTCCAAAGGGAGTGGTAGCCTATTAGATGATGGCGCTGCTTCTCTAGATATTGTTGAACCCCACGCATACTCTCCTTCCAACAATAGGGAAACACAGTCTTTGACAAGGAAGAAAAGTAGTACTCGTGTCCTTCGCGTGAAGAAGTTGGTGGATTTATTGCTTACTTTCATTTATTGTTCATTTTGGACTAACCCGCTAATGAATTTGTGTCCCATGAAGTCATGTTTGCTCTTAGTAGGTAGTTGGTGGTTCAGTCTTCGCAAGGTGTACACGCTATCACATCAGCCTTGGTAGTTTGGGTCTAAGTACGGGGTGATTGAGGCATTCAAGAGCCCAAAGTCATGGGTGTAGCTATGTGCTACGGTTGTTAGTCCAACAAAGCTCCGGCGATGATCCTATGTGACTAGCTATGGTCCACAAGTTGGAGCCAAAAGAGTACACCTTGGAAGCCCTCCCAATGACAAACGGTGCACGTGACGAGAAATCCTCAAACTTGGTCGAGGTATATGGTGGTTGACATTCCACCTCGCAGGTATGATCGTCCCTCTTTTATGCTTAAATGGTGCGTTGTCTTCTTGCATTGAGGACAATGCAATTTTCAAGTTGGGGGGAGGGGTTAGTCCAATGTTAGTGTTAATTGAGTCATTTTTAGTCCCATTTTTTTTAAATTCTGTTCCATTTCCCATGAAAGTAGAGTTGAAACCTATGCTTGATAATTTGGATATGTACAAGAGGCATGCATGCGATGTATTTGTCATTGAGCATCAATTCACACACATAAACATGAACTATTTGGAACACTTTGAGCTAAGTGTGTAATTGGGTGATTTGATCATATAGAGTGGAGATTTAATTTGAAAAGCATCCCGCACTCAATCTTCATATGAAATCCATGCCATGCTCAATTCATGCTTAACATCTTGCATGCATCAATTTGGAATCCATAATGTACGGAGAAAAGGAAATTAGGCTATCTTTGCATGATTGAACCACAAACGTGTCTCTTAATCCAAATTTTTGAACCAAGTCCGAGTCATCCAATTTTTCACGGAACAATTAGGAAACCGGATGTTAGGAGGTGTGTTGAGAGTGTTTGAATGGGTGATGAAAAGAAGAGGGGTCAAAAGATGAAGAATTTGGGGCCAAGCAGAAATCAGTCAGAAGGAATCTCTATCGATAGAGGGTTATTCCTATCGATAGAGGATCAGAGCAGAAAACGAACAGATTCAACCTCTATCGATAGAGGTTTGTTCCTATCGATAGAGCAACTTTTTTAGTATCCTCTATCGATAGAGGAGTATTCCTATCGATAGAGGCCAAGCCAAAAATTCGGACAGAAGGTATCTCTATCGATAGAGAAAAGTCTCCTATCGATAGGAGCAAGTAAAAAGTTTCATCAGTAGCCTTCTCTATCGATAGAGACCACTTCTCTATCGATAGAGAACCCAGAATCGGCAAAAATCCCTTAAATACGCCCGAACCTTTTCATTTCCCTCATCCAAAATTTCGCACCTCCTCCCCCAAAAGTCACGATTTTTCTCCTCAATCCACCGAAACATCGCAACCCTTCCCGAATCAACCGAAATCCTACCCTATTTCTACCCAAAACCCCTCACCCACCTTCAAAAATCCGAATTTCGTGCCCTAACCCTCAAAGTCCGAAATTACATCACCAAACCTCAAAAATCAAGCACAATGGCTCGTACAAAGGTCCCCAATGTGAGTGAGGGCGAAGAACATCATGGGGAATCGAGTGATGAAGCCCGAAGGAGGGAAGACATTCAAAGGGGCAAGCGTAAGGCGGTTGAGGGTTCGGGGAATAAGAAGAAATCAAGGGGAGACCCTAAGAACGCGGCTAAACGGGAATGGGAAAGTTCAATGGCCACCCGCAAGGCCACGTGTGAGAGGATGGTTCACCGGAAACACATTGGCGAAGAGGAGGCGGTCCTCATCATTGATAGGAGAGGATTGAAGAAATGGTTCGAACCGGTCAAAGGGTATATTCTACCCATTGTGAAGTCATTCTTCACAAATATGCGACTTCCCGAGAGGCCCGAGGGGGAAATCACCCAAATCACGTCAACCGTACGGGGTAAGCGAATCCTCATCACGCCAATGTCCATTACATTTTACTTAGGATGCCCCTCCTTTGATGAAACCATTTGCACCTTCCCACGCGAGGAAGAGGTGTATGACCCCCGCTTTTATGCGGATATGATGTTCATCGATCCCAACGAATTCCATGGTCAATTCCCCGTTGGGAGACTTAAGGAGGAGTATAGACTCCTCAACAAAATCTTGCATTACAATCTCTACCCCCGAGGGGTGGAGAACATTCTGGGGGCTAAGGAGGTCCAGTTAGTCTACTCCTTCCGGCATGACGACGTGATCGATATTGGGAGATACATTTTTAGACAGTTGGTGGAATTCAGGACCAACACCATGCGTAGGGCGAATTTCCCCTACCCGGCAATGATCACCCAAATGTGCCTCAACATGGGAGTGGAGGAGAAATCTAGTGATGCATGGGCTGAGGGTCTGGGACCCATTTCTGGGGTCACTGCAAGTAAAAGCAAGGCCCACTCCAAAGACCCAACCGCTGTGAGACCTCCACCGACAGCTAGAACCCACGTTCCTTCAGCTTCTCGGGTTAGTTCAAGGACTTCAGGCCCCTCTGTGGCAGTGCCTGAAGAAGGTTCCTTCAAGAAGAAGATGTGGAAGATGATGAAGAAAATCTTCTGTCGTCAGTCCGAGATCATGAAGACCCAGAAGAAGATTCTGAGACGACAGCAGTTCACCATGGATTATGTGGCTGCACAGACAGGGCGGCCATACATTTCTGAGGAAGAGGAGAGTGAGACAGAGGAAGAGGACAGCCAGGACAGTGGGGAAGATTCAGGGGGAGATGACATTGTAGAAGAGAGTTTTTAGAGTAGAAGGAGGATAGAGTCAGACAAAGCAAAGTCATTGAGTCTAGTTCGTGTTTTTCTTTCTTTTTCATGTTGTGTAATCTTCATGGTATGGTGCACATTGGGAGTCTCACGACACCGGCTAGGGGTAGATTACCTAAACCACATATAAGCCGGTGTCGCTTTTTGTACTTCAAACCTTGATATGAAAACCCATGAATGTTATAAGCTTTTAAAGTCCCAATCGATTCTAATTACAATTTGGATTCTATCTTGATGCATGTTTGAGTAGTTACGTGTTTCTAAGCACTTGGCATTCCTATATCACATTGTTATGATCCATCAACGCATACCAAAGTACTTTCATTGTGATTGCGCTTATTCCTTGAATGCATAACCACATCTTCGGTGTGTATATTCGCGCAAGTTAGGGATGCAAAGTTTAAATTCATGAGAGTTCGCAATTTGTTTTGAGGGCAAACTGAGAGATTTGGAATCAAGGCTCGCTTTGGTTAACATTGCTTAAATAGATTGCTAAAGCTCACTTGTTCCTTATAGTTCATGAATGGTTGTGCGTGTTTTACATTGCTCATTCTTACTATATGCGCCGAGTACACATGAAAATAACGAAATCAAGCATGATTGATAATTAGACTTGCATGGGAAATAATCTTTCTTTTCTGTTGTTAAGTATGATGCGTTGCTAGGGACTAGCAATCTTCAAGTTGGGGGGTGTGATGAGCGCACTATATTGTATAATAACGTGGCTCAATACGCTCAATTTGGCAATTATGCGTAGGCAAATGTTTCTATTTAAATGATATTGCACGCGTAGTTGTTTTTCTACCCTTTCAGGTTTTCGAGTGCTGAATGAATGCCAAAAGATTCTACCATGAATGAAGGCCTCGGAACCATTGGCAATACTGATGGAGTACCAATTGAAGGCTCGGGAGGAGCAAAAGTGGGTCCGGATCAAAGAACCAAGGAAGGAAGAACTGATGGTTGGGAATCAAAAGTCCCTCTATCGATAGAGGTTTATCCCTATCGATAGAGCCCCTAGTAAAGAACCAGGAAAAAGAGATCCTCTATCGATAGGGATCACTCCTATCGATAGGAGGATCAATCAAAGAAGATCAGACGCATTCCCTATCGATAGAGGATCCCTTCCTATCGATAGAAGGCTTAAATCAAAAATGATCAGAAGACTCCTCTATCGATAGAGGACCATTCCTATCGATAGGAGGTTCAACCACAGAAGACCAGAGGACATCTCTATCGATAGGGATATCTTCCTATCGATAGAAGTTTCAGCGAATTCATACCAGTAGACTTCTCTATCGATAGAGATATCCTCCTATCGATAGAGACCCAGTTTTATCAGAACCAGTGAGGACGATTTTGACGCGAACTCAGGGCCATTTTAGGAAATTAGAAGCTTCTTTTATTGCCATTTTAAGGGTAGTTTGGTACTTTAACATTAGAAATCTGTTAGGATATTTTATTTTGGTAGATTTCTTGACTTGTTAAAGGGGTAGTCTCCCTAATTTTACCAGATAAGTTTTCATTTTCTACAGCACAATAGATATAACGTATTCCATATCTTTTACTGTTCCAGAGCAAAAATACATTGTTCTTCATATTTTCTTGTCTTGTTCTTCTTTATTTCTTCAATTCTTGTCAAGTTCTCCTTTCTTAAGTGTTCTTCCCCTTTGAATCTTTGGATTCTCTTGGAAGCACTTAAGTATTTCTGCCTTAAATACCGTTTTTATCGCTTTAATATCTGATTTCCTTTCAGTTTTACTTAGTTCTTCCTTATTGTCTTTAGATTAACTTGTTTTATTATGTTTTCTTTCAATTCCATTATGTTTATGTCAAAGCATGAGTAGTTAATTTAGTGTGGGTTAAGTCTAAAAGTAAGGTTTGTTCAAAAACCATGTTGGTCTCTATCTTCTCCAAATTTTAATGCCATTGATGGATCTTTCTAAGCTTTTTCTTTTGAAATAAAAATGAAGTGTTAAGTTCTTGATTAGATATAGCCATCCTTAGAGTTGGTATATTTAATACTTGAATCGATGTCCTTCATCTTTTAATCCCATTTCCTTTAAACTTGAAAGATCCGTCAAAACTATTTTTAGAATTAAAATCCTTGTTTTCATCGAAGAAAATTCCGATCGAACACCCGGGACCGGGAGTTAGATTGAGTTATAAAAGAGAAGAGATAGACCAACGAAAGTTTCGAATAAACCAAACCTTAGGACTTAACCCCACTCTTTAATTCAGTTTTAATCCTCATTTTAGTGATATAATTGCTTAACCGCACCAAACAAAACCTTGAGGTTGACGTCCGAAACGTCGAAAATATCAATTTGCGTACTCTCTGACTATAACGTTCTTTTCCCTGTGGATCGATACTCCGGACTATCCCTATACTCGTTTTTAAATATTTTGAGGAAAGTCCAGTTTTATAAAATTAAACCACTGACCACGAGGCCGGCACACTCCTAACGACAAGCACTTTGCCGGTCCGGTCATATTTTTGGCACCGCTGCCGGGGAATTGAATAGTTGCTTTTAAAGAATCGCAGATTTTTTTTGCAAGTTGCAACTCTCTTTAGTGGAAACCTTTAACCTACCCACATTGGTAAACCTAAGGTGTAACGCAAGCTAAAGGGAAGTGCAATTCGCAATTTTTATTTTTATTTTTATTTTTTTTTCTTCTCATATTTGATTGTTAGGGGAGTTGTCTTTGGTGTATGAGTGTTTACACTCGACACGCTATGCATAGACTCGTTCACACAAACAATCCCCCTAACACCACAATGGCTACCCAACCGGAGGTCAATAATGTCCCATTTGCACGAACCATGAGAGAATATTTATGCCCATCCAATTTCGAAATCCAGGGCTATTATTCTCAATGGCAGGAACCATTATGGTACCCACCTAACAATTCACCACAATATGCTTTCCAAAAACCTGTTGTAGATTCCAATGCATCTCAACCATCTAATGAGCAGAGTTTAGAGGACACATTGCAGATGTTCCTACAAGGGCATTCAAAAACTATTGAGCAAAATAGGCAAGCCTTTGGTGACATCCACTCCCAATTGACTAATTTGAACAATATCTTCAATGTTGAGAGGCAAAACGGGGATGATGATGAGTTCCGTGGTGTGAACCACATTGATACCTTAGACCAAGAACAAGAGAACTCTCATGTATTCCCCGATCCTCTTGAAATTGGTCTCACTGCTGAAGAGACCACATTTTTAGATTCACCTGAGCTCGAGTGCTTGTCCTCACTCGTAAATGACGAAGCTATGGGAATAGAAAGTTGGGTACCCATTGTTGACGAGTCACCTCCGGACAAACCGCAAACGTATTTGTCCATTGACCAATCTGTACCTTTAGAAATTCAGATTTTTTCTAAGCAAGTGGAAACCGATCCCCCTGATAATACTGAGTATTCTCTTGTTGTGATTCTACCCATTCAAACGAATCAACAGGAGAGTAAACTTTTGGGACTCTCAGACCAACATCAGCAGGTTATGAGTTGGCACCTTCGATTAGACCATTTTTCTCCACCCTTTACTGATCCAATTTTGGAAAGGAAATATGGTCATTCAGGCTACAATCTCATTGTGGTCTCTCTAGTAGACCAAGCACAGTCACATGTCCCTTATCCATTCGGGACTTTTCCCTTGAAAATTTTGATCCTTAGGAATCGATTGAGGAGTTGTGTGACCCTGTCTATGGGGGGTCCAATGCAGGCAATGTGGTCCCCAATTCTTTGGGTCCGTGAGCTTTATTTGAAGTCTAGGAGACTATAAATCCATGGAGTATGTGATACCTCCAGTGTTTGCCGTGCTCGAACGGCATCAGACGGTCTGGTATAGCCACCTTGTCAAGCTACGTATGTAGTACCTTGAGGTTGGGTCTGACGGCAGGCGCGTGGACAATGAGAAATCTGTCTGAACCCTTTCGGCTTTAGTGTCAAGCTCCGTGGAGATTTCTTCAAAGCGGAGTGAAGGGGTAAGGAATTTGGGGGGACCCCCTCCAAAGGGAGTGGTAGCCTATTAGATGATGGCGCTGCTTCTCTAGATATTGTTGAACCCCACGCATACTCTCCTTCCAACAATAGGGAAACACAGTCTTTGACAAGGAAGAAAAGTAGTACTCGTGTCCTTCGCGTGAAGAAGTTGGTGGATTTATTGCTTACTTTCATTTATTGTTCATTTTGGACTAACCCGCTAATGAATTTGTGTCCCATGAAGTCATGTTTGCTCTTAGTAGGTAGTTGGTGGTTCAGTCTTCGCAAGGTGTACACGCTATCACATCAGCCTTGGTAGTTTGGGTCTAAGTACGGGGTGATTGAGGCATTCAAGAGCCCAAAGTCATGGGTGTAGCTATGTGCTACGGTTGTTAGTCCAACAAAGCTCCGGCGATGATCCTATGTGACTAGCTATGGTCCACAAGTTGGAGCCAAAAGAGTACACCTTGGAAGCCCTCCCAATGACAAACGGTGCACGTGACGAGAAATCCTCAAACTTGGTCGAGGTATATGGTGGTTGACATTCCACCTCGCAGGTATGATCGTCCCTCTTTTATGCTTAAATGGTGCGTTGTCTTCTTGCATTGAGGACAATGCAATTTTCAAGTTGGGGGGAGGGGTTAGTCCAATGTTAGTGTTAATTGAGTCATTTTTAGTCCCATTTTTTTTAAATTCTGTTCCATTTCCCATGAAAGTAGAGTTGAAACCTATGCTTGATAATTTGGATATGTACAAGAGGCATGCATGCGATGTATTTGTCATTGAGCATCAATTCACACACATAAACATGAACTATTTGGAACACTTTGAGCTAAGTGTGTAATTGGGTGATTTGATCATATAGAGTGGAGATTTAATTTGAAAAGCATCCCGCACTCAATCTTCATATGAAATCCATGCCATGCTCAATTCATGCTTAACATCTTGCATGCATCAATTTGGAATCCATAATGTACGGAGAAAAGGAAATTAGGCTATCTTTGCATGATTGAACCACAAACGTGTCTCTTAATCCAAATTTTTGAACCAAGTCCGAGTCATCCAATTTTTCATGGAACAATTAGGAAACCGGATGTTAGGAGGTGTGTTGAGAGTGTTTGAATGGGTGATGAAAAGAAGAGGGGTCAAAAGATGAAGAATTTGGGGCCAAGCAGAAATCAGTCAGAAGGAATCTCTATCGATAGAGGGTTATTCCTATCGATAGAGGATCAGAGCAGAAAACGAACAGATTCAACCTCTATCGATAGAGGTTTGTTCCTATCGATAGAGCAACTTTTTTAGTATCCTCTATCGATAGAGGAGTATTCCTATCGATAGAGGCCAAGCCAAAAATTCGGACAGAAGGTATCTCTATCGATAGAGAAAAGTCTCCTATCGATAGGAGCAAGTAAAAAGTTTCATCAGTAGCCTTCTCTATCGATAGAGACCACTTCTCTATCGATAGAGAACCCAGAATCGGCAAAAATCCCTTAAATACGCCCGAACCTTTTCATTTCCCTCATCCAAAATTTCGCACCTCCTCCCCCAAAAGTCACGATTTTTCTCCTCAATCCACCGAAACATCGCAACCCTTCCCGAATCAACCGAAATCCTACCCTATTTCTACCCAAAACCCCTCACCCACCTTCAAAAATCCGAATTTCGTGCCCTAACCCTCAAAGTCCGAAATTACATCACCAAACCTCAAAAATCAAGCACAATGGCTCGTACAAAGGTCCCCAATGTGAGTGAGGGCGAAGAACATCATGGGGAATCGAGTGATGAAGCCCGAAGGAGGGAAGACATTCAAAGGGGCAAGCGTAAGGCGGTTGAGGGTTCGGGGAATAAGAAGAAATCAAGGGGAGACCCTAAGAACGCGGCTAAACGGGAATGGGAAAGTTCAATGGCCACCCGCAAGGCCACGTGTGAGAGGATGGTTCACCGGAAACACATTGGCGAAGAGGAGGCGGTCCTCATCATTGATAGGAGAGGATTGAAGAAATGGTTCGAACCGGTCAAAGGGTATATTCTACCCATTGTGAAGTCATTCTTCACAAATATGCGACTTCCCGAGAGGCCCGAGGGGGAAATCACCCAAATCACGTCAACCGTACGGGGTAAGCGAATCCTCATCACGCCAATGTCCATTACATTTTACTTAGGATGCCCCTCCTTTGATGAAACCATTTGCACCTTCCCACGCGAGGAAGAGGTGTATGACCCCCGCTTTTATGCGGATATGATGTTCATCGATCCCAACGAATTCCATGGTCAATTCCCCGTTGGGAGACTTAAGGAGGAGTATAGACTCCTCAACAAAATCTTGCATTACAATCTCTACCCCCGAGGGGTGGAGAACATTCTGGGGGCTAAGGAGGTCCAGTTAGTCTACTCCTTCCGGCATGACGACGTGATCGATATTGGGAGATACATTTTTAGACAGTTGGTGGAATTCAGGACCAACACCATGCGTAGGGCGAATTTCCCCTACCCGGCAATGATCACCCAAATGTGCCTCAACATGGGAGTGGAGGAGAAATCTAGTGATGCATGGGCTGAGGGTCTGGGACCCATTTCTGGGGTCACTGCAAGTAAAAGCAAGGCCCACTCCAAAGACCCAACCGCTGTGAGACCTCCACCGACAGCTAGAACCCACGTTCCTTCAGCTTCTCGGGTTAGTTCAAGGACTTCAGGCCCCTCTGTGGCAGTGCCTGAAGAAGGTTCCTTCAAGAAGAAGATGTGGAAGATGATGAAGAAAATCTTCTGTCGTCAGTCCGAGATCATGAAGACCCAGAAGAAGATTCTGAGACGACAGCAGTTCACCATGGATTATGTGGCTGCACAGACAGGGCGGCCATACATTTCTGAGGAAGAGGAGAGTGAGACAGAGGAAGAGGACAGCCAGGACAGTGGGGAAGATTCAGGGGGAGATGACATTGTAGAAGAGAGTTTTTAGAGTAGAAGGAGGATAGAGTCAGACAAAGCAAAGTCATTGAGTCTAGTTCGTGTTTTTCTTTCTTTTTCATGTTGTGTAATCTTCATGGTATGGTGCACATTGGGAGTCTCACGACACCGGCTAGGGGTAGATTACCTAAACCACATATAAGCCGGTGTCGCTTTTTGTACTTCAAACCTTGATATGAAAACCCATGAATGTTATAAGCTTTTAAAGTCCCAATCGATTCTAATTACAATTTGGATTCTATCTTGATGCATGTTTGAGTAGTTACGTGTTTCTAAGCACTTGGCATTCCTATATCACATTGTTATGATCCATCAACGCATACCAAAGTACTTTCATTGTGATTGCGCTTATTCCTTGAATGCATAACCACATCTTCGGTGTGTATATTCGCGCAAGTTAGGGATGCAAAGTTTAAATTCATGAGAGTTCGCAATTTGTTTTGAGGGCAAACTGAGAGATTTGGAATCAAGGCTCGCTTTGGTTAACATTGCTTAAATAGATTGCTAAAGCTCACTTGTTCCTTATAGTTCATGAATGGTTGTGCGTGTTTTACATTGCTCATTCTTACTATATGCGCCGAGTACACATGAAAATAACGAAATCAAGCATGATTGATAATTAGACTTGCATGGGAAATAATCTTTCTTTTCTGTTGTTAAGTATGATGCGTTGCTAGGGACTAGCAATCTTCAAGTTGGGGGGTGTGATGAGCGCACTATATTGTATAATAACGTGGCTCAATACGCTCAATTTGGCAATTATGCGTAGGCAAATGTTTCTATTTAAATGATATTGCACGCGTAGTTGTTTTTCTACCCTTTCAGGTTTTCGAGTGCTGAATGAATGCCAAAAGATTCTACCATGAATGAAGGCCTCGGAACCATTGGCAATACTGATGGAGTACCAATTGAAGGCTCGGGAGGAGCAAAAGTGGGTCCGGATCAAAGAACCAAGGAAGGAAGAACTGATGGTTGGGAATCAAAAGTCCCTCTATCGATAGAGGTTTATCCCTATCGATAGAGCCCCTAGTAAAGAACCAGGAAAAAGAGATCCTCTATCGATAGGGATCACTCCTATCGATAGGAGGATCAATCAAAGAAGATCAGACGCATTCCCTATCGATAGAGGATCCCTTCCTATCGATAGAAGGCTTAAATCAAAAATGATCAGAAGACTCCTCTATCGATAGAGGACCATTCCTATCGATAGGAGGTTCAACCACAGAAGACCAGAGGACATCTCTATCGATAGGGATATCTTCCTATCGATAGAAGTTTCAGCGAATTCATACCAGTAGACTTCTCTATCGATAGAGATATCCTCCTATCGATAGAGACCCAGTTTTATCAGAACCAGTGAGGACGATTTTGACGCGAACTCAGGGCCATTTTAGGAAATTAGAAGCTTCTTTTATTGCCATTTTAAGGGTAGTTTGGTACTTTAACATTAGAAATCTGTTAGGATATTTTATTTTGGTAGATTTCTTGACTTGTTAAAGGGGTAGTCTCCCTAATTTTACCAGATAAGTTTTCATTTTCTACAGCACAATAGATATAACGTATTCCATATCTTTTACTGTTCCAGAGCAAAAATACATTGTTCTTCATATTTTCTTGTCTTGTTCTTCTTTATTTCTTCAATTCTTGTCAAGTTCTCCTTTCTTAAGTGTTCTTCCCCTTTGAATCTTTGGATTCTCTTGGAAGCACTTAAGTATTTCTGCCTTAAATACCGTTTTTATCGCTTTAATATCTGATTTCCTTTCAGTTTTACTTAGTTCTTCCTTATTGTCTTTAGATTAACTTGTTTTATTATGTTTTCTTTCAATTCCATTATGTTTATGTCAAAGCATGAGTAGTTAATTTAGTGTGGGTTAAGTCTAAAAGTAAGGTTTGTTCAAAAACCATGTTGGTCTCTATCTTCTCCAAATTTTAATGCCATTGATGGATCTTTCTAAGCTTTTTCTTTTGAAATAAAAATGAAGTGTTAAGTTCTTGATTAGATATAGCCATCCTTAGAGTTGGTATATTTAATACTTGAATCGATGTCCTTCATCTTTTAATCCCATTTCCTTTAAACTTGAAAGATCCGTCAAAACTATTTTTAGAATTAAAATCCTTGTTTTCATCGAAGAAAATTCCGATCGAACACCCGGGACCGGGAGTTAGATTGAGTTATAAAAGAGAAGAGATAGACCAACGAAAGTTTCGAATAAACCAAACCTTAGGACTTAACCCCACTCTTTAATTCAGTTTTAATCCTCATTTTAGTGATATAATTGCTTAACCGCACCAAACAAAACCTTGAGGTTGACGTCCGAAACGTCGAAAATATCAATTTGCGTACTCTCTGACTATAACGTTCTTTTCCCTGTGGATCGATACTCCGGACTATCCCTATACTCGTTTTTAAATATTTTGAGGAAAGTCCAGTTTTATAAAATTAAACCACTGACCACGAGGCCGGCACACTCCTAACGACAAGCACTTTGCCGGTCCGGTCAGAGATTTTCCATGTAACACATGAGAAGGAGTTCTATTGATCACATAGGCAGCCGTCAAGACACAGTCACCCCAAAAACACAACGGAAGGTTAGCTTGAAAACGTAAAGCCCGAGCCACATTAAGTAGATGTTGATGCTTACGTTCTACCCGACCATTTTGTTGAGGTGTATCAACACATGACGTTTGATGTAACATTCCCTTTTCAGCATAAAAACGTTGTAAGCAAGTAAATTCATGCCCATTGTCACTTCTTAAAATTTTAACCTGTTTATGGAATTGAGTTTGAACCATAGAACAAAAATCTTTGATAATCTGTCCAACCTCACTCTTAGCACTCATTAAATACACCCAAACAGCCCGCGAGAAATCATCAACAATGGTGAGAAAGTAATAAGCACCGCAACTAGAAGCAACTTTGTAAGCACCCCAAATATCACAATGAATCATCTCAAACAAGTCAACTGTTTTACTTCCACTAATCGGAAAAACACTTCTAGTTTGATGAGCGATCATACAAATACCACAAGGTTCCTTAGAGTCAAAAACATCATTACTCTCACGATAAGCTTTATTACTAGACATAAAAGGCAACAGATTCACCACTTTTCGGGAGGGATGACCAAGTCGACGATGCCACAATTCGTGTTGTCCAACCACAGTAGTTTGATTAGCTTGAATCCGCTTCGTGGACTTAAACCAATATACTCCGTCACATTGTTCACCCGCTCCAATCAGGGTCCTCGAATTGCGGTCCTGTATGATACATAGCTTATCAGTTACTGTGAGAAAATAATTCAAGGTAGCCAGTAATTGTGAAACAGAGATGAGATTAACATTCAAATCAGGAACATATAACACATCCGTCAAAATCAATCCATCACTCAAGACAATTCTGCCTTCCTTAATTGCCGTCGTTTGGTTGCCATTTGGTAACCCAACTGGAGATGGAGAAATATCATACGAACTTTCGAATAAAGAAACATTCCCGGTCATATGATTCGAGCAACCAGTGTCAATAATCCATTGAGTGGCCTTATACTTACCATCATGTGTAGGAGTAACTGCATTGGATGGAGAAGTTTTTAGCATACCCAACAAATGATGCCACTGCGCATCCGACAGTTGCACCCCATTGCGATCGGGTGCGTTTATATGTTGGTCTGAGGTGCTACCAGAGGATTGACCAACAGCATTTGCTATATTCCCACGTCCACGACCGTTGCTCCTGCCACCACGGGTGTACTTGCCGCCGCCGCCACCCCTGGCTGCTGCCCTATTTTCAGAATACCACCAGTCAGGAAATCCTAGGAGCTGGAAGCAGTTGTCTTTGGCGTGCCCGACTTTGTTACAATGAGAGCATGTGCCGGTGAAGCGAGGCTTGTCACCCTCTTTGGCAGACGCTGCACCTCGCCCACGAGCAATGCCTTGCACCGCGAAACCCACGGCCTCTGCTTTCATGTCACTTTGACGAACAATGGAATGATGTCGTTCCTTAGTCAATGCCTTGGAAAAGACCGTGTTCAATGGCGGAAGGGGTTCTTGCATGAGAATCTGAGAATGGACCGTACCATGTATGGCTGAGTCAAGACCGATTAAAAATTGGTGAACCTTCTGATCTTCCCTTTCCTTCACCAATGCACCCTTCGCACCACACTTGCAGCTGCAGGTACACGCAGGAGCTGAATAACCTTGTAATTCATCCCAAATCATTCGGATTTTACCAAAATAGTCAACCACCGAGTCGCCACCTTGTTCAAGACGAGTCAATTGACTCGTTAATTCATGTATTCGAGGTCCGTTTCCAACCGAGAAACGCTGTCGAATATCTTCCCACATTTCCCTAACATCATCAGTAATAGGGACAGTAGAACGGATGGATGCATCGAGGGTGTTATGTAGCCATGCCCCGAGCATCGAATTCACCTGCACCCATGCAGAATACATCGTCGCTTCGTTCGACTTGGGTGGCTGAATCGAGCCATCAATAAACCCAAGTTTGTTGTTCGCTTTGAGAGCATTGCGGACCGATCGAGCCCATTCATTGTAATTATTCCCACGGAGCACCACCGGGGAGATAATTCGATCTGTGTTCGCAGAAGGATGTAAATAATATGGAGACGAAGAATCCACACCCTTGATAGTTTCAGTGTCGCCCATTGCAATAGAGAATACCACAAAGAGAAGAGGAAAAAAATATTATCAAACCTGCTCTGATACCAAGACAGATTTGAGAATGGAGAAGAAAGAATCGTTCTCTTGTGTTTATTCCGTGCAGCCCTTGTGACTGCTGCCAATGTATATATATACATCAAACTAGGTTAACCCTAGCTAACTATATTCCTAAATTAATGGCTACTGAAAAGGAAACAAACTATACAGCTAACTATATTCCTAAATTATTGGCTACTGAAAAGGAAACTAACTATACAGCTGTATATATTCCTAAATTAATGGAACAAGATATTTATGAATAATATGAATAATATCTAGGCCTAATACCTTGCTTGGGACCGGAATGAAAGGTGGAGGATTCCTCAGTTACTTCAACACCCTTTTCTGGTTCCCCCAATCCCACCTCTATTGTCTTCCCCGCGAGACAAAAACTGTAACTTGCTTCAGTTGATTGCTGAATCTTTTGCAAATAACACAAAAATTGTGTTCCTGTGTGATCAGCTCCAGGAATTACTGAGTGACCACCCCAGACCAGAAATGGAATTTCAAGAATCAGTATCACGAGACGAACAGCGTAAATTGCTGTGTAAAATGTCAATTATGTTCGTCCAACTCCAGGAACAGTTAGCAGAATAAGCAAAAGGTCCTTGGTGTATATAGATGTGATGGATTAAGTGATGAAATTTGGCGAGTCCATTATGTAAGCTGTCTGGAAGATAGTCAGCTTCTTCCCTCTCATCTTTAGTATTTTCTGTAGCCACTCGTACTGAACCCGTTGTAACAAAGGAACTTTTGCACGGAGGGCTTATTTCATTAATCTGCCATTTCTTGGGTCGTTGTTGGTTTGCATCTGAGACCTGTAGTTCTTTGGTTTGTCATTCTATGTAGTCAGTGAGAATATGAGTTTCTGAAATTGGTATTTACTGAGTGCAATTTAACCATCTAAAATTCACCTGACAATGTCCTGGCAGTGGTTACCAGCAAATGTAGAGCCAACGTGGATCACTTTTGTAGTGCCAATTCTATTTGATGTTTAAGATTTTTGCTAGTCATTATGGAGGATAATTTGATATTCTAATTCTCTCAGATGAGTCAGTAACCATTGGCATTGGGCACCAGCACCAAATAATGAGTGCTTATTTTTTTCCCCAAAGCCTTCATAACTCCTTGAAGCCAAAATCCACAAGGGAATAATGTTTGCGAAAATCTCAGGAAAACCTATCATAGGTGTGTTCAAACCGAATTTTAAAGATTATGCTCCCCTCATTACCTTCTATATCTCTCAATTAGTGAATGATATATATTACATGGAGGATGGTGTGAGTTTTACCCAAAAAAAAGACATTTTACTTTGATGTTTGAAATTATTTTGATCTAATTGTCATTTTATTTTTTTGGTGTAATTTTTTTCGCTTTCCTTTCTAAAATTTAGATCTATAATGTATGTATATTACAAAGGAGGATGGTGTGAGTTTTACAAAAATATAGTATTTTACATCAATAGTTGAGATTTTTTTTGATCCAATAATCATAGTAAAGACAAGAATTCTTTAAATCAGAAATAAATTTTTGAATATTTAATATTTATTCCGTTTAACTTAAATTTTAATTTACACATTATACTTACTATTTTATAGGGAGTATATTGGTACATACATGTATATACGTACTTGTATATATATGCGCACATTATGCGTGTGTAAGTAATTCGTTCACCTTTTCCCGTGAGACTAACCAAATCTTTCCTCCAACCAGAGTCACTAGGGGGATTATTTTGTTCACCCTCCCTTTTGGGAGGTAAACATTACCTCCTTTTTTATTGGTTCTTTTTAACCAATGGAGTCCACCAAACTTGATCATGGTAGACTTGGAAACTAACCTCAGGAATTCTTTTGGTAATCTAAATGCTCTCTCTCTCTCTCTCTTCAAAACCTCTCTATTTGTTTCTCTCTGTGGATTTTTTTTCATTTTTTAAACCCTTTTTAAAACAATAGAAATTCTTGTAAACAATATACGAAAAGGATTTCTGTTCCAAATCCACAATTAGGGTATTTTTTTATTAGATTACTTTTATGACTTTACGTAAAAATATTATTAGTTTTTTATTTTTTATAGATTATTAATTCGTCTCTCGACGAGATGTTCAAAAAAATTACAAATAATGAATTAAATTTAAAATAATTTCAAAAAATACAAAAATAATTAAAAAATAGGATCTGTTTGTTCTTCTTCGTCATCTGTAATGAATTATTTTAATTTTTTAACATAATTTTATATTTTTAAAATTTTTTTGGTCAAACAAACTTCATTCGAACCCCTTTTAGTCGTGTTTTTTGAATTTTATTCCCGAATAAATACTAAAAATTTACCGGTTACTTAAAAAATTATTTCAAGATTAAAAATGAGCTCGAAATATTTTGATAAGGGTTGTTGAATTATGATACAATATTTGTTGAATTATATTTTGTTGTTATTTTCTTTCTTTTTTTGTTGATTTATAAAACAAAGTTAAATTTTTTTTTAAATATTCAAATTCATCACATATCCTAATACACCCAACTTTGGATAAAAAACTAACTAACACCGCTTATTCGAATACTTTTCAGTTGTGCTTTCCGAATTTTACTATCGAAAAAATACTAGAAATCTACCGATTCCTTAAAAATTATTTTAAGATTAACTGTGAGCTCGAAATATTTTCATAAGGGTTATTGAATTATGATAAGATATTTGTTGAATTATATTGTGTTGTTATTTTTTTTGTTGATTTATAAAACAAAGTTAAAAATCTCGTAAATTATTCAAAAATATTTACATTCATCACATGTCCTAATTAACCCAACTTTGGAGAAAAAAGTAACCAACACCGTTCATTCGAACTCCTTTCTGTCATGCTTTCAGAATTTTACTATCGAAAATATACTAAAAATTTATCGTTTACTTGAAACATTATTTCGGAAATAAGCAGGAGCTCGAAATATCTTGATAAAAGGTTATTGAATTATGATAAAGTTTTTGTTAATTTATATTTTGTTGTTACTTTGAGCAACAAAATACTTTTAAGTAGTTCAACAACTCTTTATCAAGATATTCCAAATTCACGGTTAATTCTGAAATAATTTTTTAAGTAAACGATAATTTTTTAGTAATTTTTCGACAATAAAATTTAAAAAACACGACCAAAAGGTGTTTGAATGAGCGGTGTCAATCATTTTTTCTCTAAAATTGAGTGTCTTAAAACATGTGATGAATGCGAATATTTTTTTGATAGTTTAAGAGATTTTAAACTTTACTTTATAAATAAAAAATAAGAAAAATAACAATTGATGCAAAAATTAATAATCTAAAAAAATTGATGTAGAACATTCAACTTTTAGTAAAAAATAATAACAATTAGTTTGTCTCCACGAAAGAAATTTAAAAAATTATATAATTATGTTGAAAAAGTAAAACAATTAACTATAGGTGATGAATAAGAACAAATAGAGTATGTTTTTGAATTATTTTTATATTTTTTGAATTTTTAAAATTTGATTCATTTAATCTCTCGTTGAGACGAATTAATAATATAAAAAAAAATTGATGAAAGACAAAAAATTATAATTCCTTTTTACATAAAGTCATAAAAATAATCTAATAAAAAAACCCTAACTGTGGATTTGAAGCAGTAATTTGAAATAGAAATCCTTTACGTACATTGTTTTCAATATTATTTTATGTTTTAAAAGAGTTTTACTTTTATGAATTTTTTTTCAAAGAGAGAAACGGTAGAGAAGTTTTAGAGAGAGAGAGAATTAGAAGAAGAAAGCATTTAGATTACAAAAAGAACTCCTGAGGTTATTTAGTTTCTATGTCTACCATGGTCAAGTTTTGTGGGTCTCATTGATTAAAAAGAGCCAATCAAACAAGAGGTAATGTTCACCTCCCAAAAGGGAGGGTGAACAAAATAATTCCCGAGTCACTAGCCAGCGCCTGCAACATCCTCACCTCCTCACTTTGTCCTTTTCCTCACTCCTCCTCCTCAGGGTTCCATTTTCCCGTTATTCCTCTCCAGCCGTTGATTGACTTTCACCCTTCCTTGCCTCTAGATAAGCTAGCTTCTTCCCTCCTCAATCCTCACACCTTCAACAATTTACTGAGCAATGAGAGAGACAAGGAAACGAAGTAGGTCAGTAGCAGGAGCAAACCAATAATAATAAGATGTAATTCTTTAAAAAAAATAACCAATTCAATTTTTTATTTTCGTACTAATTCTTTATTTTTTTAAAGAATCCCTATAAAATTGGAGGTCGCAGTTAATTTTATAATTTTTGTCACAGTTAAAATTTTGAATTTTTTTAACCAATAAATTTTTTATCTTCACATTATTTTCTTTTTATCTTAACAGTAATTTTTTATTTTTTTATTTTCATACTAATTCTCTCTATTTTGTACTTTATAGAAAAACCAAACATCAGAAAATATATGTTATTGTAAGTTAATATTTATTTAATTTATTTCAATAAGTTGTCTATAGTTATTCTTTTTATTTTGAAAATGAGTATGTTATTCTTTTTATTGTGTAAAAATTTACATGTTCAATCCGAGAATGCAAGATGAAAAAATATCGAAAACATACTTAGACCTTTGGAGTCTTAAATACTCAAGCTCTTGGATCGGATGACCCCACTAGTGTACCTTGTATATTGGATTATGACATGCTCCTTATTTGATGTGTAAATTATTTTTATATCATGAAAAGGATAAAAATAACGTAATATATATTCAATTTATGCTAATTTTAAAATAATTTTTTAAGACATAGTAATGTTTAGTATTTTCGAGACTAAAATTCGAAAAGTACGACCAAAAGTGGTTCAAATAAGCGGTGTCGATCACTTTTTTTCCTTCTAAAGTAGGGTGAATTAGGACATGTGATGAATATAAATATCTTTGGATGATTTAGGAGATTTTTAATTTTGTTTTATACATCAACAAAAGAAAGTAAAAGTAATAATAAAATATAAATCAACAAATAGCTTATCATAATTCAATAACTCTTTGTCAAAATATTCTGAGTTAACAGTTAATTCCCAAATAATTTTTGAAATTTACAGTAAATTTTTAGTATTTTTTTGAGAATAGAATTCGGAAAGTACGACCGAAAGAAATTCAAATAAGCGGTATCGGTAATTTTCTTCTCAAAATTAAGCACTTTAGGACATGTGATGAATGTGAATATTTTTGGATAAATTAAGAGGTGAATCAATAATTTTAAATATTTGATGCAAAGCTAATAAAATTAAAAAATACATAAAGATAAAAAATATTCTACAAAAATCACGTTTACTTTTTTTCTTGGATTGCTAATATTTTCTTTTCTTCAGTTTATGTATCACGGAACACTTAAAAAATAAAAAATAAAAATATTTTTTCCAATAATTTAGCTCGCAGTTGATCTTTAAATATTATTTTAGTCAACGGTGAATATTTTTTCGACATAAAAATTTGCTGAACACTAGATTTATTTTATTACCACAAAATACTTCATTTTTTAAGTATTATGGAACATTTAAATATTCGCTCTTGAATTTTTAAATGCCACAGAATACTTAAAAAAATAAAAAAAGTATTTTTCAATAATCGACTCTACGGTATTAGTCAGTACGATCAGTACCCAAATGGTATTTAAAATAGTACAATATTAGAGATATATGATATTATTTAATATATATATTAAAAGCCCTGTGAAAAGAGCAAAAAAGGTATTTTGGTTTGAGATACTTGTGGTAATTAAAACAGTTAAAAAAATAGAAAATAAAAAATAAAAAGGTAACACCAAAGAAAAAGTAAAAAGGGTATTTTGGTCTTATTAGAATAGAAATTTTACCTCTTACTCCATTAGTGCTGAGACATTAGTGAATGTTACTATTTTCAATAAAAATATATTTGGTTACTCTTATTTAAGGATTCTTATCATGTGCCCTTAGGACACATATTAACAACACCCTTATCTAAAATAGTACAATATGATATTATTACAATATTAATAACTTTAATATATATATACCATTGTAGCGAATGTTCCCAAGGCAAGTTGGAATTATTCGTTACCTACTAGTGCTACACGCACAAGACACTTACACAACACATTGCACAACAATGATCAAACGACGTCGTTTTATTAAAAAACTCAAATCACTGTCTTCTTCCCCAAATTATTTGGGTTCTCTCTCTCTCTCTCTTATCTTTCTCATGGCGGTATTACAAAACATTGCTTTGTTGATTGCTCTAATGGTAGTGGTCGTGACTGTCTCCTCTTTCATCAGAGCCTTTCTCACAGCCGAGACACCAGCGCTGAGCCCTATCTCCTCCACTGGAGTGATGTCGCCTTTGTTCTCCTCGAGTTGCGTAGTCACCTTTGTGGCTTTTCCTTTCGGATTTGCACTCAAGATCTAAAGATCTAACCATCCGGTTACATGATTTCCTTTATGATTTGTGCTTGATACTGAGTTTGTGGAGTATGGATTGGTTTCTCTTCTAGATTTGTAGGGGTTAGTTGCTTCATTACCTTCTAGTATTGTGAGGCTTATTTTTCTCATATGATTCTGGCATTTCTATGGGATTTTGATTGAAATTACTTTGTTTTTTTTGGGGATATCTTCTGTATATTGATTGTTTGCTGTTTTGCATTCAAATCCTGATATGCTTTCCAATTGAATTGTGTGTGTGCACGCTATGTTTGGGAACAACTTTGAACAACTCTGTGGTGTTCGTGGTCGTTGAGGTGTGGTGGTGGTCGTTGGTCCCTCCCTCTCACTCTCTCTCTCTCTCTTTCTTTGTCTTCGACTGGTTTTGGGGGAAGGGGGTTAGGATGGAAATATCAAAGTAAATTTGGGGAAGAAGACAACCCAATCTGCATTTGGTGAATTTTTTTTTACTTTTTTTAATAAAACGACGTCATTTTAATGGTGTTGTAAATTGTGTTGTGTCTGATGTTGTCTGTGTAGCAAAGGCATTACCATCTCTTAAATTAGTCAACTACTGATATTGGATTAAAATTTATAATCTATGGGTGGCTTTGATGTTTTTGGTTAATTAGGAACACTATATAAAAGAAATTATGAGAAAATGCAAAATAAGAGTTAAACACAAAAATTTGTATCAAAATAGAGAGCTCTAGAAATTGAGCCCGGATTGATGGTTTCATGATTGGATTTGGGTCTCACATCATACATATTGTACTTAAGTTTTATAAATGAAGATGGGTGCCATAAATGATATGAGAATGCAAGAAAATGGGTTGAGAATCGATTGAAATTGCACTTATGAATGTCGTTAGAGCTAAAAATGGTACATTGTCGCATCCTCGAAACATTGGTAGTTGTAATTTGTTCGGTGAGTTAAAGGAGTAAAAATTTTGGTTCGAAGAGGGTAGAGAAGGAGTTTGGGATGTGTGTTGTGCTTCTTGTTCGAGACAAATTAAAGGTGTGTTCGGTTGAGTGTCTCTGAAATAATTTTTAGGAAAAAAACTCTGAAATATTGTTTGGTATAAGTGTTTCAGAAAAAATTTAGGAGTTACATTTTTTTCGACATTTTCGAGGTCTCTCTCTCTCTCTTCTTTTATAGAGAGATGAAGTTATTTGAGAACAAAGTAAAAATATTTCAAGAATTTGTCTAGAAATTTGTTTGGAAAAAAAATTTCAAACAAACAAACGAACACAGCCGGGCTCCAAAAATTCATAAAAATAATGCAAAATATAAAAATATAAAAATATAATTTTTAAATAAAGATAAAAATAATTAGATAACAATCTAATAATAACGTCATTCGTAACAGAGCAATATTTTATATTAATTCACCTGATGAAAATAATCTAAAAAATATAAAATTATATCCCAAAATTTAAAGAAATTTAGAGAAAAACAATTTAAATTTATTTTTTACCTTTTCTAATTTTTTTAACGGACATAATTATTATTCTTTTTTGATATTTTTATAGAAATGAATCAATAGCTCAAAAACAATAACGTAAAATAACAAAATTTATATAAAGACAAAAAATAATTAGAGAATAGTACAATAATGTTTATCTAATGGAAAATGCTAGGGTACCGATTGCTTATGTGGTAGTATTCTCCTTTTCTTTCTCAATTCGTCAGTGGGATTCACTAGACTTGTCCTCTCTCTCACTTGTCCTTCTTTCTCTCTCTTCTCTCTCTCCCCCTTTTTTCAACCCACCTTTGAAAAATTAATTGTAAAAAACAAAAGCAAATCTCTGATTTCTTCCTAGTGTGTACAAGATCAAGAAAAATATCAGAAGATTTGGTAGTACATGCACTGATTCTCCGCTATCCCTGCGACCCTCTACTATGATTTTCTTTGGCCTAACTATGATTGTTTTTGGTAGATTAATTATTTTTTGTTTTTAGTTAATTACTCCCTCTGTACTATTTTTATAGTCTATTATTTAAATTTGAGACGTCCTAAAATAAAATATTATTTTCTAAAAATAATAATTAAAATTTAGTTAAAATTTTTTGCCCCTCTGTTTAAATAAAACTTATACTATGTACATTAATCAAATTAAGGGTATATTTTGAAAGAAAAATACTTTTTACAACAATGATTATGTTCTCTTAAAAAGTTAAAATTCCGAAGAAGGACTATTAATTTGGGACGAATAGAGTATTTTTTATTTGTTATTTTTATATTACTTTTTATAATTTATTAATTTATCTCAAACAAAAGAAATTTAAAAAACATAAAACTATGTTTGAAAGTTAAAAAAATTACTAACAGCGAAAAATAAACAAAAATAGACATTATGTTGACTTATTTTTTATCTTTTCTAAAATTTAAAAAGATGATTATTAATACTTCTCGATGAGACGAATCTAAAAAATATAAAATTATATTAAAAAGTGAAAAAATTACTAAAGACGATAAATAAGTACAAAAAAAATATTTTTAGATTTTTTTCTTTTCTAATTTTTTTTAAAATTCAAGTTATTTTTATATTTTTTAAAAATTCCTTATTAAAACGAACCAATAATTTATGAAAAGTTAATAAAAGGTACATAAAATAAAAAATAATCAAATCATAAAATGGGGAGTACCTTTGTCGTAATTTTCCTGAAAAAAGGACGGTACTTGCCCAATCGCACTGTTGCAACAACAGCAACTTTAATCTGATTTCCTCTCTTAAATAAAGAAACCTCCCTTAAAGTTTTTGATAAATACATACACTTGTCTTCAAGTTCTAAAAAATATGCTGACTAGGGATATAATCGGTCCGGTTCGATATTGGTATCGAACTGGTTTTTTGATTTGAGAATTCTGTAAACTGAAATTGGACTGATTACATTGGTTCAATTTCGATCCGATTTTAGTCCCATTCGATCTGACTTTGATTTTTGTGGGTAACATTTTAGGCAAGGTCCAAAAACGAATGGAAAATTACTAAAATTCATAGAAAAAGTAAGCGACCGGTGGTAGATTGTTGGTTTAACCAGGTAACTATTTCAATTGGATTTTTCTCAAAAAATCCAATTCAACAACGCCAACATATTACAAATTAAAAATTAATCACAAATTTATCCAAAAATATTACAAATTCTAGAGCTTCTACATTCAGAGTGGACATTATATCAAATAAACATCTTCTACCAAACATAAAATATAGTTATTAAAATTAAAAGAAAAAGAAAAAAGAGACATGCAACTCAAAAAATCCAATTCAACAACGCCAACATATTACAAATTAAAAATTAATCACAAATTTATCCAAAAATATTACAAATTCTAGAGCTTCTACATTCAGAGTGGACATTATATCATGCACCAAACAGTCAAATAAACATCTTCTACCAAACATAAAATATAGTTATTAAAATTAAAAGAAAAAGAAAAAAGAGACATGCAACATAAGTTTGAAAGCTATACAATGCAAATAACTCTTTAGTCTTTTTATCCTTTTTTTATATATTTAGTTTATTTATGTATTGTATAAAAATATATATTATGCTATAGTTGGTATAGTTGAATTTGGGAAGAAATGGGATTGAAGAAAAAATTACCCCCAATTTTCTATATACTACTTCCTCCGTTTTAAATTTGCAGTCCCTCTTTGGAATTCTAACTTTTTTAAAAAATATATAATCATTACTGTAAAAAATATATTTTTTAAATATATTTTTTATTTGATTGATGTGTACAGTATAAATTTTATTTGAATAAAAAAAATCAACTAAATTTGAGTTGTTATTTTTAAAAAGTAAACTAAGACGTTCTAAATTAAAATAATAAATTATAGAAAATTGGACAGAGTATATGACTGCTAGCTCGGACTTGGACCAGAATGTGTGTGGATGGAGTATTTCCTTGGTAAAAAATGAAATGATGAGATCAAGGACTGGTTGCCACGTGGCTGGGGTAATTACCCAAAATGTCGCATGCCCCAAGCTAGCCAAGTGGCCCTAACTATCGTTATCTATTGAATGAGGTTAGCAGGAAAGAGACAAGAGATCAGATTAAGGTTGCTATTCTTTTCTATTTTTTAAAGGCAAAATAAAGTTTTATTAATAAAATAATAAAAAGTTTAACAACATAGATAATTCGAACAGATGTGTTTAAAATTATTAAATATATATAAAAACCTCAATAACTATTGAATGCACTTGGAGATTTCAAATTATTGAGTTTTTCACATGCATTCAATAATTTCGGAAATATTTGTGTCTAAATATGTTCAAAACATATGTATTCTTTAACGTTATTAAAAAAATTATAATAATCAGTAAAGTTCAACAATATAAAATCACATCACGAATCCCAATGAGATTAGCAACTTACCGGAAGGTGAAAAGGGTTGGAGAAGCATCACTTAGACAACTCTTGACAAAGCTATTCACTTAACAAAACTTGGATCAAAATAGCACACTTGTTTATGTTCCGACAGTCTTCCCAAAGATTGCTAAGAAAAAAAGAGGACAGTCAAAAGGTACAACATACCATTACTAATTTCATGACAAAATTGATGGACAAAAATTTGAGTATTATTGCTATTCAGACTTCAAAGTGCTGTTGTTGCAGGAGTGTATCTTCATTATCATGTACCTATCGCATCGTCCTTTTTACATGATAATTTTATAACAAACTTATTCTCAGTTTTCTCTTTTTATTATACTAATCTTTTTCTCACTAACAAGAATTTTAAGAGAAATAACATGTGGATTCAAATTTTACTATTAACCAAACAAATTACTCCTTCAAAGACAAAAATATCTATTCATATCCAAATGGACCATACATGTCATTATTCATTCTTAATCAAATAAAACACTTAAGTAATTATGGTAAAATAACCCAACAAATAATTTAGTTAAAACGACATTAACTGAATTAAGTTCTACTTCAAATATCATAATTTAATAATTTAATAAATCAATAAACACTACAGGCCAAATAAACCCTACTTATGGTTACCAATCATGTGTCGTGACTAAGATCATTTAATCTAATATAGTCATTAGGAAATACAAATTATAAAATAAAAAAACACGCAAAAAAAGCAAAACAAATAACGAAAGACCGCCCTTTTATTTAGTGTGGATTTTATATTTTAAAATAGAATCTTTTTGTGTTTATTCGTCGTTTTTAGTGACATTTTTTTAATTTTCATACAATGCTTTTTAAATTATTTTCATCGAAATAAACCAATAATCTTAAAAAATAGCAAACGAGTAAAACAATTTAACAAAAACAAAAACAATTCAAAAAAAGAAAAGTTAGGCAAAATGGGGGCCTACTTGTGTAGACGTGATGGGAAATTATTTAAGAAAAATAAATTACAAGCAAGAAAGTACATAAATGCTGAGAAGATCGGTGGGGATATTCTGGACAGACAATCAATGAAGAAGGATTGTGTACGCAAACTCAGCAGAGCAAAAAATAAAAACAAATCCCCAAAACTGCTCCAGTTACAGAGGTGCTGTCTCTGATTTCTTCCCAGTGTGCACAAGGTCAAGAAAAAGGTCAGAAGATTCAGTAGTACATGTTAATAAATTCACGGATTCCCTCTATAGCGCATCATTCGAGCCATTTACTTCTATTTCCAATACAACTTGTCAAATCTGAATTGAAATGATTGTAGTGCCTGAACAAAAGACAAAACTAACCTTCTACCATTTATTTCCAATCTAAACCCACGAAAAGCCCACTGATCCCACCCAGGTGGCAAGTGGGGCCACCCTTTTTTGGCCTTTTGAAAAATACACGTGATGTATTTGAAATGCTTTTCTTTATCTTCTTTAATTGTTATTAGTTTTGCATCATATACTTACAATTATTAATTCGTCATTTAAATAATTCAAAAATATTTATATTTATCGCATGTTCTAATTTGTTTAATTTTGAAGAAAAAATAATCGACATTACTCGTTCGAACCCTTTCGGTCATATTTTTAAAATTTTATTCTTAAAAAAATAAATAATTTACCGTTTACTTAAAATATTATTTCAGAATTAATTGTGATCTTATAATATTTTAATAAAGGCTTGTTGAATTGTGGTAAGATATTTACTGATGTATATTTTTTATTGATTTATAAAATAAAGTTAAAAATATCTTAAATCATGTAAAAACATTCACATTCATCATATGTCATAATGCGCCCAATTTTAAAAAAAATTGATCGACGCTGCTCATTCAAACTTTCGCGGGTCGTGTTTTACGATTTTTCTTTTGAAAAAATACTAAAAATTGTTTAAAAAATAAGTGTTTAATAGTATTAATTTCATACAAAATAAGTGTTTAAAATTTAGTGAATAATACTTTTTGAAACTTAGATGAGAATTTAATGAATAAAAATTCTGTCCGTACTTTCAAATTGGTCAACTACTGATATTGGATTAAAGTTTATAATCTATGGACGGCATTGATGTTTTTGATTAATTTGGAACATTATATAAAATAAATTATAAGAAAATGCAAAATAAGAGTTAACACATGAAAATTTGTATCAAAATAAAGAGCTCTAAAAATTGAGCCCAGGTTGATGGGTTTACGACTGAATCTGGGTCTTATATCGTACGTATCGTACTTAAGTTTTATAACTGAAAATGGTTGACATAAACGATTTGAGAATGCAAGAAAATGGACTGAGAATCGATGGAAATTGCACTCATCGATGCCGTTAGAGCTAAAAATAGTATATTGTTGCGTCATCGAAATATTGGTAGTTGTAATTTGTTTTCGGTGAGTTAAAAGAGTAAAAATTTGGTTCAAAGAGGGTGGAGAAGGAGTTTAGGGTGTGTGTTGTGCCTCTTGTTCGAGACAAATTAATAATTCATAAAAATTAATGCAAAATAAAAATTTTAAAATTTTAAATAAAAATGAAAATAATTAGATAATAATTTAGTAATAAACGTCATTCGAAATAGAACAATATTTTATATTAGTTCACCCCATAAAAATAATCTAAAAAAATACAAATTATATCCCAAATTTTTAAAAAATTCAAAGAAAATCGAATTAATTTTTTTAAATTTTTTAACTCGTGGACATAATTATTATATATTTTTTTTATAAAAACGAATCAATAACTCAAAAAACAATAACGTGAAATAACGAAATTTATATAAAAATGTAAAAATAATTAAGAATAATTTAATAATGTTTATCTAAATGGAGCGTGTGTTTTTTGGGAAAAAAAAAACAATTAAGGTCCCATATATGTACCTAATCAGTACACATTCCCTGGGCACAGCAAATTTTTTTAAAGGGTAATAGTGTAAGAATCGCAAAAGTCAGTCATGTAGTGTCAGAACCTTGCATAGAAGGAAGTGGATGTTCTGTCATTAACTAGTGTTTATAGGGCACAAGTTAGATGAACCCTCATTATAATAATAAGTATAGATATAGATATACTATACATTAGATACGGAAACCATTTTGAATATTTTTGAATATTTCAATGGGTAGACTGATTGGGCAGCTTTCATCCAACGGACAGATACGAAGAGATCGTCCAAAGCGTTCTCTCTCTCCCCCTAGCATTAGGGTTTTGTTTCCATTCCCTCTCTATTTGACCGACTGCCTGGCCCCCCTCTCTTTCAATCAATCTCAATTTGGTTTTACTGCTTCTTGTTGTCTCTCCTTTTCCTCTTTCTCTGTCTTGCAAAGCTTGATCCTCTCTCTGTCTCTCTCTCGCGCGAAGCCCTGGCAATGGTAACCGGCAGCAAACAGCAAGGTCTTGGGTTCCTAATTCAGCCTCTCTTCGTGATAACCTAGTGACTTCCATTCGCGAGTTCCATCTCTCTGTTTGCAATCTCCTTTCGCGAACCATTCTTGATCATCAAAAGATTTCCCTTCGAGTTCCATCTCTTTGTTTGCGATCTCTCTATTCTGCCAAAGCGGTTGGTGCGACGTGCTATGTATTGCGTTTCTTCGATTAGGTACGATTAAATCTTTGTTTTCGAGGTTTGGTTACTTTCTTCAATCAGCTATGGACTACATCTTTGTTTTTGAGGTCTGGTCTTTGTTTGGGCAAGTTTGATTTCTGTTGAAAGCTAAGTCAGCCTTCGACATTTGGTCTAGGGTTACTATGGTGCGCTATGAACATTGTCAAAGAATGTCTAGACTCGTTAAACTTCATAACATAAGTTATACATTTTTTGTATTGCTCATGTAATTTTCTATCCGTCTGTTTTTTTCTTAATAATTGATCAAACAAATCTTTGTACTGTCCTGATAAATCGTTGTCAAAAGCCTTGAATATAGAACAAAGATTTAATGTCATTTGAACTTCGTACAAGTTTTCTTGAGACCTCATTATCCTGTACCACCTATCCCAGTATGGTGGTGGCAAAATGCATCAGATGAAGCTAAGGGATGGGCAACTCGTTATACAGTACGTCTTAATTTGTGGTCTGAAGTAATGGGTGGGGGAAATATTGATTAGAATTTGTATTGCTATGTACTCCATAATTCACTATTGTATTGTAATGGATATTAGTATTAAGAGTTGAAGTACTGATTAATTTATGAAAATGCTAATTGGAAAAAGAAAGTGTGTAACATTTTTTTAACTTCTATATTTTGTTAAATGTAACTTCTAAGTATTAATTATTATAGTGGAACCTAACAAATATAACTTTTAAGTACAAATGATATTTCAAAATTTGTTGGCCTCTTTTTTCGTATCACGGAACACTTATATATTTTATAGTTATGGTCAAACGATAAAAAAGTGAAAAAAATTAAGTACCATGAAACACTTAAATATTTAAAAAATATACATATTTAAATATTCACACTTAAATTTTTACGTATCACATAACACTTAAAAAATAATAATATTTTTTTAATAACCAAGCTCCGGTTAATTTTTAAATATTATTTTAATTAATGGTGAATTTTTTATATTTCTTCAAATTAAAAATCAATACAACACAAAATTTATTTTGATACCACACAAATACTTAAAATAAAAATAATTAAATATAAAATTCTAAATGTTTCTAAAATAGAAGAAGAAAAAAAAAAAAAAAACCGCAGTGGAGACTAGGGGACTTATATGTAAATTGTGCTGTGGGCCCCCCCTATTTTGTCGGGCGGGGGGGGGGGGGGGGGGGGGTGAGTAGCAGGTCTCTAGTCCAAGCCATGTTATCAGATTTAAAGCTGACAGGAGAAAAGTAAAGGCGTCAGTTGTACTTCATTTTTCTATCATTGATAATGTTATCTTTGTTACTGATTAAGGAAAGAAGAAAGAAAGGAAAGAAAAGGAAGGCACAGAGAGGGGAGAAAAGGCAAAGTCCATTGGCCATTGTGGAATTGTCAGGACCCTTGGCAAAGAGTGGAATACCAGTGGACAATACTGCAACATATCATAAAGAGGACCTTGAGGGAGCCAATTAGAAAACCATAAGAAAGTTGCAGAGGGCAACAATTTTGTGCTGTTGGCCATGAAGTTAAATATCACTGTAGGTTTTACTACTTTCCAATGGAAAAAGTTTGTGACCTGTTATAATTTTATTTGATGTTGGGATGTTTCTTATTTTTGATATCCTTTTGATGCTGAGGTAGAACAGCTGTTTTATTTTCCTTCTTTGCGTTGTAGAATGACCATAAGTTTGGAAGGGATAAGCTATCTTTCTTCCTTATGTTTCTTTAATATATTTGCTAAATGATATTTTGGCAGGGTTCATTTGAGATCCCTCGAGGTCAGGCCACTACTGGTAGAGATATTGAAATGGGAGCACAACGTCCAATGAATTCAGGAGAATTGGGCCTGGATAGCTTCTTTAAGCAGGTGGCTATAACTTATTGGTGTTCCCTTTCATTGCCAATCAGAAGGAATACATGTCATTGGCTTTTCTGTCTTGTTTCCCTTTTCCTCCCGTTCCTCTTCAATGCAGCTAGTCAAGAACCCTTTTAAACCATATTTCCTCGTATGACATCAAGCTTTTGGTCCTTGGCAGGTCCAAGAGATTGAGAAACAATACGAAAAGCTGAATAAACTACTAAAAAAGCTTCAGGTATGTGGCTTTATTGTATTTTGGCCTGCGTGACCGTGTGGATGCTTAGTGTTTGTAGAATTAGCAGTGGCTTCATGCATTGCACAAAAATAGTACGTATAAGAAAATTATATGATTGATAATAGTTTGCAAGGAAATTTATTTTTGCACTCCCCTGCCATACATATGCACTCTTATTTTTGTCCTTGCGTGAAATCGGAAGATTGCCCCACTGTGTGTGACGTAAATAAATAGGGAATAATAAATCAAAGGTAGCCTTGTAATTTCTCATGAATAACAGCAAAAAAGCAGAGGGAACATGTACTAAAGGAGAGTGCGAAAATTATTTTTCATTTGGAAATCAAAAATAAGATCTTAGTTTTATAAAAAGAGAAATAAGATCTTAGTTTTATAAAATTAAAAAGATCTTAGTTTTATAAAAAGTGTGATGAATTGTTTTAGAAAATTATTTTAATCACACATTTTTTAAAAATTATTTTAATCACACAACAGCTTTGTAAGTACTAAGTTCTGGATTAGCACTTACCCTGTTGCTCCTGTTATTTGCTGCTGTGTTTGGCCACTGCTGCGTGTGGCTGCTGTGTTTGTGTGTTTATTGCAGTTATTACTTGTAATTGATAGCATCTTTGGTAGTGTATTAATTCAAGAAAAGTAATTACTCGAAGTAGAGGATGGGTGTTGTAGCTAAAAAACCAAAAAAAAAAGAAAATCATATTTTAAATGTGAAGTAAACATTAAGATTTGATAAACCACTGCTACTGTGATAAAAATGGGATTTTGATATTAGGATTAAATCTTTTTTGAAATTTTCGAACTATGAGATTTTGATTTTGGTGCAATTTTAAGTGTTGAAGATTTGTCGCTTTGTTTACACCTTTCCCATTGCGATACATACATCTGAAAAGTGACTGCTGTCTTTCCTTGTAAGGATGGGACAGCCGTCCTCTTAAGTGTCTGTAGGTCTCCTTTAGAATAGGAGTATGGTTTGGTACTAGCCAACCTAGTGTACTAATGGTTGGGGCCAATTGTGCTAAAGGTAAACCACATATTGTATAAAATATGTGATCATCAAGGATTTCTGTATTAGCTTAGCTTACTGGAATTTCACACTTTGCCAGGTGAATGTTGCGATGGAGGTTGTATATGAACTTGCGATTTGAATGCAAACTTAATATTTGGAGTAGTGGAAGATCCATCACTAAGCGGCCAAGTAAGCCGCGGAGTGCTTCAAATGTAAATTCCAACTTCATATTTTGTTACACATGGACTTAGAACATAACCTCTAAGTACGGGTTTGTGTCTTTATCTTCTGTCTAGTAGGACTTTAGATAATAGTGCCTTTAATCATCCCTAGATGGAGCAGGAAAATTAGATATGTAAACATAGGAATTTGTATGTGACTATTGCTTAATTTTAACTAAAATTTATCTCAAATTTTAATTGTTCCATTCTTCAATGCAACTACTGAACTGGCATTATGTGACACTGGAAGTTTGAGGCAAGATTGCACTTGTTCTTATGCTAAGAAATATGCATGGTCCTAAATATGCAGTTGGGCAACATATGTTTGCTGTCCTAATTGTTGTCTTATGTTCTATGCTTCAGGACCAAGTAGAAATGCTTCTTCCTATAGTGATAGAGGAGAATGCAATTCCACCAAACTGGTATGCTGATATTGGAGTTCATGGCCTATACATGCTTTTTGATGAAATTTGTGGAAAACAGAGAAAATAAGTACTAGGTATTTCTTTTATTATGTGCTCATTTGCTGGAGCTCACTGTGGTTTACCCGATGTAATCTTTAATGTTTCAAAGACTAGGGGTTATCTGGGTTCAAGCCTTGGTACGGTCGAGCTCACTGTGGCTCTGCATTATGTGTTCAATGCTCCTCAGGACAGGTTATTGTGGGATGTTGGTCATCAGGTGATTGATACCCTACTTCTTATGGAAAACAATAACATTTTCATGGATTGTAGTCCTTAACTGGATATTACCTAAATGAATTCTGCAGTCTTACCACACAAGATCTTGACCGGAAGAAGAGACAAGATGCACACAATGAGAGAGACAAATGGGCTATAAGGTTTTACCAAGCGATCGGAAAGTGAGTATCATAGCTTTGGCACGGGTTGTACATATTTTCGATTTTTAATTATATCTCATGTTGTGTGGTTCTGACTGGACTTAATTGTATCTTTGCCATAAAAATTCATACTAAACATGAGATGCATATTCAAAGGATGAACATTTCATCCAAATTCGGAAAATTTTCTACGGAACATGGAAATTATGTTCGGCCTGTTGATTTTATAATCTATCAAAATTTGGTATTATAACCAACAAGTAGTGTCAAGCTGAGAATCTAATCACTCTTTCTCTGGGTACTCCACAGGTGCATTTGGACTGTCTGTATGGTAAGATGAGGGCAGTGTAAAGTCGATAATCTAAACTTTTAGCTGAAAATCTTATTATTGCGCAGGTTTCTACTTCTTTTCTCATTGCCTAGCTAAGTTATTGCTTATTTTAACAGGAAAAAAAAGAAGGTTGATCGTTTTTCTCTTTTGTTAATTAGTGAAATAATATGTATTCTTTTCGTGGTGCCTGGACTTTGACATGAATGAATAAATTCACTCATGTAGCCTTATGAGTTCAAGGTTGGAGCTCTCCCAGAGAAAGAGCAGAAGCGTGATCTTGTTGACAACCCCAATGGCTTGTTCTTTGCACATGCTGCACCCAAACCCCTACCAGCTTTGTATACAGTAACATAAGGTATGAATGTTGGGAAAGGTGATGCCCATTACTATGTTTATCCTTGGTTTACTAAGCATCTTTTTGATCGGTGCCTGCTTACTCTTTCTTGTTAGCATTAGAACTTCATTTCTTGCATAATCCTTATCTAATAGTTAGGGGGTCCTATAGTGGTAAAAAAATAAAGAGAATCATACTCTAAACTTGCAAAAATCTGCCAACCGGCACATCATTTTTGGGATTGGTTGTGTTAAAAAAAAAACCATTTCTTAACTCACCATTTACCCCACACAAACGGCCTTGGGTACTACTCATATGTACTCTAAACTTGACTAATTATATATTGTTTTAAAAACCAAATGCAGATGTCCATTAAAGAAAGCTCATGGGTTACTCGCTGTTCCTATAGCAATTGTAGTGTAAATTGAAATCTCTTTGAATTAGGCCATTTGAGGTTCAATGCCAACATATGTTTCTCGGCACTTAAGTACTGCAGAAGGTAGAAAGTAGTCTGTTTTTTCTTGTGCTAAAATAACTTCTAATGTTCCAGTTTAATTTTCTTGAGATTTGAGCTATTTATTTTCTTGAAATATTTTCTGATTAATTTTTGTTGTTACACAAATGATGATGTTGTTGCCACAGTTGATAGTTTCCCCTCGAAGCTTTGCTGATATCTGCTGTCATTTGTAATTAGTAGTATTGCCAAAAAACGTGGAAGATTGATGATTAATTTGACTCTTTTGCTTGATTTTTAAGTTTGGAGTTTATGTGCTTTTTGGTTGGTATATATTTTGCCAATCTTTTATCCTTTTTAAGCCTCGAACGACATATGATTGTTGGGATTTATGGTGTAAATCTAGTACTTGATATTCTCTTCTCTCCGTAGTGATTTTTTTTCCTTTTAAATGGGAATTGAGATTCTAGCAATCCACTTGCTATGTCATTGATTTTTTTGTTTAATATCATAAAAGAAGTTTTTTGATGCTATTAATTATGTGTGGTTTTTGATAGTTTATTTTATTGGATATGCGGTGTTTATTAATTTGGTTAGCAGAAAAAAAAATTGATCTTTTATTACAGAGAATAACTTACAATCACGGTTTATAATTGAACCGTGATTGTAGGTGTCCAACAATAATCACAGTTTTATACAACACTGAGATGATAGATAGACTTTTTAATCACAGTTATTGAACCTTTAGTCACGGTTTTACTATTATTGGACCGAGATGGTAGATGGACTTTTTAATCACAGTTATTGGACCTTTAATCATGGTTTTATTATTGGACTGAGATTGTTTGCGTCACTTTAGATCACAGTTTGTAAGTGATGAAAACAAACGGGCTTTTCATTACACCCGAATACACCACGGAATTAGAACCGAGATTAAAAGGTTTAACATCACGGTTATTTACCGTGATCATTGCCTCTGTTTGTAGTAGTGCCCTCTCTCCCCCTAGCATTAGGGTTTTGCTTCTTCCAGCATAAACCACCGTTCCCCCCCCCCCCCACCCCCACCCCCAACAAAATAATGGGTAGTGGCGCTACAGGAGGAGACTGAGGAAGACCTTCAAAAGGACGTAAAGGAAACAAATCGTGTGATGTTTTTTATGGGATGTGAATTTCGGTTTCATTTTCCATCTCTCTTTGGATGAACCTTCCTCTTCCACGGGAAACATTGCCTCAGAAACCACCTCGGCTTCAAGGATCGGCAACCTTCAGCAACAATCAAGTATCGGCGACCTTCAGCCGCGAGGCTTAGGTAAAAACCCATCTCTCTTTCTGTCTTGATGTTAGATTTTGATACTCCATTTTGTTTTTGTCCCGTAATTTTGATACTCCGATTTCTATCGGTTATCTTTATCCAAGGGAAGGAATGTTATTTGATTGTCTCTTCGTCAAGGAATGTTCAACCCTCAGGATCAAATTTTGTTGATGTTATTTGAGCCGTACCCTGCTTTTCTTACAGGATCAAATTTTCTTTAACCCTTAAATATTTTTTTTTGATAAGCTCAGTTTGCTTGATGTTATTTGATTTGGGAAGGAATGTTAGGCACGTGTCTTTAGTGCAATACGTGGTTGATTTTGGAAAGGAGTTCTTTACCTGAGTTGGGAAGGATATGTTAATTAGGAACCATATCAGATTTTAGTGCTGTGATTTGAATTAGTTGCTGCGATTTGCTCTAGGGATTTTGTTAGTTAGTATTGTGATTTAGTTTCTAGGATTTGCTATGGGGTTTGAATTAGTTGCTGTGATTTGTTCTATTGATTTGTGGTTTTGTATCTGCAATTTAGTTGATGCGATTTGTTCTAGGGATTTTGTTAGTTTGTATTGCGATTTGGTTGCTGCAATTTTGTATCGGCGATTTTCCTTAGTTGCTGCTATTTTGTGTCAGGGATCATATTCTAGGGATTTCTTTGTAGCTTCAGAATCAGTAGGTTTGCTTGAAGATATATCCTAAGGTAATCGTTGCAAGAACCAAAGACAGAACCAAAGGAACTCAGGTTGCCAAAAAGCAGGTCTGTTTGCAGATATATATTCGTTACACTCATGTCGAAATCTTAACTCTGTCATGATAATCTGTTTCCAAGAAACATTCACGGAGCATCCCGAAATACACGCGTCATTTCTTCTTTCTATTCTCTTGCTTTATAGTTCCTTTGGTTTGCAGCCGCAATCCCTATTTGCAGTGATTGCCGCACCACAAGAAATCCTCCTGAACATCACCATTGTGGAGTGGTTTGGTCCAACCTAAACACTATGGTGCAACGTCGCAGCCATTCTCATCCGGCGACTTGGGGTAAGTACCCATCCTTTAAAAAATGGCTGTTGAAGTTAAGGAAAGACACCAATCTTCATGCTATTTCCTTATTTCTTTAGCAAGTATTGATTGTGTTGTTCTCTTTTATGTAGTTATAATTTTTTTAGTTTTTATTTTTGAAGACAACTCAAGCATCCACTAAGGTAATTATTTAAGTGATTTTGTTGTTCTTCATGCTTCATTTTACACCCAGTATTTCGGTTATTTGCTGAATGTATTTTTTCCTTTACTTTTTTAATTGGTATGCTGATTTTGGTTGGTTTGGGATGATATATGTGAATTGGAGGTGGTGTCTAAGTAAGTACCAAGATTTTTTTGTATTTTTTGGGTGTTAATTTCTGATTTTTGTGTGTGATTTGTTAACTCATTTGCTCTAGGTGTGGTGTCTGAGCAAGTAATGTACTTAACCCCAAGGTAACTTAAATGGCCGTACATATGTTTTTGTAATTTTACTTCTATTGAAATTTTTGTCATTAGTGCTTGTTGTAATGTTGAAAAGATGTTTTGCTTAGAGTGATGCTTCATCCATAAAGAATGTCCACCAGTCCTTTTACTACTTGGCTTTGCATTCAGTAATTTCGCTGCATGTTTTTATTTGTTTTCATTGGGTTTATTGTTGGTTATGTCATGTTCTTTTGTGTTTTGTTATATACTTGATTAACTTATGGAAAAATTGGTTTTTCCTTACATTCCAAGTAGAGTATAATGAATAGAACTTTTCTTACATGTTGTCTAGGTATTCTTAATCTTTACTTGAGTGAATATCTTTTTTGCCGTAAATTTGAGTATAATGAATAGAAATTTCCTTTCTTTTCCTCCTGATGTAGGGTGCTTTTCAATTTTTTGTGATTGTACTAAGGATTTTAAAGGCCATTGTTATGTATCAAATTAAGATGCTTCCATTTATTTTCGGATCCTCTTCGTATTGTAGGTCATCATGGCATTTGCAAGAAATGCTTTCATTGTTAGGAACATTCACGTTGTGAATCTAGACACTTTCAGCATTTAGTGTCTACATGGTACCAATAGCTCTTGCGATCTACATACTTTCAATTCGAAGAACTGTTGGTTTCTAAGAATATTAGTTGGAATTCATTTAGGTTGTTGAGATTTGTAATTTGAGTTGTAGTTTGGAGAGAATGCGGACACAGGCGTCGGTCATAAAATATTTTATTTTTCTTTTCCCTCTTGAAAATGTATTCTTTTCACTTTAATGTTCGAATGATTATCTTTTGCTTGCAACTTGATCTTCCCTTGATTTGTTTGTGCAATTTTGTCCTGATGCTTTCGCATCAATTAGTTAAGAAATTCAATTAGGGCTTTTCTTTTTACCATTTTTTTGGGGTATCCACGATGAATCCATCGACTTGGACTTTTATTTTTACTAATGTGTGTGTACTCTGAGTTGATTGGAGCTTGGGATTTATTTAAGGTCCCATTTGACTTGAGTGAATCTTTAAGTAGCCTAATTTGTCCTCCTTATTATCACACTGGCTCTTTAAAAAGAAAGATTTCCACTCTTTGTAATAATCAACACTAGAGTAAATTTTGATTGTTAATTTTTAAAATTGCGACATGATTAGTAGGAAGCATTCATTTGCATGTCAATTGTCAACCCAGTTTATCATATTTATGAAATTTGTATGGGTTTGAGGTAGAAACAAATCAAATTGATTTTCTTTTTTGCTTTCCCTTTTAATTTAATTGTCCAGAATCTAGAATTTGTGACTTTCTTGACATTGTTTAGGTCTAAGTATCATATATTTTGCGCTTTTTATTCTATAGAGTGAGATGTTTCATTGTATGAGAAGAAAATTATTGTGTAGGATTTATCTACATTTTGTTAGTATAAGGTTTCTTTTATTTTCAAATGTCAGTTGGTTTTTGTGATAAGTGGGAGCTTAACATCATCTACTTTAGTAGATAAGCGTATTTTCTCTATTTTTCTTGCTGAATCGAAACATTGTTTTATTTAAGTGAACTTTCGGATTTGAATCTCTAATTTGCAGCTGTTGGTGGCGGTAAAGAATTGTGATAGCGGATGTTGATCATATGATAAAGATTGTACAGAGACTAATATGGTTAAGCAGGCTCTAGATTTATATTTACACTTAACACCATAAGCCCTGAAATACCCTCTGCTCTTTCGATTTTGTAGTTGTTCAGTTGAAAATGCTAGAGCTCCAAAGTGTTGATACAATTAGTTTGCTTCCATAAAAGTGGTCAAAAAGTTCATTTGAATCTCACATTTGTATTCTACTTTATAGGCCCAACTTGTTTAGTTTTTTCATAGTTAGATTGTCGTGAATGCAACTCAATAAAAAAATCCGTCAAAGTAATTTTTTTCCCCCATGTGCCAAAAATTTTCAAGTGATCAATTAGATATTAGTTGCTTAGCTTTTTTTATTTGCTTACTATATAATTTTGGTTGGTGTAATTGCTTCAGTCGGATCGATCGATGATGGGAGAAGTGCAGATTTTACTGGAATCTCATCAGTGTGACCATAAATTAATGTCAAACTAAAATCTCATCTCAAATTAGTGTGTGTTGTAGTGAATGGTGCTTTAGAACTTCATGATTGGATGACAAGTTTGGAGAATGTAATTCATTATTTTATTTTTTGTTGAACGACTTCGTTTGTCTCCTCAAAGTGTGAGTTTTTTCTTTGTGATTTCACCTTTTACATGATCGATAGCAAGAGATAATGTCCATTATGTGTCATCGTATAATTATTGTTCGATGGGCAAATATTGGTTTACTATTTTTGCCAATTGCCTTCCAGCAATTTTTTTTAATTTTCAATCAAGTGCCTTCAGGGATAGGCAATTGGGTGGTTTCGGTTATTCAACCCTTTAATGTTCAACATAATTTTGGATTTGCTTTTATTGATAAAGGACTATGTGGTTTTCTATTTTAGGGGGCATGAAGTGATGAGAAGGAAGTGTGGGTTATTTTTGACTGAATTGCTATTGGGGGTGCTGCGGTTCTCACCGTCGATTCTGTGAAAGCCAATTTTGGTCTTTGGAACGGGAAAAACTCTTATCCAACATATAGAAAAAGAGGTGACTTTAATTTAGCAACAGTGCCGAGTTCTATTGTCCTATTGAAGTGCCAACTATGTTATCTATTTAAAAAAATGCAAGCTATGGAAAGAGAAAATTGTTATTGTGGAATCATCCTATTATTGTGCTTTGTTAAGGCTACTATTGCTACATTAGTGCGGATGCTATTGGACGCAAAGGGTGCTAGAGAAATTATGTGCCGATGGTGGCTTCATGTGAGTGTTTATATTATGTATGGATTTACATTGCAATTTCTTGCTGGATAGCCTTGGATGGCATGGTAGGACTACAAATTCTTGTGTTTTTGTTTATTTTGAGTTGTACAATGGATCTCCTCCAACCTAAGTTTAGGTTTATCTAAAGGAACGTAGGTTTGGAATTGGAATTTGAAAAGCCATGGTTGCTGTTGTAGTCATGCGAACTGCTTTGTTTTTGTTTGTCTTTTTTGTTTTTTGGTTAAATTTTAACGTGGTATACCTCCAACCTAAATTTTTGTTTATAGCAATAGGTGAAATGTCTTCATTAATGACAAATTGTTTAGGCACACTCTTCTTGGATCTTTGTTTATAAATTATTTGGTAGTCAATGAGCAAGGTGATCACTTAGATACATGTGTGTACTTATTACGAAAGTCTAAGAGAGAGAACGATGACTACGGAAGGGCTATCAATATGTTCTCTTCGGACTAGAGTGAGAAGACTGTTAGAGGTCTCTAATTGCTTCATTAAGCTATGCTCAGTTATTTTTATATTTGTTGCGGTAGTAAAGGATGTTATTTAACTTTCGAAAAGCTCAAAGAATAATTTAGGATTGTTATTGGAAATCATTATAATTGTCTTAACCTTCATCACATGGCGATGCCTTATATTATTTGAGTTTGCTTAAGTACACTACGGAAACAGTTATGACCATAGCTGACTTTCTTCCTGAACTGTAGCCTCTTTTGGATCTCACTATTTTTTTGATGGCTTAATCTTTTCAGTTTTTTTTTTATTGTACTCAAGATATGTCCAATGAATCAAGTTTCTGTAATAGTTTATATCAAAATGCCTAACGCATCAAGCTTCCTTAATATTTTTATTTAAACGCCCATTGAATTAGGTTTCCTAAATAGTTTATATTTAATGTTGAAAAGTGTTCATCACTGAGTTGTGTAATCAGAGGTGGCTAATTATTGCATTATTGGGCACTCTACTGTGTAGCTAAGGCTTTAACGTGTTTGGGCACTCTGCCGCATGCGAATTTTCTCCTCTTCGATATCCTCAAAAGGTTTGGAATATAAGTTCTATTCATGGAATTGAGTGCAAGTTTTTGTAGTACTAATGGATAGTTACTACCAATTAGTAGTTTCCATTATTATCTGCTTCTCTTCCAATGGATTTTGTTTTGCTTAAGTTCTTTACCCTCAATCTCATATTTTGTTTAATTCGTGCAATCACTGGATTCATGCATGACTTTTGATGATTGAGATATGGGTTCTGGGCTTTCAACCTAGGGCTCAAAAGGGGGCTATTCAAAATTTACCGTTGGATTGACACACTTTCAAAGTTAATGGATAGATCAGGTGATGACTCCTTTCTCCCTCAAATTTACGCATTTCTTGATTATACTTTTTTCCCCCTAAACGCAGAGCGATCTCTATCTCTATGTCCATTCCCTCCTCTCACGGCTTCAGTGAAAAGTGATAATCAAACCACTGGGTTTGTCTCCCTTGCCTTCAAAATCCTACAAATCAAACCCTAATCGATGAGAAGAGCACGTTCAGATATCAAACCATTGGGCCTGTCCACCACCATTGGTACAGATCGATGAATCAAGGGTATGGAAAGCGCGTTTAGTAAACCACTGGTACTGATCGATAAATAGTTGTCTAGGTATGGAAAGTGCCTTTCGCAATCAAGCACCCATGAATTTTTGACGTTTGAGTTTTCCTATATGCAGGTCCTTAGCTTTAATCAAAAGGTCAAGGTATATGATTTTCTATTCTTGATTTTCTAGGTATGGAAAGCGCATTGAGTTTTCTATTCTTTCACACACTTTTTGGTGTTTGGCGCATTGAGTTTTCTATTCTCAACATGTGTGTTTATAAATGCGTATACTTGCAGTCCATGTGACAAGCTGGAAAGCACAACACGTGTTGAACTCCTTTGTATATAGGGCTCTTTCAGCTGATCACTAATTGTTTGGTAAAAGCCTCAATGAAAAAATCTATTTTGATCCATAGTTGTACGTAGATGATTAACGTTGATAGAGGTTTAGTCTAAGCATCTAAGTCCTTGAATGTATAGTATTGTGTCTATTGCCTTTATAATTTTATCTATATGAGAAAACACCAAACTTTTTTTTTTTTAAATGTACACTTAAGCAAAAATCTTTTAAGGGTTACAGAGAACTCTTAAGCAAAACACGCACAAATGTTGAAGACTCACATAGAAAACTTTGATACATTTGATTGGCAGTCATGGTAAGAAGTATAGTGCTCCTTCAGCAGCTAATCACTAACTGTCTGATAAAAAGCCTCAATTAATGTTAAATGGGAATTAGTCTAAGCATCAAAGTCCTTAAGTGGGTACTGTTTTATCTATTTGTTTTTTAATTCTATATCATCAATCAACATTAAATGAGTGCTGTTGGATATGGGATTATAACATTAAATAGTTTGTGCGTGACTGAACTTGAATATTTGCATTATGCTTGTTAGCTCTCTCTGATTTTTGTAATTAGGAATGCTCTTTTTCTATTCAAAACCTCGACATAGCAGAACAAATACAATTAGTTTTTTTAAATGTGTTTTTGTTTTTTCAGGAGTGACATCTACAAGTTTACAATTACGAAGATCACAAGAGTTTCAAAAGAGCTATCTCAACTACGTCATTGCCCTTCCCTTTGTCACAATGTATGGTGATAAGCGGATAACTGGTATCGGCACTTCTTTCTCTAGACTGTAGGATTTTAGGAAGGGATTTCATGACCTAATCTTTTAGGTATCTATTTATCAATTCACTTATTGCGATTAATTCATGTTATGTATTTTTACAAATTTTTTTTGTGTCTAATTTGCATTGAATTTTTCTCGATTAGTATATTGGATACGGACTAAATTGTGCATACTTTGGACTTCTTTGATTGGATTGTGTTTGGTATTAAAGTTTGCATGTAGTTATTAAAATAGTAAGATTGAAACCCTATGCGACATAAGTTGCACTGCATTCTTTTCTTATGTCAATTTCTAACTTTTGAACTTATAGGCCGCTTTCCTACTTTTGTGTGACTATAAATTAATGTCAAACCAAAATCTCATCTTCTCAAATTAGTGTGTTGTAGCGAATCGTGCTTTTGAATTTCTTGATTGGACGACAAGTTTGGACATTGTGATTCATTATTTTACTTTTTGTTGTACGACTTCAGTTGTCTCCTCAAGGTGCGAATTTTTTGTTTTTGATTTCACCTTTTACACGATTGATAGCAAGAGATAATGTCTATTATGTGTCATCATATAATTGTTGTTCAGTGGGGAACCATTGGTTTACTACTTTTTGCCAATTGCCTTCCTACAAATTTTTTTTAATTTTCAATCAAGTGTCTTCAGGTACGGGCAACTGGGTCGATTTGGTTATTCAACTCTTTAATGTTCAACATAATTTTGGATTTTCTTTCATTGATAACGGACTAAGTGGTTTTCTATTTTTGGGGGCATGAAGTGATGAGAAGGAAGTGTGGGAGATTTTTGACAGAATTGCTATTGGGCGCTGCGGTTCTAACCGGCAATTCCTTAAATGCCATTTTTGCTCTTTGGAAAGGTAAAAACTCTTCTCCCATGTATAGAAAAACATGTAACTTTACTTTAGCTACAGGGCTGAATTCTATTGTGCTATTAAATTGCCAAATATGTTACTCATCTATTGAAAAAAATGCAAGCTAGGGGAAGAGAAAATTGTTACCGTGAAATCATCCTATTGTTGTGCTTTGTTAAGGTTACCATTGCGACATTAGTGAGTATGCTTTTGGACACAAACGGTGCTAGAGAAATTATGTGCCGATGGTGGCTTCAGGTTAATGTGTATACTATGTATGGATATACGTTGCAATTTCTTGATATGTAAGCAACAAGGTTGGGGATTAAAATCTGGATAGCCTTGTTTGGCTTGGTGGGACTACAAGTTCTTGTGGTTTTGTTTATTTTGAGTTGTACTATGGATCTCCTCCGACCTAAGTTTCTATTATCTAAATGCACCTAGGTTGGGAATTGGAATTTGGATAGCTATGGTTGGCATTGTAGTAATACGAACTGCTTTGTTTTTGGTTTTTAAATTTTATTGTGGTATTGCTCCAACCTATGTTTTTGCTTATAGCAGTAGTTGAAATGGCTTCGTTAATGACAAATTGTTTAGGCACACTCTTCTTGGATCTTTGTTTATAAAAAATGTGGCGGTCAATGAGCAAAGTCATCACTTGGGTACTTGTGTGTACTTTTTTTGAAAGTCTAAGAGAAAGAGCGATGACTAGAGAAGGGCTATGCTCATGTTTTCTCTTAGGACTAGTGTGAGAAGACCGTTGGAGGCATCTAATTGCTTCATTAAGCTATGCTCGGAATGTTATTTTTGGTTTTTTTTTTGGTGGGACGAAAAGATGTTATTAACTTTCGAAAAGGTGAATGAATAATTTAGGATTTTTATTGGAAATCAGTAGAATTGTGCTCCCGTTAATCGCATGCCAATGCCTTGTATTATTTAGGTTTGCTGAAGTACACTATGAAAACAGCTATGACCAGAGATGACTTTCTTCCAGAACTATTACCTCTTTAGGATCACACTATTTTTTTGGGTGGCTTAATCTTTTTAGTTTTTTTTTTTTAGTTTTGTTTTGATTACATAATTTCGGTGAGTTTCTGTAATAGTTTATATCAAAATGCCCTACCCATCAAGTTTCCTTAATTTTTTTATTTAAATGCCCAATGAATTAAGTTTCGTTGATACTTCATGTTTAATGATGAATAGTGTTCATCGCTGAGTTGTGGTAATATTAGAGGTGGCTAATTATTACAGAAACAACGGGGACTTTTTGAAATATGTAGTCACAAACTACCTTTTCAATGTTTTAAATGGTTGAGATTGACCAAGAGTTTTGCTCCAATGGCTACGAACATCGAATTCTAACTTCCCCTCACGCCCCCTCCCCCCCCAAATAAAAAAAATGTGAAGTCCAATTTCAATGGTCCAGATTAATAGTCCAAGATTAATTTTGGAATGTTTTGATGACTGAGATAAGGATTCTGGTCTTTCTACCAACGGATCAAACGAGGGCGATTCAAAATTTACCGTTGGATTGACGCACTTTCAAAGTTAATGGACAGATCAGGTGATGACTTCTTTCTCCTTTAGATTTACGCATTTCCTGATTATATTTTTTTCCCCCTAGACGTGGAGAGATATCTCTCTCTCTCTCTCTGCATTCCCTCCTCTCATGGCTTCAGTGAAAAGTTATAATCAGACCACCGGGTTATTCTCCCTTGCCTTCAAAATCCTACAAATCAAACCGTAATCGATGGAAAGAGCACGTCTACATGTCAAACCACTGGGCCCGTCCACCGCCACTAGTACTGAACGATGAAGCAAGGGCAAGGAAAGCGCCTTTAGTAAACCACCGGTACTGATCGATAAATAGTTTTCCAGGCATGGAAAGCTCCTTTAGCAATCAAGCACCCATGACTAGCCTTCTTTTTGACCTTCGGGTTTTCCTCTATGCAGGTCCTTAGCATTAATCAAAAGCTCAAGGCATATGATTTTCTATTCTTGATTTTCTAGGTATGGAAAGCGCATTGAGTTTTCTATTCTTTCACATACTTTTGATTGTCTGGCGCATTGAGTTTTCTATTTTCAACTTGTGTTCATAAATGTGTATACTCCTAGTCCATTTGACAAGTTGGAATGGACAACACGTGTTGAACTCTTTGTATATGGGGCCCTTTCAGTTGATCAGTAACTGTTTGATAAAGGCCTCAATGAAAAAATCTATTTTGATCCATAGTTGTTGATGGTTAACATTGATAGAGGTTTAGTCTAAGCATCTAAGTCCTTGAATGTATAGTATTGTCTATTTCCTTTCTAATTTTGTCTATATAACAAAACCCCTAACTTTTTTTTAAAAAAATGTACACTCACAAACGTACTTTTTACAACATTGAATGGCTAAGATTCATTGTAAAATTTGGTCTAACGGTTAGAATTACTTCTTCCATACTATTTTTCCCCCTCAAAAATGTCAAATCCAAAGCCAAGTGTTAAGGGCCATTGTATCCAAATCCAATAAAAAATTGAAGGGATGTTGGACTCAATCTAAATTTGGGCAATTGTGACTAACCAGTAATCACTACTACCACTATCTTTTCATCTCTCTTCAATTCGAAAGAAAGCCTTTTCTCTGCAACTTTCCATATTAAATTTGAAACCCACACAACTTACTACCTCTGTGATCGTTTCTCTAACAAGTTTGAAATCTTCAAATCCATGGCCACTAGCAGCTGCATATAGTTTACTGTTAGTATTTGTATATTCGAGTCTTGGAATCTTTGTTTTACCACTTCATTTGTCTATCTATATAGCAAAAGGTTACAGTAGTTGCTCTTATGCACTTACCACTTCGTTTGATTTCCATTTTTCCTTAGGTTGGCTGACCAAGTACCAGCCCGTTTAGTTGATCTCTGGACTGTACAAAGGATTTAATGCCTGGTGCTTCAAATTTCTACATTTTCACTTCTTAGCATTTGATTTTGGATTCAACTGGGTTATGGGATTTGTTGTAGAAAATTAATTAGATTATCTTTGATTCCATCGGCTGCCAATTATGTGAAAATTTAATCGGAAATCTTCTTCAGTGCTTAGGACTCATGTTTGTGGTGCTGTATCCTTTTGACATTATTTAGTCATGATATTGTGTCAATTGTTTTTCTTCCTCTTTTGGATGAACTTTTACTTCTGATGCTTGCACTTTTAAGTTGTTTTCATGTGGCAGCTATTTGATGGGACAGATGGAAGACGCTAGTACCTGCGACGAAGGGTTATACTCCCCCTTTCCTGTAGAACTGGGTCAAAAGCCTGCCACTTGGTTTTGTTAGTAAAAAGGTTTGAGACCAACAATCATTCTTATACCAAAAATGCAACTCTTTAATACCATATTCTTTTATCTAGACTGCAATGTTGTGGAAGTATTAGACTTCTACCTACTGTTGAATGATTATTAGCACATGGGTTTGGTGAATTTGTTTGGACTTTTTGGTTAGGATTAAATTTCTATACGCATTGGTTTGGCTATAATAATTTTGTGAAGTGATCCAATTTATCTAGATTTTTTTTTGGCCGTAAGTTGTTTCTTAGTTTTGATAGCCCTTTGAAGAATTTATGTGCGCTAATCGGTCTTAATGGATGTATAAAATTATATGTTACTATATTGGATATTGAATAAAATGTGCAAAAATTAGATTTCTTTAACTGGATTATGTTTGGTATTCAAGTTTGCATAAACTGCAACTTTGAAACCCCTTGCGACATAAGCTGCAATGCATTCTTTTTTCTTTTTCTCAATTTCTGATTTTTAAACTCATAGGCCACTTCCCTATTTTTGTGTGACTATAAATTAATGTCTAACTAAAATCTTATCTTTTCAAATTTTTGTTGTGTTGTAGTGAATGGTGATTTAGAGCTTCATTATTTAAGTCATAGATTGGATGACAAGTTTGGAGAATGTGATTCGTTATTTTATTTTTTGTTATACGACTTAGGTCGCCTCCTCAAAGTGAGAGTTATCCTTTGCGACAGGTACAGCTCCAGGCTTCACTAGGTTAGTTTCCCTTTTTACTGTATCGTAAATGGTTACCGGGGAAAATTTTACTTAGTGCACTTAATTCATGTTACGTATTTTTAACCGGATTGTGTTTGGCATTCAAGTTTGCATGTAGTTATTAAAATTGGAACTTCGAAACCCTTTACGACATAAGTTGCACTGTGTTTTTTTGTGCGTGTGTGTCAATTTCTGACTTTTAAACATTTAGGCCAGTTCCTGGTTTTGTGTGACTATAAATTAATGTCTTAACTGAAATATCATTTTCTCGAATTAGTGTATATTGTAGTGAATGGTGATTTAGAACTTAATTATCTAAGTCAAAGTTTGGAGAATATGATTTGTTATTTTATTTTTTTTTGAACGATTTCGGTTGTCCCCTCAGGGTGGGCGTTTTTTCTTTGTGATTTCACCTTTTACACGATCGATAGCAAGAAATAATGTCTATATGTGTCATCATATAATTATTGTTCAATGGGAAAGTATTGGTTTACTATTTTTTGCCAATTGCCTTTCTACAAGTTTTTTTAATTTTCAATATGGGCCTTCAGGCATGGCATAATTTTGGATTTGCTTTTGTTGATAAAGGACTAAGTGTTTTGTATTTTAGGGGGGCATGAAGTGACGAGAAGGAAGTTTAGGTGATTTTTGACAGAATTGCTATTGGGCGCTGTTGTTCTAACTGTCAATTCCTTTAAGCTATTTTTGCTCCTTGGAAAGATAAAAACTCTTCTCCCCGTAAAGCAAATATGGTGAGTTTTATTTAACCACAGGTTGGAGTTCTATTGTCCTTTTAAAGTGCCAACTATGTGACTCATCTATTTAGAAAAATGCAAGCTATGGGAATAGAAAATTGTAATTGTGTAATCATCCTATTGTTGTACTTTCTCAAGGCTACTATCGCTACATTAGTGTGGATGCTATTGGACACAAAGGTGCTGGAGAAATTATGTGCCGATGGTGTCTGCAGGATAATGTCTATACTTTGTAATTTACATTGCATTTCTTGATATGAGAGCAACTAGGTTGGGGATTAAAATTTGGATAGCCTTGGTGGGCATCGTAGGACTACAAATTCTTGTGTTCTTGTTTATTTTGAGTTGTACTATGGATCTCCTCCAACCTAAGCTTCTATTTATCGAAATGCACCTAGGTTGGGAGTTGGAATTTGGATAGCCATGGTTGGCGTAATAGTCATACGAACTGCTTTGTTTTTGTTTGTGTTTAAATTTTATCGTGGTATTCCTCCGACCTAAGTTTTTGTTTATCGCAATAGTTGAAATGGTTTGTTAATGACAAATTTGGGAAGGAATGTTGGGCACATGTCTTTAGTGCAATATGTGGTTGATTTTGGAAAGGCATTCTTAACCTAAGTTGGGAAGGATATGTTAATTGAGAACCATATCATATTTTAGTACAACAAGTGTTAATTTTTTGGACGTAAGCTATTTAATATGTTTATGTAAATCCCAACTTTTTCCTTTTGTTAATTGAGGCTTTTTTGGACCTAAGCAATTCATTCTTTAATCAATCTTTGTAAGGAATCATGCTAAAGGCTTACCTGGTCTAGAAAAAATGTTTAAGGGTTACAGACAACTCTTAAGAAGATCACGCACATATGTTGAAAACGCACACAGACAACTATGATTCGCAGTCATGGTAGAAGTGTACTACTGTATCGACTGATTACTAAATGTCTGATAAAAAGCCTCAGTTAATGTTAAATGAGGATTAGTCTAAGCATCAAAGTCCTTAAGTGGGTGCTGTTGTGTCTATTTCTTTTCTAATTTTATATCATCAATTAGCATTGAATGAGTGGTATTGGATATGGGATTATGAATATGGGAAAGTTTGGAAAGTTTGAATGACTTATAACTATTCTAATAGTTTGTATGTGACTGAACCTAAACTATAAGATTAATTAGAATATTTTCTTGATGCTTGATTAGTTCTCTATGAATTTTGTAATTAGTAATGCTCTTTTTCTATTCAAAACCTTGACATAGTTGAACAGATAAAGTTAATTTTTTTTGATTTTTTCAGGAGTTACGTCTACGAGTCTACAATTACGAAGATCACAAGAGTTTCAAAAGAGCTATCTCAAGTACGTCGTTGCACTTCCCCTTGTCCCAATGTATGGCGATAAGCCGATAACTGGTATCGGTACTTGTTTTTCTAGACTGTAGGGTTTTAGGAAGGGATTTCATGTCCTAATCTTTTGGGGTATCTATTTATCAATTCATTTTTAAAGCATTTGAGACTCATTTGTGGTATCCTCTTGTTGGTGTTGTGTTACTTCATCCTATTTTGGTGTCCGATTTCTAGTTTTTGATCTTCAGGAAGGATCTTTCTGTTCATTGAAAAGGTAATCCTTCAATGAATACGCATTTTTTGGATCTTCAGCTCATTGAAAAGGTATATGAAGAATACTGCACCTTCTCTCTTTTTTCCTTATGTTTGGAGGATTTTTTTGTCAATAAAAATAAAATTGAGCGAAAGATCCACTCTCTAGACGGTATCTTTGTTTATTTTGAGTTGTAATATGGATCTCCTCCAGCCTAAGTTTCTATTTATCTAAATGCACCTGGGTTGGGAATTGGAATTTGTGTAGCCATGGTTGGCGTAATAGTCATACAAACTGCTTTGGTTTTGTTTGTTTTTTAAATTTTATCGTGGTAGTCCTCCGACCTAAGGTTTTGGTTATACCAATAGCTGAAATGGATTTGATAAAGACAAATTTGGGAAGGAATGTTAGGCACATGTGTTTAGTGCTATATGTGGTTGGTTTTGGAAAGGCATTCTTTACTTGACTTGGGAAGGATATGTTAATTGGGAACCATATCGGATTTTTGTAGCGTTAATTTTTTGGACCTAAGAACTATGAACGCCAACTTTTTTTTTGTTACTTGAGGCTTTTTTGGACCGAAGGAATTCATTCTTTAAGCAATCATTGTAAGCAATCTTGCTAAAAGCTTACCTGTTCTACAAAAAACGTTTTAAGGGTTACAGACAACTCTTAAGTAGAACACAGACATATGTTGAAGACTCATAGAGACAACTTTGATACATTTGATTGGCAGTAATGGTAAGAAGTATAGTACTCCATCAGCTGATCACTAATTGTCTGATAAAAAGCCTCGGTTAATGTTAAATGAGGATTAGCCTAAGCATCAAAGTCCTTAAGTGGGTACTGTTGTATGTATTTCTTTTCTAATTCTATATCATCAATTAACATTAAATTAGTGCTATTGGATATGAGATTATGACTATGGGAAAGTTTGGAAAGTGGCGCTCGGTTTAGATCTGCTTTGCTCTACTTCTTATAAGGTCCATGGTCCTTATGTTTTCCTTCAATTTTAGTTTGGATAATTATTGGTCATTCTGTTAGCTTTTCTTCTTCTACTTTTCTTTCTATTGTTTGGATAGTTGATGGGGCAAACCATATAAATATACTAATAGTTTGTTTGGATAGTAGATTGTAACTTTAGTGCAATGTTTTACATTTTTATTTTACTAGAATTGTAATGACATATAACTATTCTAATAGTCTGTGTGTGACTGAACCTATACTATAAGCTTAATTAGAATACTTGCGTTATGCTCGTTAGTTCGTTCTGATTTTTGTAATTAGTAATGCTCTTTTTCTATTATAAACCTCGACATAGTCGAACAAATAAACTTAATTTTATTAAATTTTTTCAGGAGTAGTCTACAATTACGAAGATCACAAGAGTTTCAAAAGAGCTATCTCAAGTAAGGCATTGCCCTTCCCTTTGTCACAATTTATGGCGATAAGCTAATAACTGGTATCGGTACTTGTTTCTCCACACTGTAGGATTTTAGGAAGGGATTTCATGACGTAATCTTTAAGGTATCTATTTATCAATTCATTTTTAAAGCATTTTAGACTCATTAGTGGTAATGTTGTGTTACTTCATCATCTTTTGGTTTTTGGTTTCAGTTTTGATCTTCAAGAATGATCCTTCCAGTTCATTGGGAAAGGTATATCGAGAACACTTCAACTTCTCTCTTGTTTTCTTTTTTTATGTTCGGAGGATTTTTTTATCAATAAAAATTAAACCGGGAGAAAGATCCACTCTATAGATGGTAACTTTCAAAGGGGAAAAAAATGACCAAATTAGTGGCAATGATTGGGGCAATTGGTAGTGTGTTGTCTTGTTGTTCAGTTGTTGTCCTATAAAATGGCCAAAATTGGATTGGAAGTAATCGCTGCTAGTCTGATTACAATTTTTTCTTTGAAATAATGGCAGAGAATTGTTGGCAATATATTCGATTGTGTGACCGCGAGGAGTATTGTGGTCAACACGTTGGAGATTTTTTTACCGAATGATGGATTTATTTGGACAATTCCGTAAAATCCCCAACAAACTTATTTGGTCAGTTCTCTTTGTTTTTTCTATCCTATCAAATGTATGGTAGTCATCTTGATTTTTTGGGTACATGGGTATTAGCTCGGTTTGATGTATTTGGGTAATTATTGCTCCTCCTCTAAAAACTTCAACTAATTACTAAGGTTAAAATATTAAAGACAGAACCAATGTGCTAATCGTGTCACCGACGGCCCAAACGAAGAGATATTAAAGACGGACCCAAAGGAAGTTTTATCTGCTTTGAAGAATTCTTGATTTTACATTTTGATGGGAAGATTATGTTAGTTGAAGCCTTCTTTGGTCTTAGGAGTAAAAGATTTCACGAGGCATGTAGATTGAGCCAAGTGATGGATTTTAAGCCAAATGATGGGTGTTATGCACCGTTTTAATTAAAACCTTTTTTGGTTTTATGAACCCGTATTGCTGAGTATTTTTTTGTGAAACGGTCGCGTGCCTGGCACGTGTTCGAGTTTGCTGACACGCATCGGGACGCGTATAGCTACAACCTTTGCTCTGGTGTTTGCCCTTTTCATTTTAACGTAAACGCTTTCTTTAGTGCATAACGGCATAAGGGAAGTCGAGTGATTTCCTTCTAACTAGTGGCTAAAAGTAAGCAAGCTACCTTCATTCAACAGATTTGTGGTTGAGTCAATAACATGCTCTGGGTTACCGGGTGAAATTTCACTTATTGCACTTAATTCATGTTATGTATTTTTACATTTTATTTTGTCTCTAATCTGCATTGTATTTTTCTTAGTTACTGTATTGGATACAGATTAAATTGTGCGTACTTTGGACTTCTTTAACTGGATTGTGTTTGGTATTAAAGTCTGCATGTGGTTGTTAAAATTGTAAATTTGAAATCTTTTGCGACATAAGTTGATCTGCATTCTTTTTTATGTCAATTTCTAACTTTTGAACTCGTAGGCTACTTCCTTGGTTTTGTGTGACTATTAATTAATGTCAAACTAAAATCTCATCTGCTCAAATTAGTGTGTACTAAGCAATGGTGCTTGTAAACTTCATGATTGGATGACATGTTTGGAGAATGTGATTCATTATTTTATTCTTTGTTGTATGACTTCGGTTTTCTACTCAGAGCGCGAGTTTTTTCTTTGTGATTTCACTTTTTGCATGATCAATAGCAAGAGACAATGTCCATTATGTGTCATCCTATAATTATTGTTTAGTGGGTAAGCATTGGTTTACTATTTTTTGTCAACTGTCTTCCTACAAGTTCTTTAATTTTGAATCAAGTGTCTTTAGGCATGGGCAACTGGGTCCTTTCGTTTATTGAACTTTTTAATGTTCAATATAATTTGGGATATGCTTGTAATGATAAAAGACTAAGTGGTTTTCTATTTTAGGGGGCATGAATTGATGTGAAGGAAGTGTGGGTGAAAAATGATAATCAAATCACCGGGTTTGTGTCCCATTTGCCTTCAAAATCCTACAAATCAAACCCTAATTGATGAAAAGAGGACATCCACGTGTCAAACTACTGGGGCCGTCCACCATTGCAGGTATTGGTCGATGAAAAAGAAGGCTGAGGAAAGCACCGTTTTGTTTCCGTTTTGTAGGAAGTAGGTGGTTTTTCAACCTTTTCCTTAATTTTTGTCTATTGTGTAAAAGTAGGTGACCCTACCCAGCCATTGCTGCATTGTCCTTGGACATTGGGGAAAACCAACACTCATACACGAAAATAAGGGCTTGAGAAGAAGTTACAACAGTCTCAATTTGGGCTTCTGACATACGAAAATAACCAAGGAAAATGTTAAAATTTGGTCGATTTTAGCAAACTGGAGGAGGGTTGGACAATGCAAGATGGGAAAACGTGGCCAGGTAAATTGACAATGCTTGATAACAATAGAGGTACCATTTTTAGGTGAATGTAGTAGATAACGTGGGTAGGACCTTGGTTACAACTTTATTTTGTGGGATCTTGATTTGAACAAGTGAATATTTTGTGAGACACTGCAGAAGTAGAGATAGATAATGAGTAGCGTGCTACAATTGAAACGCTGAAAAAGAAGCATCGATCTCAAGACGATCTGGACATGGAAAGTGAGGTAAATCAGAGACAGGTTGCTGGTGCCTTATTGGCCATCTCAGGAAATACTGTAAGAGAATTTAGCCGTACTTATTGTTGTCCAGTCGAAGAGGTAAATTTTAACCAATGAAGCTTTATTGAAGCCATGTAAAAACGCTTATTGACTTCTAATGAATTATTCTGGTTTGATTAGGTTGTTCATCCGATTCATGACCAATGCTTCTACTTGACTTTGTAGCAGAAACGGAGACTGAAGGAGGAATTTGGTTAGTATTTACGAGTGCACCAATGTTTCGAGTTATACGTTATGAACTTTAGTAGCGTTATCCTCATTGTAAAACTTTTCAGGGATAGAGCCATGGTCTTTTGAAAAACATCTTGGGTAGGGGTGTTTATTTGCGCTGGTTGTCCGCATCAGGTACGAAATCTCAAAGTAAATCCTTCGTTAAAATTGATAGCTTGCAAAACCTAAGAGCGTACTGCTGTTGTATTGAGCCTAACGTAATAATAATGTTTACAAGGAAAATTAATAAATAGATAATCCTGATTAAGCAAAAGGACTAAACCCTAATAGAAAACCCTAATTAACGCCTGATGCTTCAAATTTCCACATTTTCGCTTCTTAGCATTTGATTTTCGATTCAAATGGCTTGTGGGATTTGTTGTAGAAGATTAATAAGATTATCTTTGATTCCATTGGCTACCATTTATGAGAATAATTTAATCAGAAATCTTGTTAACGCTTAGGACTTATATTTGTGGTGATGTGTCCTTCTCACATCTTTTAGTTATTATCCTTTTTCAATTCTTCTTCTTCCTGTTTTGGATGAAATTTTTGTTTTGATGCTTATACTTCAAGACATTTTCGTGTGGCAGCAATTTGATGGGAATGATGAGAGACCCAAGTACCCGCGACGAGGGGTTATGCTCCCCCGTTCCTGTCGAACTGGTTCAAAAGTCCGCCACTTGGTTTTGTTGGTGAAAAGGTTTGAGACCCACAGTCATTCTTATAAAAAAATGCAACCCTTTAATACCATGAATATGTAGTCTCTTGAGTCAACTTGACTATGTAAAACAAATAAATGCCTTTTCATTGTTATTTTGATGTCTACTATCCTATTTAGGGAAGGGAAATCCAGCTGCTAGCTAAATTGAGATTTAATTGTGATCTATAGTTTTCAATTAACTGACCAACTCTTAAAGCAAGTTTTCTACTTTTTATATAGTTACTCCAGTTGTGTGATTCTTTTTACGGGATGTGAATTTCAATTCTTGGATGAACCTTTGTCTTCCGTGGGAAACATCGCCTCAAAACCACAACGGCTTCAAGTATCGGCAACCTTCAACGACAATCAAGTATCAGCGACCTCCAACCACAAGGCAGAGGTAAAAAAAAAAAAAAAATCTCTTTCCGTACTGATGTTAGATTTTGATACTCCGGTTTGTATTTTTTTCGTAATTTTGATACTCCGATTTCTATCGGGTTTCATTACCCAAGGGAAGGTTTAGGGGTTAATTCATTCTTAAAGCAATCTTTGTGAGAAATCATGTTAAAGGTTTACGGGTTCTACCCAAAACGATTTAAGGGTTAGAGAGAACTCTTAAGCCGAACACGCACACAGACAACTTTGATGCATTTGATTGGCAGTCATGGTATGAAGTATAATAATCCATCAGCTGCTTACTAACTGTTTGATAAAAAGCCTCAATTAATGTTAAATGGGGATTAGTCTAAGCATCAAAGTCCTTCAGTGGGTACTGTTGTATCTATTTCTTTTCTAATTCTATATCATCAATTAACATTAAATAAGCGCTGTTGGATATGGGATTATGACTATGGGAAAGTTTGGAAAGTGTGCCTCGATTTAGCTGCTTTGTTTTATTTCTTGTAAGGTCCGTGGTCCTCATTTTTTCCTTCAAATTTAGTTTGATTGTTATTGGGGGTACTGTTAGCTTTTGTTTTTCTACTTTTCTTTCTTTTGTTTGGTTTGTTGTTGGGGGAGCCAGATAACTATTCTAACAGTTTGTTTGGATAGTTGACTGTAACTTTAGAATAATAGTTAGCATTTTTATTTTACTAGAACTGCAATGACTTATACCTATTCTAATAGTTTGTATGTGACTTAACCTAAACTATAAACTTAATTAGAATATTTGCATTATGCTTGATTAGTCTCTCTGATTTTTGTAAAGTAATGCTCTTTTTCTATTCAAAACCTGGACATAGCAGAATAAATAAATTTATATTGTTTTATTGCGTTTTTGTGTTTTTTTAGGAGTGAGATCTATATGAGTCTACAATTACGGTGATCACCAGAGTTTCAAAAATGGTATCTGAAGTACGCCATAGCCCTTCTTTTTGTCCCGTTGTATTGCGATAAGCCTATAACTCGTATAGCTACCTATTTCTCTAGATTGGCTTTTACGAAGGGATTTCATGACCTAATCTTTTAGGTATCTATTTATCAATTCAATTTTAAAGCATTTGAGACTCGTTTGTGGTTTCCTCACGTCAGTATTGTGTTACTTTATCCTATTTTGGTTTTTGATTTCTGTTTTGATTTATAGGATGGATCCTTTAGTTCAATGAAAATGTGGTCCTTCAATGAAAATGCATTTTTTGGACCTTCAGTTCATTGAAACGGTAATCTTTTTGTATTGGTTTTCGATTTAGGATTTCAAATCTGTTTTGAATTGAATTTCATTTTCAAATCCTAATGTGCTAAGAGATATATCAAGAACACTACACCTTTTGTTTTTACTATGATCGGAGAATATTTTTTTATCTACAAAAATAAAACTGATAGAAAGATCCACTCTGTCGAAGGTATCTTCCAAAGGGGGGGAGAAAATGGCCAAATTAGTGGTAATGATGGGGGGCAGTTGTTGAGTGTTGTCTTATTGTGCAATTGTTGTCCCATGAAATGGCCAAAATTAGATTGCAAGTGATTACTGCGAATTTGATTACATTTTTTTGTTCGCATGATGGAGGAGAACTGTTGGCAATATATTGGACTGTGTGACTGTGAATGAATGTTAGGTGCTTCCCTCCTACTGGAAGACAGAATTCCGTCCTCTGTCCTACAGACAGAGGGGATGGATAGACGAATAAGTGTGGTAGGCACGAGCAGTAGTGTGCTCAATACGTTGGGGAATTTTTTTATTGAATGTTGGAGTTATTTGGTCATTTCCACAAAATCCCCAACAGACTTATTTGGTCAGTTCCCTTTGTTTTGTTCTGTACCACATGTGGTTGCAATGGTTAGGGTAATATCTAGCTTATCGAGTGTGGGTGTATGGTAGTTACATTGATTTTCTGGGGGCATGGGTATTAGCTCGGTTTGATACGTTTAGGTGATTATTGCTCCTCCTCTGAAAACTTCAGCTAATTACTAAGACTGAAATATTAAAGACACAGAACTAATGCGCTAATCGTAACACAAGGGGCCCGAACGAAGAAATATTAAACACGGACCCGGGGGAAGTTTTGCTTTGAAGAACTCATGATTTTAGATATTGTTGGCAAGATTGTGTTAGTTGTAGCCTTCTTTGGTCTTAGAAGTAAAAGACTTTCATGAGGCATGTAGATCGAGCCAAATGATGGGGTTTGTGAACTCTTTTTGTTAAATCCTTTTTTTGGTTTTATGATCTAATATTGCTGTTTATTTTTTTGTGAAACGGTCGTGTGTCCTGGCAGGTGTTCGAGTTTGCTAACACGCAACAGGATGTGTACAACATTGGCCTTGGGTCTGGTGTTTGCCCTTTTTACTGTTGCATAAACGGTTGCCGGGTGAAATTTCACTTAGTGCACTTAATTAGTGTTATGTATTTTGACATTTTATTTTGTGTCTAATCTGTATTGTTTTTTCTCAATTACTATATTGGATAGGGACTAAATTCTGCATACTTTGGACTTCTTTGACTAGATTGTGTTTGGTATTCAAGTTTGCATGGAGTTATTAAAATTGTAAATTTAAAACCCTTTGCGACATAAGTTGCACTGCATTATTTTTTTATGTCAATTTTTGACTTCTAAACTCGTGGGCCACTTCCCTGGTTTTGTGTGACCATATATTAATGTCAAACTAAATTTCTCATATTTTCAAATTAGTGTGTGTTGTAGTGAATGGTGCTTTAGAAGTTCATGATTGGATGAAAAGTTTGGAGAATGTGTTTTATTATTTTATTTTTTGTCGTACAACTTCTGTTGTCTCCTCAGATTGCGAGTTTTTTCTTTGTGATTTCACCTTTTACACGATCGATATTAAGAGATAATGTCCATTGTGTGTCATGGTATAATTATTGTTCAATGGGCAAGCATTGGTTTACCATTTTGTGCCAATTGCCTTCCTACAAGTTTTTTTAATTTTCAATCATGTGCGTTTAGGCGCATGCAACTGAGTTGTTTCGGTTATTCGACTCTTTAATGTTCAACGTAATGTTTGATTTGCTTTTATTGGTAAAGGACTGAGTGGTCTTTTATTTTAGGGGCATGAAGTGATGAGAAGGAAGTGGGTGATTTTTGATAGAATTGCTATTGGGGGCGGTGCGGTTCTAACTGTCAATTCCTTAAAATCCACTTTTGCGCTTTGGAAAGGTAAAATCTCCTTCTAACGTATAGAAAAAGAGGTGACTTTAATTTAGTAGCAGTGCTGAGTTCTATTGTGCTGTTAAAGTGTCAACTATGTTACTGAGCTATTTAAAAACATGCAAGCTATGGGAACAGAAAATTGTTATTGTGTAATCATCCTATTGTTGTGCTTTGTTAGGGCTATTATTGCTAGATTAGTGAGGATTCTAATGGACATAAAGGGTGCTATCGAAATTATGTGCAGATGGTGGCTTCATGTGATTGTTTATCCTATATCTGGATTTACATTGCAATTTCTTGATATGAGACCAACTAGGTTGGGGTAAAATCTGGAAAGCATTGGGTGACACGGTAGGACTAGAAATTCTTGTGTTCTTGTTTATTTTGAGTTGTACTATGGATCTCTTCCAACCTAAGTTTTGATTTATCTAAATGCATTTGGGTTGGGAATTGGAATTTGGAAAGCCATGGTTGACGTTGTAGTCTTGCGATCTGCTTTATTTTTGTTTGTCTTTTTTTTTTCCTGGTTAAATTTTAAGGTGGTATTCCTCCAACCTAGCTTTTTGTTTATAGCAATAGTTGAAATGGCTTCGTTAATGATAAATTGTTTAGGTGCATTCTTCTTGGATCTTTGTTTATAAATTATTTGGTAGTCATTGGGTAAGATGATCACTTAGATACATGTGTGTACTTATTACGAAAGTCTAAGGGAGAGAACGAGGAGTACAGAAGGGCTATCAATATGTTTTCTCTTGGGACTAGACTGAGAAGACTGTTGGAGGTATCTAATTGCTTCATTAGGCTGTGCTTGGTATGTTAATTTTATTTTTGTTGCGGGAGTAAAAGATGTTATTAACTTTCAAAAAGCGGAAAGAATAACGTAGGATTGTTATTGGAAATCATTATAATTGAGCTAACCTTCATCCCATGGTGATGCCTTATATTATTTGAGTTTGCTTAAGTACACTATGGAAACGGTTCTGACCAAAGCTGACTTTCTTCCTGAATTATAGCCTCTTTCGGATCTCACTATTTTTTTGGTGGCTTAATTTTTTTATTTTTTTTTAATTATACTTAAGGTATGTCCAATGAATCAAGTTTCTGTAATAGTTGATATTAAAATGCCGAACGCATCAAGCTTCCTTAATATTCTTTATTTAAATACCCAATGATTAAGTTTCTTAAATAGTGTATATTTAATGTTGATAAGTGTTCAGCGCTTATTTGTGTAATCAGATGTGGCTAATTAATGCATTATTGGGCACTCTACTACGTAGCTAAGGCTTTAACGTGTTTGGGCACTTGGCCACATGCCAACTTTCTCCTCTTCGATATACTCAAAAGGTTTTGGAATATAAGTTCTTTTCATGGAATTGAGTGCATGTTTTTGTAGTACCAATGTGAGTAGTTTCAATTATTATCTGCTTCGCTACAAATGGATTTTGTTTTGCTTAAGTTCTTTACCCTCAATCTCATATTCTGTTTAATTGGTGCAATCACTGGATTCATGCATGATTTTTGATGACTGAGATATGGGTTCTAGGCTTTCAACCTAGGGCTCATAAGGGGGTTATTCAAGATTTATCATTGGATTGACGCACTTTCAAAGTTAATGGACAGATCAGGTGATGACTCCTCTCTCCCTCAAATTTACACATTTCCTGATTATACTTTTTTCCCCTAAATGCATAGCGATCTCTCTCTTTATGTCCATTACCTCCTCTCACAGCTTCAGTGAAAAGTGATAATTAAACCACCGGGTTTGTCTCCCTTGCCTTCAAAATCCTACAAATCAAACCCTAATCGATGAAAAGAGCATGTTCACATATCAAACCATTGGGCCCGTCCACCACCACTGGTACTGATTGATGAAGCAAAGGTATGGAAAGCGCCTTTAGTAAAGCACCGATACTGATCGATAAATAGTTGTCTAGGTATGGAAAGTGCCTTTCGCAATCAAGCACCCATGACTTTTTGACGTTTGAGTTTTCCTCTTTGCAGGGCCTTAGCTTTAATCGAAAGGTCAAGGTATATGATTTTCTATTCTTGATTTTCTAGGTATGGAAAGCGCATTGAGTTTTCTATTCTTTCACATACTTTTTGGTGTCTGGTGCATTGAGTTTTCTATTCTCAACATGTGTGTTCATAAATGTGTATACACGTAGTCCATTTGACAAGCTGGAAGGCACAACACGTGTTGAACTCCTTTGTATATAGGGCTCTTTCAGCTGTTCACTAATTGTTTGGTAAAAGCCTCAATGAAAAAATCTATTTTGATCCATAGTTGTAGATGATTAACGTTGATAGAGGTTTAGTCTAAGCATCTAAGTCCTTCAATGTATACTATTGTGTCTATTGCCTTTATAATTTTATCTATATGAGAAAACACCTAACTCTTTTAAAAAAAATGTACACTCACAAACTAACTTTTTAGAACATTGAATGGCTAAGATTCATTGCAAAATTTGGTGCAAAGGTTAGAATTACGTCTTCCATACTAATTTTCCCTTTGAAAAATGTCAAATCCACAGCCAAGTGTGAAGGGCCATTGGATCTAAATCCAATAAAAAATTGAAGGGACGTTGGATTCAATCTAAATTTGGGCCACTGTAACCAACCACTACTACCACTATCTTTGCATCTCTTTCCAATTCAAAAGAAAGTATTTTCTCTGCAATTTTGCTTATCAAATTTGAAACCCACACAACTTACTACCTATCGTATCCTCTCTCTAACAAGTCTGAAATCATCAAATCTGTGGCCACTTGTAGCCGTATATAGTTTACTATTAGTATTTGTATCTTCAAATCTAGGAATCTTGTTTTGGCAACTTCATTTGTCTATGTATATATCGAATGGTTAAATAGTTGCTCTTATGCCCTTACCACTTCGTTTGATCTTTATTTTTCTTTAGGTTGGCTAACCATGAACCAAACTGGTTAGTTGTTCTCTGGACTGTACGAAGGATTTAATGCCTGATGGTCCAATTTTCTACATCTTCACTTCTTAGCATTTGATTTTCGATTCAAATGGCTTATGGGATTTGTTGTAGAAGATTAATCAGAAAATCTTTGATTCTATTGGCTGCCATTTATGTGAGTAATTTAATCAGAAATCTTCTTCAATGCCAAGGACTCATATTTGTGGTGATTTATCTTTCTCACATCGTTTAGTTATGATCTTTTGTCAATTCTTCTTCTTCCTCTTTTGGATGAACTTTTAGTTCTGATGCTTGTATTTTAAGATGTTTTCGTGTGGCAGCTATTTGAGGGGAAAGATGGCAGACCCAAGTACCTGCGATGAAGGGTTATACTCCCCCATTCCTATAGAACTGGTTGGAAAGCGTGCCACTTGGTTTCGTTGGTGAAAAGTTATGAGACTAAAGGTTCTTCTTATAGTAAAAATGCAACTCTTTAATACCATATTCTTTAATCTGTACTGCAATGTAGCGGAAGTATTTGACTTCTTGCTATCGTGGAATGATCATTAGCACATGAGTTTGGTAAATTTGTTTGGTCTTTTTGGTTAGGATTAAATTTCTTTACGCATTGGTTTTGCTATAATAATTATGTGAAGTGAGCAAATTTATGAAGAGTTTTTTTTATTGGTGGTTAGTTTATTACTTAGTTTTAATGGCCCTTTGAAGAAAGTATGTGCACTAATCGGTATTAATGGAAGTATAAAATCGTATGTTAGTATGTTGGATATGGATTAAAATGTGCATAAATTAGATTTCTTTAACTCTGAAACGGTTTGCGACATAAGTTGCAATGCAATCTTTTTTCTTTTTTTGTTTCTCAATTTCTGACTTTTAAACTCATTGGCCACCTCTCTGGTTTTGTTTGACTATAAATTAATGTCTGACTAAAATCTCATCTTCTCAAATTAGTGTGTGTTGTAGTGAATGATGATTTAGAGCCTCATTATTTAATTCATAGATTGGATGACAAGTTTGGAGAATGTGATTCATTATTTTATTTTTTGTTGTACGACTTAGGTTGTCTCCTCAGAGTGCGAGTTTTTTCTTTCTGATGAGTATAGCTTTAGGCTTCGCTATGGTGTTTTCCCTGTTTACTATATCGTAAACGGTTATCGGGTAAAATTTCCCTTCGTGCACTTAATTCATGTTCCGTATTTTTACATTTTATTTTGTCTAAGTTGCGTTGTCATTTTCTCAATTACTATATTGGACAGACTAAATTGTGTTTACTTTGGATTTGTTTAACTGGATTGTGTTTGGTATTCAAGTTTGCATGTAGTTATTAAAATTATAACTTCGAAACCCTTTGCGACATAAGTTGCACTACATTCTTCTTTTTGTCTATTTTTGACTTTTAAACATTTAGGCCACTTCCCTGGGTTTGTGTAACTGTAAACTAATGTGTAACTAAGATCTCGTCTTTTGAAATTAGTGTTTATTGTAGTGAATGGTGATTTAGAACTTCATTATCTAAGTCATAGTTTGGAGAATGTGATTTATTATTTATATTTTGTTGTACGACTTCGGTTGTGTCCTCAGAGTGTGAGTTTTTTCTTTGTGATTTCACCTTTTGCAGGATTGATGGCAAGAAATAATGTCTATTATGTGTCCTCTTATAATTATTGTTCAACGGGAAAGTATTGGTTTACTATTTCTTGCCAATAGCCCTTCCTACAAGTTTTTTAATTTTCAATAAGGGCTTTCAGGCATGGCAAATGGGTCGTTTTGGTTATTGAACTCTTTAATCTTCTGTATAACTTTGGATTTTCTTCTGTGGATAAACGACTATGTGGTTTTGTATATTTTTGGGGCATCAAGTGATGAGAAGGAAGTGCAGGTGATTTTTGACAGAATTTCTATTGCGTTGCGGTTCTAACCGTGGATTCCTAAATCCATTTTTGGTCCTTGGAAATATGAAAACTCTTCTCCTCCGTATAGAAAAAGAGGTGACTTTAATTTAGCCACAGGGTTGAGTTCTATTGTCGTTTTAAAGTGCCAACTATGTCACTCATCTATTTAGACAAATGAAAGCTGTGGGAAGGGAAAATTGTAAATGTGTATTGATCCTATTGTTGTGCTTTTTTTCAAGGCTATTATCGCTACATAAGTGAGGATGCTATTGGACACAAAGGGTGCTATAGAAAATATGTGCCGATGGTGGCTTCAGGTTAGTGTCTATACTATGTATGGATTTACATTGCAATTTCTTGATATGAGGGCAACTGAGTTAGGATTATCTGGACAGCCTTGGTGGGTATGGTAGGACTACAAATTCTTGTGTGTATCTTTATTTTAAGTTGTAATATGGATCTCCTCCAACCTAGGTTTCTATTTATCTAAATGCACCTGGGTTGGGAATTTGAATTTGTGTAGCCATGGTTGGCGTAATAGTCATACAAACTGCTTTGGTTTTGTTTGTTTTTTAAATTTTATAGTGGTAGTCCTCCGACCTAAGGTTTTGGTTATAGCAGTAGCTGAAATGGATTTGATAAAGACAAATTTGGGAAGTAATGTTAGGCACATGTGTTTAGTGCAATATGTGGTTGGTTTTGGAAAGGCATTCTTTACTTGACTTGGGAAGGATATGTTAATTGGAAACCATATTGGATTTTTGTAGCGTTAATTTTTTGGACCTAAGAACTATGAACGCCAACCTTTTTTTTTGTTACTTGAGGCTTTTTTGGACCGAAGGAATTCATTCTTTAAGCAATCATTGTAAGCAATCTTGCTAAAGGTTTACCTGTTCTACAAAAAACGTTTTAAGGGTTACAGAAAACTCTTAAGTAGAACACAAACATATGTTGAAGACTCATACAGACAACTTTGATACATTTGATTGGCAGTAATGGTAAGAAGTATACTATGGGAAAGTTTGGAAAGTGGCCCTCGGTTTAGATCTGCTTTGTTCTACTTCTTATAAGGTCCATGGTCCTTATGTTTTCCTTCAATTTTAGTTTGGATAATTATGGCTCATTCTGTTAGCTTTTGTTCTTCTGCTTTTCTTTCTTTTGTTTGGATAGTTGTTGGGGGCAAACCATATAAATATACTAATAGTTTGTTTGGATAGTAGATTGTAACTTTAGTGCAATGTTTTACATTTTTATTTTACTAGAATTGTAATGACATAACTATTCTAATAGTTTGTGTGTGACTGAACCTAAACTATAAGCTTAATTAGAATACTTGCATTATGCTCGTTAGTTCTTTCTGATTTTTGTAATTAGTAATGCTCTTTTTCTATTATAAACCTCGACATAGTAGAACAAATAAACTTAATTTTTTTAAATTTTTTCAGGAGTGACATCTATGAGTCTACAATTACGAAGAGCACAAGAGTTTCAAAAGAGCTATCTCAAGTATGGCATTGCCCTTCCCTTTGTCACAGTTTATGGCGATAAGCTAATAACTGGTATCGGTACTTGTCTCTCCACACTGTAGGATTTTAGGAAGGGATTTCATGACGTAATCTTTTAGGTATCTATTTATCAATTCATTTTTAAAGCATTTTAGACTCATTAGTGGTAATGTTGTGTTACTTCATCCTCTTTTGTTTTCTGATTTCAGTTTTGATCTTCAAGAATGATCCTTCTGTTCATTGAAGAGGTAATCCTTCAATGAATCTGCATTTTTTGGACCTTCAGTTCATTGGAAAAGGTATATCGAGAACACTTCAACTTCTCTCTTCTTTTTTTTTTTTTATGTTCGGAGGATATTTTTTATCAATAAAAATTAAACTGGGAGAAAGATCCACTCTACGGATGGTAACTTTCAAAGGGGAAAAAAATGGCCAAATTAGTGGCAATGATTGGGGGCAATTGTTAGTGTGTTGTCTTATTGTTCTGCTGTTGTCCTATAAAATGGCCAAAATTGGATTGGAAGTAATCGCTGCTAGTCTGATTACAATTTTTTGTTTGCATAATGGCGGAGAATTGTTGGCAATATATTCGATTGTGTGACCCAGAGGAGTAGTGTGGTCAATACGTTGGAGATTTTTTTATTGAATGATGGACTTATTTGGACAATTCCGTAAAATCCCCAACAGACTTATTTGGTCAGTTCTCTTTGTTTTTTCTAGCCTATCGAATGTATGGTAGTCATCTTGATGTTTTGGGTACATGGGTATTAGCTCGGTTTGATGCATTTCGGTGATTATTGCTGCTCCTCTAAAACCTTGGTGTTGTGAACCGTTTTAATTAAAACCTTTTTTGGTTTTATGAACCCGTTTTGCTGAGTATTTTTTTGTGAAACGGTCGTGTGCCTGGCACGTGTTCGAGTTTGTTGACACGCATCAGGACGCGTACAGCTCCAGCCTTTGCTGTGGTGTTTGCCCTTTTCACTGTAACGTAAACGCTTTCTTTAGTGCATAAAGGCATAAGGGAAGTCAAGGGATTTCCTTCTAACTAGTGGCTAAAAGTAAGAAAGCTACCTTCATTCAACATATTTGCGGTTGAGTCAATAACATGCTCTGGGTTACCGGGTGAAATTTCATTTATTGCACTTAATTCATGTTATGTATTTTTACATTTTATTTTGTCTCTAATCTGCATTGTATTTTTGTTAGTTACTGTATTGGATACAGATCAAATTGTGCATACTTTGGACTTCTTTAACTGGATTGTGTTTGGTATTAAAGTCTGCATGTGGTTGTTAAAATTGTAAATTTGAAATCTTTTGCGACGTAAGTTGATCTGCATTCTTTTTTATGTCAATTTCTAACTTTTGAACTCGTAGGCTACTTCCTTGGTTTTGTGTGACTATAAATTAATGTCAAACTAAAATCTCATCTTCTCAAATTAGTGTGTAGTAAGGAATGGTGCTTGTAAACTTCATGATTGGATGACATGTTCGGAGAATGTGATTCATTATTTTATTCTTTGTTGTATGACTTCGGTTTTCTACTTTGAGCGCGAGTTTTTTCTTTGTGATTTCACCTTTTGCATGATCAATAGCAAGAGACAATGTCCATTATGTGTCATCCTATAATTATTGTTTAGTGGGTAAGCATTGGTTTACTATTTTTTGCCAACTGGCTTCGTACAAGTTTTTTAATTTTGAATCAAGTGTCTTTAGGCATGGGCAACTGGGTCGTTTTGGTTTTTGAACTTTTTAATGTTCAATATAATTTGGGATATGCTTGTATTGATAAAGGACTAAGTGGTTTTCTATTTTAGGGGGGCATGAAGTGATGTGAAGGAAGTGTGGGTGAAAAGTGATAATCAAACCATCGGGTTTGTGTCCCTTTTGCCTTCAAAATCCTACAAATCAAACCCTAATTGATGAAAAAAGCACATCCACGTGTCAAACTACTGGGGACGTCCACCATCGCAAGTACTGGTCGATGAAGAAAGGCTAAGGAAAGCACCGTTTTGTAGGAAGTAGGTTGTTTTTCAACCTTTTCCTTAATTTTTTCTATTGTGTAAAAGTAGGTGATCCTACCCAGCCATTGCTGCATTGTCCTTGGACATTGGGGAAAACCAACACTCATACTCGAAAATAAGGGCTTGAGGAGAAGTTACAACAGTCTCAATTTGGGCTTCTGACGTACGAAAATAACCAAGGAAAATGTGAAAATTTGGTCGATTTTAGCAAACTGGTTCGATTTTAGCAAACAGGAGGAGGGTTGGACAATGCAAGATGGGAAAACGTGGCCAGGTAAATTGACAATGCTTGATAACAATAGCGGTACCATTTTTAGGTGAATGTAGTAGATAAAGTGGGTAGGACATTGATTACAACTTTATTTTGTGAGATCTTGATTTGAGCAAGTGAATATTTTGTGGGACACTGCAGAAGTAGAGATAGATAATGAGTAGTGTGCTACAATTGAAACGCTGAAAAAGAAGCATCAATCACAAGAGGATCTGGACATGGAAAGTGAGGGAAATCAGAGACAGGTTGCTGGTGCCTTATTGGCCATCTCAAGAAATACTGTAAGAGAATTTAGCCGTACTTATTGTTGTCCAGTCGAAGAGGTAAATTTTAACCAATGAAGCTTTATTCGAGCCATGTAAAAACGCTTATTGAGTTCTAAATGAATTTTTCTGGTTTGATTAGGTTGTTCATCCGATTCATGACTAATGCTTCTACTTGACTTTGTAGCAGAAACGGAGACTGAAGGAGGAATTTGGTTAGTATTTACGAGTGCACCAATGTTTCGAGTTATACGTTATGAAATTTAGTGGCGTTATCCTCATTGTAAAACTTTTTAGGGATAGAGCCATGGACTTTTGAAAAAAATCTTGGGTAGGGGTGTTTATTTGCCATGGACCCCGGTTGTCCTACCATTTAGTAATGCTCTTTTTCTATTATAAACCTCGACATAGTAGAACAAATAAAATTAATTTTTTTTAATTTTTTCAGGAGTAGTCTACAATTACGAAGATCACAAGAGTTTCAAAAGAGTTATCTCAAGTACGGCATTGCCCTTCCCTTTGTCACAATTTATGGCGATAAGCTAATAACTGGTATCGGTACTTGTTTCTCCACACTGTAGGATTTTAGGAAGGGATTTCATGACGAAATCTTTTAGGTATCTATTTATAAATTCATTTTTAAGCATTTTAGACTCATTAGTGGTAATGTTGTGTTACTTCATCATCTTTTGGTTTTTGATTTCAATTTTGATCTTCAAGAATGATCCTTCCAGTTCATTGGGAAAGGTATATCGAGAACACTTCAACTTCTCTCTTCTTTTCTTTTTTTATGTTCGGAGGATATTTTTTATCATTAAAAATTAAACCGGGAGAAAGATCCACTCTATATATAGATGGTAACTTTCAAAGGGGAAAAAAATGACCAAATTAGTGGCAATGATTGGGGGCAATTGTTAGTGTGTTGTCTTGTTGTTCAGTTGTTGTCCTATAAAAGGGCCAAAATTGGATTGGAAGTAATCGCTGCTAGTCTGATTACAATTTTTTCTTTGAAATAATGGCGGAGAATTGTTGGAAATATATTCGATTGTGTGACCGCGAGGAGTAGTGTGGTCAATACGTCGGAGATTTTTTTACCGAATGATGGACTTATTTGGACAATTCCGTAAAATCCCCAACAAACTTATTTGGTCAGTTCTCTTTTTTTTTTCTAGCCTATCGAATGTATGGTAGTCATCTTGATTTTTTGGGTACATGGGTATTAGCTCGGTTTGAGGTATTTGGGTGATTATTGCTCCTCCTCTAAAAACTTCAACTAATTACTAAGGTTAAAATATTAAAGACAGAACCAATGTGTTAATCGTGTCACCGACGGCCCAAACGAAGAGATATTAAAGACGGACCCAAAGGAAGTTTTATCTGCTTTGAAGAATTCTTGATTTTACATTTTGATGTGGAGATTATGTTAGTTGAAGCCTTCTTTGGTCTTAGGAGTAAAAGATTTCACGAGGCATGTAGATTGAGCCAAGTGATGGATTTTAAGCCAAATGATGGGTGTTGTGAACCGTTTTAATTAAAACCTTTTTTGGTTTTATGAACCCGTATTGCTGAGTATTTTTTTGTGAAACGGTCGTGTGCCTGGCACGTGTTCGAGTTTGCTGACACGCATCAGGACGCGTATAGCTCCAACCTTTGCTCTGGTGTTTGCCCTTTTCACTGTAACGTAAACGCTTTCTTTAGTGCATAAGGGCATAAGGGAAGTCAAGGGATTTCCTTCTAACTAGTGGCTAAAAGTAAGCAAGCTACCTTCATTCAACAGATTTGTGGTTGAGTCAATAACATGCTCTTACCGGGTGAAATTTCACTTATTGCACTTAATTCATGTTATGTATTTTTACATTTTATTTTGTCTCTAATCTGCGTTGTATTTTTTTTAGTTACTATATTGGATACAGATTAAATTGTGCATACTTTGGACTTCTTTAACTGGATTGTGTTTGGTATTAAAGTCTGCATGTGGTTGTTAAAATTGTAAATTTGAAATCTTTTGCGACATAAGTTGATCTGCATTCTTTTTTATGTCAATTTCTAACTTTTGAACTCGTAGGCTACTTCCTTGGTTTTGTGTGACTATTAATTAATGTCAAACTAAAATCTCATCTTCTCAAATTAGTGTGTACTAAGCAATGGTGCTTGTAAACTTCATGATTGGATGACATGTTTGGAGAATGTGATTCATTATTTTATTCTTTGTTGTATGACTTTGGTTTTCTACTCAGAGCGCGAGTTTTTTCTTTGTGATTTCACTTTTTGCATGATCAATAGCAAGAGACAATGTCCATTATATGTCATCCTATAATTTTTGCATTGGTTTACTATTTTTTTTCAACTGTCTTCCTACAAATTTTTTAATTTTGAATCAAGTGTCTTTAGGCATGGGCAACTGGGTCGTTTCGTTTATTGAACTTTTTAATGTTCAATATAATTTGGGATATGCTTGTAATGATAAAGGACTACGTGGTTTTCTATTTTAGGGGGCATGAATTGATGTGAAGGAAGTGTGGGTGAAAAGTGATAATCAAATCACCGGGTTTGTGTCCCATTTGCCTTCAAAATCCTACAAATCAAACCCTAATTGATGAAAAGAGCAGATCCACGTGTCAAACTATTGGGGCCGTCCACCATCGCAGGTACTGGTCGATGAAGGAAGGCTAAGGAAAGCACCGTTTTGTTTCCGTTTTGTAGGAAGTAGGTGGTTTTTCAACATTTTCCTTAATTTTGTCTATTGTGTAAAAGTTGGTGGTCCTACCCAGCCATTGCTGCATTGTCCTTGGACATTGGGGAAAACCAACACTCATACTCGAAAATAAGGGCTTGAGAAGAAGTTACAACAGTCTCAATTTCGGCTTCTGACATACGAAAATAACCAAGGAAAATGTTAAAATTTGGTCGATTTTAGCAAACTGGAGGAGGGTTGGACAATGCAAGATGGGAAAACGTGGCCAGGTAAATTGACAATGCTTGATAACAATAGAGGTACCATTTTTTGGTGAATGTAGTAGATAACGTGGGTAGGACCTTGATTACAACTTTATTTTGTGGGATCTTGATTTGGGCAAGTGAATATTTTGTGAGGCACTACAGAAGTAGAGATAGATAATGAGTAGCGTGCTACAATTGAAACGCTGAAAAAGAAGCATCGATCTGAAGAGGATCTGGACATGGAAAGTGAGGGAAATCAGAGACAGGTTGCTGGTGCTTTATTGGCCATCTCAGGAAATACTGTAAGAGAATTTAGCCGTACTTATTGTTGTCCAGTCGAAGAGGTAAATTTTAACCAATGAAGCTTTATTCAAGCCATGTAAAAACGCTTATTGAGTTCTAATGAATTATTCTGGCTTGATTAGGTTGTTCATCCGATTCATGACCAATGCTTCTACTTGACGTTGTAGCAGAAACGGAGACTGAAGGAGGAATTTGGTTAGTATCTACGAGTGCACCAATGTTTCGAGTTATACGTTATGAACTTTAGTGGCGTTATCCTCATTGTAAAACTTTTTAGGGATAGAGCCATGGACTTTTGAAAAACATCTTGGGTAGGGGTGTTTATTTGCGCTGGTTGTCCGCATCAGGTACGAAATCTCAAAGTAAATCCTTCGTTAAAATTGATAGCTTGCAAAACCTAAGAGCGTACTGCTGTTGTATTGAGCCTAACGTAATAATAATGTTTACAAGGAAAATTAATAAATAGATAATCCTGATTAAGCAAAAGGACTAAACCCTAATAGAAAACCCTAATTAATGTCTGACGCTTCAAATTTCTACATTTTCGCTTCTTAGCATTTGATTTTCGATTCAAATGGCTTGTGGGATTTGTTGTAGAAGATTAATAAGATTATCTTTGATTCCATTGGCTACCATTTATGAGAATAATTTAATCAGAAATCTTGTTAACGCTTAGGACTTATATTTGTGGTGATGTATCCTTCTCACATCTTTTAGTTATTATCCTTTTTCAATTCTTCTTCTTCCTGTTTTGGGTGAACTTTTAGTTTTGATGCTTATACTTCAAGACATTTTCGTGTGGCAGCAATTTGATGGGAATGATGATAGACCCAAGTACCCGCGACGAGGGGTTATATGCTCCCCCGTTCCTGTAGAACTGGTTCAAAAGTCTGCCACTTGGTTTTGTTGGTGAAAAGGTTTGAGACCCACAGTCATTCTTATACAAAAAATGCGACGCTTTAATACCATATTCTTTTATCTAGACTACAATATAGCGGAAGTATTAGTCTTCTATCTGTCATTGATCGATCACTAGCTCATGAGTTTGGTGAATTTTTTGGCGGGTAAATTTCAGAAACACCCCCTCTATTCTGGTGGAATTACACTGAATACCCCTGTATTTTTTGAAATCACACGAAACACCCCTATTTTTGTGTTTTTTGTAACAATCAGGTCCACTTGCATATTGGTCGTACGAAGAATTCTATCATCAGCAATTTAAAGGACTGATATACCAATAATACCCCTTTTCTTTATACAAGGGTGGAAAAATGTCTTTAATACCCTCTATTTGTTGACAAAAATATCTTCCATCTTTTTATACATGGTTAATGCCTTATTTCTATAAATATAAAAGGTAAGTTCTTATATTAGTTACTAACTTGACCTTAATTTTTTTTTAATTTTACTAAACAAATTCTTTTTTTTTTAAAGTTTTACGCTAAATTTTGTAAAATTATTGGTCCGTCTTGATGATGGAAATAAGGCATTAACCATGTATAAAAAAATAGAAAGTATTTTTGTCAACAAATAGAGGGTATTAAAGACATTTTTCCACCCTTGTATAAAGAAAAGGGGTATTATTGGTATATCAATCCTTTAAATTGCTGATGATAGAATTCTTCGTACGACCAATATGCAAGTGGACCTGATTGTTACAAAAAACACAAAAGTAGGGGTGTTTCGTGTGATTTTAAAAAATACAGGGGTATTCAGTGTGATTCCACCAGAATAGAGGGGGTGTTTCTGAAATTTACCCTTTTTTGGCAGTTCAAGAAAATTATACTTTATTGGGTCCTGAAAAACCCGAATTCGTCCACAGCAATTATTTGTTATTTCCTGCTCTTTATAGTTCTTCTTTTAGGTGTGAATTAGATGAGTTTGTGGTATTTAGGATATGATGTTTGACAAAGAAAATTTGTGGTGGTTCTCTCCATCTCTCTTTACCTTCTGTTTGCTTGGGTGGAAGAAATGTGAACAATACACACTTTGTATGTTTCATTGGTTTTATTTTTGAAAATATCAAGACACCATATTTTTGAAAATATCAAGACACCAACAATCTTGATCGAATTGGTGGGATGAAGTTTTGATTTGGATCTGACGGGTGAGATTAGTCCTCAGTATGCCAATTCCCGCCCAATTTATTGATTCTATGGCTTTAGAAGTTGTTTAGATCTAGGGTTTCGTTTCTTGCAGCAATGGTTAGTGGCAGTCATATGGTGGATCGACGTAAAGAAGGCGAAGCAATCGTTGATTTGCAACCTCCAGATGGAAACTCTTGGCATTGGAACGGTGGGGTATTTAAGACAACCGCAGACATAGTGTCACCATTGAACGTCAACAGTGGAAGTATGCTTTCCCTATCAGCTTTCAAAACGTCCGACACATTTGGGGTTTTGTTGGTGAATTATGTTCCTCCATGATTCTCAACTAAACTTCTCTAGATTTCCTTAGAAAAATGGGCAAGTCACTATGCGGTATTTAAGACGAGCTCCATTTCATACACAAATCTGGGTTTGAGCATCGTCCTTGAATTGTACAGAGGAAAATAATCCAACCGAGCAACAAAAGAAAAACTAACCTTGAAAATAAATACTAGGCGAGGAAAAAAAATTCTACATGTAAACATATTTAGTATATTTTTTTAATTTGTGATTTTGAATCAAATACTGCTATATTGAATTATGTTTGGTTGATTGATTTTCATTTAAATGGTGGCTTGGATATCACGGATAAAAGTCTGGTTTATGGTATCTGTCTATTTATGTTCTTTGTATTTCACAGTTAGAGCGAAGGGTATAGCATGAAATAGTTTGGGAAGCTAGAGATACTACTTTTGATCACTTCTCATAACTTTGTTGTGATTCTAATTTTTTGCGAGGTATGATGGAATGCCTGTGTGGTCATCTTATGAGAAGTTCCTTTTGGAGGTATGATTCCTTGTTATTTTTGTTCCGTTCTAATGCAATACTTGTAACGCCCCGACTTTTCGGCTTGTTATTTAAACTATTTTTATATCATTTGTTATATAAAGTGAATACTTAAAAGAAATAGCATAATTTTATTTTTCTTTTATTAATGAACAAGCTGCAGCAGAAATACATTTGAAATAATCTAAATATCCTTTCGGATTTACATAAAAGACAAAATTATAAAACTCAGAGCTTCTAATAGTGCGACCACCTGATCTTGTTGTACTCTCTCTATCTGCATCGTCTAACTTCGTCATCCGCTCTTCTAAATCTGGCATGAAACGCCAGGGGCAGAGAAGTTGCTCCAATGAGTAATGAAACTCAGTAGGAAAATATACCCGAAAAACCGAACCCAAAGATAATAACACGTACAACAGTATATATAGAATAACTGAACAACACTAATACCTAGAATATTATGCGCAATAACAAACATACAGATATGTTATGAATTTATTTTCTCTTTTGAACAGATAATACCTTGGGAATCAAACCCATAATAATGCGACTCGACAGCCAGTGAAAGAATCTAACCGAACTTGAGAACCTAACCCGGAAAGATAATTCTTGTACCGTTCGACGCGTCAAGACCGTCCAGCACAGTAAGTACAGTTCAACGCATCAAGACCGTCCGGTACTCCGATCAAGTACAGTACAACGCATCACAACCGTCCAGCACACCGAATACAGTACAACGCATCTAAACCGTCCAGCACACTAAGTACAGTACAACGCATCTAGACCCCGTCCAGCACCTCGAGCACAGTTCAACGTATCATGATCGTCCAGCACCTCGACCGACACTCACAAAAGACTCGCTAGCATCTCAAACGATCTCGAAGTTATACAACCAATTATCATTTCAATTTTATTTCCATTATCCTTACTTACCCCTACAAGTGACCCACGTATTACTCTCCAATGTCCAATGTCCCTAACATATAAACTAAATTTTCTTCTAAAATTTAGTTGTGTCAAATCTACGAAAATTTTCTTTAAATAAAAGACTAGCTAATATAGAAACTAGGATTCCTTGCATTAGTAGTCATCCGTTAACAGTAGTAAAACAGAAACCCAAAAATAAATAACTCAAATGGAAAGAAGGGTAATAAAAATTTAAAAAAAGGAAAAATATATAATATTTTTCTATGTTTGATGGGATTTTCTCATATAACATCTAAAATAGAAGAACTCAGTGGAGTTTAAACACCTTTTGAATTAGATGGTGAGTATATTCATGAGAATCGTGAAAAACTTCTAAATAATTAACTTTTATTAGATTTAAATAATTATCACCCTTAGAAATGGCCAACAACTATAGATACATGAAACAGTGCATCAATAAGAAAAGCCGTAAAAGACAAATTGGATACTAAGCCCGGAATCACAATCGGATTTCTGGGTTTGACGAACAACATCATTACAGAGTCAAATTGAACACAATTAACCTAAAATTGCAACAATTAAAAATAGAAACACATCACCTAAGGGTTGGAAGGTATAAATCCCTACCTCAAAAGCGTGATTGAACGAGGGACCGATGAATCGATTTGAAATTATTCTCTGAAAATTCCCAAGCCTATTTCTCTTTTCAGAGCACTCGTTAATGGGATAGATGTAAAGAACTCAATGGCAATCTCAGGAAATGATGCAAATTCGAACGTGAAGAGCTTAAATGAAAACTCTTAGACAATGATATATTTGTCAAGGATCACTCTCTTATCTCTCCAACTCACTGGTTTCCATTTTTTGGTAGGTAACCGTGAGAATGTGGTATAGATGTATGGCTTTATATTAAAATCAGAGAATATCATTGCAAACCCACCATGAAAACCCAAATCAATACCACCATTATACTCCATTAAGCACATAAATTTTCTAAAAGAAACTGCCCTCCCAATTCCAACGGCTAAAGAGAGATTAAGAGGAAGTTGGAAAAAAAATCCTATGATTCCCAGTCCGTTCCTCAAAAGATCTCGTCCGTACAATAAAAAATAACAATAATTCATAAATGGATACAAATGATAAATTATTTTCTTAATTAATAATTAATTTTTATTCTCAATATTTTTTTTTAAAAAAAACATCAGGTTATTATATATATATATATATATATATATATTTAAAATTTCGGATCATTACAATCTATCCCCCTTAATGAATTTCGTCCTCGAAATTTCACAGGATGGTCTGCGTTGACGATACAAAGTCCAAAATTTTCAATCAAAACGTTATGGTTTTGGTGCAGCCCTGGTTGTAGCATGATCTTGAATTCAAACTTTGTGTGTGGTGGTAATCCAAGTAATATTTCGAGAAAAGACGTTTGCATACTCTCACGTTACTCAAAACACCCTAACGCCTATAGTTTGTGTCCCTCGTGAAGCAGTCAAAGTAGACACGTCTGACAAAAATCAATTACATAACACATAAGAAGATAATTAAAAGTGAAATACTCAAAGACGAAGTGAGTCACACTCTTTCGAGTTTTGAAGACAACTAAGCTCAAAGTTCAACTAATGGCTTATGGATAACCGGTTGGTGTCGAGTTCAATCAGAGGCCAACTTAATTAATATGAACTGATGAGCATCAATGCAATGCTTGGAGAACCAAAGATCGAATAATCATGGATAACAAATGGTTACTCTAGTTTTGAAAGACCATGAAATTATTTGCAAAGGAAGGTTTCCATGACAGTTGTAACCACAACAAATGAAAAAAAATTTGGAGAGTACAAAGTTAAGAGGTAAAAACTCGACTTGGATATTTGTCCTGAAACTACGTCGGCCAAACACGTTTCAAGTCAAACATCTAAATCTAGTTTTTTGACAAAAGTGTAGGTATAGAAATGGTTCTTGAGGACAAATTCTCAACATAATTCACGAATGAGATTTCAACGATAGACTCAATTCTCGAGGAATGGAATAATTTGTAAGAATACACATCTGGAGAGGAGAGAAATGTGTACTAGCATATGTGAGTTTTTTTTTTGGAAATTACACTCACGTTGGTTTGTGAATTTCAAAGTTCTAGGAGAATAAAAAAAAACGTTTCGATTTTAGTCCAAACCACTGTACAAGTATTGGGAAAGAGAAAAGATTTTCCACATAATAGGGTAATCTTTAAATTGAAATCAAGAGAGCTTCATCAACAAAAAAAAAAATTGAGAGAAAATTATTTTAGTGCCCAAGAAAGAACAATGTAATGACTAACCGAGTGGACAAGTAATATCAAGTTGGATTCACAAATTTTGAGATCGGTTATTTCGAGATCATTTTGATTAGAATCGACATCGATTAAAGAGGTCAAAATGATAGTCAAACATTCTACCAACGTATTTTGATGGATTCAAAAAGAAAATCAACCATCATAAAGTGAAAGCTTGAGAAAGTTAGGTAGAGAATAAATCAATATAAATCGAAGTATTCGAAGAGACAAACTACTATTCAGTCGACACAAATTGTAGAATTCGATAAGATAGGAAGATTAAAAAAAAATGTTATTGCTAGTTGAGTGGACACAAACTATACTAGATGGTAGCATAAATTGCGTCTATCCCCCTTAAAGTTGATGTAGTCTTCCTTCAATAACTTGATCCTAAGTAGTAGCTCCTCGATATGTCCCTTCTTCTTGATTTTGATGCGATCGCTGACTGGTATTTTGTGAACTTTGGCCTTCAAATTGTCCATTGTTGTACCGATGAGATTGTGGACAATCCTTCTTCAGGTGGCCTTTTTGCTTGCAGCCATAACAAGTCTTGTTGCTTATATCTCTTCTAGGTTCTTGATTTTGATCCCAATTCCCATTTTGCTTGTACTGTTGAAGTTGCTTTTGGTTCTGATTCTGGTTGTTGTGATCGTAGGGCTTGGTAGAAAGACTCCCGTTACTGTTGTTCTTTCGAATTGGTCCACCAGACTCTAAATCATTGTGCTTCTGTTGTTCCCGATGCCGTTGGGTGTCCCATGCTTCTCTCTCTAGTATGAGGGCATTGCTCACCACTCGAGCGTAGGCTTCATTCTGTTGTGACATCACATTCCCTCGAATGGCAGAACTAAGACCCCATTCAAAACGACGTGCCCGGGACTCATCGGTTGGTACTAGGGCAGTGGCATGTCGTGATAACTCTTCGAAACGAGCAGCGTACTGGGTTACGCTCATACTCCCCTGCTTCAGCACCATAAACTCTTGAATCATAGTCTGCTTAACAGGCGTCGGAAAATACTTGTCTAGGAACAAAGTCTTGAATTGTGCCCATGTCATCTTCTCGATGTCATTGGTGGTTTGGACAACATCCCACCAGTAGTCAGCTTCACCCTGCATTTGGTGCGTAGCCATAGCAATCCGATCTCCATCGCCATTGATCCCCATTGTTTTGAACAACTTCTCAATCTGTTTGAGCCATAACTCAGCTGCAGTAGGATTGGGCTCTCCGCAAAAGACGGGTGGTTGATGCTTGCAAAATTCTGATAGTAGCATGCTTCGGATCATTGGAGCTCGATAGGGTTGATGTTGTATGTGTGGTGGAAGGTACGACATCTGAGACAGTGGCATTGACTGTGAAGTGACAAAGGCTTGAAATAACTGAGTTATCTGTTCAAGTCCAAGCAGGACATGTGGTATGCCGTGAGCGGGTGGATTAACTGGAGGTGGAACGTCATTCATGTTGAGACAACCTCCGACACAGAATCACCATTGAACGTCGACAGTGGAAGTATGCTTTCTTCCAATCAACCTTCCCATCTTCTGACACATCAGGTGTTTTATTGGTGAGTTATGTTTCTCCATGATTCTCAACTAAACTTCTTTAGATGTCCTTCAGGAAAAATGGGCTAGTCACCATGTGGTATTTTAGACAAGCTCCATTTCATACCCAAATTTGGGTTCGGTCATCTTCCTTGAGTTGTAGAGAGGAAAATATTCCAACTGAGCAACAAAAAAAAAACTAAGCTTGGGAATAAATATTAGCCAAGCAAAACAAAAATTATTCTACATGTAAGTATATTTATTATTATTTTTCTTTTTTTGGGGATTTTGAATCAAATACTGCTATATTGAATTTTGTTTAGTTGATTAATTTTTTTAAAATGGTGGCTTGGATTTCATAGGTAAAAGTCTAGCTTATGTTATCTGTCTGTTTCTGTTCATTGTATTTCATAGTTAGAGCGAAGGGTATAGCTTGAAATTGTTTGGGAGCTATAGATAGTACTTTTGATAACTTCTTATAACTTTGTTGTGATTCCAATTTTTTTCGAGGTATGATGGAATGCCTGTGTGGTCATCTTATCAGAAGTTCCTTTTGGAGGTATGATTCCTTGTTCTTTTTATTCCGCTCTAATGCAGTACTCTGCCAATCGTGATTGCTTCTTAATTATTTTCATAACAACAAAAATCTTCATTTTCGTTTTGATCCTAAATGTTTTACAAATGTCTATATAGTATTTGGTTATGTCTTAAATGCTACTTTGTACTGAATAGGCTACTTTATGGAAGGTTTCAGTTTTTAACTGTCCGGTTGTTAGGTTACCTAAATTTGCTTTGGTTTCTCGAAAGTCAAGTCTCTTCAATTACTTATTGATATGTTAAGGTTATTATGTGTACTATGTTTTTTTCTCATATTCTTCGATTTGAATTGACCAATGAGATATGTAAAGCTTATGGATTTATTTTATTTCTCCAGTGAGTAATGGGCTCTAAATTCTAGAATGGGTTTGCCAATTCTTTTCACCTTCTGTCAATTCCTTATTTTGGATTTCTTTCTTTTAAAACAACAATTCCTTATGGAGATTGCATTTCATTATTGTTTAATTGGTTTGATTGGGATTTCTTGGTGGTGGATAAGGCTACATTATGGAAGGCTCCAGTTGTTAATGTGTGGGTGGTTAGGTTATCCAATTCTGTTGATTTGCCTTGGTTTTCCGAAAGTGAAGCCTCAATTAGATTGCTCATAAGATGTTTGCCGACTTGTGTTAATTTGTGGTCTTAATTACTTATTGAATTGTTAAGGTTACTATGTGCGCTATGATTTTTTTCCTCATATTCTTTAAATTAAATTGACCAATCAGATAGGTAAAGCTTATGGATTTATTTTATTCCTTGCGTGGGTAATGGGTTCTAAATTCTAGAATGGATTTGGCAATTCCTTTCATTTTTTGTCAATTTCTTTTTTTGGATTTCTTTCCTTTAAAACAGGAATTCCTTATTTTATATTGGATTTCATTTTGTTTAATTGGACTAATTGGGATTTCATGGCCGTGGAACGACCAAGTAGAACTCATTTATGGTAACAATGAAAAAGTGTAATTGTTGTTTTATTTATTTTATTTGACTGGTTGCCTTAAATGCTAGATAAATGTTTCGGTTCAGTTTCAGACTTCAAAGTATTGTGGTTGTGGTTATTTGAGTGAATGATCATCGGCTTTCCCTATCCGACGCACATACCTATTTTTGGGAGACTGTGGAAGAGGGGGAGAACTTCATTCATTAAAAGAGGAACAATGAAATTGGATTTGCAATAAGAAGACCATAATAGACAAACAATTTCCGGAACTAGCTTTGTATCTATGTGGGTAGCCTTCTAGTTGATTCTCTAGTCTTACTACTTGAACAAAATAAGTGTGGCTGATTCTTGATTAAGAAACCACTATTCACTAATCATTCCTTGATGAACTGTCAAAGGTTGGTATCACCTCCATTGTTGACTCGTAAATTTTTATATCTTTCTTATTGGAAATGGAAAACAACTTGGGAGATATTTTTTTACTTGCAGTTGTGACGTCTAGGACTCAAGATTTTCTAAAGGCCATAGCTCAGGTACGATTCTCTCTCTCTTTGTTTTTTTATAAGCAATAATAACTCTCTCTATATGTATTCTGTGGAACAAGGTGTTTAGTTAATGAAACATTGTGAAATGGATTTGCTCTAAAAGCCAAATCGGTTTCTAGGTTGTCTATAGATAATGATTTTATGAAGGGAAAGGCGAACGATAAAAACTAAAGAAATAAATTTAGCTTTTGTGATTAATTTTCTTCTAATCATTTCGTCTTTCCATTACTTGCATAAAACCCTCAACAGAATTCATGATCCAATCATAACCCAAATCTATTGGACGAAAGGTGTAGGTGATTGTTGTGGCTTAATTGCCGTGGCTTATGGCTTATGGCTTCTGCTTTAATCATAATGTAGGAAGCTATGAAATTTGCTCCAAAGCTTCTGCTTTATGCCTATGGACCAAAAAACTCTCAAATTAAATAGAGGATTTTTTTAGGATCTCCATTTTGATGCTTTACATATCTGCATTTCATGATCATCTTTTACGACAAGTTCAATTACAACAGAAGGTTGTTTCACAAAATATATAAACAAAGGTTTGATACATTGACATGTAGTCTCTTGAGTCAACTTGAATATGAAAAACAAATAAATGCCTTTTCGTTGTTATTTTGATGTCTACTATCCTATTTAGGGAAGGGAAATCCAGCTGCTAGCTAGATTGAGATTTAATTGTGATCTATAGTTTTCAATTAACTGACCAACTCTTAAAGCAAGTTTTCTACTTTTTATATAGTTACTCCAGTCGTGTGATGTTTTTTACGGGATGTGAATTTCAGTTCTTGGCATTAAATGTCTCTTTCATTTTCATTTTCCATCTCTCTTTGGATGACCTTTGTCATCCGTGGGAAACATCGCCTCAAAACCACAACGGCTTCAAGTATCGGCAACCTTCAGCAACAATCAAGTATTGGCGACCTCCAACCACAAGGCAGAGGTAAAAAAAAAAAAATCTCTTTCCGTACTGATGTTAGATTTTGATACTCCGGTTTGTATTTTTTCCTAATTTTGATACTCCGATTTCTATCGGGTTTCATTACCCAAGGGAAGGTTTAGGGGTTAATTCATTCTTAAAGCAATCTATGTGAGAAATCATGTTAAGGGTTTACGGGTTCTACCCAAAACGATTTAAGGGTTAGAGAGAACTCTTAAGCCGAACACGCACACAGAGAACTTTGATGCATTTGATTGGCAGTCATGGTATGAAGTATAATACTCCATCAGCTGCTTACTAACTGTTTGATAAAAAGCCTCAATTAATGTTAAAATGGGGATTAGTCTAAGCATCAAAGTCCTTTAGTGGGTACTGTTGTATCTATTTCTTTTCTAATTCTATATCATCAATTAACATTAAATAAGCGCTGTTGGATATGGGATTATGACTATGGGAAAGTTTGGAAAGTGTGCCTCGGTTTAGCTGCTTTGTTTTATTTCTTGTAAGGTCAGTGGTCCTCATTTTTTCCTTCACATTTAGTTTGATAGTTATTGGGGGTACTGTTAGCTTTTCTTTTTCTACTTTTCTTTCTTTTGTTTGGTTTGTTGTTGGGGAGCCATATAACTATTCTAACAGTTTGTTTGGATAGTTGACTGTAACTTTAGAGTAATAGTTAACATTTTTATTTTACTAGAATTGCAATGATTAATACCTATTCTAATAGTTTGTATGTGACTTAACCTAAACTATAAACTTAATTAGAATATTTGCATTATGCTTGATTAGTCTCTCTGATTTTTGTAAAGTAATGCTCTTTTTCTATTCAAAACCTGGACATAGCAGAACAAATAAATTTATATTGTTTTATTGCGTTTTTGTGTTTTTTTAGGAGTGAGATCTATATAAGTCTACAATTACGGTGATCACCAGAGTTTCAAAAATGGTATCTGAAGTACGCCATTGCCCATCTTTTTGTCCCGTTGTATTGCGATAAGCCTATAACTCGTATAGCTACCTATTTCTCTAGATTGGCTTTTACGAAGGGATTTCATGACCTAATCTTTTAGGTATCTATTTATCAATTCAATTTTAAAGCGTTTGAGACTCGTTTGTGGTTTCCTCATGTCAGTATTGTGTTACTTTATCCTATTTTGGTTTTTGATTTCTGTTTTGATTTACAGGATGGATTCTTTAGTTCAATGAAAAGGTGGTCCTTCAATAAGAATGCATTTTTTGGACCTTCAGTTCATTGAAACGGTAATCTTTCTGTATTGGTTTTCGATTTAGGATTTCAAATCTGTTTTGAATTGAATTTCATTTTCAAATCCTAATGCGCTAAGAGATATACCAAGAACACTACACCTTTTGTTTTTACTATGATCGGAGAATATTTTTTTGTCTACAAAAATAAAACTGATAGAAAGATCCACTCTGTCGAAGGTATCTTCCAAAGGGGGGGGGGGGAGAAAATGGCCAAATTAGTGGTAATGATGGGGGGCAGTTGTTGAGTGTTGTATTATTGTGCAATTGTTGTCCCATGAAATGGCCAAAATTAGATTGCAAGTGATTATTGCGAATTTGATTACATTTTTTTGTTCGCATAATGGAGGAGAACTGTTGGCAATATATTGGACTGTGTGACTGTGAATGAATGTTAGGTGCTTCCCTCCTACTGGAAGACAGAATTCCGTCCTCAGTCCTACAGAGAGAGGGGATGGATAGACGAATACGTGTGGTAGGCACGAGTAGTAGTGTGCTCAATACGTTGGGGATTTTTTTTATCGAATGTTGGAGTTATTTGGTCATTTCCATAAAATCCCCAACAGACTTATTTGGTCAGTTCCCTTTGTTTTGTTCTGTACCGCATGTGGTTGCAATGGTCAGGGTAATATCTAGCTTATTGAGTGTGGGTGTACGGTAGTTACATTGATTTTCTGGGGGCATGGGTATTAGCTCGATTTGATACGTTTAGGTGATTATTACTCCTCCTCTGAAAACTTCAGCTAATTACTAAGACTGAAATATTAAAGACACGGAACTAATGAGCTAATCGTAACACAAGGGGCCCGAACAAAGAAATATTAAACACGGACCCGGGGGAAGTTTTGCTTTGAAGAACTCTTGATTTTAGATTTTGTTGGCAAGATTGTGTTAGTTGAAGCCTTCTTTGGTCTTTGAAGTAAAAGATTTTCATGAGGCATGTAGATCGAGCCAAATGATGGGGTTTGTGAACTCTTTTTGTTAAATCCTTTTTTTGGTTTTATGATCTAATATTGCTGTTTATTTTTTTGTGAAACGGTCATGTCTCCTGGCAGGTGTTCGAGTTTGCTAACACGCAACAAGATGTGTACAACATTGGCCTTGGGTCTGGTGTTTGCCTTTTTTACTATTGCATAAACGGTTGCCGGGTGAAATTTCACTTAGTGCACTTAATTAGTGTTATGTATTTTGACATTTTATTTTGTGTCTAATCTGTATTGTTTTTTGTCAATTACTATATTGGATAGGGACTAAATTGTGCATACTTTGGACTTCTTTGACTAGATTGTGTTTGGTATTCAAGTTTGCATGGAGTTATTAAAATTGTAAATTTAAAACCCTTTGCGACATAAGTTGCACTGCATTATTTTTTTATGTCAATTTTTGACTTTTAAACTCGTGGGCCACTTCCCTGGTTTTGTGTGACCATATATTAATGTCAAACTAAAATTCTCATATTTTCAAATTAGTGTGTGTTGTAGTGAATGGTGCTTTAGAAGTTCATGATTGCATGAAAAGTTTGGAGAATGTGTTTTATTATTTTATTTTTTGTCGTACAACTTCTGTTGTCTCCTCAGAGTGCGTCTCAGAGTGCGAGTTTTTTCTTTGTGATTTCACCTTTTACACGATCGATATTAAGAGATAATGTCCATTGTGTGTCATGGTATAATTATTGTTCAATGGGCAAGCATTGGTTTACCATTTTGTGCCAATTGCCTTCCTACAAGTTTTTTTAATTTTCAATCATGTGCATTTAGGCGCATGCAACTGAGTTGTTTCAGTTATTCGACTCTTTAATGTTCAACATAATGTTTGATTTGCTTTTATTGATAAAGAACTGAGTGGTCTTTTATTTTAGGGGCATGAAGTGATGAGAAGGAAGTGGGTGATTTTTGATAGAATTGCTATTGGGGGCGGTGCGGTTCTAACTGTCAATTCCTTAAAATCCATTTTTGCTCTTTGGAAAGGTAAAATCTCCTTCTAACGTATAGAAAAAGAGGTGACTTCAATTTAGTAGTAGTGCTGAGTTCTATTGTGCTGTTAAAGTGTCAACTATGTCACTGATCTATTTAAAAACATGCACGCTATGGGAACAGAAAATTGTTATTGTGTAATCATCCTATTGTTGTGCTTTGTTAGGGCTATTATTGCTAGATTAGTGAGGATTCTAATGGGCATAAAGGGTGCTATCGAAATTATGTGCAGATGGTGGCTTCATGTGATTGTTTATCCTAATCTGGATTTACATTGCAATTTCTTGATATGAGAGCAACTAGGTTGGGGTAAAATCTGGAAAGCATTGTGTGGCACGGTAGGACTAGAAATTCTTGTGTTTTTGTTTATTTTGAGTTGTACTATGGATCTCCTCCAACCTAAGTTTTGATTTATCTAAATGCATTTGGGTTGGGAATTGGAATTTGGAAAGCCATGGTTGACGTTGTAGTCTTGCGATCTGCTTTATTTTTGTTTGTCTGTCTTTTTCCTGGTTAAATTTTAACGTGGTATTCCTCCAACCAAGCTTTTTGTTTATAGCAATAGTTGAAATGGCTTCGTTAATGATAAATTGTTTAGGTGCATTCTTCTTGGATCTTTGTTTATAAATTATTTGGTAGTCATTGGGTAAGATGATCACTTAGATACATGTGTGTACTTATTACGAAAGTCTAAGGGAGAGAACGATGAGTACAAAAGGGCTATCAATATGTTTTCTCTTGGGATTAGACTGAGAAGACTGTTGGAGGTATCTAATTGCTTCATTAGGCTGTGCTTGGTATGTTAATTTTATTTTTGTTGCTGGAGTAAAAGATGTTATTAACTTTCGAAAAGCGGAAAGAATAACGTAGGATTGTTATTGGAAATCATTATAATTGAGCTAACCTTCATCCCGTAGCGATGCCTTATATTATTTGAGTTTGCTTAAGTACACTATGGAAACGATTCTGACCAAAGCTGACTTTCTTCCTGAATTATAGCCTCTTTCGGATCTCACTATTTTTTTGGTGGCTTAATCTTTTTAGTTTTTTTTTTAATTATACTTAAGGTATGTCCAATGAATCAAGTTTCTGTAATAGTTGATATCAAAATGCCGAACGCATCAAGCTTCCTTAATATTCTTTATTTAAATGCCCAATGATTAAGTTTCTTAAATAGTGTATATTTAATGTTGAAAAGTGTTCAGCGCTTATTTGTGTAATCAGATGTGGCTAATTAATGCATTATTGGGCACTCTACTGCGTAGCTAAGGCTTTAACGTGTTTGGGCACTTGGCCACATGCCAACTTTCTCCTCTTCGATATACTCAAAAGGTTTTGGAATATAAGTTATTTTCATGGAATTGAGTGCAAGTTTTTGTAGTACCAATGTGAGTAGTTTCAATTATTATCTGCTTCGCTACAAATGGATTTTGTTTTGCTTAAGTTCTTTACCCACAATCTCATATTCTGTTTAATTCGTGCAATCACTGGATTCATGCATGATTTTTGATGACTGAGATATGGGTTCTAGGTTTTCAACCTAGGGCTCATAAGGGGTATTCAAGATTTATCATTGGATTGACGCACTTTCAAAGTTAATGCACAGATCAGGTGATGACTCCTCTCTCCCTCAAATTTACACATTTCCTGATTATACTTTTTTCCCCTAAATGCAGAGCGATCTCTATCTTTATGTCCATTACCTCCTCTCACGGCTTCAGTGAAAAGTGATAATCAGACCACCGGGTTTGTCTCCCTTGCCTTCAAAATTCTACAAATCAAACCCTAATCGATGAAAAGAGCATGTTCACATATCAAACCATTGGGCCCGTCCACCACCACTGGTATTGATTGATGAAGCAAGGGTATGGAAAGCGCCTTTAGTAAACCACCGATACTGATCAATAAATAGTTGTCTAGGTATGGAAAGTGCCTTTCGCAATCAAGCACGCATGACTTTTTGACGTTTGAGTTTTCCTCTATGCAGGGCCTTAGCTTTAATCGAAAGGTCAAGGTATATGATTTTCTATTCTTGATTTTCTAGGTATGGAAAGCGCATTGAGGTTTCTATTCTTTCACATACTTTTTGGTGTCTGGTGCATTGAGTTTTCTATTCTCAACATGTGTGTTCATAAATGTGTATACACGTAGTCCATTTGACAAGCTGGAAGGCACAACACGTGTTGAACTCCTTTGTATATAGGGCTCTTTCAGCTGATCACTAATTGTTTGGTAAAAGCCTCAATGAAAAAATCTATTTTGATCCATAGTTGTAGATGATTAATGTTGATAGAGGTTTAGTCTAAGCATCTAAGTCCTTGAATGTATACTATTGTGTCTATTGCCTTTATAATTTTATCTATATGAGAAAACACCTAACTCTTTTAAAAAAAATGTACACTCACAAACTAACTTTTTAGAACATTGAATGGCTAAGATTCATTGCAAAATTTGGTGCAAAGGTTAGAATTACGTCAAATCCACAGCCAAGTGTGAAGAGCTATTGGATCTAAACCCAATAAAAAATTGAAGGGACATTGGATTCAATCTAAATTTGGGCCACTGTAACTAACCACTACTACCACTATCTTTGCATCTCTTTCAAATTCAAAAGAAAGTCTTTTCTCTGCAATTTTGGTTATCAAATTTGAAACCCACACAACTTACTACCTATCGTATCCTCTCTCTAACAAGTCTGAAATCATCAAATCTGTGGCCACTTGCAGCCGTATATAGTTTACTATTAGTATTTGTATCTTCAAATCTAGGAATCTTGTTTTGGCTACTTCGTTTGTCTATGTATATATCGAATGGTTAAAGTAGTCGCTCTTATGCCCTTACCACTTCGTTTGATCTTTATTTTTCTTTAGTTTGGCTAACCATGAACCAAACCGTTTCAGAGTTGCAGTTTTAACAATTACTTGCAAGTAATTGGACCATCAGGCATTAAATCCTTCGTACAGTCCAGAGAACAACTAACCGGTTTGGTTCATGGTTAGCCAACCTAAAGAAAAATAAAGATCAAACGAAGTGGTAAGGGCATAAGAGCAACTACTTTAACCATTCGATATATAACTACATGTGATTTATTATTTTAACCAAACAACCGTTTCGAAGTTATAATTTTAATAACTACATGCAAACTTGAATACCAAACACAATCCAGTTAACTTGCAAACTTTGGATTTGTTTAACTGCATTGTGTTTGGTATTCAAGTTTGCATGTAGTTATTAAAATTATAACTTCGAAACCCTTTGCGACATAAGTTGCACTACATTCTTCTTTTTGTCTATTTTTGACTTTTAAACATTTAGGCCACTTCCCTGGGTTTGTGTAACTATAAACTAATGTGTAACTAAGATCTCGTCCTTTGAAATTAGTGTTTATTGTAGTGAATGGTGATTTAGAACTTCATTATCTAAGTCATAGTTTGGAGAATGTGATTTATTATTTTATATTTTGTTGTACGACTTCGGTTGTGTCCTCAGAGTGTGAGTTTTTTCTTTGTGATTTCACCTTTTGCAGGATTGATAGCAAGAAATAATGTCTATTATGTGTCCTCTTATAATTATTGTTCAACGGGAAAGTATTGGTTTACTATTTTTTGCCAATTGCCCTTCCTACAAGTTTTTTAATTTTCAATAAGGGCTTTTAGGCATGGCAAATGGGTCGTTTTGGTTATTGAACTCTTTAATCTTCTATATAATTTTGGATTTTCTTCTGTGGATAAACGACTAAGTGGTTTTCTATATTTTTGGGGCATCAAGTGATGAGAAGGAAGTGCAGGTTATTTTTGACAGAATTTCTATTGGGCGTTGCGGTTCTAACCGTGGATTCCTAAATCCATTTTTGGTCCTTGGAAAGATGAAAACTCTTCTCCTCCGTATAGAAAAATAGGTGACTTTAATTTAGCCACGGGGTTGGGTTCTATTGTCGTTTTAAAGTGCCAACTATGTCACTCATCTATTTAGACAAATGCAAGCTGTGGGAAGAGAAAATTGTAAATGTGTTATGATCCTATTGTTGTGCTTTTTTTCAAGGCTATTATCGCTACATAAGCGAGGATGCTATTGGACACAAAGGGTGCTATAGAAAATATGTGCCGACGGTGGCTTCAGGTTAGTGTCTATACTATGGATGGAATTACATTGCAATTTCTTGATATGAGGGCAACTGGGTTAGGGATTAAAATCTGGACAGCCTTGGTGGGTATGGTAGGACTACAAATTCTTGTATGTGTGTTTATTTCGAGTTGTAATATGGATCTCCTCCAACCTAGGTTTCTATTTATCTAAATGCACCTGGGTTGGGAATTCGAATTTGTGTAGTCATACAAACTGCTTTGGTTTTGTTTGTTTTTTAAATTTTATCGTGGTAGTCCTCCGACCTAAGGTTTTGGTTATAGCAGTCGCTGAAATGGATTTGATAAAGACAAAAATGGGAAGGAATGTTAGGCACATGTGTTTAGTGCAATATGTGGTTGGTTTTGGAAAGGCATTCTTTACTTGACTTGGGAAGGATATGTTAATTGGGAACCATATCGGATTTTTGTAGCGTTAATTTTTTGGACCTAAGAACTATGAACGCCAACTTTTTTTTTTTTGTTACTTGAGGCTTTTTTGGACCGAAGGAATTCATTCTTTAAGCAATCATTGTAAGCAATCTTGCTAAAGGTTTACCTGCTCTACAAAAAACGTTTTAAGTGTTATAGAAAACTCTTAAGTAGAACACAAACATATGTTGAAGACTCATACAGACAACTTTGATATATTTGATTGGCAGTAATGGTAAAAAGTATATTACTCCATCAACTGATCACTAATTGTCTGATAAAAAGCCTCGGTTAATGTTAAATGAGGATTAGTCTAAGCATCAAAGTCCTTAAGTAGGTACTGTTGTATGTATTTCTTTTCTAATTCTATATCATCAATTAACATTAAATTAGTGCTATTGGATATGGGATTATGACTATGGGAAAGTTTGGAAAGTGGCCCTCGGTTTAGATATGCTTTGTTCTACTTCTTATAAGGTCCATGGTACTTATGTTTTCCTTCAATTTTAGTTTGGATAATTATTGCTCATTCTGTTAGCTTTTCTTCTTCTGCTTTTCTTTCTTTTGTTTGGATAGTTGTTGGGGGCAAACCATATAAATATACTAATAGTTTTTTTGGATAGTAGATTGTAACCTTAGTGCAATGTTTTACATTTTTATTTTACTAGAATTGTAATGACATATAACTATTCTAATAGTTTGTGTGTGACTGAACCTAAACTATAAGCTTAATTAGAATACTTGCATTATGCTCGTTAGTTCTTTCTGATTTTTGTAATTAGTAATGCTCTTTTTCTATTATAAACCTCGACATAGTAGAACAAATAAACTTAATTTTTTTTAAATTTTTTCAGGAGTGACATCTATGAGTCTACAATTACGAAGATCACAAGAGTTTCAAAAGAGCTATCTCGAGTACGGCATGGCCCTTCCCTTTGTCATAGTTCATGGCGATAAGCTAATAACTGGTATCGGTACTTGTTTCTCCACACTGTAGGATTTTAGGAAGGGATTTCATGACGTAATCTTTTAGGTATCTATTTATCAATTCATTTTTAAAGCATTTTAGACTCATTAGTGGTAATGTTGTGTTACTTCATCCTCTTTTGATTTCTGATTTCAGTTTTGATCTTCAAGAATGATCCTTCTGTTCATTGAAGAGGTAATCCTTCAATGAATCTGCATTTTTTGGACCTTCAGTTCATTGGAAAAGGTATATCGAGAACACTTCAACTTCTCTCTTCCTTTTTTTTTATGTTCGGAGGATATTTTATATCAATAAAAATTAAACTGGGAGAAAGATCCACTCTACAGATGTTAACTTTCAAAGGGGAAAAAAATGGCCAAATTAGTGGCAATGATTAGGGGAAATTGTTAGTGTGTTGTCTTATTGTTCTGCTGTTGTCCTATAAAATGGCCAAAATTGGATTGGAAGTAATCGCTGCTAGTCTGATTACAATTTTTTGTTTGCATAATGGCGGAGAATTGTTGGCAATATATTCGATTGTGTGACCGCGAGGAGTATTGTGGTCAATACGTTGGAGATTTTTTTACCGAATGATGGACTTATTTGGACAATTCCGTAAAATCCCCAACAAACTTATTTGGTCAGTTCTCTTTGTTTTTTCTAGCCTATCGAATGTATGGTAGTCATCTTGATTTTTTAGGTACATGGGTATTAGCTCGGTTTGATGCATTTGGGTGAACCAATGTACTAATCGTGTCACCGACGGCCCAAACGAAGAGATATTAAACACGGACCCAAAGGAAGTTTTATCTGCTTTGAAGAATTCTTGATTTTACATTTTGATGGGAAGATTTTGTTAGTTGAAGCCTTCTTTGGTCTTAGGAGTAAAAGATTTTCACGAAGCATGTAGATTGAGCTAAGTGATTGATTTTAAGCCAAATGATGGGTGTTGTGAACCGTTTTAATTAAAACCTTTTTTGGTTTTATGAACCCGTTTTGCTGAGTATTTTTTTGTGAAATGGTCGTGTGCCTGGCACGTGTTCGAGTTTGTTGACACGCATCAGGACGCGTACAGCTCCAGCCTTTGCTCTGGTGTTTGCCCTTTTCACTGTAACGTAAACGCTTTCTTTAGTGCATAAAGGCATAAGGGAAGTCAAGGGATTTCCTTCTAACTAGTGGCTAAAAGTAAGCAAGCTACCTTCATTTAACAGATTTGTGGTTGAGTCAATAACATGCTCTGGGTTACCGGGTGAAATTTCACTTATTGCACTTAATTCATGTTATGTATTTTTACATTTTATTTTGTCTCTAATCTGCATTGTATTTTTCTTAGTTACTGTATTGGATACAGATTAAATTGTGCATACTTTGGACTTCTTTAACTGGATTGTGTTTGGTATTGAAGTCTGCATGTGGTTGTTAAAATTGTAAATTTGAAATCTTTTGCGACATAAGTTGATATGCATTCTTTTTTATGTCAATTTCTAACTTTTGAACTCGTAGGCTACTTCCTTGGTTTTGTGTGACTATAAATTAATGTCAAACTAAAATCTCATCTTCTCAAATTAGTGTGTAGTAAGGAATGGTGCTTGTAAACTTCATGATTGGATGACATGTTTGGAGAATGTGATTCATTATTTTATTCTTTGTTGTATGACTTCGGTTTTCTACTCAGAGCGCGAGTTTTTTCTTTGTGACTTCACCTTTTGCATGATCAATACCAAGAGACAATGTCCATTATGTGTCATCCTATAATTATTGTTTAGTGGGTAAGCATTGGTTTACTATTTTTTGCCAACTGTCTTCCTACAAGTTTTTTAATTTTGAATCAAGTGTCTTTAGGCATGGGCAACTAGGTCGTTTTGGTTTTTGAACTTTTTAATGTTCAATATAATTTGGGATATGCTTGTATTGATAAAGGACTAAGTGGTTTTCTATTTTAGGGGGCATGAAGTGATGTGAAGGAAGTGTGGGTGAAAAGTGATAATCAAACCACCGGGTTTGTGTCCCTTTTGCCTTCAAAATCCTACAAATCAAACCCTAATTGACGAAAAGAGCACATCCACGTGTCAAACTACTGGGGACGTCCACCATCGCAAGTACTGGTCGATGAAGAAAGGCTAAGGAAAGCACCGTTTTGTAGGAAGTAGGTGGTTTTTCAACCTTTTCCTTAATTTTTTCTATTGTGAAAAGTAGGTGATCCTACCCAGCCATTGCTGCATTGTCCTTGGACATTGGGGAAAACCAACACTCATACTCGAAAATAAGGGCTTGAGAAGAAGTTACAACAGTCTCAATTTGGGCATCTGACATACGAAAATAACCAAGCAAAATGTGAAAATTTGGTCGATTTTAGCAAACTGGTTCGATTTTAGCAAACAGGAGGAGGGTTGGACAATGCAAGATGGGAAAACGTGGCCAGGTAAATTGACAATGCTAGATTACAATAGAGGTACCATTTTTAGGTGAATGTAGTAGATAATGTGGGTAGGACCTTGATTACAACTTTATTTTGTGAGATCTTGATTTGAGCAAGTGAATATTTTGTGGGACACTGCAGAAGTAGAGATAGATAATGAGTAGTGTGCTACAATTGAAACGCTGAAGAAGAATCATCAATCTCAAGAGGATCTGGACATGGAAAGTGAGGGAAATCAGAGACAGGTTGCTGGTGCCTTATTGGCCATCTCAGGAAATACTGTAAGAGAATTTAGCCGTACTTATTGTTGTCCAGTCGAAGAGGTAAATTTTAACCAATGAAGCTTTATTCAAACCATGTAAAAGCGCTTATTGAGTTCTAATGAATTTTTCTGGTTTGATTAGGTTGTTCATCCGATTCATGACCAATGCTTCTACTTGACCTTGTAGCAGAAACGGAGACTGAAGGAGGAATTTGGTTAGTATTTACGAGTGCACCAATGTTTCGAGTTATACGTTATGAACTTTAGTAGCGTTATCCTCATTGTAAAACTTTTCAGGGATAGAGCTATGGACTTTTGAAAAACATCTTGGGTAGGGGTGTTTATTTGTGCTGGTTGTCCGCATCAGGTACGAAATCTCAAAGTAAATCCTTCGTTAAAATTGATAGCTTGCAAAACCTAAGCGCGTACTGCTGTTGTATTGAGCCTAACGTAATAATAATGTTTACAAGGAAATTAATAAATAGATAATCCTGATTAAGCAAAAGGACTAAACCCTAATAGAAAACCCTAATTAACGCCTGATGCTTCAAATTTCTACATTTTCGCTTCTTAGCATTTGATTTTCGATTCAAATGGCTTATGGGATTTGTTGTAGAAGATTAATAAGATTATCTTTGATTCCCTTGGCTACCATTTATGAGAATAATTTAATCAGAAATCTTGTTAACGCTTAGGACTTATATTTGTGGTGATGTGTCCTTCTCACATCTTTTAGTTATTATCCTTTTTCAATTCTTCTTCTTCCTGTTTTGGATGAACTTTTAGTTTTGATGCTTATACTTCAAGACATTTTCGTGTGGCAGCAATTTGATGGGAATGATGAAAGACCCAAGTACCCGCGACGAGGGGTTATGCTCCCCCGTTCCTGTAGAACTGGTTCAAAAGTCCGCCACTTGGTTTTGTTGGTGAAAAGGTTTGAGACCCACAGTCATTCTTATACAAAAAATGCGACCCTTTAATACCATGAATATGTAGTCTCTTGAGTCAACTTGAATATGTAAAACAAATAAATGCCTTTTCATTGTTATTTTGATGTCTACTATCCTATTTAGGGAAGGGAAATCCAGCTGCTAGCTAAATTGAGATTTAATTGTGATCTATAGTTTTCAATTAACTGACCAACTCTTAAAGCAAGTTTTCTACTTTTTATATAGTTACTCCAGTCGTGTGATGATTTTTACGGGATGTGAATTTCAGTTCTTGGCATTCAATGTCTCTTTCATTTTCATTTTCCATCTCTCTTTGGATGAACCTTTGTCTTCCGTGGGAAACATTGCCTCAAAACCACAACGGCTTCAAGTATCGGCAACCTTCAGCAACAATCACTCGAAAATAAGGGCTTGAGAAGAAGTTACAACAGTCTCAATTTGGGCTTCTGACATACGAAAATAACCAAGGAAAATGTGAAAATTTGGTCGATTTTAGCAAACAGCAGGAGGGTTGGACAATGCAAGATGGGAAAACGTGGCCAGGTAAATTGACAATGCTTGATAACAATAGAGGTACCATTTTTAGGTGGATGTAGTAGATAATGTGGGTAGGACCTTGATTACAACTTTATTTTGTGAGATCTTGATTTGAGCAAGTGAATATTTTGTGGGACACTGCAGAAGTAGAGATAGATAATGAGTAGTGTGCTACAATTGAAACACTGAAAAAGAATCATCAATCTCAAGAGGATCTGGACATGGAAAGTGAGGGAAATCAGAGACAGGTTGCTGGTGCCTTATTGGCCATCTCAGGAAATACTGTAAGAGAATTTAGCCGTACTTATTGTTGTCCAGTCGAAGAGGTAAATTTTAACCAATGAAGCTTTATTCAAGCCATGTAAAAGCGCTTATTGAGTTCTAATGAATTTTTCTGGTTTGATTAGGTTGTTCATCCGATTCATGACCAATGCTTCTACTTGACCTTGTAGCAGAAACGGAGACTGATGGAGGAATTTGGTTAGTATTTACGAGTGCACCAATGTTTCGAGTTATACGTTATGAACTTTAGTAGCGTTATCCTCATTGTAAAACTTTTCAGGGATAGAGCTATGGACTTTTGAAAAACATCTTGGGTAGGGGTGTTTATTTGTGCTGGTTGTCCGCATCAGGTACGAAATCTCAAAGTAAATCCTTCGTTAAAATTGATAGCTTGCAAAACCTAAGCGCGTACTGCTGTTGTATTGAGCCTAACGTAATAATAATGTTTACAAGGAAATTAATAAATAGATAATCCTGATTAAGCAAAAGGACTAAACCCTAATAGAAAACCCTAATTAACGCCTGATGCTTCAAATTTCTACATTTTCGCTTCTTAGCATTTGATTTTCGATTCAAATGGCTTGTGGGATTTGTTGTAGAAGATTAATAAGATTATCTTTGATTCCCTTGGCTACCATTTATGAGAATAATTTAATCAGAAATCTTGTTAACGCTTAGGACTTATATTTGTGGTGATGTGTCCTTCTCACATCTTTTAGTTATTATCCTTTTTCAATTCTTCTTCTTCCTGTTTTGGATGAACTTTTAGTTTTGATGCTTATACTTCAAGACATTTTCGTGTGGCAGCAATTTGATGGGAATGATGAAAGACCCAAGTACCCGCGACGAGGGGTTATGCTCCCCCGTTCCTGTAGAACTGGTTCAAAAGTCCGCCACTTGGTTTTGTTGGTGAAAAGGTTTGAGACCCACAGTCATTCTTATACAAAAAATGCGACCCTTTAATACCATGAATATGTAGTCTCTTGAGTCAACTTGAATATGTAAAACAAATAAATGCCTTTTCATTGTTATTTTGATGTCTACTATCCTATTTAGGGAAGGGAAATCCAGCTGCTAGCTAAATTGAGATTTAATTGTGATCTATAGTTTTCAATTAACTGACCAACTCTTAAAGCAAGTTTTCTACTTTTTATATAGTTACTCCAGTCGTGTGATGATTTTTACGGGATGTGAATTTCAGTTCTTGGCATTAAATGTCTCTTTCATTTTCATTTTCCATCTCTTTTTGGATGAACCTTTGTCTTCCGTGGGAAACATTGCCTCAAAACCACAACGGCTTCAAGTATCGGCAACCTTCAGCAACAATCACTCGAAAATAAGGGCTTGAGAAGAAGTTACAACAGTCTCAATTTGGGCTTCTGACATACGAAAATAACCAAGGAAAATGTGAAAATTTGGTCGATTTTAGCAAACTGGTTCGATTTTAGCAAACAGGAGGAGGGTTGGACAATGCAAGATGGGAAAACGTGGCCAGGTAAATTGACAATGCTTGATAACAATAGAGGTACCATTTTTAGGTGAATGTAGTAGATAATGTGGGTAGGACCTTGATTACAACTTTATTTTGTGAGATCTTGATTTGAGCAAGTGAATATTGTGTGGGACACTGCAGAAGTAGAGATAGATAATGAGTAGTGTGCTACAATTGAAACGCTGAAAAAGAATCATCAATCTCAAGAGGATCTGGACATGGAAAGTGAGGGAAATCAGAGACAGGTTGCTGGTGCCTTATTGGCCATCTCAGGAAATACTGTAAGAGAATTTAGCCGTACTTATTGTTGTCCAGTCGAAGAGGTAAATTTTAACCAATGAAGCTTTATTCAAGCCATGTAAAAACTCTTATTGAGTTCTAATGAATTTTTCTGGTTTGATTAGGTTGTTCATCCGATTCATGACCAATGCTTCTTCTTGACCTTGTAGCAGAAACGGAGACTGAAGGAGGAATTTGGTTAGTATTTACGAGTGCACCAATGTTTCGAGTTATACGTTATGAACTTTAGTAGCGTTATCCTCATTGTAAAACTTTTCAGGGATAGAGCCATGGACTTTTGAAAAACATCTTGGGTAGGGGTGTTTATTTGTGCTGGTTGTCCGCATCAGGTACGAAATCTCAAAGTAAATCCTTCGTTAAAATTGATAGCTTGCAAAACCTAAGAGCGTACTGCTGTTGTATTGAGCCTAACGTAATAATAATGTTTACAAGGAAATTAATAAATAGATAATCCTGATCAAGCAAAAGGACTAAACCCTAATAGAAAACCCTAATTAACTCCTGATGCTTCAAATTTCTACATTTTCGCTTCTTAGCATTTGATTTTCGATTCAAATGGCTTGTGGGATTTGTTGTAGAAGATTAATAAGATTATCTTTGATTCCCTTGGCTACCATTTATGAGAATAATTTAATCAGAAATCTTGTTAACGCTTAGGACTTATATTTGTGGTGATGTATCATTCTCACATCTTTTAGTTATTATCCTTTTTCAATTCTTCTTCTTCCTGTTTTGGATGAACTTTTAGTTTTGATGCTTATACTTCAAGACATTTTCGTGTGGCAGCAATTTGATGGGAATGATGAAAGACCCAAGTACCCGCGACGAGGGGTTATGCTCCCCCGTTCCTGTAGAACTGGTTCAAAAGTCCGCCACTTGGTTTTGTTGGTGAAAAGGTTTGAGACCCACAGTCATTCTTATACAAAAAATGCGACCCTTTAATACCATGAATATGTAGTCTCTTGAGTCAACTTGAATATGTAAAACAAATAAACGCCTTTTCATTGTTATTTTGATGTCTACTATCCTATTTAGGGAAGGGAAATCCAGCTGCTAGCTAAATTGAGATTTAATTGTGATCTATAGTTTTCAATTAACTGACCAACTCTTAAAGCAAGTTTTCTACTTTTTATATAGTTACTCCAGTCGTGTGATGTTTTCTACGGGATGTGAATTTCAGTTCTTGGCATTAAATGTCTCTTTCATTTTCATTTTCCATCTCTCTTTGGATGAACCTTTGTATTTGGAGACGAAAAATACAATTCTTCGCCATATATATAAATTTGGCGAGAAAAATAATATTTCGTCGCCAAATGACATATTTTGAGACGAAAAATATAATTTCGTCGCTAACGAAAAGATATATTCATTTATATATGTGTGTGTATATATATATTATATGTATTGTAGACATGTATGTATAAGGAATACAGATATACATATACATATATATATATATATATACAGACGTAGATATGCGCATATTCAATTGGTACAACTACTAAGAGGAGGGAGAGAGAGAGAGAGTAGAGTGATAGGTTTAACATTTTTCATTTTGAATTTACAGAGAGAGAGAGAGAGAGAGATGAAAAAAATAGATAAGAGATAAGTTTTAAATTTTGAGCTAGAGAGAAAGATAGAGTGAGACTAAAAGAGAAATACAAAGAAAAAGGAGAGGAAGAGAGTATAGAAATAAAGATGACAGATAGTGTAATAATTTTAAATTTAATATTTTGAGAGAGGGGGAGAGATAGAGAGAGGGGAGAGAAGAGAGGAGAGAGGAGACGATATGAGAGATGAGAGATGAGGGATGAGAGAGGAAAGAATAGAGAAATATAGAGAAAAATATTAGAGTAATAATTTCAAATTAATAATCTAATTAAAAGAGATAAGAGAGATGAGAGGGAGAGAGAGAGAGAGAGAGATATGAGGGTGTAATAATTTTAATTTAATATCCTAAAAAGAGAGAAGAAGAGAGAGAGAAACAAAAGGGAGAGAGAGAGTGGAGAGAGAGATAAAAATATTATTTTGTTTAATATCTATTTAAAATTAAGTCAGAGAGAGAGAGAGAAGAGGAGAGAGAGAGAGAGATTATAATGTCTAACATATATTTACAAAAATAATGTTAAACATATGTTAAGTATTAAATATTGTAAATAATTTACGAATATTGTGTTTGGGACAATGGTCAGAGAGGGTGCACAGAAGGTGTTAGTGGGGTGGAGGTCTAAAGTTCGAATCCTAGGTAGGAGAAGATAATGAGATTTCAGGGTAATTTGTTTTGAAATAGAAATCAATTTAACGACGAAAAAAATCGTCTCAAAATCTAGCTATTAACGACGAAAATAAATTCCTCGCGAATGACGGTAGTTGGCGATAAAATAGCTCGTCGCGGAATACTAATATCAGTGACGAAAAAATTCCTCGCTAAATACCAACATTTGGCGACGAAATATTTTGTCGCCAATATAATACATTAGGCGACGAATTATATTTTTCGTCGCCATGACCTTTTGCGTGAAACTATGGGCGACGAAAATTAGAGACGAAAATTTTCGTCGCCTAATGATTTGGCGACGAAAAACGTAATTTTTGAGACGAAAATATTTTGTCGTTATACACCAATTTTGTTGTAGTGATAGGTGAATCTGCAGGTCTGCAACCTAACATACCTGTTTTCCTCCAATAGATCGAGAATGTATTTCCGTTGAGAGATAAAAATCTCTTTATCAGACCGTGCCACTTCCATGCCAAGGAAGTACCGCATTGATCCTAGATCCTTGATCTCGAATTCTTGAGCTAAACGAGATTTAAGGGTCTGGATCTCTTTCACATCATTGCCTGTCATTATTATATCATCAACATAAACAATAAGGACAGCAATTGTATCAGTACCTCTCTTTATAAACATTGTGTGATCTGCATGGCTCTGCCTGTACCCAAAGCTCACCATAGCTTTTGAAAATCTGCCAAAACAGGCTCGAGGCGACTGCTTAACCTACACACTTTCCCTACACACTTTAACCATAAAGAGCCTTCTTTAACCTACACACTTTCCCTGCACTAACTGGGGAAGAAAATCCTGGAGGAACCTCCATATACACCTCCTCCTCCAAATCACCATGAAGAAAAGCATTCTTCACATAAAACTGCTGAAGTGGCCAACTCAAGATTGCAGCACATGAAAGTAATGTACGCACCGAGTTCATCTTCGCGACTGGTGCGAATGTCTCCTCATAATCAATGCCATACGTTTGCGTAAAACCTCTGGCCACCAATCTCGCTTTATATCTCTCAACTGAACCATCAGCATTATGCTTAACAGTGAAAATCCACTTACAGCCTACAGGTTTCTTTCCTTCCGGAAGATTTACAAGTTCCCAGGTGCCATTCTTTGCTAAAGCTTTCATCTCCTCAACCATAGCCCCTTTCCATTCAGGTATCATAAGTGCTTCCCTCCAATTATGTGGAACAGTTATAGCAGAAAGAGAAGCAACAAAGGCACGGTACGAAGGAGATAAATGATTATAAGAGACATAATGTGAAATTGGATGCTGAGTACATGATCTGACACCTTTCCGAATAGCAATAGGACGGTCATCAAAATGAGGAAAGGATTCATTACCAGATGAATTAGGTGAAGAGGCTGAAGATGATTCTGGAACCGAAGTAGAGTCTGCTGATTGGCAAAGTGGTGGAGCACATGGAGCTTTAGTTCTCCTTTGATACGTTGCCAAGGTGGCAGGCCACTCTCTTGGCAATCTATGCACGTTCTCATCCACTCGCCCATCACCATCATGTGGTTGAACATTCTCAGCAGATACCAATTCGTCTTCTTCCTTATTCTCCCCCTCACTACGAAAAGAGGAAGGCAACAAAGACCATGATGACTCCAGAGATTGGAACACCCCTCCTTCCTCTCTCATCTCTTCCGGACTAACATTCTCCCCCTGAAGAGATGAAGGAATATACAAAGACTCTGTCTCCCAAAAAGTAACATCCATTGACACAAAAAACTTCCTAGACCGGGGCTCATAACATTTGTAGCCTTTTTGGGTAGGAGAATACCCAACAAAAACACATTTGTGTGCCTTATGTCCAAGCTTTCCCCCAGAAGGATGAGGAGCATGAACAAAACACACACAGCCAAAAACACGTGGAGGAATAGACGTGGCGTGACAAGTACTAGGTAAACATTCAATGGGTGTTTTGAACTGGAGCACACTAGATGGCATGCGATTAATGAGATATGCAGCAGTTAAAATAGCCTCCCCCCAAAAATATTTAGGAACTTTCATGGTAAATATAAGAGAGCGGGCTACCTCAGCCAAATGGCGATTTTTTCGTTCGGCAACACCATTCTGGGATGGAGTATCCACGCAAGTTGTTTGGAAAAGAATGCCATGTTCATCAAGATATGCACGAAAAAATTTATCAATGTACTCAGTACCGTTGTCACTACGGAGAATTTTAATGCTCGTGTCAAATTGAGTGTACACCATCTTATGAAATGATTGGAAACAAGAAAAGACTTCATTTTTAGTTTTGAGCAAATACACCCAAGTAACACGAGAATGACAATCAATAAAAGTGACAAACCATCTATAACCTTTCAATGAAGTAACGGGGGAAGGACCCCAAACGTCAGAATGAATGATCGTAAAAGGAGAATCACTTCTCTTATTAATAGGTGCATAAAATGAGCGTTTATGTTTGGCAAGTTCACACGCTTCACAAAAAAATTGACTCCTAGGACAAGACTTGACTAAAGTAGGAAAAAGTTTCTCTAAAATCCCAAAAGAGGGATGACCCAATCTACGATGCCATTGGTGTAATAAGGATAAAGCAGAACCCGTATCGGCTTGTAAAGCTTGACCACATGATAATGATGGTTGAGGACAAGGTGCATTTTCCAGATAGTAGATGCCACCATGTGCTTTACCACTGCCAATCAGCTTCCCCATTTCAAGTAGGAAAGAAAGTTATAAAGCAATTGGCAAAACGTGTAAAACTATTAACAGAAAGTAAATTGGTGGCAAAATTTGGAATATGTAGAACAGAGGATAGGGAAATGGAGGGAGAATAACGAACAGAACCTTTCCCTGAAATGGCAGAGAATGAGCCATCTGCAATTCTAACTTTATCCTTACCAGAACAAGGGAAGTAGGAATCAAAAACAGAGGAACAACCAGTCATATGATCTTACGCACCAGAGTCTATAATCCAAGGAGTGGAAGAAGAAGCTGTGAAAGCACTGGACAGTATACTTGAATGAGCAAAATATGATGAGGCCGGAGTTGATGTAGGAGCGGTGGAAGTAGGGGCTACAGTAGATGAAGAATCAGCCCTCGCTGACAGAAGGCACCTGATAGCCTGCAACTCCCCCTGAGAAAGACCCCCATGAGACTCACCATGTGGCTGAACCCCAATAATCGGTCCGGGATCAGTCACGGTAACAGCTGCAGATTCTGTGAAGTGAGCCTGGCCATGATAGCGCCCATAACCACGGCCACGACCACCACCACCACGACGTCCACCTCCTGTGTCACGAGGAGGACGCCCATGTAGTTTCCAACAGGTGTCTCGGGTGTGATTGGTCCCATCACAATAATCACATTTACGCAGCCCACTAGATCCACCATGATTGCCAGACTGTACCTTTCCACTCTGTGGAGATCCGAATCCTCGCCCAACACCAGTATGAGGGATAACAGCTAAAGCAGAACGCTCAGAAGTAGGTGGAGCAAGCATGGCACTGCGCCTACTCTCCTCCTGCTGAACAATGGCATATGCATCTGCCAGGGAAGGAAACGGAACGCGGCCCAATACCTGAACTCTAATCTGATCATACTCCCTATCAAGGCCAGCCAGGAAGTCATAAACACGCTCTTTATCAATCCGTTGAAGCCACTTAGCAGCATCAGCTTCACACGCAGCTTGAAATCCCTGATAAAAATCAAATTCCTGCCATGCTCCACACAACTCAGCATAATAGGTAGCAACTGGGCGATTATTTTGCTCCATAGAACGAAGCCTCTTTCTCAGTTCAAAACACTGAGCATCATTACCCTGCTGAGAGTACATATCAGAAACAGTTGTCCAAACCTTGTATGGATTCTCAAGTAACAGAAAAGGATTACGGATATCGGGTTTCATAGAATTGAACAACCATGTCATAACCAGGGATCGCTGAGCTTTAAACCTTTTAAGTTCCAATGCATCTTTAGGTGGGTTAAAAGGACCCTCAATAAACTCTGACAATCCTTTGGACTCAATTGCCAATGTAAAAGATCGTGACCAAAGCATATAATTTGTTCCATCCAATTTAATTGGACAAACATCCACAGGAGCACTATCCAATGCCTTACTAAATTGGCCAAAATTATACTGTGTACCCGAAGCTTCATTCATCCCTAATTTCTGCTCATCAAGGTTTTCCCCAGACATAATTCCAATAAATCAATAAATCAATAAATCAATAAATCAGATACTGTGTAACAAAGCGATGACCAATTGCCGACTGTGGGAAACCAGACGAAGAGGCCTAGACGACGAACAACGAAGAGGCCCAGACAAAGATACCAGTCAGCGTCTGGCGTTGGTGTCTGGCGCTGGTGTTGACGTCGGCGGCGAAGTCGACGGCGGCTGATCAGTGACGACTAAGTGCCCAGAACGACCAGAACCCTGTAGAACGGTGTCGATGGCGCTGAACGACAATGGAAGACCAGTGCTGATCGATGGCGCTGAACGATGAACGATGAACGACCACCTTGGCAACGACTAACGGACGACGAACCAGTCGGCGTCGGAAAGAAAAATGGTGACTGGCGACGGCAATGACCAACGCAAAAGCCGACGAAGGTGGGGGCAGCGGAAGAGGCTGACGATTTAAAGGGTCGGCGATGACCAATGCAAAAGCCGACGGTGGTGGAGGCGATATACAGTAGCGGGAAGGTTGTTAACGCTCTGATACCATGTAAACTAAATAGGAGAGGAAAATATGTATTGTATTCAATAATAAAGCTGTACAAAGGGTCCTCTATTTATACAGGGAGAGGAGACCTAATTACGGAAATGAAATCAGCCTAATTACAATCTATGATTTACATAATCAGAATCAAAGCAGAATCAAGCTAATTATGGTAACACTATATTACATGCTAACAGATAGGGACTGAATTGTGCATACTTAGGACTTCTTTGACTAGATTATGTTTGGTATTCAAGTTTGCATGGAGTTATTAAAATTGTAAATTTAAAACCCTTTGCAACATAAGTTGCACTGCATTATTTTTTTATGTCAATTTTTGACTTCTAAACTCGTGGGCCACTTCCCTGGTTTTGTGTGACCATATATTAATGTCAAACTAAAATTCTCATATTTTCAAATTAGTGTGTGTTGTAGTGAATGGTACTTTAGAAGTTCATGATTGGATGAAAAGTTTGGAGAATGTGTTTTATTATTTTATTTTTTGTCGTACAACTTCTGTTGTCTCCTCAGAGTGCGAGTTTTTTCTCTGTGATTTCACCTTTTACACGATCGATATTAAGAGATAATGTCCATTGTGTGTCATGGTATAATTATTGTTCAATGGGCAAGCATTGGTTTACCATTTTGTGCCAATTGCCTTCCTACAAGTTTTTTTAATTTTCAATCATGTGCGTTTAGGCGCATGCAACTGAGTTGTTTCGGTTATTCGACTCTTTAATGTTCAACATAATGTTTGATTTGCTTTTATTGATAAAGGACTGAGTGGTCTTTTATTTTAGGGGCATGAAGTGATGAGAAGGAAATGAGTGATTTTTGATAGAATTGCTATTGGGGGCGGTGCGGTTCTAACTATCAATTCCTTAAAATCCATTTTTGCTCTTTGGAAAGGTAAAATCTCCTTCTAACGTATAGAAAAAGAGGTGACTTTAATTTAGTAGTAGAGCTGAGTTCTAATGTGCTGTTAAAGTGTCAACTATGTTACTGATCTATTTAAAAACATGCAAGCTATGGGAACAGAAAATTGTTATTGTGTAATCATCCTATTGTTGTGCTTTGTTAGGGATATTATTGCTAGATTAGTGAGGATTCTAATGGACATAAAGGGTGCTATCGAAATTATGTGCAGATGGTGGCTTCATGTGATTGTTTATCCTATATCTGGATTTTCATTGCAATTTCTTGATATGAGAGCAACTAGGTTGGGGTAAAATCTGGAAAGCATTGGGTGGCACGGTAGGACTAGAAATTCTTGTGTTTTTGTTTATTTTGAGTTGTACTATAGAAATTCTTGATATTATTTCTATTCTTGGTGTCTTTTTTTTTCCTGGTTAAATTTTAACGTGGTATTCCTCCAACCTAGCTTTTTGTTTATAGCAATAGTTGAAATGGCTTCGTTAATGATAAATTGTTTAGGTGCATTCTTCTTGGATCTTTGTTTATAAATTATTTGGTAGTCATTGGGTAAGATGATCACTTAGATACATGTGTGTACTTATTACGAAAGTCTGAGGGAGAGAACGAGGAGTACAGAAGGGCTATCAATATGTTTTCTCTTGGGACTAGACTGAGAAGACTGTTGGAGGTATCTAATTGCTTCATTAGGCTGTGCTTGGTATGTTAATTTTATTTTTGTTGCGGGAGTAAAAGATATTATTAACTTTCGAAAAGCGGAAAGAATAACGTAGGATTGTTATTGGAAATCATTATAATTGAGCTAACCTTCATCCCATGGCGATGCCTTATATTATTTGAGTTTGCTTAAGTACACTATGGAAATGGTTCTAACCAAAGCTGACTTTCTTCCTGAATTATAGCCTCTTCCGGATCTCACTATTTTTTTGTTGGCTTAATCTTTTTAGTTTTTTTTAAGTTATACTTAAGGTATGTCCAATGAATCAAGTTTCTGTAATAGTTGATATCAAAATGCCGAACGCATCAAGCTTCCTTAATATTCTTTATTTAAATGCCCAATGATTAAGTTTCTTAAATAGTGTATATTTAATGTTGAAAAGTGTTCAGCGCTTATTTGTGTAATCAGATGTGGCTAATTAATGCATTATTGGGCACTCTACTGCGTAGCTAAGGCTTTAACGTGTTTGGGCACTCGGCCACATGCCAACTTTCTCCTCTTCGATATACTCAAAAGGATTTGGAATATAAGTTCTTTTCATGGAATTGAGTGCAAGTTTTTGTAGTACCAACGTGAGTAGTTTCAATTATTATCTGCTTCGCTACAAATGGATTTTGTTTTGCTTAAGTTCTTTACCCTCAATCTCATATTCTGTTTAATTCGTGCAATCACTGGATTCATGCATGATTTTTGATGACTGAGATATGGGTTATAGGCTTTCAACCTAGGGCTCATAAGGGGGCTATTCAAGATTTATCATTGGATTGACGCACTTTCAAAGTTAATGGACAGATCAGGTGATGACTCCTCTCTCCCTCAAATTTACACATTTCCTGATTATACTTTTTCCCCTAAATGCAGAGCGATCTCTATCTTTATGTCCATTACCTCCTCTCACGGCTTCAGTGAAAAGTGATAATCAAACCACCGGGTTTGTCTCCCTTGCCTTCAAAATCCTACAAATCAAACCCTAATTGATGAAAAGAGCATGTTCACATATCAAACCATTGGGCCCGTCCACCACCACTGGTACTGATTGATGAAGCAAGGTTATGGAAAGCGCCTTTAGTAAACCACCGATACTGATCGATAAATAGTTGTCTAGGTATGGAAAGTGCCTTTCGCAATCAAGCACCCATGACTTTTTGACGTTTGAGTTTTCCTCTATGCAGGGCCTTAGCTTTAATCAAAAGGTCAAGGTATATGATTTTCTATTCTTGATTTTCTAGGTATGGAAAGCGCATTGAGTTTTCTATTCTTTCACATACTTTTTGGTGTGTGGCGCATTGAGTTTTCTATTCTCAACATGTGTGTTCATAAATGTGTATACACGTAGTCCATTTGACAAGCTGGAAGGCACAACACGTGTTGAACTCCTTTGTATATAGGGCTCTTTCAGCTGATCACTAATTGTTTGGTAAAAGTCTCAATGAAAAAATCTATTTTGATCCATAGTTGTAGATGATTAACGTTGATAGAGGTTTAGTCTAAGCATCTAAGTCCTTGAATGTATACTATTGTGTCTATTGCCTTTATAATTTTATCTATATGAGAAAACACCAATTTTTTTTTTTTAAAATGTACACTTAAGCAAAAATCGTTTAAGGGTTACAAAGAACTCTTAAGCAAAACACGCACAAATTTTGAAGACTCACATAGAAAACTTTGATACATTTGATTGGCAGTCATGGTAAGAAGTATAGTGCTCCTTCAGCAGCTGATCACTAACTGTCTGATAAAAAGCCTCAATTAATGTTAAATGGGAATTAGTCTAAGCATCAAAGTCCTTAAGTGGGTACTGTTTTATCTATTTGCTTTCTAAGTCTATATCATCAATCAACATTAAATGAGTGCTGTTGGATATGGGATTATAACATTAAATAGTTTGTGCGTGACTGAACTTGAATATTTGCATTATGCTTGTTAGCTCTCTCTGATTTTTGTAATTAGGAATGCTCTTTTTCTATTCAAAACCTCGACATAGCAGAACAAATACAATTAGTTTTTTTAAATGTGTTTTTGTTTTTTCAGGAGTGACATCTACAAGTTTACAATTACGAAGATCACAAGAGTTTCAAAAGAGCTATCTCAAGTACGTCATTGCCCTTCCCTTTGTCACAATGTATGGTGATAAGCGGATAACTGGTAACGATACTTCTTTCTCTAGACTGTAGGATTTTAGGAAGGGATTTCATGACCTAATCTTTTAGGTAACTATTTATCAATTAACTTATTGCGATTAATTCATGTTATGTATTTTTACATTTTTTTTTTGTGTCTAATTTGCATTGAATTTTTCTCGATTAGTATATTGGATACGGACTGAATTGTGCATACTTTGGACTTCTTTGATTGGATTGTGTTTGGTATTAAAGTTTGCATGTAGTTATTAAAATAGTAAGATTGAAACCCTATGCGACATAAGTTGCACTGCATTCTTTTCTTATGTCAATTTCTAACTTTTGAACTTATAGGCCGCTTTCCTGGTTTTGTGTGACTATAAATTAATGTCAAACCAAAATCTCATATTTGTGGTGATCATGAACCAAACCGGTTAGTTGTTCTCTGGACTGTACGAAGGATTTAATGCCTGATGGTCCAATTTTCTACATCTTCACTTCTTAGCATTTGATTTTCGATTCAAATGGCTTATGGGATTTGTTGTAGAAGATTAATCAGAAAATCTTTGATTCTATTGGCTGCCATTTATGAGAGTAATTTAATCAGAAATCTTCTTCAATGCCAAGGACTCATATTTGTGGTGATTTATCTTTCTCACATCGTTTAGTTATGATCTTTTGTCAATTCTTCTTCTTCCTCTTTTGGATGAACTTTTAGTTCTGATGCTTGTACTTCAAGATGTTTTCGTGTGGTAGCTATTTGAGGGGAAAGATGGCAGACCCAAGTACCTGCGATGAAGGGTTATACTCCCCCATTCCTATAGAACTGGTTGGAAAGCGTGCCACTTGGTTTCGTTGGTGAAAAGTTATGAGACTAAAGGTTCTTCTTATAGTAAAAATGCAACTCTTTAATACCATATTCTTTTATCTATACTGCAATGTAGCGGAAGTATTAGACTTCTTGATATCATTGAATGATCATTAGCACATGAGTTTGGTAAATTTGTTTGGTCTTTTTGGTTAGGATTAAATTTCTTTACGCATTGGTTTTGCTATAATAATTATGTGAAGTGAGCAAATTTATGTAGAGTTTTTTTTATTGGTGGTTAGTTTATTACTTAGTTTTAATGGCCCTTTGAAGAAAGTATGTGCGCTAATCGGTATTAATGGAAGTATAAAATCGTATGTTAGTATGTTGGATATGGATTAAAATGTGCATAAATTAGATTTCTTTAACTAGATTGTCTTTGGTATTTAAGTTTGCAAGTAATTGTTAAAACTGCAACTCTGAAACGGTTTGCGACATAAGTTGCAATGCAATCTTTTTTCTTTTTTTGTTTCTCAATTTCTGACTTTTAAACTCATTGGCCACCTCTCTGGTTTTGTTGGACTATAAATTAATGTCTGACTAAAATCTCATCTTCTCAAATTAGTGTGTGTTGTAGTGAATGATGATTTAGAGCCTCATTATTTAAGTCATAGATTGGATGACAAGTTTGGAGAATGTGATTCATTATTTTATTTTTTGTTGTACGACTTAGGTTGTCTCCTCAGAGTGCGAGTTTTTTTCTTTCTGATGAGTATAGCTTCAGGCTTCGCTATGGTGTTTTCCCTGTTTACAATATCGTAAACGATTACCGGGTAAAATTTCCCTTCGTGCACTTAATTCATGTTCCGTATTTTTACATTTTATTTTGTCTAAGTTGCGTTGTCATTTTCTCAATTACTATATTGGACAGACTAAATTGTGTTTACTTTGGATTTTTTTTAACTGGATTGTGTTTGGTATTCAAGTTTGCATGTAGTTATTAAAATTATAACTTCGAAACCCTTTGCGACATAAGTTGCACTACATTCTTCTTTTTGTCTATTTTTTACTTTTAAACATTTAGGCCACTTCCCTGGGTTTGTGTAACTATAAACTAATGTGTAACTAAGATCTCGTCTTTTGAAATTAGTGTTTATTGTAGTGAATGGTGATTTAGAACTTCATTATCTAAGTCATAGTTTGGAGACAGTGATTTATTATTTTATATTTTCTTGTACGACTTCGGTTGTGTCCTCAGAGTGTGAGTTTTTTCTTTGTGATTTCACCTTTTACAGGATTGATAGCAAGAAATAATGTCTATTATGTGTCCTCTTATAATTATTGTTCAACGGGAAAGTATTGGTTTACTATTTTTTGCCAATTACCCTTCCTACAAGTTTTTTAACTTTCAATAAGGGCTTTCAGGCATGGCAAATGGGTCATTTTGGTTATTGAACTCTTTAATCTTCTGTATAATTTTGGATTTTCTTCTGCGGATAAACGACTAAGTGGTTTTCTATATTTTTGGGGCATCAAGTGATGAGAAGGAAGTGCAGGTGATTTTTGACAGAATTTCTATTAGGCGCTGCGGTTCTAACCGTGGATTCCTAAATCCATTTTTGGTCCTTGGAAAGATGAAAACTCTTCTCCTCCGTATAGAAAAAGAGGTGACTTTAATTTAGCCACAGGGTTGAGTTCTATTGTTGTTTTAAAGTGCCAACTATGTCACTCATCTATTTAGACAAATGCAAGCTGTGGGAAGAGAAAATTGTAAATGTGTAATGATCCTATTGTTGTGCTTTTTTTCAAGGCTATTATCGCTACAAAAGCGAGGATGCTATTGGACACAAAGGGTGCTATAGAAAATATGTGCCGATGGTGGCTTCAGGTTAGTGTCTATACTATGCATGGATTTACATTGCAATTTCTTGATATGAGGGCAACTGGGTTAGGGATTAAAATCTGGACAGCCTTGGTGGGTATGGTAGGACTACAAATTCTTGTGTGTGTGTTTATTTTGAGTTATAATATGGATCTCCTCCAACCTAAGTTTCTATTTATCTAAATGCACCTGGGTTGGGAATTGGAATTTGTGTAGCCATGGTTGGCGTAATAGTCATACAAACTGCTTTGGTTTTGTTTGTTTTCTAATTTTATCGTGGTAGTCCTCCGACCTAAGGTTTTGGTTATAGCAATAGCTGAAATGGATTTGATAAAGACAAATTTGGGAAGGAATGTTAGGCACATGTGTTTAGTGCAATATGTGGTTGGTTTTGGAAAGGCATTCTTTACTTGACTTGGGAAGGATATGTTAATTGGGAACCATATCGGATTTTTGTAGCGTTACTTTTTTGGACCTAAGAACTATAAACGCCAACTTTTTTTTTTTGTTACTTGAGGCTTTTTTGGACCGAAGGAATTCATTCTTTAAGCAATCATTGTAAGCAATCTTGCTAAAGGCTTACCTGTTCTACAAAAAACGTTTCAAGGGTTACAGACAACTCTTAAGTAGAACACAAACATATGTTGAAGACTCATACAGACTACTTTGGTACATTTGATTGGCAGTAATGGTAAGAAGTATAGTACTCCATCAGCTGATCACTAATTGTCTGATAAAAAGCCTTGGTTAATGTTAAATGAGGATTAGTCTAAGCATCAAAGTCCTTAAGTGGGTACTGTTGTATGTATTTCTTTTCTAATTCTATATCGTCAATTAACATTAAATTAGTGCTATTGGATATGGGATTACGACTATGGGAAAGTTTGGAAAGTGGCGCTCGGTTTAGATCTGCTTTGTTCTACTTCTTATAAGGTCCATGGTCCTTACGTTTTCCTTCAATTTTAGTTTGGATAATTATTGCTCATTCTGTTAGCTTTTCTTCTTCTACTTTTCTTTCTGTTGTTTGGATAGTTGATGGGGGCAAACCATATAAATATACTAATAGTTTGTTTGGATAGTAGATTGTAACTTTAGTGCAATGTTTTACATTTTTATTTTACTAGAATTGTAATGACATATAACTATTCTAATAGTCTGTGTGTGACTGAACCTAAACTATAAGCTTAATTAGAATACTTGCATTATGTTCGTTAGTTCTTTCTGATTTTTGTAATTAGTAATGCTCTTTTTCTATTATAAACCTCAACATAGTAGAACAAATAAACTTAATTTTTTTAAATTTTTTCAGGAGTAGTCTACAATTACGAAGATCACAAGAGTTTCAAAAGAGCTATCTCAAGTACGGCATTGCCCTTCCCTTTGTCACAATTTATGGCGATAAGCTAATAACTGGTATCGGTACTTGTTTCTCCACACTGTAGGATTTTAGGAAGGGATTTCATGACGTAATCTTTTGGGTATCTATTTATCAATTCATTTTTAAAGCATTTTAGACTCATTAGTGGTAATGTTGTGTTACTTCATCATCTTTTGGTTTTTGATTTCAGTTTTGATCTTCAAGAATGATCCTTCCAGTTCATTGGGAAAGGTATATCGAGAACACTTCAACTTCTCTCTTCTTTTCTTTTTTTATGTTCGGAGGATATTTTTTATCAATAAAAATTAAACCGGGAGAAAGATCCACTCTATATATAGATGGTAACTTTCAAAGGCGAAAAAAATGACCAAATTAGTGGCAATGATTGGGGGCAATTGTTAGTGTGTTGTCTTGTTGTTCAGTTGTTGTCCTATAAAATGGCCAAAATTGGATTGGAAGTAATCGCTGCTAGTCTGATTACAATTTTTTCTTTGAAATAATGGCGGAGAATTGTTGGCAATATATTCGATTGTGTGACCGCGAGGAGTAGTGTGGTCAATACGTTGGAGATTTTTTTACCGAATGATGGACTTATTTGGACAATTCCGTAAAATCCCCAACAAATTTATTTGGTCAGTGCTCTTTGTTTTTTCTAGCCTATCGAATGTATGGTAGTCATCTTGATTTTTTGGGTACATGGGTATTAGCTCGGTTTGATGTATTTGGGTGATTATTGCTCCTCCTCTAAAAACTTCAACTAATTACTAAGGTTAAAATATTAAAGACAGAACCAATGTGCTAATCGTGTCACCGACGGCCCAAACGAAGAGATATTAAAGACGGACCCAAAGGAAGTTTTATCTGCTTTGAAGAATTCTTGATTTTACATTTTGATGGGAAGATTATGTTAGTTGAAGCCTTCTTTGGTCTTAGGAGTAAAAGATTTCACGAGGCATGTAGATTGAGCCAAGTGATGGATTTTAAGCCAAATGATGGGTGTTGTGAACCGTTTTAATTAAAACCTTTTTTGGTTTTATGAACCCGTATTGCTGAGTATTTTTTTGTGAAATGGTCGTGTGCCTGGCACGTGTTCGAGTTTGCTGACACGCATCAGGACGCGTATAGCTCCAACCTTTGCTCTGGTGTTTGCCCTTTTCACTGTAACGTAAATGCTTTCTTTAGTGCATAAGGGCATAAGGGAAGTCAAGGGATTTCCTTCTAACTAGTGGCTAAAAGCAAGCAAACTACCTTCATTCAACAGAACTGTGGTTGAGTCAATAACATGCTCTGGGTTACCGGGTGAAATTTCACTTATTGCACTTAATTCATGTTATGTATTTTTACATTTTATTTTGTCTCTAATCTGCATTGTATTTTTATTAGTTACTGTATTGGATACAGATTAAATTGTGCATACTTTGGACTTCTTTAACTGGATTGTGTTTGGTATTAAAGTCTGCATGTGGTTGTTAAAATTGTAAATTTGAAATCTTTTGCGACATAAGTTGATCTGCATTCTTTTTTATGTCAATTTCTAACTTTTGAACTCGTAGGCTACTTCCTTGGTTTTGTGTGACTATTAATTAATGTCAAACTAAAATCTCATCTTCTCAAATTAGTGTGTACTAAGCAATGGTGCTTGTAAACTTCATGATTGGATGACATGTTCGGAGAATGTGATTCATTATTTTATTCTTTGTTGTATGACTTTGGTTTTCTACTCGGAGCGCGAGTTTTTTCTTTGTGATTTCACTTTTTGCATGATCAATAGCAAGAGACAATGTCCATTACGTGTCATCCTATAATTTTTGCATTGGTTTACTATTTTTTTTCAACTGTCTTCCTACTAGTTTTTTAATTTTGAATCAAGTGTCTTTAGGCATGCGCAACTGGGTCGTTTCATTTATTGAACTTTTTAATGTTCAATATAATTTGGGATATGCTTGTAATGATAAAGGACTAAGTGGTTTTCTATTTTAGGGGGCATGAATTGATGTGATGGAAGTGTGGGTGAAAAGTGATAATCAAATCACCGGTTTTGTGTCCCATTTGCCTTCAAAATCCTACAAATCAAACCCTAATTGATGAAAAGAGCAGATCCACGTGTCAAACTATGGGGGCTGTCCACCATCGCAGGTACTGGTTGATGAAGGAAGGCTAAGGAAAGCACCATTTTGTTTCCGTTTTGTAGGAAGTAGGTGGTTTTTCAACATTTTCCTTAATTTTGTCTATCGTGTAAAAGTAGGTGATCCTACCCAGCCATTGCTGCATTGTCCTTGGACATTGGGGAAAACCAACACTCATACTCGAAAATAAGGGCTTGAGAAAAAGTTACAACAGTCTCAGTTTGGGCTTCTGACACACGAAAATAACCAAGGAAAATGTTAAAATTTGGTCGATTTTAGCAAACTGGAGGAGGGTTGGACAATGCAAGATGGGAAAACGTGGCCAGGTAAATTGACAATGCTTGATAACAATAGAGGTACCATTTTTAGGTGAATGCAGTAGATAACATGGGTAGGACCTTGATTACAACTTTATTTTGTGGGATCTTGATTTGAGCAAGTGAATATTTTGTGAGACACTACAGAAGTAGAGATAGATAATGAGTACCGTGCTACAATTGAAACGCTAAAAAAGAAGCATCGATCTCAAGAGGATCTGGACATGGAAAGTGAGGGAAATCAGAGACAGGTTGCTGGTGCCTTATTAGCCATCTCAGGAAATACTGTAAGAGAATTTAGCCGTACTTATTGTTGTCCAGTCGAAGAGGTAAATTTTAACCAATGAAGCTTTATTCAAGCCATGTAAAACCGCTTATTGAGTTCTAATGAATTATTCTGGTTTGATTAGGTTGTTCATCCGATTCATGACCAATGCTTCTACTTGACTTTGTAGCAGAAACGGAGACTGAAGGAGGAATTTGGTTAGTATCTACGAGTGCACCAATGTTTCGAGTTATACGTTATGAACTTTAGTAGCGTTATCCTCATTGTAAAACTTTTCAGGGATAGAGCCATGGACTTTTGAAAAACATCTTGGGTAGGGGTGTTTATTTGCGCTGGTTGTCCGCATCAGGTACGAAATCTCAAAGTAAATCCTTTGGTTAAAATTGATAGCTTGCAAAACCTAAGAGCGTACTGCTGTTGTATTGAGCCTAACGTAATAATAATGTTTACAAGGAAAATTAATAAATAGATAATCCTGATTAAGCAAAAGGACTAAACCCTAATAGAAAACCCTAATTAATGCCTGATGCTTCAAATTTCTACATTTTCGCTTCTTAGCATTTGATTTTCGATTCAAATGGCTTGTGGGTTTTGTTGTAGAAGATTAATAAGATTATCTTTGATTCCATTGGCTACCATTTATGAGAATAATTTAATCAGAAATCTTGTTAACGCTTAGGACTTATATTTGTGGTGATGTATCCTTCTCACATCTTTTAGTTATTATCCTTTTTCAATTCTTCTTCTTCCTGTTTTGGGTGAACTTTTAGTTTTGATGCTTATACTTCAAGACATTTTCGTGTGGCAGCAATTTGATGGGAATGATGAAAGACCCAAGTACCCGCGACGAGGGGTTATGCTCCCCCATTCCTGTAGAACTGGTTCAAAAGTCTGCCACTTGGTTTTGTTGGTGAAAAGGTTTGAGACCGACAGTCATTCTTATACAAAAAATGCAACCCTTTAATACCATATTCTTTTATCTAGACTACAATATAGCGGAAGTATTAGTCTTCTATCTGTCGTTGATCGATCACTAGCACATGAGTTTGGTGAATTTTTTGGCAGTTCAAGAAAATTATACTTTATTGGGTCCTGAAAAACCCGAATTCGTCCACAGCAATTATTTGTTATTTCCTGCTCTTTATAATTCTTCTTTTAGGTGAGTTTGTGGTATTTAGGATATGATGTTTGACAAAGAAAATTTGTGGTGGTTCTCTCCATCTCTCTTTACCTTCTGTTTGCTTGGGTGGAAGAAATGTGAACAATAGACACTTTGTATGTTTCATTGGTTTTATTTTTGAAAATATGAAGACACCAACAATCTTGATCGAATTGGTGAGATGAATTTTTGATTTGGATCTGACGGGTGAGATTAGTCCTCAGTATGCCAATTCCCGCCCAATTTATTGATTCTATGGCTTTAGAAGTTGTTTAGATCTAGGGTTTCGTTTCTTGCAGCAATGGTTAGTGGCAGTCATATGGTGGATCGACGTAAAGAAGGCGAAGCAATCGTTGATTTGCAACCTCCAGATGGAAACTCTTGGCATTGGAACGGTGGGGTATTTAAGACAACCGCAGACATAGCTAGTGTCACCATTGAACGTCAACAGTGGAAGTATGCTTTCCCTATCAGCTTTCAAAACGTCCGACACATTTGGGGTTTTGTTGGTGAGTTATGTTCCTCCATGATTCTCAACTAAACTTCTCTAGATTTCCTTAGAAAAATGGGCAAGTCACTATGCGGTATTTAAGACGAGCTCCATTTCATACAGAAATCTGGGTTTGAGCATCGTCCTTGAATTGTACAGAGGAAAATAATCGAACCGAGCAACAAAAGAAAAACTAACCTTGAAAATAAATACTAGGCGAGGAAAAAAAATTCTACATGTAAACATATTTAGTATATTTTTTTAATTTGTGATTTTGAATCAAATACTGCTATATTGAATTATGTTTGGTTGATTGATTTTCATTTAAATGGTGGCTTGGATATCACGGGTAAAAGTCTGGTTTATGGTATCTGTCTATTTATGTTCTTTGTATTTCACAGTTAGAGCGAAGGGTATAGCATGAAATAGTTTGGGAAGCTAGAGATACTACTTTTGATCACTTCTCATAACTTTGTTGTGATTCTAATTTTTTGCGAGGTATGATGGAATGCCTGTGTGGTCATCTTATGAGAAGTTCCTTTTGGAGGTATGATTCCTTGTTATTTTTGTTCCGTTCTAATGCAATACTCCTCCAATCATGATTTTTTCTCAATTATTTTCATAACGAAAAAATATTCATTTTCATTTCAATTCTAAATGTTTTACAAATGTCGTTATATTATCTGGTTACGTCTTAAATGCTACTTTGTACTGAATAGGCTATTTTATGGAAGGTTTTAGTTGTTAACTGGTTGGTTGTTAGGTTGTCCAAGCTATGTAAATTTGCTTTGGTTTTTTTTCGAGTCATGTCTCAATTAGATTGCTCATAAGTTGTTTGCCGACATGCATTAATTTGTGGTTTCAATTACTTATTGAATTGTTATGGTCATTATGTGCACTATATTTTTTTCCTCATATTCTTTAAATTGAATTCACCAATTAGATATGTAAAACTTCTGGATTTATTTTATTTGTTCAGTGAGTAATGGTTTGTGAATTCTATAATGGGTTTGGCAATTCCTTTCACCTTCGGCCAGTTCCTTATTTTGGATTTCTTTCTTTTAAAACAACAATTCCTTATGGAGACTGCAATTCATTGTTGTTTAATTGGTTCGATTGGGATTTCATGGTGGTGGATAAGGCTACTTTATGGAAGGCTCCAGTTGTTAGTGGGTCGGTTGTTAGGTTATCCAATATGTTGATTTGCTTTGGTTTTTTGAAAGTCAAGTCTCAATGGGATTGCTCATAGGATGTTTGCGGACGTGTGTTAATTTGTACTTTTTATTACTTACTGAATTGTTAAGGTTATTCGGTTGTTAGGTTATCCAATATGTTGATTTGCTTTGGTTTTTTGAAAGTCAAGTCTCAATGGGATTGCTCATAGGATGTTTGCGGACGTGTGTTAATTTGTACTTTTTATTATTTACTGAATTGTTAAGGTTATTATGTGCGCTATGTTTTTTGTCCTCATATTCTTTAAATCGAATTTACGAAACAGATATGTGAAGCTTATGGATTTATTTTATTCCTTCGGTGGGTAATGGGTTCTTAATTCTAGAATGGATTTGGCAACTCCTTTCATTTTTTGTCAATTTCTTTTTTTCGATTTCTTTCCTTTAAAACAATAATTCCTTATTGTAGATTGTACTTTTTTTTGTTTAATTGGATTGGTTGGGATTTCATGGTGGTGGAACAACCATGTAGAACACATATTTATTAGGGGTGAAACAAAAAATCGACGAATCGAAAAAACTAAAAAAAATCGACCGGAATTTTTGGTCTCGGTCGGTCCAGTACTCCGTTCGGTCGGTTTCGGTTCTGGTCGTAAAAAATATTCGGTTTTCGGTTCGGGATCGGTTATGTCGTATTCCGGCCGGACCGAACTGGAATTCATGTACAGGAATTGTTTGTTTTTTCCCGTTCTTTACAATTCTTTTTCCAGGCGTGAATTAGATGACTTTGTGGTATTTAGGGTATGATGTTTGGCAAAGAAAATTTGTGGTGGTTCTCTGCATCTCTTTACCTTTTATTTCCTTGGGTGAGAGAATTGTGAACAGGAGACACATTTTTATGTGTCGTTGGATTTATTTTTGAAAATATCAAGGCACAAACTGTCTTGAATGGGTTGGATGAGGTTTTGATTTGGATCTGACAGGTGAGATTAGTCCTCAGTATTCCAATTCCCTCCCAAATCAGTCCAATCAGCCTTAGCGTTGTCCATTAATCTCAGGTGTTGAATAAAAAAGTCTCATTTTCTCTCTCTATTCTCTCTATTGCGCCAGTCTGTCTTCTCTTTACTGTCTTGAGGTTTCTTCCCTGACTGTTGTTGAAGAAATAGGTATTTTGCTGCGTCGATCCCCTTTTTTCTGCTTAATTCGTTCCCAATCTGTTGATTCTATGGCTATAGAAGTTGTTCAGATCTAGAGTTTGGTTTCCCGCGGCAATGGTCAGTGGAAGTCATACGATGGATCAGTGTTGAGAAGGCGAAGCAAACGTTGATTTGCAATTGCAGATGCAAACTCTTGACAGTGGAACCGTGGGGTATTTGAGACAACCTCTGACACAGCGTCACCATTGAACGTCGACAGTGGAAGTATGCTTTCTTCCAATCAACCTTCCCATCTTCTGACACATCAGGTGTTTTATTGGTGAGTTATGTTTCTCCATGATTCTCAACTAAACTTCTTTAGATGTCCTTCAGGAAAAATGGGCTAGTCACCATGTGGTATTTTAGACAAGCTCCATTTCATACCCAAATTTGGGTTCGGTCATCTTCCTTGAGTTGTACAGAGGAAAATATTCCAACTGAGCAACAAAAAAAAAACTAAGCTTGGGAATAAATATTAGCCAAGCAAAACAAAAATTATTCTACATGTAAGTATATTTATTATTTTTTTCTTTTTTTGGGGATTTTGAATCAAATACTGCTATATTGAATTTTGTTTAGTTGATTAATTTTTTTTAAATGGTGGCTTGGATTTCATAGGTAAAAGTCTAGCTTATGTTATCTGTCTGTTTCTGTTCATTGTATTTCATAGTTAGAGCGAAGGGTATAGCTTGAAATTGTTTGGGAGCTATAGATAGTACTTTTGATAACTTCTTATAACTTTGTTGTGATTCCAATTTTTTTCGAGGTATGATGGAATGCTTGTGTGGTCATCTTATCAGAAGTTCCTTTTGGAGGTATGATTCCTTGTTCTTTTTATTCCGCTCTAATGCAGTACTCTGCCAATCGTGATTGCTTCTTAATTATTTTCATAACAACAAAAATCTTCATTTTCGTTTTGATCCTAAATGTTTTACAAATGTCTATATAGTATTTGGTTATGTCTTAAATGCTACTTTGTACTGAATAGGCTACTTTATGGAAGGTTTCAGTTTTTAACTGGCCGGTTGTTAGGTTACCTAAATTTGCTTTGGTTTCTCGAAAGTCAAGTCTCTTCAATTACTTATTGATATGTTAAGATTATTATGTGTACTATGTTTTTTTCTCATATTCTTCGATTTGAATTGACCAATGAGATATGTAAAGCTTATGGATTTATTTTATTTCTCCAGTGAGTAATGGGCTCTAAATTCTAGAATGGGTTTGCCAATTCCTTTCACCTTCTGTCAATTCCTTATTTTGGATTTCTTTCTTTTAAAACAACAATTCCTTATGGAGATTGCATTTCATTATTGTTTAATTGGTTTGATTGGGATTTCTTGGTGGTAGATAAGGCTACATTATGGAAGGCTCCAGTTGTTAATGTGTGGGTGGTTAGGTTATCCAATTCTGTTGATTTGCCTTGGTTTTCCGAAAGTGAAGCCTCAATTAGATTGCTCATAAGATGTTTGCCGACTTGTGTTAATTTGTGGTCTTAATTACTTATTGAATTGTTAAGGTTACTATGTGCGCTATGATTTTTTCCCTCGTATTCTTTAAATTAAATTGACCAATCAGATAGGTAAAGCTTATGGATTTATTTTATTCCTTGCGTGGGTAATGGGTTCTAAATTCTAGAATGGATTTGGCAATTCCTTTCATTTTTTGTCAATTTCAGTGGGTACTGTTGTATCTATTTCTTTTCTAATTCTATATCATCAATTAACATTAAATAAGCGCTGTTGGATATGGGATTATGACTATGGGAAAGTTTGGAAAGTGTGCCTCGGTTTAGCTGCTTTGTTTTATTTCTTGTAAGGTCAGTGGTCCTCATTTTTTCCTTCACATTTAGTTTGATAGTTATTGGGGTACTGTTAGCTTTTCTTTTCTACTTTTCTTTCTTTTGTTTGGTTTGTTGTTGGGGGAGCCATATAACTATTCTAACAGTTTGTTTGGATAGTTGACTGTAACTTTAGAGTAATAGTTAGCATTTTTATTTTACTAGAACTGCAATGACTTATACCTATTCTAATAGTTTGTATGTGACTTAACCTAAACTATAAAATTAATTAGAATATTTGCATTATGCTTGATTAGTCTCTCTGATTTTTGTAAAGTAATGCTCTTTTTCTATTCAAAACCTGGACATAGCAGAATAAATAAATTTATATTGTTTTATTGCGTTTTTGTGTTTTTTTAGGAGTGAGATCTATATGAGTCTACAATTACGGTGATCACCAGAGTTTCAAAAATGGTATCTGAAGTACGCCATAGCCCTTCTTTTTGTCCCGTTGTATTGCGATAAGCATATAACTCGTATAGCTACCTATTTCTCTAGATTGGCTTTTACGAAGGGATTTCATGACCTAATCTTTTAGGTATCTATTTATCAATTCAATTTTAAAGCATTTGAGACTCGTTTGTGGTTTCCTCACGTCAGTATTGTGTTACTTTATCATATTTTGGTTTTTGATTTCTGTTTTGATTTATAGGATGGATCCTTTAGTTCAATGAAAATGTGGTCCTTCAATGAAAATGCATTTTTTGGACCTTCAGTTCATTGAAACGGTAATCTTTCTGTATTGGTTTTCGATTTAGGATTTCAAATCTGTTTTGAATTGAATTTCATTTTCAAATCCTAATGTGCTAAGAGATATATCAAGAACACTACACCTTTTGTTTTTACTATGATCGGAGAATATTTTTTTATCTACAAAATTAAAACTGATAGAAAGATCCACTCTGTCGAAGGTATCTTCCAAAGGGGGGGAGAAAATGGCCAAATTAGTGGTAATGATGGGGGGCAGTTGTTGAGTGTTGTCTTATTGTGCAATTGTTGTCCCATGAAATGGCCAAAATTAGATTGCAAGTGATTACTGCGAATTTGATTACATTTTTTTGTTCGCATAATGGAGGAGAACTGTTGGCAATATATTGGACTGTGTGACTGTGAATGAATGTTAGGTGCTTCCCTGCTACTGGAAGACAGAATTCCGTCCTCTGTCCTACAGAGAGAGGGGATGGATAGACGAATAAGTGTGGTAGGCACGAGCAGTAGTGTGCTCAATACGTTGGGTATTTTTTTTATTGAATGTTGGAGTTATTTGGTCATTTCCACAAAATCCCCAACAGACTTATTTGGTCAGTTCCCTTTGTTTTGTTCTGTACCACATGTAGTTGCAATGGTTAGGGTAATATCTAGCTTATCGAGTGTGGGTGTATGGTAGTTACATTGATTTTCTGGGGGCATGGGTATTAGCTCGGTTTGATACGTTTAGGTGATTATTGCTCCTCCTCTGAAAACTTCAGCTAATTACTAAGACTGAAATATTAAAGACACAGAACTAATGCGCTAATCGTAACACAATGGGGCCCGAACGAAGAAATATTAAACACGGACCCGGGGGAAGTTTTGCTTTGAAGAACTCATGATTTTAGATATTGTTGGCAAGATTGTGTCAGTTGTAGCCTTCTTTGATCTTAGAACTAAAAGACTTTCATGAGGCATGTAGATCGAGCCAAATGATGGGGTTTGTGAACTCTTTTTGTTAAATCCTTTTTTTGGTTTTATGATCTAATATTGCTGTTTATTTTTTTGTGAAACGGTCATGTGTCCTGGCAGGTGTTCGAGTTTGCTAACACGCAACAGGATGTGTACAACATTGGCCTTGGGTCTGGTGTTTGCCCTTTTTACTGTTGCATAAACGGTTGCCGGGTGAAATTTCACTTAGTGCACTTAATTAGTGTTATGTATTTTGACATTTTATTTTGTGTCTAATCTGTATTGTTTTTTCTCAATTACTATATTGGATAGGGACTAAATTCTGCATACTTTGGACTTCTTTGACTAGATTGTGTTTGGTATTCAAGTTTGCATGGAGTTATTAAAATTGTAAATTTAAAACCCTTTGCGACATAAGTTGCACTGCATTATTTTTTTATGTCAATTTTTGACTTCTAAACTCGTGGGCCACTTCCCTGGTTTTGTGTGACCATATATTAATGTCAAACTAAATTTCTCATATTTTCAAATTAGTGTGTGTTGTAGTGAATGGTGCTTTAGAAGTTCATGATTGGATGAAAAGTTTGGAGAATGTGTTTTATTATTTTATTTTTTGTCGTACAACTTCTGTTGTCTCCTCAGAGTGCGAGTTTTTTCTTTGTGATTTCACCTTTTACACGATCGATATTAAGAGATAATGTCCATTGTGTGTCATGGTATAATTATTGTTCAATGGGCAAGCATTGGTTTACCATTTTGTGCCAATTGCCTTCCTACAAGTTTTTTTAATTTTCAATCATGTGCGTTTAGGCGCATGCAACTGAGTTGTTTCGGTTATTCGACTCTTTAATGTTCAACATAATGTTTGATTTGCTTTTATTGGTAAAGGACTGAGTGGTCTTTTATTTTAGGGGCATGAAGTGATGAGAAGGAAGTGGGTGATTTTTGATAGAATTGCTATTGGGGGCGGTGCGGTTCTAACTGTCAATTCCTTAAAATCCACTTTTGCGCTTTGGAAAGGTAAAATCTCCTTCTAACGTATAGAAAAAGAAGTGACTTTAATTTAGTAGCAGTGCTGAGTTCTATTGTGCTGTTAAAGTGTCAACTATGTTACTGATCTATTTAAAAACATGCAAGCTATGGGAACATAAAATTGTTATTGTGTAATCATCCTATTGTTGTGCTTTGTTAGGGCTATTATTGCTAGATTAGTGAGGATTCTAATGGACATAAAGGGTGCTATCGAAATTATGTGCAGATGGTGGCTTCATGTGATTGTTTATCCTATATCTGGATTTACATTGCAATTTCTTGATATGAGAGCAACTAGGTTGGGGTAAAATCTGGAAAGCATTGGGTGGCACGGTAGGACTAGAAATTCTTGTGTTCTTGTTTATTTTGAGTTGTACTATGGATCTCTTCCAACCTAAGTTTTGATTTATCTAAATGCATTTGGGTTGGGAATTGGAATTTGGAAAGCCATGGTTGACGTTGTAGTCTTGCGATCTGCTTTATTTTTGTTTGTCTTTTTTTTTTCCTGGTTAAATTTTAAGGTGGTATTCCTCCAACCTAGCTTTTTGTTTATAGCAATAGTTGAAATGGCTTCGTTAATGATAAATTGTTTAGGTGCATTCTTCTTGGATCTTTGTTTATAAATTATTTGGTAGTCATTGGGTAAGATGATCACTTAGATACATGTGTGTACTTATTACGAAAGTCTAAGGGAGAGAACGAGGAGTACAGAAGGGCTATCAATATGTTTTCTCTTGGGACTAGACTGAGAAGACTGTTGGAGGTATCTAATTGCTTCATTAGGCTGTGCTTGGTATGTTAATTTTATTTTTGTTGCGGGAGTAAAAGATGTTATTAACTTTCAAAAAGCGGAAAGAATAACGTAGGATTGTTATTGGAAATCATTATAATTGAGCTAACCTTCATCCCATGGCGATGCCTTATATTATTTGAGTTTGCTTAAGCACACTATGGAAACGGTTCTGACCAAAGCTGACTTTCTTCCTAAATTATAGCCTCTTTCGGATCTCACTATTTTTTTGGTGGCTTAATTTTTTTAGTTTTTTTTTAATTATACTTAAGGTATGTCCAATGAATCAAGTTTCTGTAATAGTTGATATCAAAATGCCGAACGCATCAAGCTTCCTTAATATTCTTTATTTAAATACCCAATGATTAAGTTTCTTAAATAGTGTATATTTAATGTTGAAAAGTGTTCAGCGCTTATTTGTGTAATCAGATGTGGCTAATTAATGCATTATTGGGCACTCTACTATGTAGCTAAGGCTTTAACGTGTTTGGGCACTCGGCCACATGCCAACTTTCTCCTCTTCGATATACTCAAAAGGTTTTGGAATATAAGTTCTTTTCATGGAATTGAGTGCATGTTTTTGTAGTACCAATGTGAGTAGTTTCAATTATTATCTGCTTCGCTACAAATGGATTTTGTTTTGCTTAAGTTCTTTACCCTCAATCTCATATTCTGTTTAATTCGTCACTGGATTCTTGCATGATTTTTGATGACTGAGATATGGGTTCTAGGCTTTCAACCTAGGGCTCATAAGGGGGCTATTCAAGATTTATCATTGGATTGACGCACTTTCAAAGTTAATGGACAGATCAGGTGATGACTCCTCTCTCCCTCAAATTTACACATTTCCTGATTATACTTTTTTCCCCTAAATGCATAGTGATCTCTATCTTTATGTCCATTACCTCCACTCACGGCTTCAGTGAAAAGTGATAATCAAACCACCGGGTTTGTCTCCCTTGCCTTCAAAATCCTACAAATCAAACCCTAATCGATGAAAAGAGCATGTTCACATATCAAACCATTGGGCCCGTCCACCACCACTGGTACTGATTGATGAAGCAAGGGTATGGAAAGCGCCTTTAGTAAAGCACCGATACTGATCGATAAATAGTTGTCTAGGTATGGAAAGTGCCTTTCGCAATCAAGCACCCACGACTTTTTGACGTTTGAGTTTTCCTCTTTGCAGGGCCTTAGCTTTAATCGAAAGGTCAAGGTATATGATTTTCTATTCTTGATTTTCTAGGTATGGAAAGCGCATTGAGTTTTCTATTCTTTGACATACTTTTTGGTGTCTGGTGCATTGAGTTTTCTATTCTCAACATGTGTGTTCATAAATGTGTATACACGTAGTCCATTTGACAAGCTGGAAGGCACAACACGTGTTGAACTCCTTTGTATATAGGGCTCTTTCAGCTGATCACTAATTGTTTGGTAAAAGCCTCAATGAAAAAATCTATTTTGATCCATAGTTGTAGATGATTAACGTTGATAGAGGTTTAGTCTAAGCATCTAAGTCCTTGAATGTATACTATTGTGTCTATTGCCTTTATAATTTTATCTATATGAGAAAACACCTAACTCTTTTAAAAAAAATGTACACTCACAAACTAACTTTTTACAACATTGAATGGCTAAGATTCATTGCAAAATTTAGTGCAAAGGTTAGAATTACGTCTTCCATACTAATTTTCCCTTTGAAAAATGTCAAATCCACAGCCAAGTGTGAAGGGCCATTGGATCTAAATCCAATAAAAAATTGAAGGGACGTTGGATTCAATCTAAATTTGGGCCACTGTAACTAACCACTACTACCACTATCTTTGCATCTCTTTCCAATTCAAAAGAAAGTATTTTCTCTGCAATTTTGCTTATCAAATTTGAAACCCACACAACTTACTACCTATCGTATCCTCTCGCTAACAAGTATGAAATCATCAAATCTGTGGCCACTTGTAGCCGTATATAGTTTAGTATTAGTATTTGTATCTTCAAATCTAGGAATCTTGTTTTGGCAACTTCATTTGTCTATGTATATATCGAATGGTTAAATAGTTGCTCTTATGCCCTTACCACTTCGTTTGATCTTTATTTTTCTTTAGGTTGGCTAACCATGAACCAAACCGGTTAGTTGTTCTCTGGACTGTACGAAGGATTTAATGCCTGATGGTCCAATTTTCTACATCTTCACTTCTTAGCATTTGATTTTTGATTCAAATGGCTTATGGGATTTGTTGTAGAAGATTAATCAGAAAATCTTTGATTCTATTGGCTGCCATTTATGAGAGTAATTTAATCAGAAATCTTCTTCAATGCCAAGGACTCATATTTGTGGTGATTTATCTTTCTCACATCGTTTAGTTATGATCTTTTGTCAATTCTTCTTCTTCCTCTTTTGGATGAACTTTTAGTTCTGATGCTTGTACTTTAAGATGTTTTTGTGTGGCAGCTATTTGAGGGGAAAGATGGCAGACCCAAGTACCTACGATGAAGGGTTATACTCCCCCATTCCTATAGAACTGGTTGGAAAGCGTGCCACTTGGTTTCGTTGGTGAAAAGTTATGAGACTAAAGGTTCTTCTTATAGTAAAAATGCAACTCTTTAATACCATATTCTTTAATCTGTACTGCAATGTAGCGGAAGTATTTGACTTCTTGCTATCGTGGAATGATCATTAGCACATGAGTTTGGTAAATTTGTTTGGTCTTTTTGGTTAGGATTAAATTTCTTTACGCATTGGTTTTGCTATAATAATTATGTGAAGTGAGCAAATTTATGAAGAGTTTTTTTTATTGGTGGTTAGTTTATTACTTAGTTTTAATGGCCCTTTGAAGAAAGTATGTGCGCTAATCGGTATTAATGGAAGTATAAAATCGTATGTTAGTATGTTGGATATGGATTAAAATGTGCATAAATTAGATTTCTTTAACTAGATTGTCTTTGGTATTTAAGTTTGCAAGTAATTGTTAAAACTGCAACTCTGAAACGGTTTGCGACATAAGTTGCAATGCAATCTTTTTTCTTTTTTTGTTTCTCAATTTCTGACTTTTAAACTCATTGGCCACCTCTCTGGTTTTGTTTGACTATAAATTAATGTCTGACTAAAATCTCATCTTCTCAAATTAGTGTGTGTTGTAGTGAATGATGATTTAGAGCCTCATTATTTAATTCATAGATTGGATCACAAGTTTGGAGAATGTGATTCATTATTTTATTTTTTGTTGTACGACTTACGTTGTCTCCTCAGAGTGCGAGTTTTTTCTTTCTGATGAGTATAGCTTCAGGCTTCGCTATGGTGTTTTCCCTGTTTACTATATCGTAAACGGTTATCGGGTAAAATTTCCCTTCGTGCACTTAATTCATGTTCCGTATTTTTACATTTTATTTTGTCTAAGTTGCGTTGTCATTTTCTCAATTACTATATTGGACAGACTAAATTGTGTTTACTTTGGATTTGTTTAACTGGATTGTGTTTGGTATTCAAGTTTGCATGTAGTTATTAAAATTATAACTTCGAAACCCTTTGCGACATAAGTTGCACTACATTCTTCTTTTTGTCTATTTTTGACTTTTAAACATTTAGGCCACTTCCCTGGGTTTGTGTAACTATAAACTAATGTGTAACTAAGATCTCGTCTTTTGAAATTAGTGTTTATTGTAGTGAATGGTGATTTAGAACTTCATTATCTAAGTCGTAGTTTGGAGAATGTGATTTATTATTTTATATTTTGTTGTACGACTTCGGTTGTGTCCTCAGAGTGTGAGTTTTTTCTTTGTGATTTCACCTTTTGCAGGATTGATAGCAAGAAATAATGTCTATTATGTGTCCTCTTATAATTATTGTTCAACGGGAAAGTATTGGTTTACTATTTCTTGCCAATAGCCCTTCCTACAAGTTTTTTAATTTTCAATAAGGGCTTTCAGGCATGGCAAATGGGTCGTTTTGGTTATTGAACTCTTTAATCTTCTGTATAATTTTGGATTTTCTTCTGTGGATAAACGACTAAGTGGTTTTCTATATTTTTGGGGCATCAAGTGATGAGAAGGAAGTGCAGGTGATTTTTGACAGAATTTCTATTGGGCGTTGCGGTTCTAACCGTGGATTCCTAAATCCATTTTTGGTCCTTGGAAATATGAAAACTCTTCTCCTCCGTATAGAAAAAGAGTTGACTTTAATTTAGCCACAGGGTTGAGTTCTATTGTCGTTTTAAAGTGCCAACTATGTCACTCATCTATTTAGACAAATGCAAGCTGTGGGAAGAGAAAATTGTAAATGTGTAATGATCCTATTGTTGTGCTTTTTTTCAAGGCTATTATCGCTACATAAGTGAGGATGCTATTGGACACAAAGGGTGCTATAGAAAATATGTGCCGACGGTGGCTTCAGGTTAGTGTCTATACTATGTATGGATTTACATTGCAATTTCTTGATATGAGGGCAACTGGGTTAGGATTATCTGGACAGCCTTGGTGGGTATGGTAGGACTACAAATTCTTGTGTGTGTGTTTATTTTAAGTTGTAATATGGATCTCCTCCAACCTAGGTTTCTATTTATCTAAATGCACCTGGGTTGGGAATTGGAATTTGTGTAGCCATGGTTGGCGTAATAGTCATACAAACTGCTTTGGTTTTGTTTGTTTTTTAAATTTTATAGTGGTAGTCCTCCGACCTAAGGTTTTGGTTATAGCAGTAGCTGAAATGGATTTGATAAAGACAAATTTGGGAAGTAATGTTAGGCACATGTGTTTAGTGCAATATATGGTTGGTTTTGGAAAGGCATTCTTTACTTGACTTGGGAAGGATATGTTAATTGGAAACCATATTGGATTTTTGTAGCGTTAATTTTTTGGACCTAAGAACTATGAACGCCAACCTTTTTTTTGTTACTTGAGGCTTTTTTGGACCGAAGGAATTCATTCTTTAAGCAATCATTGTAAGCAATCTTGCTAAAGGTTTACCTGTTCTACAAAAAACGTTTTAAGGGTTACAGAAATCTCTTAAGTAGAACACAAACATATGTTGAAGACTCATACAGACAACATTGATACATTTGATTGGCAGTAATGGTAAGAAGTATAGTACTCCATCAGCTGATCACTAATTGCCTGATAAAAAACCTCGGTTAATGTTAAATGAGGATTAGTCTAAGCATCAAAGTCCTTAAGTGGGTAATGTTGTATGTATTTCTTTTCTAATTCTATATCATTAATTAACATTAAATTAGTGCTATTGGATATGGGATTATGACTATGGGAAAGTTTGGAAAGTGGCCCTCGGTTTAGATCTGCTTTGTTCTACTTCTTATAAGGTCCATGGTCCTTATGTTTTCCTTCAATTTTAGTTTGGATAATTATGGCTCATTCTGTTAGCTTTTCTTCTTCTGCTTTTCTTTCTTTTGTTTGGATAGTTGTTGGGGGCAAACCATATAAATATACTAATAGTTTGTTTGGATAGTAGATTGTAACTTTAGTGCAATGTTTTACATTTTTATTTTACTAGAATTGTAATGACATAACTATTCTAATAGTTTGTGTGTGACTGAACCTAAACTATAAGCTTAATTAGAATACTTGCATTATGCTCGTTAGTTCTTTCTGATTTTTGTAATTAGTAATGCTCTTTTTCTATTATAAACCTCGACATAGTAGAACAAATAAACTTAATTTTTTTAAATTTTTTCAGGAGTGACATCTATGAATCTGCAATTACGAAGAGCACAAGAGTTTCAAAAGAGCTATCTCAAGTATGGCATTGCCCTTCCCTTTGTCACAGTTTATGGCGATAAGCTAATAACTGGTATCGGTACTTGTCTCTCCACACTGTAGGATTTTAGGAAGGGATTTCATGACGTAATCTTTTAGGTATCTATTTATCAATTCATTTTTAAAGCATTTTAGACTCATTAGTGGTAATGTTGTGTTACTTCATCCTCTTTTGTTTTCTGATTTCAGTTTTGATCTTCAAGAATGATCCTTCTGTTCATTGAAGAGGTAATCCTTCAATGAATCTGCATTTTTTGGACCTTCAGTTCATTGGAAAAGGTATATCGAGAACACTTCAACTTCTCTCTTCTTTTTTTTATGTTCGGAGGATATTTTTTATCAATAAAAATTAAACTGGGAGAAAGATCCACTCTACAGATGGTAACTTTCAAAGGGGAAAAAAATGGCCAAATTAGTGGCAATGATTGGGGGCAATTGTTAGTGTGTTGTCTTATTGTTCTGCTGTTGTCCTATAAAATGGCCAAAATTGGATTGGAAGTAATCGCTGCTAGTCTGATTACAATTTTTTGTTTGCATAATGGCGGAGAATTGTTGGCAATATATTCGATTGTGTGACCCAGAGGAGTAGTGTGGTCAATACGTTGGAGATTTTTTTATTGAATGATGGACTTATTTGGACAATTCCGTAAAATCCCCAACAGACTTATTTGGTCAGTTCTCTTTGTTTTTTCTAGCCTATCGAATGTATGGTAGTCATCTTGATGTTTTGGGTACATGGGTATTAGCTCGGTTTGATGCATTTGGGTGATTATTGCTCCTCCTCTAAAAACTTCAACTAATTACTAAGATTAAAATATTAAAGACAGAACCAATGTACTAATCGTGTCACCGACGGCCCAAACGAAGAGATATTAAACACGGACCCAAAGGAAGTTTTATCTGCTTTGAAGAATTCTTGATTTTACATTTTGATGGGAAGATTTTGTTAGTTGAAGCCTTCTTTGGTCTTAGGAGTAAAAGATTTTCACGAAGCATGTAGATTGAGCTAAGTGATTGATTTTAAGCCAAATGATGGGTGTTGTGAACCGTTTTAATTAAAACCTTTTTTGGTTTTATGAACCCGTTTTGCTGAGTAATTTTTTGTGAAACGGTCGTGTGCCTGGCACGTGTTCGAGTTTGTTGACACGCATCAGGACGCGTACAGCTCCAGCCTTTGCTCTGGTGTTTGCCCTTTTCACTGTAACGTAAACGCTTTCTTTAGTGCATAAGGGCATAAGGGAAGTCAAGGGATTTCCTTCTAACTAGTGGCTAAAAGTAAGCAAGCTACCTTCATTCAACAGATTTGTGGTTGAGTCAATAACATGCTCTTACAGGGTGAAATTTCACTTATTGCACTTAATTCATGTTATGTATTTTTACATTTTATTTTGTCTCTAATCTGCGTTGTATTTTTTTTAGTTACTGTATTGGATACAGATTAAATTGTGCATACTTTGGACTTCTTTAACTGGATTGTGTTTGGTATTAAAGTCTGCATGTGGTTGTTAAAATTGTAAATTTGAAATCTTTTGCGACATAAGTTGATCTGCATTCTTTTTTATGTCAATTTCTAACTTTTGAACTCGTAGGCTACTTCCTTGGTTTTGTGTGACTATTAATTAATGTCAAACTAAAATCTCATCTTCTCAAATTAGTGTGTACTAAGCAATGGTGCTTGTAAACTTCATGATTGGATGACATGTTTGGAGAATGTGATTCATTATTTTATTCTTTGTTGTATGACTTTGGTTTTCTACTCAGAGTGCGAGTTTTTTCTTTGTGATTTCACTTTTTGCATGATCAATAGCAAGAGACAATGTCCATTATGTGTCATCCTATAATTTTTGCATTGGTTTACTATTTTTTTTCAACTGTCTTCATACAAGTTTTTTAATTCTGAATCAAGTGTCTTTAGGCATGGGCAACTGGGTCGTTTCGTTTATTGAACTTTTTAATGTTCAATATAATTTGGGATATGCTTGTAATGATAAAGGACTACGTGGTTTTCTATTTTAGGGGGCATGAATTGATGTGAAGGAAGTGTGGGTGAAAAGTGATAATCAAATCACCGGGTTTGTGTCCCATTTGCCTTCAAAATCCTACAAATCAAACCCTAATTGATGAAAAGAGTAGATCCACGTGTCAAACTATTGGGGCCGTCCACCATCGCAGGTACTGGTCGATGAAGGAAGGCTAAGGAAAGCACCGTTTTGTTTCCGTTTTGTAGGAAGTAGGTGGTTTTTCAACATTTTCCTTAATTTTGTCTATTGTGTAAACTAGGTGATCCTACCCAGCCGTTGCTGCATTGTCCTTGGACATTGGGGAAAACCAACACTCATACTCGAGGACTAAGTGGTTTTCTATTTTAGGGGGGCATGAAGTGATGTGAAGGAAGTGTGGGTGAAAAGTGATAATCAAACCATCGGGTTTGTGTCCCTTTTGCCTTCAAAATCCTACAAATCAAACCCTAATTGATGAAAAGAGCACATCCACGTGTCAAACTACTGGGGACGTCCACCATCGCAAGTACTGGTCGATGAAGAAAGGCTAAGGAAAGCACCGTTTTGTAGGAAGTAGGTTGTTTTTCAACCTTTTCCTTAATTTTTTCTATTGTGTAAAAGTAGGTGATCCTACCCAGCCATTGCTGCATTGTCCTTGGACATTGGGGAAAACCAACACTCATACTCGAAAATAAGGGCTTGAGAAGAAGTTACAACAGTCTCAATTTGGGCTTCTGACATACGAAAATAACCAAGGAAAATGTTAAAATTTGGTCGATTTTAGCAAACTGGAGGAGGGTTGGACAATGCAAGATGGGAAAACGTGGCCAGGTAAATTGACAATGCTTGATAACAATAGAGGTACCATTTTTTGGTGAATGTAGTAGATAACGTGGGTAGGACCTTGATTACAACTTTATTTTGTGGGATCTTGATTTGAGCAAGTGAATATTTTGTGAGGCACTACAGAAGTAGAGATAGATAATGTGTAGCGTGCTACAATTGAAACGTTGAAAAAGAAGCATCGATCTCAAGAGGATCTGGACATGGAAAGTGAGGGAAATCAGAGACAGGTTGCTGGTGCCTTATTGGCCGTCTCAGGAAATACTGTAAGAGAATTTAGCCGTACTTATTGTTGTCCAGTCGAAGAGGTAAATTTTAACCAATGAAACTTTATTCAAGCCATGTAAAAACGCTTATTGAGTTCTAATGAATTATTCTGGCTTGATTAGGTTGTTCATCCGATTCATGACCAATGCTTCTACTTGACGTTGTAGCAGTAACGGAGACTGAAGGAGGAATTTGGTTAGTATCTACGAGTGCACCAACGTTTCGAGTTATACGTTATGAACTTTAGTGGCGTTATCCTCATTGTAAAACTTTTTAGGGATAGAGCCATTGACTTTTGAAAAACATCTTGGGTAGGGGTGTTTATTTGCGCTGGTTGTCCGCATCTGGTACGAAATCTCAAAGTAAATCCTTGGTTAAAATTGATAGCTTGCAAAACCTAAGAGCGTACTGCTGTTGTATTGAGCCTAACGTAATAATAATGTTTACAAGGAAAATTAATAAATAGATAATCCTGATTAAGCAAAAGGACTAAACCCTAATAGAAAACCCTAATTAATGTCTGATGCTTCAAATTTCTACATTTTCGCTTCTTAGCATTTGATTTTCGATTCAGATGGCTTGTGGGATTTGTTGTAGAAGATTAATAAGATTATCTTTGATTCCATTGGCTACCATTTATGAGAATAATTTAATCAGAAATCTTGTTAACGCTTAGGACTTATATTTGTGGTGATGTATCCTTCTCACATCTTTTAGTTATTATCCTTTTTCAATTCTTCTTCTTCCTGTTTTGGGTGAACTTTTAGTTTTGATGCTTATACTTCAAGACATTTTCGTGTGGCAGCAATTTGATGGGAATGATGATAGACCCAAGTACCCGCGACGAGGGGTTATATGCTCCCCCGTTCCTGTAGAACTGGTTCAAAAGTCTGCCACTTGGTTTTGTTGGTGAAAAGGTTTGAGACCCACAGTCATTCTTATACAAAAAATGCAAAGCTTTAATACCATATTCTTTTATCTAGACTACAATATAGCGGAAGTATTAGTCTTCTATCTGTCATTGATCGATCACTAGCACATGAGTTTGGTGAATTTTTTGGCAGTTCAAGAAAATTATACTTTATTGGGTCCTGAAAAACCCGAATTCGTCCACAGCAATTATTTGTTATTTCCTGCTCTTTATAGTTCTTCTTTTAGGTGTGAATTAGATGAGTTTGTGGTATTTAGGATATGATGTTTGACAAAGAAAATTTGTGGTGGTTCTCTCCATCTCTCTTTACCTTCTGTTTGCTTGGGTGGAAGAAATGTGAACAATACACACTTTGTATGTTTCATTGGTTTTATTTTTGAAAATATCAAGACACCATATTTTTGAAAATATCAAGACACCAACAATCTTGATCGAATTGGTGGGATGAAGTTTTGATTTGGATCTGACGGGTGAGATTAGACCTCAGTATGCCAATTCCCGCCCAATTTATTGATTCTATGGCTTTAGAAGTTGTTTAGATCTAGGGTTTCGTTTCTTGCAGCAATGGTTAGTGGCAGTCATATGGTGGATCGACGTAAAGAAGGCGAAGCAATCATTGATTTGCAACCTCCAGATGGAAACTCTTGGCATTGGAACGGTGGGGTATTTAAGACAACCGCAGACATAGTGTCACCATTGAACGTCAACAGTGGAAGTATCAGCTTTCAAAACATCCGACACATTTGGGGTTTTGTTGGTGAGTTATGTTCCTCCATGATTCTCAACTAAACTTCTCTAGATTTCCTTAGAAAAATGGGCAAGTCACTATGCGGTATTTAAGACGAGCTCCATTTCATACACAAATCTGGGTTTGAGCATCGTCCTTGAATTGTACAGAGGAAAATAATCCAACCAAGCAACAAAAGAAAAACTAACCTTGAAAATAAATACTAGGCGAGGAAACAAAATTCTACATGTAAACATATTTAGTATTTTTTTTTAATTTGTGATTTTGAATCAAATACTGCTATATTGAATTATGTTTGGTTGATTGATTTTCATTTAAATGGTGGCTTGGATATCACGGGTAAAAGTCTGGTTTATGGTATCTGTCTATTTATGTTCTTTGTATTTCACAGTTAGAGCGAAGGGTATAGCATGAAATAGTTTGGGAAGCTAGAGATACTACTTTTGATCACTTCTCATAACTTTGTTGTGATTCTAATTTTTTGCGAGGTATGATGGAATGCCTGTGTGGTCATCTTATGAGAAGTTCCTTTTGGAGGTATGATTCCTTGTTATTTTTGTTCCGTTCTAATGCAATACTCCTCCAATCATGATTTTTTCTCAATTATTTTCATAACGAAAAAATATTCATTTTCATTTCAATTCTAAATGTTTTACAAATGTCGTTATATTATCTGGTTACGTCTTAAATGCTATTTTGTACTGAATAGGCTATTTTATGGAAGGTTTTAGTTGTTAACTGGTTGGTTGTTAGGTTGTCCAAGCTATGTAAATTTGCTTTGGTTTTTTTTCAAGTCAAGTCTCAATTAGATTGCTCATAAGTTGTTTGCCGACATGCATTAATTTGTGGTTTCAATTACTTATTGAATTGTTATGGTCATTATGTGCACTATAATTTTTTCCTCATATTCTTTAAATTGAATTCACCAATTAGATATGTAAAACTTCTGGATTTATTTTATTTGTTCAGTGAGTAATGGTTTGTGAATTCTATAATGGGTTTGGCAATTCCTTTCACCTTCGCCCAGTTCCTTATTTTGGATTTCTTTCTTTTAAAACAACAATTCCTTATGGAGACTGCAATTCATTGTTGTTTAATTGGTTCGATTGGGATTTCATGGTGGTGGATAAGGCTACTTTATGGAAGGCTCCAGTTGTTAGTGGGTCAGTTGTTAGGTTATCCAATATGTTGATTTGCTTTGGTTTTTTGAAAGTCAAGTCTCAATGGGATTGCTCATAGGATGTTTGCGGACGTGTGTTAATTTGTACTTTTTATTACTTACTGAATTGTTAAGGTTATTCAGTTGTTAGGTTATCCAATATGTTGATTTGCTTTGGTTTTTTGAAAGTCAAGTCTCAATGGGATTGCTCATAGGATGTTTGCGGACGTGTGTTAATTTGTACTTTTTATTACTTACTGAATTGTTAAGGTTATTCAGTTGTTAGGTTATCCAATATGTTGATTTTCTTTGGTTTTTTGAAAGTCAAGTCTCAATGGGATTGCTCATAGGATGTTTGCGGACGTGTGTTAATTTGTACTTTTTATTACTTACTGAATTGTTAAGGTTATTATGTGCGCTATGTTTTTTGTCCTCATATTCTTTAAATCGAATTTACGAAACAGATATGTGAAGCTTATGGATTTATTTTATTCCTTCGGTGGGTAATGGGTTCTTAATTCTAGAATGGATTTGGCAACTCCTTTCATTTTTTGTCAATTTCTTTTTTTCGATTTCTTTCTTTTAAAACAATAATTCCTTATTGTAGATTGTACTTTTTTTGGTTTAATTGGATTGATTGGGATTTCATGGTGGTGGAACAACCAAGTAGAACACATATTTATTAGGGGTGAAACAAAAAATCGACGAATAGAAAAAACCAAAAAAAATCGACCGGAATTTTTGGTCTCGGTCGGTCCAGTACTCCGTTCGGTCGGTCTCGGTTCTGGTCGTAAAAAATATTCGGTTTTCAGTTCGGGATCGGTTATCTCGTATTCCGACCGGACCGAACTGGAATTCATGTACAGGAATTGTTTGTTTTTTCCTGTTCTTTACAATTCTTTTTCTAGGCGTGAATTAGATGACTTTGTGGTATTTAGAGTATGATGTTTGGCAAAGAAAATTTGTGGTGGTTCTCTGCATCTCTTTACCTTTTATTTCCTTGGGTGAGAGAATTGTGAACAGGAGACACATTTTTATGTTTCGTTGGATTTATTTTTGAAAATATCAAGAGACAAACTGTCTTGAATGGGTTGGATGAGGTTTTGATTTGGATCTGACAGGTGAGATTAGTCCTCAGTATTCCAATTCCCTCCCAAATCAGTCCAATCAGCCTTAGCGTTGTCCATTAATCTCAGGTGTTGAATAAAAAAGTCTCATTTTCTCTCTCTATTCTCTCTATTGCGCCAGTCTGTCTTCTCTTTGCTGTCTTGAGGTTTCTTCCCTGACTGTTGTTGAAGAAAGAGGTATTTTGTTGCGTCGATCCCCTTTTTTTCTGCTTAATTCGTTCCCAATCTGTTGATTCTATGGCTATAGAAGTTGTTCAGATCTAGAGTTTGGTTTCCCGCGGCAATGGTCAGTGGAAGTCATACGGTGGATCGGTGTTGAGAAGGCGAAGCAAACGTTGATTTGCAATTGCAGATGCAAACTCTTGACAGTGGAACCGTGGGGTATTTGAGACAACCTCCGACACAGAATCACCATTGAACGTCGACAGTGGAAGTATGCTTTCTTCCAATCAACCTTCCCATCTTCTGACACATCAGGTGTTTTATTGGTGAGTTATGTTTCTCCATGATTCTCAACTAAACTTCTTTAGATGTCCTTCAGGAAAAATGGGCTAGTCACCATGTGGTATTTTAGACAAGCTCCATTTCATACCCAAATTTGGGTTCGGTCATCTTCCTTGAGTTGTAGAGAGGAAAATATTCCAACTGAGCAACAAAAAAAAACTAAGCTTGGGAATAAATATTAGCCAAGCAAAACAAAAATTATTCTAAATGTAAGTATATTTATTATTATTTTTCTTTTTTTGGGGATTTTGAATCAAATACTGCTATATTGAATTTTGTTTAGTTGATTAATTTTTTTAAAATGGTGGCTTGGATTTCATAGGTAAAAGTCTAGCTTATGTTATCTGTCTGTTTCTGTTCATTGTATTTCATAGTTAGAGCGAAGGGTATAGCTTGAAATTGTTTGGGAGCTATAGATAGTACTTCTGATAACTTCTTATAACTTTGTTGTGATTCCAATTTTTTTCGAGGTTTGATGGAATGCCTGTGTGGTCATCTTATCAGAAGTTCCTTTTGGAGGTATGATTCCTTGTTCTTTTTATTCCGCTCTAATGCAGTACTCTGCCAATCGTGATTGCTTCTTAATTATTTTCATAACAACAAAAATCTTCATTTTCGTTTTGATCCTAAATGTTTTACAAATGTCTATATAGTATTTGGTTATGTCTTAAATGCTACTTTGTACTGAATAGGCTACTTTATGGAAGGTTTCAGTTTTTAACTGGCCGGTTATTAGGTTACCTAAATTTGCTTTGGTTTCTCGAAAGTCAAGTCTCTTCAATTACTTATTGATATGTTAAGGTTATTATGTGTACTATGTTTTTTTCTCATATTCTTCGATTTGAATTGACCAATGAGATATGTAAAGCTTATGGATTTATTTTATTTCTCCAGTGAGTAATGGGCTCTAAATTCTAGAATGGGTTTGCCAATTCCTTTCACCTTCTGTCAATTCCTTATTTTGGATTTCTTTCTTTTAAAACAACAATTCCTTATGGAGATTGCATTTCATTATTGTTTAATTGGTTTGATTGGGATTTCTTGGTGGTAGATAAGGCTACATTATGGAAGGCTCCAGTTGTTAATGTGTGGGTGGTTAGGTTATCCAATTCTGTTGATTTGCCTTGGTTTTCCGAAAGTGAAGCCTCAATTAGATTGCTCATAAGATGTTTGCCGACTTGTGTTAATTTGTGGTCTTAATTACTTATTGAATTGTTAAGGTTACTATGTGCACTATGATTTTTTCCCTCGTATTCTTTAAATTAAATTGACCAATCAGATAGGTAAAGCTTATGGATTTATTTTATTCCTTGCGTGGGTAATGGGTTCTAAATTCTAGAATGGATTTGGCAATTCCTTTCATTTATTGTCAATTTCTTTTTTTTTGATTTCTTTCCTTTAAAACAGGAATTCCTTATTTTATATTGGATTTGATTTTGTTTAATTGGACTAATTGGGATTTCATGGCCGTGGAACGACCAAGTAGAACTCATTTATGGTAACAATGAAAAAGTGTAATTGTTGTTTTATTTATTTTATTTGGCTGGTTGCCGTAAATGCTAGATAAATGTTTCGGTTTAGTTTCAGACTTCAAAGTAATGTGGTTGTGGTCATTTGAGTGAATGATCATCGGCTTTCCCTATCCGCCGCACATACCTATTTTTGGGAGACTGTGGAAGAGGGGGAGAACTTCATTCATTAAAAGAGGAACAATGAAATTGGATTTGCAATAAGAAGACCATAATAGACAAACAATTTCCGGAACTAGCTTTGTATCTATGTGGGTAGCGTTCTAGTTGATTCTCTAGTCTTACTACTTGAACAAAATAAGTGTGGCTGATTCTTGATTAAGAAACCACTATTCACTAATCATTCCTTGATGAACTGTCAAAGGTTGGTATCACCTCCATTGTTGACTCGTAAATTTTTATATCTTTCTTATTGGAAATGGAAAACAACTTGGGAGATATTTTTTTACTTGTAGTTGTGACGTCTAGGACTCAAGATTTTCTAAAGGCCATAGCTCAGGTACGATTCTCTCTGTTTGTTTTTTTATAAGCAATAATAACTCTCTCTATATGTATTCTGTGGAACAAGGTGTTTAGTTAATGAAACATTGTGAAATGGATTTGCTCTAAAAGCCAAATCGGTTTCTAGGTTGTCTATAGATAATGATTTTATGAAGGGAAAGGCGAACGATAGAAACTAAATAAATAAATTTAGCTTTTGTGATTAATTTTCTTCTAATCATTTCGTCTTTCCATTACTTGCATAAAACCCTCAACAGAATTCATGATCCAATCATAACCCAAATCTATTGGACGAAAGGTGTAGGTGATTGTTGTGTCTTAATTGCCGTGCCTTATGGCTTATGGCATATGGCTTATGGCTTCTGCTTTAATCATAGTGTAGGAAGCTATGAAATTTGCTCCAAAGCTTCTGCTTTATGCCTATGGACCAAAAAACTCTCAAATTAAATAGAGGATTTTTTTAGGATCTCCATTTTGATGCTTTACATTTCTGCATTTCATGATCATCTTTTACGACAAGTTCAATTGCAACAGAAGGTTGTTTCACAAAATATATAAACAAAGGTGTGATACATTGACATGTAGTCTCTTGAGTCAACTTGAATATGTAAAACAAATAAATGCCTTTTCGTTGTTATTTTGATGTCTACTATCCTATTTAGGGAAGGGAAATCCAGCTGCTAGCTAAATTGAGATTTAATTGTGATCTATAGTTTTCAATTAACTGACCAACTCTTAAAGCAAGTTTTCTACTTTTTATATAGTTACTCCAGTCGTGTGATGTTTTTTACGGGATGTGAATTTCAGTTCTTGGCATTAAATGTCTCTTTCATTTTCATTTTCCATCTCTCTTTGGATGAACCTTTGTCTTCCGTGGGAAACATCGCCTCAAAACCACAACGGCTTCAAGTATCGGCAACCTTCAGCAACAATCAAGTATCGCGACCTCCAACCACAAGGCAGAGGTAAAAAAAAAAAAAAAAATCTCTTTCCGTACTGATGTTAGATTTTGATACTCCGGTTTGTATTTTTTTCATAATTTTGATACTCCGATTTCTATCGGGTTTCATTACCCAAGGGAAGGTTTAGGGGTTAATTCATTCTTAAAGCAATCTTTGTGAGAAATCATGTTAAAGGTTTACGGGTTCTACCCAAAACGATTTAAGGGTTAGAGAGAACTCTTAAGCCGAACACGCACACAGAGAACTTTGATGCATTTGATTGGCAGTCATGGTATGAAGTATAACACGCACACAGAGAACTCTTAAGATGAATATATTGAGAAGGAGAAGATTGTACAAACGCTCCCAATAGTGAAATTACGCGGAAGCGTTCAATCTACGCCTAGAGGGGGGTGAATAGGAGTTTTAATAAAAATTATACCAATTTTCAGATTTAAAAAAAATTAATATTGATAAACGGGTTGATTAATCCAAACCAAAAATAAAGTACTGCAATAGAATAAAAATTGAAACAGGATACGCACGATTTACGTGGAAAAACTTAGGGTCCTAAATAACCCTAAGTCAAAACCACGGCCTAACACTACTGTTTTATTCTATTAATCGAAAAGAAGTACAGATTGCGAAATAGCAAAAACCTTACCCCAAGCTTTTACCTATTCTCGCCAATCTCCGATGCTCCCAGAGCTTCTTCAAGATCCAATAGATGCACCACGGACTTCACGCCCGATCTCCGGATTCAACCGGCTCCGAATCAATCTCCAAAAGATTCGGTCACAGCAGCAAATGACACCAAGAAATCACAAGATGGAATGATGTATGATGTGTAGCGTGATCTTGACAAACCCCAAGATCGTTCAAAGAAATTCAAGAACGAAAAAGAAAGAATATGGGCTGTGATGAAAACTGTCACCCTCGCCTCTAACAAAAACAAAACAGTCGAGCAAGAACAGAGAAAAAGGAACGTGGGCTGCAACCCATACTTGTCAATCTCGCCTCTCTGTATGTATTTTATTCTTCGTGCTCGTCGCTATTGTATATGACCTAATAGTTGATATATATATAGGCAAATCCAAAGAAAAAACGAGCCCTTCCTTTATCTTTTTTCTTTTTATATAATAATAGTATATATAACGTATTTTCCGGAGAGTTAATGATATAGATGGAAAACATGATTTTTTTTTTCGGAAAAGGTAAATCACCTAGTCAAAGGAAATTAAAATGATTAAGGAATGTGTATATATATATAAGAATTTTGAGTAAGAAAAATCCTCTAATCAGTAAAGAAGACTAAAATGATTTTTAGCTCGATAATGCTATGCATGAGATGTCGTGCAATGCTTTTACCTCTCACGCAATTGGATCGATTTCGCAATGGTTAACTTGGCGCAGATAATGAGAAGAGCATCAAGCGAGCAACTACCCCATAAGAACCTACCCATTACAATCAAATGCAGAGACATGAATGGAGGTTTTGAACAACCCCGGAAAGTGCCAAAATATCTAACAATCTCCCCATTTGGCATTTCCGGGACAAAACCAACTACACTAAAACATAATGGAAAAATACAACTGAAAGAAATAAACACTAGCCGAAACTAGGTCTATCCAATGAAGCTTGAGTTGCACTTCCAATACCTGCAAAGATAGTTCAACAAAAACTATGCGACAAAATATATGTTTCGAAAAGTAGAATGGGTCAGCATAATTTAAAAAAAAAAACGACAAAGCACATTATATCCAAAAGCATGAAAATCCAACCACTGATTCATCAATAAAATAAATCTCTTATATACTCCCCAAAAGAACGATAGCCCTAAAAAATTCTCTATCTTTATGCAAGACTCAACGACACATATCACTCTCCATTACTCCCCAACTCATGACCATAAAAACTCTCCCCCTTTTTGTCACGGAAAAACAAAGCGAAAAAGTATATATCCGAGTGAGACACATGCAACTTGAAAGCATACGAGAGAATCATACGATATGCAATAACAAGAATCACATAGGCAAGATGGCTATAAGAGAAATGCATCGAATGAAAATTTAAGACCATATCAACTCATGAATTAAGCATAATGATGCAAATCAAGGAATGGACAGAATACCATGCTCAAGCCTATGAACGTGAAGCGTAAACGCCGTGCATGAGGAGCAAGAAAAACTTATCAAGGGCTAAGTGGGCACTATAATCTTATCTCAAGAAAGGTTTAAACAAGACAATACTACTAAGTACATAACAACACATGACAACTCAAAATTAAAAACATTCAAAGTAAGCATATGAGATGACATGTGACCCCACACACAACTTAATCTAGAGAAATTAAACCAAGAGATTTCCTAAGGTACTCAAACCTAAGAGAATCTAAAGGCTTAGTGAAAATATCCGCTTTTTGATCTTGTGTGGGTATAAACTCAAGAGCCACGACACCATCTTCAACCAAATCACGAATAAAATGATGACGGATGTCGATATGTTTAGTCCTGGAATGTTGGACTGGATTTTTAGAAATATTAATGGCACTTGTGTTATCACAAAAAACAGTCATCAAACCTTGAGATAGACCGTAGTCTTGAAGCATTTGCTTCATCCATAAAAGTTGGGTGCAACAACTACCAGTGGCAATATATTCGGCCTCTGCAGTGGACAACGAAACACAATTTTGCTTCTTGCTATGCCAGGCAACCAAGCAGTTTCCCAAATAGAAACAACCACTGGAGGTACTCTTCCTATCATCCGCGCTTCCGGCCCAATCGGCATCGGAAAATGCGGCTAAGTCCACATTAGTACCCTTAGGATACCAAAGACCAAGCGTGGAGGTGCCCTTAACATAACGAATAATTCGCTTGACAGCGATCAAGTGAGACTCTTTAGGGTCAGATTGATAGCGGGCACACACTCCAACACTAAACGAAATATCGGGACGACTAGCGGTAAGATATAATAAGCTTCCTATCATACTACGATAAAGCGTGGAGTCAACACTAGCGCCCTCAATATCTTTAGCAATTTTAACGGTGGAACCCATGGGAGTACGAGTACTCTTGGAATCTTCCAAGCCAAATTTTTTGACCAATTCTTTCGCATATGTGGATTGGGACAAAAATATCCCATCATTCAACTGACGAATTTGAAAGCCTAGAAAGTAAGTCAATTCTCCCATTAGGCTCATTTGAAACTCATGGGACATCTGTGCCCCAAATTGTTTCGCGTGCCGCTCATTTGTGGATCCGAACACAATATCATCAACATATATTTGAGCAATTAAAAGGTCGCTCTCAATTTTCTTCAGAAATAAAGTTCGGTCTACTCCCCCTTTCACAAAGCCGGTATTTAAAAGATGATCGGTTAAACGTTCATACCAAGCTCGAGGGGCTTGTTTAAGGCCATAAAGGGCCTTACGAAGGCGGTACACATGATCAGGGAATGATGGATCAATAAACCCTTTGGGTTGTTCCACATACACCTCCTCCTTAAGGTCACCATTCAAAAAAGCACTTTTAACATCCATTTGAAATAATTTGAAATTAAAATGAGATGCAATACCAAAAAGGAACCTTATTGACTCCATTCTTGCTACGGGGGCAAAGGTATCATCGAAATCAATTCCCTCAATTTGGGTGTACCCCTGGGCAACTAACCTAGCCTTATTACGCACGACTATGCCATCTACATCCTTTTTATTTTTAAATATCCATTTAGTGCCTATGACATTAGTGTGAGAGGGTCTTGGTACTAAGTACCAAACGTCATTCCTAACAAATTGTTGTAGTTCTTCTTGCATGGCTCCTATCCAATGGTCATCTCGTAAGGCCTCTTCTACCCTCTTTGGCTCTAATGTGGACGTGAAACACACATAATTGATCTCATTTCTAATTTGCCTCCTAGTTTTCATCTCATTATTAGGATCTCCTATGACTTGGCTAATGGGATGGTTAAGCTTTACTCTAGCTGAGGGTTCTTTGGCAGACACAGGAACTAAGTTGTGTTGACCTAACTCCTCATCTTCTAAAGGCTCATCTACCTCAACCTCACTATCATTTTCAACTTTCTCATCCACACTCGTAGGAACGTCAACAACCTCTTCAAATGAAACTCCTTCATCTAAACCATTGGATTGAAACTCCCCCTCAAAAATTTCCCAACTCCCCTCATCATCATCATTAACTTGAGGGACTGACTCATCAAGAGTGGTATCGTCAACAACTACATTGGCTGACTCAACTAGGGTAGATGTGCGTAGATTATATACTCGAAAAGCTCTACTTGTGTTGGAATAGCCTAAAAAGATACCATCGTCACTCTTGGAGTCAAATTTACCTAAGGACTCACTGTCTCTCAAAATATGACATTTACTACTGAACACCCTAAAATACTTCACTGAAGGCCTCTTACCATTCCAAATTTCATAGGGTGTGAGAGTTGTCCCTGGTCTAACGTACACTCTATTTATAGTATAGCATGCAGTATTAATAGCTTCAGCCCAAAGGTTTCTAGGGACGCGTTTGGCATGAAGCATAACTCTCGCCATCTCTTGAAGGGTTCTATTCTTTCTTTCAACAACCCCATTTTGTTGAGGTGTGCGAAGTGCAGAGAACTCGTGCTTAATACCCTTTTTATCACAATATTTTTCAATGCCGGAGTTCTCAAACTCACGACCATGATCACTGCGGACTCGTGTGATAGGGTACCCTTTCTCATTTTGAATACGTTGACAAATAGTTTTGAAACAAGCATAAGCATCAGATTTTTCTCTAAGAAAACCAATCCATGAGAAGCGAGAAAAATCGTCAACTATAACCAGAATATATCGCTTGCCCCCTAAACTTTCAGTACGTGAGGGTCCCATCAAGTCCATGTGAATTAACTCTAAACATTTCGTGGTAGCAACTAAATTTGTCTTTTTATGAGGGCTTTTTATTTGTTTGCCCTTCATGCAGCCACCACACACAAGCCCTTGCCCATTGGCAAGTTTGGGCACTCCCCTCACAATCTCGTTCTTGGTTATTCGATGCAATTCCGGAAAATTTACGTGTCCTAAACGTTGGTGCCAAATTTCTACATCATCAAGCAAAATTCGATGACACACATTAGAACTTGCAGTTTCAACACAATAACAATTATCAGAAGATCGAATACCTTTAACCACACACACACCTGAAGCATCAATAATAGAGCAATTATTTTTAGAGAAATTGACTTCATGCATATTATCACAGAATTGCCCTATGCTTAACAAGTTAGCTTTTAAACCCTCAACATATAACACATTATCTATCAGAGGGATTCCGGGTGCATTTATGGTGCCTTGTCCTACAATTTTACCCGTATTACCATCGCCAAAAGTGACAAAACCACCATTATACTTCTCTAGCTTAGCAAAGAAAGACTTATTTCCAGTCATGTGCCTTGAACATCCACTGTCTAAGTACCAGGCGCAAGCATCATGTGCCCGAAAAGCAGTGTGTGCTACATGACAAACGACATCGACTCTCTTCCATGTTTGCTTCGGTTTGGTGTTCACATGTGAGGTGTGACCGTGTGTAGTACGTCTTTCAATAATCCTATCAGTCTCTCCATTATTGTTAGCCAAATTTGACAATTTTTTGATTTCCTCGACGAGGTGAGAAGTTTGATTCGCCAACTGACTCAAAGTCTTTTGAAAATTCTCATTCTTAATGTTTGTGGGAAACTGACGCACAACTTTAGGTCTTCCCACATTGGGCTGACCATATCAAACACTTTTATTAACTGGGGCTATAAAAAATTTCCCCTTTGTTCTCTGATTGTCTCTTCTAAGTGTATAACAAAAAGGTCGAATGTGACCTTGACCACCACAGTAGTGACAAATAAAAGGATTTTTCTTTTCAAGAGCATGATTACTGTTGTAAGCATTTTTAATGAGGGTGGAAGATTTAATAGAAGATTCGGGTTTATCACTTACTACCTCATTCTTTGTAATTTCAGATTTCACAAATTTGATTTCCTTTTTTGTGAACTCGTTAGCCTTAGGTGTCAGTGAAAGTGGATCAACAAACCCTAAGCCGTTTCTATTTCTAAACGTACGTGTCATTTCGGCAATACGAGTTGCGCCACACTCATTACGCTTTATGGCCTCAGTGGCCTCCCTAAGATCACGCTCCAATTCAAAAATCTTATCCTTAGACCCTTCGAGAGCTTTCAAGGCATCCACACGCTCTCTCTCAATTTTGGCAAACTTTTCTTTCAAATTGGCGTTATAGGTTTTTAATTCTTTAAGCTCGATGTTCTTAGATTTAATGTCATCACTAAGTTTGTTCCTCTCACCACTAATTTTCTCGATGACACTCATGAGTTCCTTCTTTTTCTTTTTCAGTTTGACACCCTCTTTAAACAATTGATTATAGGCCTCATGAATAGAATCTATATCATCATCACTATTCTCACAGTCTTCATCAGTCGAGACATACTTACTATCGTCGCTAAGAGTTGTAGAAAGTTCAACCGATTTGGGGGATGTGGAGGACTTAATGTTGGCAACAAGCACAGAATATCTAGGAGCTTCAGAACCCCCATCACTACTGTCATCACTATCGTCATCCCATGTAACCTTATAACCCTTGGCCACTTTCTTTTTAAGAGTGTTTGCACACTCTGCTTGAACATGCCCGAAACCATGACACTCGTGACATTGTATACCTTGGGGTTTCTTGGGTTTATCAATAGTAGACTTCTTTTCATTATCCCCAAAATTAAAATTCTTGCTTCCACTAGTCGAAGAAGAAAAATTTCCAGAATTATTATTTTTACGGAATTTAACAAATTTTCTGAATTTTTTAGCAAAGAAAGCAAGTTCTTCTTCGTCAAGGTCATCATCACTCTCTTGTGTCACAGAGGATTCTTCTTTAGACGATTTAAAAGCAATGCTTTTATTAGTCTTTAATGTAGGTTTCTTTGAGAGATGGTTCAATTCAAATGTTTGAAGTTTACCTACAAGCTCCTCAAAAAGAATGTCATCAACTTTATCACTTTCTTCGATCGCAACTACCTTAGCCCTAAACCTCTCAGGAAGAGACCTAAGCACTTTTCGACAAACTTTAAGATTAGGGATTGGTTCTCCTAATGCGTGGAAGGAATTAACGATGTCACTCAATTTAGTGATAAAACTATCAAATGCCTCATCTTCCTGTATTCTCAAATCTTCGAAACGTGTTGTAAGCATTTGGAGTTTTGAAGTTTTAACAGTCTTAGTACCCTCGTGGGTGACTCGGAGAATATCCCAAGCTTCTTTTGGAGTGGTGCATGTGGAAATACGACTAAACTCTGTTTTACTTAATGCACCATAGATGGCTCCTAAAGCTTTAGAGTTTGCCTCAAAACTATCATTGTCAGCCGAATTCCACTCAGTGTCCTCCTTAGCTCTCATCTGTTTAGTCGTAGTGTCTTCTATGGTTGGGGTCTCATAGCCATACCTAACAGATCTCCAAACCCTAACTCCTAGGGAACTCAAATGTGTGGTCATACGTGCTTTCCAGTATGAATAATCATTACCGTCGAAAAAAGGTGGCCTCGAGTTTGAGGCTCCCTCACGTGGTGCGTTCATGTCCATATATTATAACCAAAATTAAACTCAGGTGGTTAAACCTAAACAGAGCAACCCGCTCTGATACCAATTGAAATTACGCGGAAGCGTTCAATCTACTCCTAGAGGGGGGTGAATAGGAGTTTTAATAAAAATTATACCAATTTTCAGATTTAAAAAAAATTAATATTGATAAACGGGTTGATTATCTCGATTAATCCAAACCAAAAATAAAGTACTGCAATAGAATAAAAATTGAAACAGGATACGCACGATTTACGTGGAAAAACTTAGGGTCCTAAATAACCCTAAGTCAAAACCACGGCCTAACACTACTGTTTTATTCTATTAATCGAAAAGAAGTACAGATTGCGAAATAACAAAAACCTTACCCCAAGCTTTTACCTATTCTCGCCAATCTCCGATGCTCCCAGAGCTTCTTCAAGATCCAATAGATGCACCACGGACTTCACGCGCGATCTCCGGATTCAACCGGCTCCGAATCAATCTCCAAAAGATTCGGTCACAGCAGCAAATGACACCAAGAAATCACAAGATGGAATGATGTATGATGTGTAGCGTGATCTTGACAAACCCCAAGATCGTTCAAAGAAATTCAAGAACGAAAAAGAAAGAATATGGGCTGTGATGAAAACTGTCACCCTCGCCTCTAACAAAAACAAAACAGTCGAGCAAGAACAGAGAAAAAGGAACGTGGGCTGCAACCCATACTTGTCAATCTCGCCTCTCTGTATGTATTTTATTCTTCGTGCTCGTCGCTATTGTATATGACCTAATAGTTGATATATATATAGGCAAATCCAAAGAAAAAACGAGCCCTTCCTTTTTCTTTTTTCTTTTTATATAATAATAGTATATATAACGTATTTTCCGGAGAGTTAATGATATAGATGGAAAACATGATTTTTTTTTTCGGAAAAGGTAAATCACCTAGTCAAAGGAAATTAAAATGATTAAGGAATGTGTATATATATATAAGAATTTTGAGTAAGAAAAAGCCTCTAATCAGTAAAGAAGACTAAAATGATTTTGAGCTCGATAATGCTATGCATGAGATGTCGTGCAATGCTTTTACCTCTCACGCAATTGGATCGATTTCGCAATGGTTAACTTGGCGCAGATAATGAGAAGAGCATCGAGCGAGCAACTACCCCATAAGAACCTACCCATTATAATCAAATGCAGAGACATGAATGGAGGTTTTGAACAACCCCGGAAAGTGCCAAAATATCTAACAATTTAGTAAGGAATCAATCAAAGGAATACATAAGCAAAATAAAAAAAGACAAAAGAGACAAAAAAGCAGACAAGTTTATGCAGTTTGGTGCTTCCTTGGCTCCCATAGCTAAATCACATCAAATGCAATATCATTATCTCAGAAAGCTCCAGTATCTTGACGGACTTGCTAGCATTCACCACCTCATCCTGAGATTAAGTGCATGAATCAATATTGAGCACAGAGTAGTACCCCAATAGTGCAAAAAATTTCTTTTGGATTGAAAAAAGATGGAAATGAGGCACCAAAGACAATAATGTACTCTCAACAGAAGAAGGATTAAAAGAGTAACTAAAAGTCTGCTACATTATGCCTCGTTCACTATCGACGAACAAATTTCATAGTTCATTGGGAGGGATACTTGATCCAAAAACAGAATGTTCTATACTACACAGGAAAAGAATAGATGAGTTATAGCTATAATACAAGTTGTGAGAACCCTAATTCAATGCTAAACTACATGTTGACTGGATTTTATATGTGAGTGGTAGGAATACAGGGAAGACTGAAACACCTAAAATCATAAAGAAACAATGAACACAATTACTCTCCTTGAAAAAATTAGTATGAAACTTGATATGCTTCGTATGAAATTATCTTGTGGCATGTCAATCTTCTAACAACAAAAGTGAGGAAAGTAAACATGCGAATTAGGACATCTTTCAGTAGATCACAAATCATAAAATGAGAATAAGATTCAGAATACCATACCTTTCCAGCTGCAGATGTTTGATAGCCTTCAAGTGTCTCTGAAGCAGAAAATAAGTATAGTGCACATTCTACGGTAAAGACAGAAACTGGGCAAATATTAAGGTGCAACAAAAGAAACGGCTGAATAGTAGTTGAGGCGTTACTACTTGCTTTGATGAGAGAAGGTATCACTAAGATAAATCAGAATTCCAGCCTAGCATTTTGTAGTTTTACAATTGACTGATTGCAAACATCTAAGCAGAACTCCACAACTTGTTCTGTGTGACTCAAATGTGTAAATGAACAAAAGCATAGCAGTATCGATCAATCATCACCTAAGCATTACATCTGCACTCTTCAAATAACTAATTAAACCTTGAACGATACATACTTCTAAAGTCCAGGTAAACAACTAGAACTAAACATGTATGCTAGAACTAAACTTTGGGTAAACAATGGGCAAACCTTAGAGTAATTGGAAGACAAGCAGCTTCACCCAAGTATGCTAGACTAAACATGGGTAAACAACTATACAACATGCAATATGTCAAGTGAGGAAAATGGAAAACCAATACGACTGTAAGACATGCAAAAGCGAACCAACAAGTGTATGCTCTAATTGAATAGGACCCCATTCTTGAATAAAACTTACCGAATTCAATAAAACATAGACACATGTATGTGTCTCTCACACATTTGACACATTCTATCGAATATGTAGAATCGTACATTTTATTGAACACATACAATGCACGTAGAATAGAAAATATACCCCTATCTACAAAAGATAGTTAGAGTTTCATGGCCCCAAAACTTGTAGAAGAAATTGGGAGCACGTAAACTTGTACAGCAAATCAATTTTATTTAACAACTAACCATTTGAAGAATAAAAAAAATTCCACTATTAGGTAATGCAAGAAACAATTATTGCCAAAAATACGAAGCACAAATCAACTAACCTTGAGAGTAGTCGACCGGATGAGGGTAGAGGAGACAGAGTGAAGAGAGTGTAATGAGCCCTTCAAGACCTGTTCACCAAGAATTCATGTTCTAATCTTAAAAGGAGGAACATCATGTTCACACCGCACTTGAAGCACAAGACTTAAGAAGAAACTAAAGAGTATGTAATACAATCTTCTTGATTAGTCTTTCTGATGGTTACAATGATCCTTAATTGTGACTGTAGTATTTTCTGTCATGTAGGAGCAATTACAAATTTTTATGGTAATTTCTTTATCGTATGGTTTTCTAGTTGCTTGTCCGTAGGATTGCCAAAAGACAGCACTGATTCTTTCCATATTTTCTTAAGTGAATAAAGTTAAATGATTTATTTCATTTTTCAAGCAACTTTTGCATGACTTGTTAGTATATCTTCAACTTCTACGTATCTGCAGACATCAAACATGTCAATTTAGTATTTTGAGTGGCTTACAAATGCCTGCAATGCTTTATATTTAATGTTTCCTTCTCTTCCCATACAGACAATACAATCCTATACTACGCTATGAAACATCTAAAACATAGCTTTTCTCATTCTGTTCCAATGTCGTCGCTCCTCTTTATACTAAATAACTGCTGCCTAGATCAAATCTTCTTTATGCAGTGATTACAAAGCTATACTTTATGTTTTCACCTCAAAATGATCTCAAATCCACGAGTTGGGATAAAATTTTGGTCATTTTCTTCCCCATTAATCTTGGTTCCGGTAGCAAATTTGAGGTAACGGAAGGCATTGTAGTATCAAATGTTTCCATGGAAGATGATTCTTGGGCATAGTTTCGTCTTATAATCTTTCACTTCAAAATATTTGGTGGGTGAATGTTCAACTACATTTTATCGAACACGTAGAATGCACGTAGAATAGAAAATATACCCCTATCTAAAAATGTAGTTAGAGTTCCACAGGACACTATAAAGGATTACGAACATACAAACTATTCAGCCGTTGTGTTTTGGGACAAGAGGCGTAAACATATGAATCTGAGAAACTATTATGGGTCATTCAAAAGTAAAAGCCAAACCCCTCTGATCAATTGAGAAAAAAAAATAAAATCTGGAGAAGATCGATTGGGAGAAGAAAAGAAAATCTGGAAAAATAAGAGATCGATTCATACCTGATTAATACCTTGAGATGCAGCTTCTCCCCTAAATCCAGAATCTTCTAAGCACAAGGACGAATGAACAGAGATGACGTAGATAGGGGAGATACGTTGTCATGGGTGGTGGAAGAAACGAACGAGGGAAAGAGAGGAGGGAACTGGGGAATTATTGGCGCCAAAGTTTTAGGACTTTTCACAACGTAATATGTATGCTGCGGATGATTGAGATGGGTTTTATTTATATGATAGTGTTTATATAATGCTATTAAAATACAACATAAATTCTATTAATAACAAATGTTACTCTTCTCTTAGAATTTATAGCATTTTATTAACAAAAGCAATTGTTAAGTTATTTTTCATAGCATTAACAAAAATATGCTATTATTAATTAAATGCTTTTAAATAAGCATTTTGTTGTAGTGTTGTGTTGAACAAAATTAACGAGAAATTCGTTTCAATCGATTGAAAGAAGTACAGAACTCCTAGAATTAATCCACAGGGATGTGTGTGATTTAAAATTCATACAAGCACGGGGCGACAATAAGTATCTTATTGTTTTTGTCAATGATAGCATGAAGGTTGTGGTACAACTCAGTAGATTCTTTCTTTTCTGGAGTCTTCAATCACTTTTGTTTTCATTCGGAGACTTGTGTATCACTTTTTCTTCGAGAGATCCCTTGCCGTAAACTATTGAAGGTTTCCTTATCTTCTCTGATCAATATTTCATGCGAAAAAATGATTCAAAAGTAGACATCTTTCATTTTCTAGGGAAATGAGTTGCAAAAGGCTTATCTACAGCTGTGCCATGCTAGCTTGTGTTACAGTCCCAAAGTTGTCAGGGTTTAGAAGAAAATTTGTTATATTCAAACAGGTTTGGACTGAATTATATTTTGGGTTTATTTTTGTATTTTATGAACTTTTTGTTTTGTGTCAATTTTTTGCTTTTCCGGATTTGTCCTATTGAGATGAAGTTAAAAAGTTAAAAAATTGTGAGCTAAAGGTTAAAATAATTAAAAACATACAATCTTTTTAGTTATATGTCATTTTTGCACTTTTTTCTAGTTGGTTCATTTATTTATTTTTCTTATTACTCTTGTTGAGACAAATCTAAAAAATCACAATAGCAAATGTTTTGACTAAAAGGTGTAGAAGTTCACTAACAATGAAAATAAGCTATTATCTAAAAAATAAGTTAATGTAGTGCAAACTCCAATTCATTCTATTTATATTTCTCGTAAGGTGCTGAATATGTTTTTGGCATTGGTTTTGTATGTATTGTTGCAAAATGGATTCTACATAAGATTGGACATAAAACCATGATTTTTTTCTTGTTAAAAATCAACTTTGACACTAAATACAATTAGTTACACATTACTAATCAGTGAACCAACTGTTCCCCCTTCTGTATTTTGAGATGTGATTTAGAAATTCTTTTGGTAGCTCTAATATTAATCGCGCTTTCTCTAGAAAATTGTATCACACATTCACATCTATTTTGCTTTAGAGTAGGGGCAAAATAAGTTAATCCTGTGGATACTTTGTAATAAAATATGATATTCACCTTGTTTAACACCTTGCAGCAAATACTTCTAGCTGTCAACACCATACATGAGGAACGTATTGTTCACTCGGACTTAAAGCCTGCTAATTTTCTTCTAGTCAGAGGCTCACTGAAGCTAATAGACTTTGGTATTGCTAAAGCTATAATGAGTGACACAACCAACATTCAACGGGATTCCCAGGTACCAAAGCCTTTCGTCGTTTCTCTTACTTAAAATTACCGTAATAGAACGCATTTCCCTATTTGTTTATCATGTGACCAATCAAACGGTGCTACATCAAGATGCTCATAATATTTATGACATTTTCTTTATCCTATGAAGCACGGATATTCCGAAAGTAGTTGCGTATGGGTATCGGATACGTATCGGATATTGATATGTGCCTGATATGCTCCTATACATATCGGATACGGCAGATGAGTACTATTTATTTAAATTAATTATTTTTAATTTTGGATACATTTCAGATACGCGAGGGATACTTAGTGATATGGCGGGACTTTGGGGATAAGGCTGGGTGAAAATGATTTTTTTTAAAAAGATTAAGTTATAATTATGGGGAAAACCATGAATAGAGTACACATATATCAACGTATGCATATTCAATACCTAAAACAATAGATCTATTGTCTTCTGATAGAGCCAGAAGTAGACAAAAAACCGTAGGCGATTGATTTGCAGGTGCCATGTTTGTTCTCTCCCTCTTTCTGTTGCGTGTGCACGCGCGTAATGTTAAAAAATCTCTATCGTTGTTTCGTGTCATTCTCTCGCAGTCTTGTATAAATGGTCACACATGCACATATATTCACAATATAAAGTCACACATGCACACAACATATTTGCAATACATTATCGATTTGTTGTATATGGTATACCAATATATACACACTCTATAGTAGGTATTTTACTCTTTTGTAGAGCAGTATATCAGCATAATATGATACATATATAGGGGGTGCTTAAGGGATGTTATTTTGATGGATTCTAGATAATAGGTTGCAGTTTATGAAAAATTTATAATCAGAATGTCGAAGTGTTTGGGTAAAAGTATGAGAAATAGATTATGGTTCTACGTGGGGTTTGGAAGTATAATCAGATTATTGAATTGTGAGTGGTCATTTGACCATATTGCCCTTACTATTGTGGATCCATATTGTTATGACAAATACGATAAACAAGAAGAAATAATCAACAAGAAAACGGAAAGACACAGAGATTTACGTTGTTCCGAATAAACAATAACTTAAACGTACGTCCACGGGAGGAGAGAAATTACTTTCACTATGATCAAGAGAGATTACAAAGGCCGGCTATGTTCCGAAACCCTAATGTGAGGTGCCCAATCAATTATATCTCAACTTGCTTTCTAGGGATTTCTTTTAGGGAACCATGTCTATCATATTTATAGAAAACCCCAAAGAATATGAAAGAATATCAATCCCTAAAGAATAGGAAAGTATCCTAAATAGATTAGGAAAACAAATTTTTCAAAATTTACTAGCATTCTCGTGGGTATACCTTACTACCGGTAGTACAGCACCTACTACCAGTAGTACTACAAGTTGTCCAAAAAATCAATAATTTTTACTACCGGTAGTACTGGTCACTGCCCAAAAATTGAACTTCTTATTACCGGTAGTTCCAACACCACTACCGATAATACCAGCTACTACCCAAATACTTTCCTTCTCCAAATTCAAGGCACTTTTCAACACATATGTATTTTTATGTACATTTATATTACATTATTTTCTTGTAAATATAAAAAGAAATTCAAATATTACACGCTACATAGTCAGAATGCATGTTTAAAAAAGTTTAAGATTTTATTTATATTTTAACTTGACCTAATCTTATAATATCATAAGTGTAAGTAAGTTATATGCTACGGTAGTTACCAAAGAATATCACAAAAAATGTCATTTGCTTTTATTTTGTCATAAGTTTCTAAATGTGGACATAGATATGATTAAGTAGATGCATGTTTAGTATTTATATGATTAACTACTCTTATTTCTTTTGACTCTTCTTTATGCATTGTAAAAGACTAATAAACTATAAAAATATTTAATGTTTACGGTTGTGTCCCCGACGTATCCGTATCAATATCCTATTTTTTAAAATTTTGTCGTGTCGCAGTACGTATCCCATATCCATGTCTATACGTCATTGCCTTTATCCCATATTCTTGGTTCCGCTTGGGAATTTCAACGTTTTAGGGATATACAATAATGTGTTTTGTTTCATATTTGATGATATTATTGTCTAATTTGCTCCACTTTGGTTTTCAAATTTCCACTACATTTAACTATTTATAATGGATAGCTCCGCAAAGTTACAAACTATTTCTTTTGAGTCTTCAAAGTCAACAATATTTTTGGTACGTAGAATAAGTACCAAGAATATGGGACGGAGGGATTAACAGATCCATCTCCAGTTTGATGAAGGGAAACAGCACTTGGGGAAGCTAATGTGGCATGTCATGATAGGTTGCATGGTACATGGGTCTTGTTTACTCAACGAAGCTTCTGGTTTAGCTATCTGCTCACTTTTCGGTAATTAATTATTTCAGGTGGGTACGTTGAGCTACATGTCTCCCGAAGCATTCACGTGCAATGAAACAGACACAAATGGAAACACCATAAAGTGTGGTCGTCCATCAGTTATCTGGTCATTTGGTTGCATCCTTTACCAAATGGTATATGGAAGAACACCCTTTTGCCAATACAGGACTTTTTGGGCCAAGTTCAAGGTCATAACTGACCCAAACCATGAAATTTTGTACGAACCAGTTTCTAATCCTTGGTTTCTTGATCTCATGAAGAAGTGCCTTGCTTGGGACCGGAATGAAAGGTGGAGGATTCCTCAGTTACTTCAACACCCTTTTCTGGTTCCCCCAATCCCACCTCTATTGTCTTCCCCGCGAGACCAAAACTGTAACTTGCTTCAGTTGATTGCTGAATCTTTTGCAAATAACACAAAAATTGTGTTCCTGTGTGATCAGCTCCAGGAATTACTGAGTGACCACCCCAGACCAGAAATGGAATTTCAAGAATCAGTATCACGAGACGAACAGCGTAAATTGCTGTGTAAAATGTCAATTATGTTCGTCCAACTCCAGGAACAGTTAGCAGAATAAGCAAAAGGTCCTTGGTGTATATAGATGTGATGGATTAAGTGATGAAATTTGGCGAGTCCATTATGTAAGCTGTCTGGAAGATAGTCAGCTTCTTCCCTCTCATCTTTAGTATTTTCTGTAGCCACTCGTACTGAACCCGTTGTAACAAAGGAACTTTTGCACGGAGGGCTTATTTCATTAATCTGCCATTTCTTGGGTCGTTGTTGGTTTGCATCTGAGACCTGTAGTTCTTTGGTTTGTCATTCTATGTAGTCAGTGAGAATATGAGTTTCTGAAATTGGTATTTACTGAGTGCAATTTAACCATCTAAAATTCACCTGACAATGTCCTGGCAGTGGTTACCAGCAAATGTAGAGCCAACGTGGATCACTTTTGTAGTGCCAATTCTATTTGATGTTTAAGATTTTTGCTAGTCATTATGGAGGATAATTTGATATTCTAATTCTCTCAGATGAGTCAGTAACCATTGGCATTGGGCACCAGCACCAAATAATGAGTGCTTATTTTTTTCCCCAAAGCCTTCATAACTCCTTGAAGCCAAAATCCACAAGGGAATAATGTTTGCGAAAATCTCAGGAAAACCTATCATAGGTGTGTTCAAACCGAATTTTAAAGATTATGCTCCCCTCATTACCTTCTATATCTCTCAATTAGTGAATGATATATATTACAGGGAGGATGGTGTGAGTTTTACCCAAAAAAAAGACATTTTACTTTGATGTTTGAAATTATTTTGATCTAATTGTCATTTTATTTTTTGGTGTAATTTTTTTCGCTTTCCTTTCTAAAATTTAGATCTATAATGTATGTATATTACAAAGGAGGATGGTGTGAGTTTTACAAAAATATAGTATTTTACATCAATAGTTGAGATTTTTTTTGATCCAATAATCATAGTAAAGACAAGAATTCTTTAAATCAGAAATAAATTTTTGAATATTTAATATTTATTCCGTTTAACTTAAATTTTAATTTACACATTATACTTACTATTTTATAGGGAGTATATTGGTACATACATGTATATACGTACTTGTATATATATGCGCACATTATGCGTGTGTAAGTAATTCGTTCACCTTTTCCCGTGAGACTAACCAAATCTTTCCTCCAACCAGAGTCACTAGCCAGCGCTAGTGTACCAATTCTTTAAAAAAAATAATAATAAGATGTAATTCTTTAAAAAAAATAACCAATTCAATTTTTTATTTTCGTACTAATTCTTTATTTTTTTAAAGAATCCCTATAAAATTGGAGGTCGCAGTTAATTTTATAATTTTTGTCACAGTTAAAATTTTGAATTTTTTTAACCAATAAAATTTTTAGCTTCACATTATTTTCTTTTTATCTTAACAGTAATTTTTTATTTTTTTATTTTCATACTAATTCTCTCTATTTTGTACTTTATAGAAAAACCAAACATCAGAAAATATATGTTATTGTAAGTTAATATTTATTTAATTTATTTCAATAAGTTGTCTATAGTTATTCTTTTTATTTTGAAAATGAGTATGTTATTCTTTTTATTGTGTAAAAATTTACATGTTCAATCCGAGAACGCAAGATGAAAAAATATCGAAAACATACTTAGACCTTTGGAGTCTTAAATACTCAAGCTCTTGGATCGGATGACCCCACTAGTGTACCTTGTATATTGGATTATGACATGCTCCTTATTTGATGTGTAAATTATTTTTATATCATGAAAAGGATAAAAATAACGTAATATATATTCAATTTATGCTAATTTTAAAATAATTTTTTAAGACATAGTAATGTTTAGTATTTTCGAGACTAAAATTCGAAAAGTACGACCAAAAGTGGTTCAAATAAGCGGTGTCGATCACTTTTTTTCCTTCTAAAGTAGGGTGGATTACGACATGTGATGAATATAAATATCTTTGGATGATTTAGGAGATTTTTAATTTTGTTTTATACATCAACAAAAGAAAGTAAAAGTAATAATAAAATATAAATCAACAAATAGCTTATCATAATTCAACAACTCTTTGTCAAAATATTCTGAGTTAACAGTTAATTCCCAAATAATTTTTGAAATTTACAGTAAATTTTTAGTATTTTTTTGAGAATAGAATTCGGAAAGTACGACCGAAAGAAATTCAAATAAGCGGTATCGGTAATTTTCTTCTCAAAATTAAGCACTTTAGGACATGTGATGAATGTGAATATTTTTGGATAAATTAAGAGGTGAATCAATAATTTTAAATATTTGATGCAAAGCTAATAAAATTAAAAAATACATAAAGATAAAAAATATTCTACAAAAATCACGTTTACTTTCTTTCTTGGATTGCTAATATTTTCTTTTCTTCAGTTTATGTATCACGGAACACTTAAAAAATAAAAAATAAAAATATTTTTTCCAATAATTTAGCTCGCAGTTGATCTTTAAATATTATTTTAGTCAACGGTGAATATTTTTTCAAAATAAAAATTTGCTCAACACTAGATTTATTTTATTACCACAAAATACTTCATTTTTTAAGTATTATGGAACATTTAAATAATCGCTCTTGAATTTTTAAATGCCACAGAATACTTAAAAAAATAAAAAAAGTATTTTTCAATAATCGACTCTACGGTATTAGTCAGTACGATCAGTACCCAAATGGTATTTAAAATAGTACAATATTAGAGATATATGATATTATTTAATATATATATTAAAAGCCCTGTGAAAAGAGCAAAAAAGGTATTTTGGTTTGAGATACTTGTGGTAATTAAAACAGTTAAAAAAATAGAAAATAAAAAATAAAAAGGTAACACCAAAGAAAAAGTAAAAAGGGTATTTTGGTCTTATTAGAATAGAAATTTTACCTCTTACTCCATTAGTGCTGAGACATTAGTGAATGTTACTATTTTCAATAAAAATATATTTGGTTACTCTTATTTAAGGATTCTTATCATGTGCCCTTAGGACACATATTAACAACACCCTTATTTAAAATAGTACAATATGATATTATTACAATATTAATAACTTTAATATATATATACCATTGTAGCGAATGTTCCCAAGGCAAGTTGGAATTATTCGTTACCTACTAGTGCTACACGCACAAGACACTTACACAACACATTGCACAACAATGATCAAACGACGTCGTTTTATTAAAAAACTCAAATCACTGTCTTCTTCCCCAAATTATTTGGGTTCTCTCTCTCTCTCTCTTATCTTTCTCATGGCGGTATTACAAAACGTTGCTTCGTTGATTGCTCTAATGGTAGTGGTCGTGACTGTCTCTCCTCTTTCATCAGAGCCTTTCTCACAGCCGAGACACCAGCGCTGAGCCCTATCTCCTCCACTGGAGCGATGTCGCCTTTGTTCTCCTCGAGTTGCGTAGTCACCTTTGTGGCTTTTCCTTTCGGATTTGCACTCAAGATCTAAAGATCTAACCATCCGGTTACATGATTTCCTTTATGATTTGTGCTTGATACTGAGTTTGTGGAGTATGGATTGGTTTCTCTTCTAGATTTGTAGGGGTTAGTTGCTTCATTACCTTCTAGTATTGTGAGGCTTATTTTTCTCATATGATTCTGGCATTTCTATGGGATTTTGATTGAAATTACTTTGTTTTTTTTGGGGATATCTTCTGTATATTGATTGTTTGCTGTTTTGCATTCAAATCCTGATATGCTTTCCAATTGAATTGTGTGTGTGCACGCTATGTTTGGGAACAACTTTGAACAACTCTGTGGTGTTCGTGGTCGTTGAGGTGTGGTGGTGGTCGTTGGTCCCTCCCTCTCACTCTCTCTCTCTCTCTTTCTTTGTCTTCGACTGGTTTTGGGGGAAGGGGGTTAGGATGGAAATATCAAAGTAAATTTGGGGAAGAAGACAACCCAATCTGCATTTGGTGAATTTTTTTTTACTTTTTTTAATAAAACGGCGTCATTTTAATGGTGTTGTAAATTGTGTTGTGTCTGATGTTGTCTGTGTAGCAAAGGCATTACCATCTCTTAAATTAGTCAACTACTGATATTGGATTAAAATTTATAATCTATGGGTGGCTTTGATGTTTTTGGTTAATTAGGAACACTATATAAAAGAAATTATGAGAAAATGCAAAATAAGAGTTAAACACAAAAATTTGTATCAAAATAGAGAGCTCTAGAAATTGAGCCCGGATTGATGGTTTCATGATTGGATTTGGGTCTCACATCATACATATTGTACTTAAGTTTTATAAATGAAGATGGGTGTCATAAATGATATGAGAATGCAAGAAAATGGGTTGAGAATCGATTGAAATTGCACTTATGAATGTCGTTAGAGCTAAAAATGGTACATCGTCGCATCCTCGAAACATTGGTAGTTGTAATTTGTTCGGTGAGTTAAAGGAGTAAAAATTTTGGTTCGAAGAGGGTAGAGAAGGAGTTTGGGATGTGTGTTGTGCTTCTTGTTCGAGACAAATTAAAGGTGTGTTCGGTTGAGTGTCTCTGAAATAATTTTTAGGAAAAAAACTCTGAAATATTGTTTGGTATAAGTGTTTCAGAAAAAATTTAGGAGTTACATTTTTTTCGACATTTTCGAGGTCTCTCTCTCTCTCTTCTTTTATAGAGAGATGAAGTTATTTGAGAACAAAGTAAAAATATTTCAAAAATTTGTCTAGAAATTTGTTTGGAAAAAAAATTTCAAACAAACAAACGAACACAGCCGGGCTCCAAAAATTCATAAAAATAATGCAAAATATAAAAATATAAAAATATAATTTTTAAATAAAGATAAAAATAATTAGATAACAATCTAATAATAACGTCATTCGTAACAGAGCAATATTTAAAGAAATTTAGAGAAATTTAGAGAAATTTAGAGAAAAACAATTTAAATTTATTTTTTACCTTTTCTAATTTTTTTAACGGACATAATTATTATTCTTTTTTGATATTTTTATAGAAATGAATCAATAGCTCAAAAACAATAACGTAAAATAACAAAATTTATATAAAGACAAAAAATAATTAGAGAATAGTACAATAATGTTTATCTAATGGAAAATGCTAGGGTACCAACTGCTTATGTGGTAGTATTCTCCTTTTCTTTCTCAATTCGTCAGTGGGATTCACTAGACTTGTCCTCTCTCTCACTTGTCCTTCTTTCTCTCTCTTCTCTCTCTCCCCCTTTTTTCAACCCACCTTTGAAAAATTAATTGTAAAAAACAGAAGCAAATCTCTGATTTCTTCCTAGTGTGTACAAGATCAAGAAAAATATCAGAAGATTTGGTAGTACATGCACTGATTCTCCGCTATCCCTGCGACCCTCTACTATGATTTTCTTTGGCCTAACTATGATTGTTTTTGGTAGATTAATTATTTTTTGTTTTTAGTTAATTACTCCCTCTGTACTATTTTTATAGTCTATTATTTAAATTTGAGACGTCCTAAAATAAAATATTATTTTCTAAAAATAATAATTAAAATTTAGTTAAAATTTTTTGCCCCTCTGTTTAAATAAAACTTATACTATGTACATTAATCAAATTAAGGGTATATTTTGAAAGAAAAATACTTTTTACAACAATGATTATGTTCTCTTAAAAAGTTAAAATTCCGAAGAAGGACTATTAATTTGGGACGAATAGAGTATTTTTTATTTGTTATTTTTATATTACTTTTTATAATTTATTAATTTATCTCAAACAAAAGAAATTTAAAAAACATAAAACTATGTTTGAAAGTTAAAAAAATTACTAACAGCGAAAAATAAACAAAAATAGACATTATGTTGACTTATTTTTTATCTTTTCTAAAATTTAAAAAGATGATTATTAGTACTTCTCGATGAGACGAATCTAAAAAATATAAAATTATATTAAAAAGTGAAAAAATTACTAAAGACGATAAATAAGTACAAAAAAATTATTTTTAGATTTTTTTCTTTTCTAATTTTTTTTAAAATTCAAGTTATTTTTATATTTTTTTAAAATTCCTTATTAAAACGAACCAATAATTTATGAAAAGTTAATAAAAGGTACATAAAATAAAAAATAATCAAATCATAAAATGGGGAGTACCTTTGTCGTAATTTTCCTGAAAAAAGGACGGTACTTGCCCAATCGCACTGTTGCAACAACAGCAACTTTAATCTGATTTCCTCTCTTAAATAAAGAAACCTCCCTTAAAGTTTTTGATAAATACATACACTTGTCTTCAAGTTCTAAAAAATATGCTGACTAGGGATATAATCGGTCCGGTTCGATACATTTTATGGTATCGAACTGGTTTTTTGATTTGAGAATTCTGTAAACTGAAATTGGACTGATTACATTGGTTCAATTTCGATCCGATTTTAGTCCCGTTCGATCTGACTTTGATTTTTGTGGGTAACATTTTAGGCAAGGTCCAAAAAAGAATGGAAAATTACTAAAATTCATAGAAAAAGTAAGCGACCGGTGGTAGATTGTTGGTTTAACCAGGTAACTATTTCAATTGGATTTTTCTCAAAAAATCCAATTCAACAACGCCAACATATTACAAATTAAAAATTAATCACAAATTTATCCAAAAATATTACAAATTCTAGAGCTTCTACATTCAGAGTGGACATTATATCAAATAAACATCTTCTACCAAACATAAAATATAGTTATTAAAATTAAAAGAAAAAGAAAAAAGAGACATGCAACTCAAAAAATCCAATTCAACAACGCCAACATATTACAAATTAAAAATTAATCACAAATTTATACAAAAATATTACAAATTCTAGAGCTTCTACATTCAGAGTGGACATTATATCATGCACCAAACAGTCAAATAAACATCTTCTACCAAACATAAAATATAGTTATTAAAATTAAAAGAAAAAGAAAAAAGAGACATGCAACATAAGTTTGAAAGCTATACAATGCAAATAACTCTTTAGTCTTTTTATCCTTTTTTTATATATTTAGTTTATTTATGTATTGTATAAAAATATATATTATGCTATAGTTGGTATAGTTGAATTTGGGAAGAAATGGGATTGAAGAAAAAATTACCCCCAATTTTCTATATACTACTTCCTCCGTTTTAAATTTGCAGTCCCTCTTTGGAATTCTAACTTTTTTAAAAAATATATAATCATTACTGTAAAAAATATATTTTTTAAATATATTTTTTATTTGATTGATGTGTACAGTATAAATTTTATTTGAATAAAAAAAATCAACTAAATTTGAGTTGTTATTTTTAAAAAGTAAACTAAGACGTTGTAAATTAAAATAATAAATTATAGAAAATTGGACAGAGTATATGACTGCTAGCTCGGACTTGGACCAGAATGTGTGTGGATGGAGTATTTCCTTGGTAAAAAATGAAATGATGAGATCAAGGACTGGTTGCCACGTGGCTGGGGTAATTACCCAAAATGTCGCATGCCCCAAGCTAGCCAAGTGGCCCTAACTATCGTTATCTATTGAATGAGGTTAGCAGGAAAGAGACAAGAGATCAGATTAAGGTTGCTATTCTTTTCTATTTTTTAAAGGCAAAATAAAGTTTTATTAATAAAATAATAAAAAGTTTAACAACATAGATAATTCGAACAGATGTGTTTAAAATTATTAAATATATATAAAAACCTCAATAACTATTGAATGCACTTGGAGATTTCAAATTATTGAGTTTTTCACATGCATTCAATAATTTCGGAAATATTTGTGTCTAAATATGTTCAAAACATATGTATTCTTTAACGTTATTAAAAAAATTATAATAATCAGTAAAGTTCAACAATATAAAATCACATCACGAATCCCAATGAGATTAGCAACTTACCGGAAGGTGAAAAGGGTTGGAGAAGCATCACTTAGACAACTCTTGACAAAGCTATTCACTTAACAAAACTTGGATCAAAATAGCACACTTGTTTATGTTCCGACAGTCTTCCCAAAGATTGCTAAGAAAAAAAGAGGACAGTCAAAAGGTACAACATACCATTACTAATTTCATGACAAAATTGATGGACAAAAATTTGAGTATTATTGCTATTCAGACTTCAAAGTGCTGTTGTTGCAGGAGTGTATCTTCATTATCATGTACCTATCGCATCGTCCTTTTTACAGGATAATTTTATAACAAACTTATTCTCAGTTTTCTCTTTTTATTATACTAATCTTTTTCTCACTAACAAGAATTTTAAGAGAAATAACATGTGGATTCAAATTTTACTATTAACCAAACAAATTACTCCTTCAAAGACAAAAATATCTATTCATATCCAAATGGACCATACATGTCATTATTCATTCTTAATCAAATAAAACACTTAAGTAATTATGGTAAAATAACCCAACAAATAATTTAGTTAAAACGACATTAACTGAATTAAGTTCTACTTCAAATATCATAATTTAATAATTTAATAAATCAATAAACACTACAGGCCAAATAAACCCTACTTATGGTTACCAATCATGTGTCGTGACTAAGATCATTTAATCTAATATAGTCATTAGGAAATACAAATTATAAAATAAAAAAACACGCAAAAAAAGCAAAACAAATAACGAAAGACCGCCCTTTTATTTAGTGTGGATTTTATATTTTAAAATAGAATCTTTTTGTGTTTATTCGTCGTTTTTAGTGACATTTTTTTAATTTTCATACAATGCTTTTTAAATTATTTTCATCGAAATAAACCAATAATCTTAAAAAATAGCAAACGAGTAAAACAATTTAACAAAAACAAAAACAATTCAAAAAAAGAAAAGTTAGGCAAAATGGGGCCTACTTGTGTAGACGTGATGGGAAATTATTTAAGAAAAATAAATTACAAGCAAGAAAGTACATAAATGCTGAGAAGATCGGTGGGGATATTCTGGACAGACAATCAATGAAGAAGGATTGTGTACGCAAACTCAGCAGAGCAAAAAATAAAAACAAATCCCCAAAACTGCTCCAGTTACAGAGGTGCTGTCTCTGATTTCTTCCCAGTGTGCACAAGGTCAAGAAAAAGGTCAGAAGATTCAGTAGTACATGTTAATAAATTCACGGATTCCCTCTATAGCGCATCATTCGAGCCATTTACTTCTATTTCCAATACAACTTGTCAAATCTGAATTGAAATGATTGTAGTGCCTGAACAAAAGACAAAACTAACCTTCTACCATTTATTTCCAATCTAAACCCACGAAAAGCCCACTGATCCCACCCAGGTGGCAAGTGCGGCCACCCTTTTTTGGCCTTTTGAAAAATACACGTGATGTATTTGAAATGCTTTTCTTTATCTTCTTTAATTGTTATTAGTTTTGCATCATATACTTACAATTATTAATTCGTCATTTAAATAATTCAAAAATATTTATATTTATCGCATGTTCTAATTTGTTTAATTTTGAAGAAAAAATAATTGACATTGCTCGTTCGAACCCTTTCGGTCGTATTTTTAAAATTTTCTTCTTAAAAAAATAAATAATTTACCGTTTACTTAAAAGATTATTTCAGAATTAATTGTGATCTCATAATATTTTAATAAAAGCTTGTTGAATTATAGTAAGATATTTACTGATGTATATTTTTTTATTGATTTATAAAATAAAGTTAAAAATATCTTAAATCATCTAAAAACATTCACATTCATCATATGTCATAATGCGCCCAATTTTAAAAAAAAATTGATCGATGCTGCTCATTCAAACTTTCGCGGGTCGTGTTTTACGAATTTTCTTTTGAAAAAATACTAAAAATTGTTTAAAAAATAAGTGTTTAATAGTATTAATTTTATAAAAAATAAGTGTGAAAATTAAAATTTAGTGAATAATACTTTTTGAAACTTAGATGAGAATTTAGTGAATAAAAATTATGTCCGTACTTTCAAATTGGTCAACTACTGATATTGGATTAAAGTTTATAATCTATGGACGACATTGATGTTTTTGATTAATTTGGAACATTATATAAAAGAAATTATAAGAAAATGCAAAATAAGAGTTAACACATGAAAATTTGTATCAAAATAAAGAGCTCTAAAAATTGAGCCCAGGTTGATGGGTTCACGATTGAATCTGGGTCTTATATCGTACGTATCGTACTTAAGTTTTATAACTGAAAATGGTTGACATAAACGATTTGAGAATGCAAGAAAATGGACTGAGAATCGATGGAAATTGCACTCATCGATGCCGTTAGAGCTAAAAATAGTATATTGTTGCGTCATCGAAATATTGGTAGTTGTAATTTGTTTTCGGTGAGTTAAAGGAGTAAAAATTTGGTTCGAAGAGGGTGGAGAAGGAGTTTGGGGGGTGTGTTGTGCCTCTTGTTCGAGACAAATTAATAATTCATAAAAATTAATGCAAAATAAAAATTTTAAAATTTTAAATAAAAATGAAAATAATTAGATAATAATTTAGTAATAAACGTCATTCGAACTAGAACAATATTTTATATTAGTTCACCCCATAAAAATAATCTAAAAAAATACAAATTATATCCCAAATTTTTAAAAAATTCAAAGAAAATCGAATTAATTTTTTTAAATTTTTTAACCCGTGGACATAATTATTATATATTTTTTAATAAAAACGAATCAATAACTCAAAAAAAATAACGTGAAATAACGAAATTTATATAAAAATGTAAAAATAATTAAGAATAATTTAATAATATTTATCTAAATGGAGTGTGTGTTTTTTGGGAAAAAAAACAATTAAGGTCCCATATATCAGTACACATTCCCTGGGCACAACAAATTTTTTTAAAGGGTAATAGTGTAATTAAGAATCGCAAAAGTCAGTCATGTAGTGTCAGAACCTTGCATAGAAGGAAGTGGATGTTCTATCATTAACTAGTGTTTATAGGGCACAAGTTAGATGAACCCTCATTATAATAATAAGTATAGATATAGATATACTATACATTAGATACGGAAACCATTTTGAATATTTTTGAATATTTCAATGGGTAGACTGACTGGGCAGCTTTCATCTAACGGACAGATACGGAAAGATCGTCCAAAGCGTTCTCTCTCTCCTCCTCTCTCTCCCCCTAGCATTAGGGTTTTGTTTCCATTCCCTCTCTATTTGACCGACTGCCTGGCCCCTCTCTCTTTCAATCAATCTCAATTTGGTTTTACTGCTGCTTGTTGTCTCTCCTTTTCCTCTTTCTCTGTCTTGCAAAGCTTGATCCTCTCTCTGTCTCTCTCTCGCGCGAAGCCAACAATGGTAACCGGCAGCAAACAGCAAGGTCTTGGGTTCCTAATTCAGCCTCTCTTCGTGATAACCTAGCGACTTCCATTCGCGAGTTCCATCTCCTTGTTTGCAATCTCCTTTCGCGAACCATTCTTGATCATCAAAAGATTTCCCTTCGAGTTCCATCTCTTTGTTTGCGATCTCTCTATTCTGCCAAAGCGGTTGGTGCGACGTGCTATGTATTGTGTTTCTTCGATTAGGTACGATTAAATCTTTGTTTTCGAGGTTTGGTTACTTTCTTCAATCAGCTATGGATTACATCTTTGTTTTTGAGGTCTGGTCTTTGTTTGGGCAAGTTTGATTTCTGTTGAAAGCTAAGTCAGCCTTCGACATTTGGTCTAGGGTTACTCTGGTGCGCTATGAACATTGTCAAAGAATGTCTAGACTCGTTAAACTTCATAACATAAGTTATACATTTTTTGTATTGCTCATGTAATTTTCTATCCGTCTGTTTTTTTCTTAATAATTGATCAAACAAATCTTTGTACTGTCCCGATAAATCGTTGTCAAAAGCCTTGAATACAGAACAAAGATTTAATGTCATTTGAAACTTCTCAGGAGTATCCCCATTCTGAAAGATATTAATCTTTTCTTGGTATTGAGATTGTCATATCAAGATTAGTAAAAGTGTCTACATCGGCTTAAAGATAGTGGAGTCAAATGTAGCAGGTAGAATCGGCAGTTATGTGTTTGAACTTATGTTGAATTTTTCGATAATTCTGGAATACTTTCATAATTCAAAGCTTTGATAATTTCATTCCATTTTTAAGGCTATGTTTGGTTCAAGGACTTATGGGGGGGAATTGTTGGAAGAAACGAGAAAGTAACTGATAAGCACCTTCAATAAAGAAATCCCTTCTATTTCCCCCCTCCCAAATCCTTAATCCAAACATTGGCTAAATGAACTCTTAAGACCCTATCTCAGTGAAGGACTTGTGGTAATTTACCATAAGTCCCTAACTCTTAAGACCCTAGGTCATATGTCTTTCTTCGTGATATATAGTTTGGGAAGGTATTTTCGAAGGAAAGGTTTGTAGTTTTGATAAATCAGATTAAGTCAAGAAAAAAGTTATCTATTTTTAGGAGAGGAAGACGAAGTAGAGCCATTGGGAAAAAAGGAAAAAAATGAAAAAAAGAAGAAGAAAACAAGGGAAGAAAGAAGAGATAAAAGGAGAAAGAATGCAAGGGGAGAGAGTCTACAGAAATCCTTGTTTCCTATTTATCCCAATACTATCTATAGAAAGTGTCGTTTCCTGTTTATCCCAATCTGCTACATTCGGCAATCTTCCTAATGACAGGAACCCTAACAGGTCTCTCTCTCTCGTGCCCGTGCCTGCGCCTGCCCTCCCGTTGTGTGCTTCGTGTCGCAGAATGTGAGACATTGAAAGCTAAGTTGTGAAACCCCCTTGTTTGTTAGTGGTTCACACTACAACAAAGTTGGCCTATTGCAAGGAAAACTCACGACGAAATTTAATTTTGTCTCTAATTGATGTAATTGGCTACGAAAAAAAAAATTTCGTCTCTATTAATAACTCACATTCAATACTTGGCTAGGATATTGAGTTCCCTCGCAAAACACAAATTTTTAACTACAAAATTTTAGTTTTCGTCGCAAAAGTTCTTGAAGAGGCGACAATTATTTGTAACTCCTCGCCAAAAATGAACCGCGTAAAGTATATATTGGCGCCAAATTGGAAGCAGGAATAGGCGAGGAATTATTTCGTCGGTAAAAGTAAAATTTTAGGCGAGGAATAAGTTTCCTCGCAAAAGTTCCCGAAGAGGCGACAAATATTTGTAACTCCTCGCCAAAAAAAAAGAACCACGTAAAGTAAATTGGAAGCATGAATAGGCGAGGAATTATTTCGTCGGGAAAAATAAAATTTTAGGCGAGGAAAAAGTTTCCACGCAAAAGTTCCCGAAGAGGCATCAGAAATTTGGCGCGGCCCAGTGCATTAGGTGGCGGAATTGTAAAAATTATTAGTGAGGAAATGTTTTGTGGGGGACCTAAAAAATTTTCAGAAAAAAAAAAAATTAAAAATTAGACCTTCAGACTTTCATTTCTCTAATTGATGTAATTGGCTACGAAAAAATAAATTTCGTTTCTATTAATAACTCACATTCAATACTTGGCTAGGATATTGAGTTTCCTCGCAAAACACAAATTTTTAACTACAAAATTTTAGTTTTCGTTGCAAAAGTTCTTGAAGAAGCGACAATTATTTGCAACTCCTTGCCAAAAATGAACCGCGCAAAGTATATATTGGCGCAAATTGGAGGCAGGAATAGGCGAGGAATTATTTCATCGGTAAAAGTAAAATTTTAGGCGAGGAATATGTTTCCTTGCAAAAGTTCCCGAAGTATTGGAGGCAGGAATAGGCGAGGAATTATTTCGTCGGGAAAAATAAAATTTTAGGCAAGGAAAAAGTTTCCACGCAAAAGTTCCCGAAGAGGCATCAGAAATTTGGCGCGGCCCAGTGCATTAGGTGGCGGGATTGTAGAAATTATTAGTGGGAAATGTTTTGTGGGGACCTAAAATTTTTTCAGAAATTAGACTTTCATCTCTTACGTGGCGGGATTGTAAAAATTTTAGTGGGATTGTAAAAATTAGACTTTCATCTCTTCTGCAGACTTTCATCTCTTATGTATCGCACCTCTCTCTCTCTCTCTCTGTATCGCACCTCCAGACATCCCTCTCTCGCACCCTCTCTCGCCTCTCGCACCTCCAGACCTCCCTCTCTCGCACCCTCTCTCGCCTCTCGCACCTCCCTCTCTCGCACCGTCTCTCGCACCTCCCTCTCGTCGCACCGTCTCTCGCACCTCCCTCTCTCGCACCGTCCTCTGCTCCGAATCTCTCTTCCTCTGTTCTCTGTCGCCTTCCACATTGTCTTGCTCGATCGGTCGCCTACCACTCTCTTGCACCTTCAAGTTCAGGTATCTCTCTCTGTGTGTCTTTTCCGATTCTTTTTTCCATAATTCTTAAGCCCTAATTTGATTTCTTGTGATTTTTTTGGGGCTAAAAGTTGATTTATATACTTATTTGTATTTGTATGTATAGAAGCGATGCATCAGTATGTAACATAGTTCTGGAAATTTGTCGTGCTCGTGCTCTCTCGCGCTCCAGGTATCTCTCTTGCTCTCTCTCTCTCTCTCTCTCTTGCAAATAATGAGTATGTGTCACGCCTTGAGGCAAGAGTAGAAGAGCAAAATGGAGAAATTTTGGCGCAAAGGGAGCAAATAGTGGCACAACAGGAGGAAATATCGGCACACAAGGCAGAAATATTGGTGCATAAAGAGGAAATATTGGCGCAAAAGGAGGAGTTACAAACACATAAGGATTCCATAGCAGAACTTTTGGAGGGTAAAAAACAGCAAGAAGAAGCCACATCTATGTTCATGGGCTTCTTAAGACAACAAGGGGGCGGGTTCAACCAGTACTTTGGATGTTCGAGGACCACAGCATGCTGGTTAGTATCTAAAGTTTATTTACTTCACAAAATTTGTTAATCTTTTGTTGGTTCCAATTTCCTTCTTGCTGCTGCTGCCACCGCCTTTGGTAGCTAACTGTTTCATGTGTTGTTGGTTTTGCTCTAGTGATCTTGTTTTGGTCCATAAGCTGCTTTGATTGTGTGTTCTAGGTAGTCCTCTACATAGGCTTCCAGTTAGCAAAAATACTAGCTAGTTGAGGTGTGCGTAACTAGATCCGATCATGTGTAGGAATTATTGTGAGTTTCATTAACTAAACAAAAGAAATGAAAGTGGTTTTTGAAAACAAGTGGTTTTCGAAATTCTTACAAGAAAAACAAGGTGCCTTGTGAGCATGTGCAGGAGAAGTGGTTTTTATGACAATTGTCAGCTAGCCTCAGTCTTCACATGTATGCTAGCATGTTCTCTACTGCTGCTTCTTTAATTTCTTCTTAGCTGCTGTTGCTGCAGCTTCCTTGCTCTTCCTCTTTTGGTCTCTTTATTCACCTCTGATCTGAAACTTGAATCCACTGCTTATTCATTTGGTTCTTTTGCTCCTACTACTCACTGTCCTCCATTGCTGGATGTCAAATAGCTGCTTATATCTATTGAATTTCATTGCTGCACTTTGAACTTGTTGAACCTGGTTTTAGGATGTGGTGGTTCTGGATTAACATTTCTGTGAATCTGAGGCTGCATAGTTTACTGTCCTTGTGCTATTGTATACACGTTCGAATCCTTATAGTTCTCCAACTTGAGTCCCCACATCGATGTTTTCTTGACCTAGGGCTGCATTGGTCTAATTCACTCTTCTGTTCAATAAGTAATATTAGTTTACTTGGAAAATATTCTAGTTGATGAGTAATAGACGCTGCAATAAGTCCAAGCCCATGAATCCAGTTGCTTGGCAAATATTAGTTTTTGGTGTATTGTGAAATATGGTTCTTGTGTGGTAATTGGAGTGGACCACCTGAGATTATCCTATGTTGTAATTAGAAATACGACTCATTCATTCCAGACCAAATGAAAAAGGATGACCGGAAGAAACTATTCATGAAGATAATGATGGGGGTTATCTCCTAGCATTGTTTATGTCATTCTAAATTCTTTGAATGCTTTCAATTGGATCTCATTTGGTTGGATTGAGTATGAAATTGGTGGTTTTATTTCCATTTATGTCTTTTCATGATTTGTTCCTTGATCACCATTTTGGAGTCCAATCTTTAGGATTTTTTTTGTTTGGGTTACAGTTGAAACTTCACAAAAAAACAAACATTTACTTGATATAGTTGACTATGCATTACAGATGTTTACTTGATATAGTTGGAATCTTATGATGTGTATGTTATTGCTTTGGCTTTCTAATCACTACTACAATAACAGTAAAAGATCACGCAACCGCCTAGGAGCTCCTCTCCCGGTTGACTAGCTCCCCTTTCCCGCCTGACTAGCGCCTAGGGACTTTTAGAATGTTGAAATTACGTGCTTAAGTAATGTATCAATAGTGATCTGCCTCAGGAGACTCTAATGCCCTCTGAAATTTATTTCGTGCCAAAGGTAGGTAGACCATGGGAGACTTTCCACTTAACTTGCCTACTAACCAGGAAATCTCAACGTTCCACGACTGATGAGGCTTAGAGACGTAACTGAGCCTAGAAACACCATTTAGGTTCTGTTTGTTTTGACGTAACTGTTTTCCTATAAAATGTTTTGTTTTTGCCTATTTCTGCATTTTTGTTGGATGAATAGTTAGTAAAATAGTTTCCATGGAAGATGTTTTTCATTATAATACCAAAAGTAACTTACCTATTTAAAGCTCATAAGCCCTTTTGGACGATTACTCAGCATAGTCTTTCACGCCTCTGGACCAAAATCCGTTTTCACTCATTGCCAAGAATTCAACTCCCGTTTTATTGACCAAAATTGTGAAATTTCTCTTCGAATCCAATTATGAAGATTACTCTTCTTATAAGATGGAGATTATTTAAACACGGGGAAGAAATTCAGTCTCAGAACTGAATTAGTATCAATTAGATCACCCTTGTAAGTGATACCTTTGATTTAGCTGTGTGCAGTTAATGTGATATTTGTGTGATTGGATTGGAACTGTAAAAGGGATTAGTCTGATAAACTTTATGCTCTAGAAAGTATTTTCCGAGTGTCAGCCAACCGCCAGAAAACAAAAGGAAGCCAATTATTTTTTTGGCAAAATCAAATTACATGGGAAACATCCTTTGTGTAAGATATTTTACATGGAAACAAACTGAGCCTTAATTTAGTATTACAACATGCCAAAGTGAGTTAGGGATTCATCCAGTTTCTGGCAAATAAGACAAGTTGCACAATCAATTACTCCCCAATCCTTGAACTTGTCCTTCTGAGCTTTCCTTGAGTGGCCAGAAAAGTAGACAGTGCCTGGGAAAGGATTTAGCAAACCATGAGTTTGTGAGAAGGTGCAGTAGGGGAATGAGGTCTTAGAGTCCTAGTGGCAGCAGAATTAGTTCTTAGAGGGAGCAATAGTCCAAGCCATGTTATCAGATTTAAAGCTGACAGGAGAAAAGTAAAGGCGTCAGTTGTACTTCATTTTTCTATCATTGATAATGTTATCTTTGTTACTGATTAAGGAAAGAAGAAAAGAAAGGAAAGAAAAGGAAGGCACAGAGAGGGGAGAAAAGGCAAAGTCCATTGGCCATTGTGGAATTGTCAGGACCCTTGGCAAAGAGTGGAATACCAGTGGACAATACTGCAACATATCATAAAGAGGACCTTGAGGGAGCCAATTAGAAAACCATAAGAAAGTTGCAGAGGGCAACAATTTTGTGCTGTTGGCCATGAAGTTAAATATCACTGTAGGTGTTACTACTTTCCAATGGAAAAAGTTTGTGACCTGTTATAATTTTATTTGATGTTGGGATGTTTCTTATTTTTGATATCCTTTTGATGCTGAGGTAGAACAGCTGTTTTTTTTTTCCTTCTTTGCGTTGTAGAATGACCATAAGTTTGGAAGGGATAAGCTATCTTTCTTCCTTATGTTTCTTTAATATATTTGCTAAATGATATTTTGGCTGGGTTCATTTGAGATCCCTCGAGGTCAGGCCACTACTGGTAGAGATATTGAAATGGGAGCACAACGTCCAATGAATTCAGGAGAATTGGGCCTGGATAGCTTCTTTAAGCAGGTGGCTATAACTTATTGGTGTTCCCTTTCATTGACAATCAGAAGGAATACATGTCATTGGCTTTTCTGTCTTGTTTCCCTTTTCCTCCCGTTCCTCTTCAATGCAGCTAGTCAAGAACCCTTTTAAACCATATTTCCTCGTATGACATCAAGCTTTTGGTCATTGGCAGGTCCAAGAGATTGAGAAACAATACAAAAAGCTGAATAAACTACTAAAAAAGCTTCAGGTATGTGGCTTTATTGTATTTTGGCCTGCGTGGCCGTGTGGATGCTTAGTGTTTGTAGAATTAGCAGTGGCTTCTTGCATTGCACAAAAATAGTACGTATAAGAAAATTATATGATTGATAATAGTTTGAAAGGAAATTTATTTTTGCACTCCCCTGCCATACATATGCACTCTTATTTTTGTCCTTGCGTGAAATCGGAAGATTGCCCCACTGTGTGTGACGTAAATAAATAGGGAGTAATAAATCAAAGGTAGCCTTGTAATTTCTCATGAATAACGGCAAAAAAGCAGAGGGAACATGTACTAAAGGAGAGTGCGAAAATTATTTTTCATTTGGAAATAAAAAATAAGATCTTAGTTTTATAAAAAGAGAAATAAGATCTTAGTTTTATAAAATTAAAAAGATCTTAGTTTTATAAAAAGCGTGATGAATTGTTTTAGAAAATAATTTTAATCACACATTTTTTAAAAATTATTTTAATCACACAACAGCTTTGTAAGTACTAAGTTCTGGATTAGCACTTACCCTGTTGCTCCTGTTATTTGCTGCTGTGTTTGGCCACTGCTGCGTGTGGCTGCTGTGTTTGTGTGTTTATTGCAGTTATTACTTGTAATTGATAGCATCTTTGGTAGTGTATTAATTCAAGAAAAGTAATTACTCGAAGTAGAGGATGGGTGTTGTAGCTAAAAAACCAAAAAAAAAAAATCATATTTTAAATGTGAAGTAAACACTAAGATTTGATAAACCACTGCTACTGTGATAAAAATGGGATTTTGATATTAGGATTAAATCTTTTTTCAAATTTTCAAACTATGTTTGGTGCAATTTTAAGTGTTGAAGATTTGTCGCTTTGTTTACACCTTTCCCATTGCGATGCATACATCTGAAAAGAGACTGCTGTCTTTCCTTGTAAGGATGGGACAGCCGTCCTCTTAAGTGTCTGTAGGTCTCCTTTAGAATTGGAGTATTGTTTGGTACTAGCCAATCTAGTGTACTAATGGTTGGGGCCAATTGTGCTAAAGGTAAACCACATATTGTATAAAATATGTGATCATCAAGGATCTCTGTATTAGCTTAGCTTACTGGAATTTCACACTTTGCCAGGTGAATGTTGCGATGGAGGTTATATATGAACTTGCGATTTGAATGCAAACTTAATATTTGGAGCAGTGGAAGATCCATCACTAAGCGGCCAAGTAAGCCGCGGAGTGCTTCGAATGTAAATTCCAACTTCATATTTTGTTACACATGGACTTAGAACATAACCTCTAAGTACGGGTTCGTGTCTTTATCTTCTGCTCTAGTAGGACTTTAGATTATGCTGAAAATAGTGCCTTTAATCATCCCTAGATGGAGCAGGAAAATTAGATATGTAAACATAAGAATTTGTATGTGACTGTTGCTTAATTTTAAATAAAATTTATCTCAAATTTTAATTGTTCCATTCGTCAATCTTCAATGCAGCTACTGAACTGGCATTATGTGACACTGTAAGTTTGAGGCAGATTGCACTTGTTCTTATGCTAAGAAATATGCATGGTCCTAAATATGCAGTTGGGCAACATATGTTTGCTGTCCTAATTGTTGTCTTATGTTCTATGCTTCAGGACCAAGTAGAAATGCTTCTTCCTATAGTGATAGAGGAGAATGCAATTCCACCAAACTGGTATGCTGATATTGGAGTTCATGGCCTATACATGCTTTTTGATGAAATTTGTGGAAAACAGAGAAAATAAGTACTAGGTATTTCTTTTATTATGTGCTCATTTGCTCGAGCTCACTATGGTTTACCCGATGTAATCTTTAATGTTTCAAAGACTAGGGGTCATCTGGGTTCAAGCCTTGGTGCGGTCGAGCTCACTGTGGCTCTGCATTATGTGTTCAATGCTCCTCAGGACAGGTTATTGTGGGATGTTGGTCATCAGGTGATTGATACCCTACTTCTTATGGAAAACAATAACATTTTCATGGATTGTAGTCCTTAACTGGATATTACCTAAATGAATTCTGCAGTCTTACCACACAAGATCTTGACCGGAAGAAGAGACAAGATGCACACAATGAGAGAGACAAATGGGCTATAAGGTTTTACCAAGCGATTGGAAAGTGAGTATCATAGCTTTGGCACGGGTTGTACATATTTTCGATTTTTAATTATATCTCATGTTGTGTGGTTCTGACTGGACTTGTATCTTTGCCATAAAAATTCATACTAAACATGAGATGCATATCAAAGGAAGAACATTTCATCCAAATTCGGAAAATTTTCTACGGAACATGGAAATTATGTTCGGCCTGTTGATTTTATAATCTATCAAAATTTGGTATTATAACCAACAAGTAGTGTAAAGCTGAGAATCTAATCACTCTTTCTCTGGGTACTCCACAGGTGCATTTGGACTGTCTGTATGGTAAGATGAGGGCAGTGTAAAGTCGATAATCTAAACTTTTAGCTGAAAATCTTATTATTGCGCAGGTTTCTAATTCTTTTCTCATTGCCTAGCTAAGTTATTGCTTATTTTAACATGAAAAAAAAGAAGGTTGATCGTTTTTCTCTTTTGTTAATTAGTGAAATAATATGTATTCTTTTCGTGGTGCCTGGACTTTGACATGAATGAATAAATTCACTCATGTAGCCTTATGAGTTCAAGGTTGGAGCTCTCCCAGAGAAAGAGCAGAAGCGTGATCTTGTTGACAACCCCAATGGCTTGTTCTTTGCACATGCTGCACCCAAACCCCTACCAGCTTTGTATACAGTAACATAAGGTATGAATGTTGGGAAAGGTGATGCCCATTACTATGTTTATCCTTGGTTTACTAAGCATCTTTTTGATCGGTGCCTGCTTACTCTTTCTTGTTAGCATTAGAACTTCATTTCTTGCATAATCCTTATCTAATAGTTAGGGGGTCCTATAGTGGTAAAAAAATAAAGAGAATCATACTCTAAACTTGCAAAAATCTGCCAACTGGCACATCATTTTTGGGATTGATTGTGTTAAAAAAAAAACCATTTCTTAACTCACCATTTACCCCACACAAACGGCCTTGGGTACTACTCATATGTACTCTAAACTTGACTAATTATATATTGTTTTAAAAACCAAATGCAGATGTCCATTAAAGAAAGCTCATGGGTTACTCGCTGTTCCTATAGCAATTGTAGTGTAAATTGAAATCTCTTTGAATTAGGCCATTTGAGGTTCAATGCCAACATATGTTTCTCGGCACTTAAGTACTGCAGAAGGTAGAAAGTAGTCTGTTTTTTCTTGTGCTAAAATAACTTCTAATGTTCCAGTTTAATTTTCTTGAGATTTGAGCTATTTATTTTCTTGAAATATTTTCTGATTAATTTTTGTTGTTACACAAATGATGATGTTGTTGCCACAGTTGATAGTTTCCCCTCGAAGCTTTGCTGATATCTGCTGTCATTTGTAATTAGTAGTATTGCCAAAAAACGTGGAAGATTGATGATTAATTTGACTCTTTTGCTTGATTTTTAAGTTTGGAGTTTATGTGCTTTTTGGTTGGTATATATTTTGCCAATCTTTTATCCTTTTTAAGCCTCGAACGACATATGATTGTTGGGATTTATGGTGTAAATCTAGTACTTGATATTCTCTTCTCTCCGTAGTGATTTTTTTTCCTTTTAAATGGGAATTGAGATTCTAGCAATCCACTTGCTATGTCATTGATTTTTTTGTTTAATATCATAAAAGAAGTTTTTTGATGCTATTAATTATGTGTGGTTTTTGATAGTTTATTTTATTGGATATGCGGTGTTTATTAATTTGGTTAGCAGAAAAAAAAATTGATCTTTTATTACAGAGAATAACTTACAATCACGGTTTATAATTGAACCGTGATTGTAGGTGTCCAACAATAATCACAGTTTTATACAACACTGAGATGATAGATAAACTTTTTAATCACAGTTATTGGACCTTTAGTCACGGTTTTACTATTATTGGACTGAGATGGTAGATGGACTTTTTAATCACAGTTATTGGACCTTTAATCACGGTTTTATTATTGGACTGAGATTGTTTGCGTCACTTTAGATCACAGTTTGTAAGTGATGAAAACAAACGGGCTTTTCATTACACCCGAATACACCACGGAATTAGAACCGAGATTAAAAGGTTTAACATCACGGTTATTTACCGTGATCATTGCCTTTGTTTGTAGTAGTGCCCTCTCTCCCCCTAGCATTAGGGTTTTGCTTCTTCCAGCATAAACCACCGTCCCCCCCCCCCCCCCCAACCAACCAAACAAAATAATGGGTAGTGGCGCTAGAGGAGGAGACTGAGGAAGGAAACAAATCGTGTGATGTTTTTTATGGGATGTGAATTTCGGTTTCATTTTCCATCTCTCTTTGGTTGAACCTTCCTCTTCCACGGGAAACATCGCCTCAGAAACCACCTCGGCTTCAAGGATCGGCAACCTTCAGCAACAATCAAGTATCGGCGATCTTCAGCCGCGAGGCTTAGGTAAAAACCCATCTCTCTTTCTGTCTTGATGTTAGATTTTGATACTCCGTTTTGTTTTTTTCCCGTAATTTTGATACTCCGATTTCTATCGGTTATCTTTATCCAAGGGAAGGAATGTTATTTGATTGTCTCGTCGTCAAGGAATGTTCAACCCTCAGGATCAAATTTTGTTGATGTTATTTGAGCCGTACCCTACTTTTCTTACAGGATCAAATTTTCTTTAACCCTTAGACATTTTTTTTGATAACCTCAGTTTGCTTGATGTTATTTGATTTGGGAAGGAATGTTAGGCACGTGTCTTTAGTGCAATACGTGGTTGATTTTGGAAAGGAGTTCTTTACCTGAGTTGGGAAGGATATGTTAATTAGGAACCATATCAGATTTTAGTGCTGTGATTTGAATTAGTTGCTGCGATTTGCTCTAGGGATTTTGTTAGTTAGTATTGTGATTTAGTTTCTACGATTTGCTATGGGGTTTGAATTAGTTGCTGTGATTTGTTCTATTGATTTGTGGTTTTGTATCTGCAATTTAGTTGATGCGATTTGTTCTAGGGATTTTGTTAGTTTGTATTGCGATTTGGTTGCTGCGATTTTGTATCGGCGATTTTCCTTAGTTGCTGCTATTTTGTGTCAGGGATCATATTCTAGGGATTTCTTTGTAGCTTCAGAATCAGTAGGTCTGCTTGAAGATATATCCTAAGGTAATCGTTGCAAGAACCAAAGACAGAACCAAAGGAACTCAGGTTGCCAAAAAGCAGGTCTGTTTGCAGATATATATTCGTTACACTCATGTCAAAATCTTAACTCTGTCATGATAATCTGTTTCCAAGAAACATTCACGGAGCATCCCGAAATACACGCGTCATTTCTTCTTTCTATTCTCTTGCTTTATAGTTCCTTTGGTTTGCAGCCGCAATCCCTATTTGCAGTGATTGCCGCACCACAAGAAATCCTCCTGAACATCACCATTGTGGAGTGGTTTGGTCCAACCTAAACACTATGGTGCAACGTCGCAGCCATTCTCATCCGGCGACTTGGGGTAAGTACCCATCCTTTAAAAAATGGCTGTTGAAGTTAAGGAAAGACACCAATCTTCATGCTATTTCCTATTTCTTTAGCGAGTATTGATTGTGTTGTTCTCTTTTATGTAGTTATAATTTTTTTAGTTTTTATTTTTGAAGACAACTCAAGCATCCACTAAGGTAATTATTTAAGTGATTTTGTTGTTCTTCATGCTTCATTTTACACCTAGTATTTCGGTTATTTGCTGAATGTATTTTTTCCTTTACTTTTTTAATTGGTATGCTGATTTTGGTTGGTTTGGGATGATATATGTGAATTGGAGGTGGTGTCTAAGTAAGTACCAAGATTTTTTGTATTTTTTGGGTGTTAATTTCTGATTTTTGTGTGTGATTTGTTAACTCATTTGCTCTAGGTGTGGTGTCTGAGCAAGTAATGTACTTAACCCCAAGGTAACTTAAATGGCCGTACATATGTTTTTGTAATTTTACTCCTATTGAAATTTTTGTCATTAGTGCCTGTTGTAATGTTGAGAAGATGTTTTGCTTAGAGTGATGCTTCATCCATAAAGAATGTCCACCAGTCCTTTTACTACTTGGCTTTGCATTCAGTAATTTCGCTGCATGTTTTTATTTGTTTTCATTGGGTTTATTGTTGGTTATGTCATGTTCTTTTGTGTTTTGTTATATACTTGATTAACTTATGGAAAAATTGATTTTTCCTTACATTCCAAGTAGAGTATAATGAATAGAACTTTTCTTACATGTTGTCTAGGTATTCTTAATCTTTACTTGAGTGAATATCTTTTTTGCTGTAAATTTGAGTATAATGAATAGAAATTTACTTTCTTTTCCTCTTGATGTTGGGTGCTTTTTATTTTTTTGTGATTGTACTAAGGATTTTAAAGGCCATTGTTATGTATCAAATTAAGATGCTTCCATTTATTTTCGGATCCTCTTCGTATTGTAGGTCATCATGGCATTTGCAAGAAATGCTTTCATTGTTAGGAACATTCACGTTGTGAATCTAGACACTTTCAGCATTTAGTGTCTACATGGTACCAATTGCTCTTGCGATCTACATACTTTCAATTCGAAGAACTGTTGGTTTCTAAGAATATTAGTTGGAATTCATTTAGGTTGTTGAGATTAGTAATTTGAGTTGTAGTTTGGAGAGAATGCGGACACAGGCGTCGGTCATAAAATATTTTATTTTTCTTTTCCCTCTTGAAAATGTATTCTTTTCACTTTAATGTTCAAATGATTATCTTTTGCTTGCAACTTGATCTTCCCTTGATTTGTTTGTGCAATTTTGTCCTGATGCTTTCGCATCAATTAGTTAAGAAATTCAATTAGGGCTCTTCTTTTTACCATTTTTTTGGGGTATCCACGATGAATCCATCGACTTGGACTTTTATTTTTACTAATGTGTGTGTACTCTGAGTTGATTGGAGCTTGGGATTTATTTAAGGTCCCATTTGACTTGAGTGAATCTTTAAGTAGCCTAATTTGTCCTCCTTCTTATTATCACACTGGCTCTTTAAAAAGAAAGATTTCCACTCTTTGTAATAATCAACACTGGAGTAAATTTTGATTGTTAATTTTTAAAATTGCGACATGATTAGTAGGAAGCATTCATTTGCATGTCAATTGTCAACCCAGTTTATCATATTTATGAAATTTGTATGGGTTTGAGGTAGAAACAAATCAAATTGATTTTCTTTTTTGCTTTCCCTTTTAATTTAATTGTCTAGAATCTAGAATTTGTGACTTTCTTGACATTGTTTAGGTCTAAGTATCATATATTTTGCGCTTTTTATTCTATAGAGTGAGATGTTTCATTGTATGAGAAGAAAATTATTGTGTAGGATTTATCTACATTTTGTTAGTATAAGGTTTCTTTTATTTTCAAATGTCGGTTGGTTTTTGTGATAAGTGGGAGCTTAACATCATCTACTTTAGTAGATAAGCGTATTTTCTCTATTTTTCTTGCTGAATCGAAACATTGTTTTATTTAAGTGAACTTTCGGATTTGAATCTCTAATTTGCAGCTGTCGGTGGCGGTAAAGAATTGTGATAGCGGATGTTGATCATATGATAAAGATTGTACAGAGACTAATATGGTTAAACAGGCTCTAGATTTATATTTACACTTAACACCATAAGCCCTAAAATACCCTCTGCTCCTTCGATTTTGTAGTTGTTCAGTTGAAAATGCTAGAGCTCCAAAGTGTTGATACAATTAGATTGCTTCCACAAAAGTGGTCAAAAAGTTCATTTGAATCTCACATTTGTATTCTACTTTATAGGCCCAACTTGTTTAGTTTTTTCATAGTTAGATTGTCGTGAATGCAACTCAATAAAAAAATCCGTCCAAGTAATTTTTTTCCCCCATGTGCCAAAAATTTCTTAGCTTTTTTTATTTGCTTACTATATAATTTTGGTTGGTGTAATTGCTTCAGTCGGATCGATCGATGATGGGAGAAGTGCAGATTTTACTGGAATCTCATTAGTGTGACCATAAATTAATGTCAAACTAAAATCTCATCTCAAATTAGTGTGTGTTGTAGTGAATGGTGCTTTAGAACTTCATGATTGGATGACAAGTTTGGAGAATGTAATTCATTATTTTATTTTTTGTTGAACGACTTCGTTTGTCTCCTCAAAGTGTGAGTTTTTTCTTTGTGATTTCACCTTTTACATGATCGATAGCAAGAGATAATGTCCATTATGTGTCATCGTATAATTATTGTTCGATGGGCAAATATTGGTTTACTATTTTTTGCCAATTGTCTTCCAACAATTTTTTTTAATTTTCAATCAAGTGCCTTCAGGGATAGGCAATTGGGTGGTTTCGGTTATTCAACCCTTTAATGTTCAACATAATTTTGGATTTGCTTTTATTTATAAAGGACTATGTGATTTTCTATTTTAGGGGGCATGAAGTGATGAGAAGGAAGTGTGGGTTAGTTTTGACTGAATTGCTATTGGGGGTGCTACGGTTCTCACCGTCGATTCTGTGAAAGCCATTTTTGCTCTTTGGAACGGGAAAAACTCTTATCCAACATATAGAAAAAGAGGTGACTTTAATTTAGCAACAGTGCTGAGTTCTATTGTCCTATTGAAGTGCCAACTATGTTATCTATTTAAAAAAATGCAAGCTATGGAAAGAGAAAATTGTTATTGTGGAATCATCCTATTATTGTGCTTTGTTAAGGCTACTATTGCTACATTAGTGCGGATGCTATTGGATGCAAAGGGTGCTAGAGAAATTATGTGCCGATGGTGGCTTCATGTGAGTGTTTATATTATGTATTGATTTACATTGCAATTTCTTGCTGGATAGCCTTGGATGGCATGGTAGGACTACAAATTCTTGTGTTTTTGTTTATTTTGAGTTGTACAATGGATCTCCTCCAACCTAAGTTTAGGTTTATCTAAAGGAACGTAGGTTGGGAATTGGAATTTGAAAAGCCATGGTTGCTGTTGTAGTCATGCGAACTGCTTTGTTTTTGTTTGTCTTTTTTGTTTTTTGGTTAAATTTTAACGTGGTATACCTCCAACCTAAATTTTTTGTTTATAGCAATAGTTGAAATGTCTTCATTAATGACAAATTGTTTAGGCACACTCTTCTTGGATCTTTGTTTATAAATTATTTGGTAGTCAATGAGCAAGGTGATCACTTAGATACATGTGTGTACTTATTACGAAAGTCTAAGAGAGAGAACTATGACTATGGAAGGGCTATCAATATGTTCTCTTTGGACTAGAGTGAGAAGACTGTTAGAGGTCTCTAATTGCTTCATTAAGCTATGCTCAGTATGTTATTTTTATTTTTGTTGCGGTAGTAAAAGATGTTATTTAACTTTCGAAAAGCTCAAAGAATAATTTAGGATTGTTATTGGAAATCATTATAATTGTCTTAACCTTCATCACATGGCGATGCCTTATATTCTTTGAGTTTGCTTAAGTACACTATGGAAACAGTTATGACCATATCTGACTTTCTTCCTGAATTATAGCCTCTTTCGGATCTCACTATTTTTTTGATGGCTTAATCTTTTCAGTTTTTTTTTTTTGATTGTACTCAAGGTATGTCCAATGAATCAAGTTTCTGTAATAGTTTATATCAAAATGCCTAACGCATCAAGCTTCCTTAATATTTTTATTTAAACGCCCATTGAATTAGGTTTCCTAAATAGTTTATATTTAATGTTGAAAAGTGTTCATGACTGAGTTGTGTAATCAGAGGTGGCTAATTATTGCATTATTGGGCACTCTACTGTGTAGCTAAGGCTTTAACGTGTTTGGGCACTCTGCCGTATGCGAATTTTCTCCTCTTCGATATCCTCAAAAGGTTTGGAATATAAGTTCTATTCATGGAATTGAGTGCAAGTTTTTGTAGTACTAATGGATAGTTACTACCAATGAGTAGTTTCCATTATTATCTGCTTCTCTTCCAATGGATTTTGTTTTGCTTAAGTTCTTTACCCTCAATCTCATATTTTGTTTAATTCGTGCAATCACTGGATTCATGCATGACTTTTGATGATTGAGATATGGGTTCTGGGCTTTCAACCTAGGGCTCAAAAGGGGGCTATTCAAAATTTACCGTTGGATTGACACACTTTCAAAGTTAATGGACAGATCAGGTGATGACTCCTTTCTCACTACAAGAAAAAACATATTTGGTGACATGAAAAAATGTCACCCAAGATCTAGTTTTTGTCACCTATTATTATTGGTGACACCTTCGTGACAAAAGAAGAGGTGTCATTGTATCCATGACACTAAAAGTCAAGGGTGACAAAATGACGTAGCTGTCACGGAATAATATCAACTATGACAAGAATACGGTGTCACTGAAAATATATTTTCCGTGACAAATGATGTCGCTGAATGTAAATTTCAACCGTGACATTAATATAATGTCATCGAAGAGAAATCTTTCGTGACACATGATGTCACTGAATGCAACGTGAATACAATGTGGTGTCACTAAAGATAGATTTTCTATGACAAAAGTTGTCACCGAATATATATACCATGACAACCAAATGTATGTCACTGATAAGATTTTATAGTGGGCAAGTAAGGGTGACAAATATTTGTTGTCATGAAAAAATAGGACTACAGTGACACCACACTCAAAATAATTATGTCACCAAAAATATTATTTTTACCTGCTTACAAAGTTTCCAATATTTATACGTTATGATTCAACCTTAGCAAAATCTTATATAGCAAAGAAACAAAATATCATTCAAATCAAATATCTATTAAGTCAACATTTACCATCCAACTTTAAAACATTCACTCTCCAATAATAAAAACTTCAAACTAAGCTAATAGCATTAGCTAAACTACAAACATCCATAAGTATTATATGTTTTTAATGACAAAAAGAATTCAAAACAAGTGTTCCAATTAACTACCAAAAAATCTTCAACTTCATCTTGGTTAACTGCTAAAATGTAACTCCATCTCGTACTTGCCTGTACAAAATCGCAAAAAAAAAAATACAATTAGTATGGTGATTTTAAGTGACTTCGATGATACTCATCCTAAAGTCTTCAAAGATAACAAGTAATATGGTGACTTTAGATAACTATAAAAAGTATTTTAAAAAAAGTCCTTCATCTAAGGTAGAAACATAAGATTGAGTGTTAATAAAGTGAAAGTTACTTACTGAGAATCAGAGTTTGTGCCAACATGATGACCTCCGTGCGTAAACATAGACATAACAGCATCGAAGCGTGAAAACCTTTGATGTTGTTATGTGGCAAGCCTGTTAGTGCACATAAAGAATTAACAGAAACCTCATATAAGCTTGAAATTACGTAAGGCACCATACCATGTGAACCTTCAGCTTATAGTTTAGCAAAATGATTTCCATATGGCTAGCCAAGGGTTCATACTTCATACACTACATGCTTACTCAATTAACAGCAGCGAGGCAAGAGGCACCTAAGCATGCCACAAAGATAACTCTGGCATGGAGTTCAATTTTCAACAAGCAATGTCACTCACCTAGCAATTAAGCGCAAAATATTATTGATGCCACTGAATTGCTTATATTCACCCCCATCTGTGTGTTGGATTCTAGTAGCACTAATAGCTGAAATCTGAATATCTTCCAAAACACATATCACAACATTTGCACACAAAAACAGGAGAGCCCCACGTAGGCCTAAAATGGAAGTAACTTCTTACATATGTCGTGTGCTCTATGTGACCTAGGCATTCATTCACATAAAACAACAAATCACTAATACTTACATAGACTGATGTAGCCTGTCCAAGATAACTACATAAGGTCTTTTTTGAACAAGCATGTATAAACGAATTTCAACTGAATATATTTTACATCCATCTCATTAATACTTAATATCAGTAGCTATAGCAGCGTATAACAAGAAAGTAGTTTTAGCTGTTATCATTGTGGCAAAATTATGAAAACTGAATTGAAGGAACTTTGGCTAACCCCTGCTCCGGTGATTGTAGTTCTAAAATGTTAACGAAAGGATCCCCTCAATCCTCTCTTTCAAGGTGGACACAATAGTCAGTTGAAATTTCATTCTCCAATTTTCGAAATGTTCAATTTCGTTCCACTGTACCATAATTTCGAACAGAGGGAGTTTACCTAAATGAATGTTATGAAACAAAACACTCATGACTTACACACGTGCATCAAGTGTTCAACATTTTGCATCACTATACCATAATTTCATAAATCAATCTCTGCCACAAGAGTAGTGTTAGCAGATGATGTTTTGGCAATCATGTTATCAGATAAATGAAATGGTACACACAACAGAGCCAGTAAGAATTCTGCACTTAAAATCTACTTGCTTGGAACGAATCAAAATAAATGCCCTAATATTCTTATGTAAACAAAATCAGAAACTAAAGTTAATCCAAACCCTGTAAATTCATTATCTATGCAAATTCCCAAACATTATTACCTTTTACAAGGCTCGTGACAAGGCTATTGTGGGAGAAATCCGCAATAGCTGCAATTACCAAATCAATACCATTGTCGGAGTTAATCGAACACCAAATATATAACAAAGAACAAAAGAAAAATTGATCTCCATATCACAAGCTAATGAATGAAGATTATTACCGTAGTCCGGTATTTGGGGAAGAATTAAAAAAATAAATAATACCCTAGTCTTTTATTGGGCAAAATTAAGAAAAAATCAAATCAAACCTGAGGGCTTCAATGAAAAGGACTTCACATTACTTAGACAAAAGTTAACCCCATGTTCGAAAAATGTTAAACAGCTAGTGGCCACAGGATCAAAATTTGCATACACAGAGTATGATCACTGCCAAGAGTATTCATTTCATAGGCAATTACGAATTAGAGAGAGCCAAATAGTTGTAAGTAAATGATATTTGGTATTCTTCATTTGACTGAGCAAGGCAAATAAGATTTAGACAGAGCCAAATAGCTGTAAAAGATATTTTATATTCTTCATTTGACTGAGCAATGGCAAAAACCAGCATAATTACACAATGTACCTCAGGGATAAAATTTCTGTTTCCTCGTTTGGGCAAAAAAGAAACGGAAAGAGTTTTCCATCCCATATTTCAATTGCAACAAAACAAAAAATTGCCCCTACTCTCAGAGTTGGATTCTAAAAATAAGATAACTCGAAGAACACAAGGTTGACAACCTAATGATGCCACTGGTGGTGATCCTTAGCAAATCTCAGGAATTAGATACAAACTATCACCATCCAACAAGTGCACCAAAACATCACAGGCTTAAGGTTCACTTCCATAGCCAAACGAGAAACAGAGAATAAGAATTTGTACCCTGGCTGTAACCCCCAAATAGATAATCAGCCCCACCATGTCATAATACATGCCATAAACTACCAGCAGATGAATTAGCAGCAGAACCCAACAATAATTCAGAGCCATATAGGATATATACATATAGTACATACGTAGAAAAATTAAAAAGGGGCCCAGGTTCATTCCTACGACACCATTTTGAGTCTAGACCACCTATTACTTCCCTTTATTGTAACTTTTGAATATTGCTCATCTTTTTTCCTTTTTTCTATAGCAAAAGTAGCTTTAACCAAAAATTCCATACATGTCATGCAAGAACCAACAGTAAGAGTACCGATATACGAAGAAGGCAAGAATCAAAACCATGTTGTGTGTGTGTCAGTGTGTGTAAAGATATATATACACGCATAGAGAGAGAAAGGAGCTGGTGTACCAATGGTGGGGGAGAGCTTCTGAAGGTCCCTAGTGGAGTTGGAGATGAAACTGAGTAGAAGACTGCTCTTGCCGACACCTGAATCGCCTATCAATAAAATCTTGTAAGAGTAATCATAGCCGTTACCGTCGTTGCTCCCTCCTTTTCCCCAATCTGTTGCCGAAACAGAGGTGTGAACTAAAGATTGAAAAAACAAACCTCTACTATTATGACTATCCACATATTTTATTGTGACTATAATTCAGTTTCTTCCTGTTTTTTCTTTTTATGGATATAATAGCTTGTGATGAAGGACATGATGAGGAAAACCTAACAGATTAATGAACAAGAATACCGCATACATTTCAGAGATGAACAGCAAGACAAATCAAAATTAATTTTGTATTGGCCTCAGCCAAGTGCTTTGGGTTCTCCTTGTTAGCCATGTGAACATCAAGACAAGTCACGCTTGATTTTGTACCTGCAGTTCTTCTATTCTTCAATTTCAGTTCTTCAGATCCAGTTCTTCGACTCTAGTTCTTCGATTCAACAGTTCTTCTGTTCCAGTTTTTCGATTCTTCGATTCCAGTTCAGCAGTTCTTCAGTTCCAGTTTTCCTATTCCAATTCTTTTTTTAGCAGTTCGGTCGAAAGAGACGGAGGCCAGGCAGTCGGTCGAAAGAGAGAGGCAGTCGGTCGATTCTTTCGAGGCAGTCGGTTGTCGCAGTAGGTTGCCTCGGTCAAAAGAGAGAGGTCGAAAGAGAGAGGCAGTCGGTTGAAAGAGAGAGGCCAGGCAGTAGGTCGGAAAGAGAGGGAAAGCAAAATAGGGATTAATTTGGGGAACTTTTTAGGGTTTAATTTGGCCATCAGAGACTTAGGTTTTTTGTTACAACCACAAAACTACGTAGTTTTAGTAATTTATGAATTTTTTAGTGACACTCCAAAATCTTTCAGTGACATTCTTAAAAATTAAATTTCCGCCCTTTTTTTTTTCCTCCGATGCCAAAATTTGAACTCTTTGGTGACACACATAGCCTTGTCACCCATAATTATAATATTCGGTGACACAAACTTTGTCACCAAAGCCAAATTGTTGTCGCCGTAAATTACCTCTCTTCGGCGCCAAAATCCCTAACACTTTTGGTGACAGGTGTGTAGTTCCTTGTCACCATTGGTTATATTTAGTGACAAGCTGTCCAAAAGGGTGTCACAATTAGTGTTTTTTCTTGTAGTGTCTCCCTCAAATTTACGCATTTCCTGATTATACTTTTTTCCCCCTAAACGCAGAGCGATCTCTATCTCTATGTCCGTTCCCTCCTCTCACGGCTTCAGTGAAAAGTGATAATCAAACCACCGGGTTTGTCTCCCTTGCCTTCAAAATCCTACAAATCAAACCCTAATCGATGAGAAGAGCACGTTCAGATATCAAACCATTGGGCCCGTCCACCACCGTTGGTACAGATCGATGAAGCAAGGGTATGGAAAGCGCGTTTAGTAAACCACCGGTACTGATCGATAAATAGTTGTCTAGGTATGGAAAGTGCCTTTTGCAATCAAGCACCTATGACTTTTTGACGTTTGAGTTTTCCTATATGCAGGTCCTTAGCTTTAATCAAAAGGTCAAGGTATATGATTTTCTATTCTTGATTTTCTAGGTATGGAAAGCGCATTGAGTTTTCTATTCTTTCACACACTTTTTGGTGTTTGGCGCATTGAGTTTTCTATTCTCAACATGTGTGTTTATAACTGCGTATACTCGTAGTCCATGTGACAAGCTGGAAAGCACAACACGTGTTGAACTCCTTTGTATATAGGGCTCTTTCAGCTGATCACTAATTGTTTGGTAAAAGCCTCAATGAAAAAATCTATTTTGATCCATAGTTGTAGATGATTAACGTTGATAGATGTTTAGTCTAAGCATCTACGTCCTTGAATGTATAGTATTGTGTCTATTGCCTTTATAATTTTATCTATATGAGAAAACACCAAACTTTTTTTTAAAAAAATGTACACTTAAGCAAAAATCGTTTAAGGGTTACAAAGAACTCTTAAGTAAAACACGCACAAATGTTGAAGACTCACATAGAAAACTTTGATACACTTGATTGGCAGTCATGGTAAGAAGTATAGTGCTCCTTCAGCAGCTGATCACTAACTGTCTGATAAAAAGTCTCAATTAATGTTAAATGGGAATTAGTCTAAGCATAAAAGTCCTTAAGTGGGTACTGTTTTATCTATTTGTTTTCTAATTCTATATCATCAATCAACATTAATGAGTGCTGTTGGATATGAGATTATAACATTAAATAGTTTGTGCGTGACTGAACTTGAATATTTGCGTTATGCTTGTTAGCTCTCTCTGATTTTTGTAATTAGGAATGCTCTTTTTCTATTCAAAACCTCGACATAGCAGAACAAATACAATTATTTTTTTTAAATGTGTTTTTGTTTTTTCAGGAGTGACATCTACAAGTTTACAATTACGAAGATCACAAGAGTTTCAAAAGAGCTATCTCAAGTACGTCATTGCCCTTCCCTTTGTCACAATGTATGGTGATAAGCGGATAACTGGTATCGGTACTTCTTTCTCTAGACTGTAGGATTTTAGGAAGGGATTTCATGACCTAATCTTTTAGGTTATCTATTTATCAATTCACTTATTTTGATTAATTCATGTTATGTATTTTTACAATTTTTTTTTTGTGTCTAATTTGCATTGAATTTTTCTCGATTAGTATATTGGATACGGACTGAATTGTGCATACTTTGGACTTCTTTGATTGGATTGTGTTTGGTATTAAAGTTTGCATGTAGTTATTAAAATAGTAAGATTGAAACCCTATGCGACATAAGTTGCACTGCATTCTTTTCTTATGTCAATTTCTAACTTTTGAACTTATAGGCCGCTTTCCTGGTTTTGTTGTGTGACTATAAATTAATGTCAAACCAAAATCTCATCTTCTCAAATTAGTGTGTTGTAGCGAATGGTGCTTTTGAATTTCTTGATTGGACGACAAGTTCGGACATTGTGATTCATTATTTTACTTTTTGTTGTACGACTTCAGTTGTCTCCTCAAGGTGCTAATTTTTTGTTTTTGATTTCACCTTTTACACGATTGATAGCAAGAGATAATGTCTATTATGTGTCATCATATAATTGTTGTTCAGTGGGGAACCATTGGTTTACTACTTTTTGCCAATTGCCTTCCTACAAATTTTTTTAATTTTCAATCAAGTGTCTTCAGGTACAGGCAACTGGGTCGATTTGGTTATTCAACTCTTTAATGTTCAACATAATTTTGGATTTTCTTTCATTGATAACGGACTAAGTGGTTTTCTATTTTTGGGGGCATGAAGTGATGAGAAGGAAGCTAGGTGTGGGAGATTTTTGACAGAATTGCTATTGGGCGCTGCGGTTCTAACTGGCAATTCCTTAAATGCCATTTTTGCTCTTTGGAAAGGTAAAAACTCTTCTCCCATGTATAGAAAAACATGTAACTTTACTTTAGCTGCAGGGCTGAATTCTATTGTGCTGTTAAATTGCCAAATATGTTACTCATCTATTGAAAAAAATGCAAGCTAGGGGAAGAGAAAATTGTTACCGTGAAATCATCCTATTGTTGTGCTTTGTTATGGTTACCATTGCGACATTAGTGAGTATGCTTTTGGACACAAACGGTGCTAGAGAAATTATGTGCCGATGGTGGCTTCAGGTTAATGTGTATACTATGTATGGATATATGTTGCAATTTCTTGATATGTAAGCAACAAGGTTGGGGATTAAAATCTGGATAGCCTTGTTTGGCTTGGTGGGACTACAAGTTCTTGTGGTTTTGTTTATTTTGAGTTGTATTATGGATCTCCTCCGACCTAAGTTTCTATTTATCTAAATGCACCTAGGTTGGGAATTGGAATTTGGATAGCTATGGTTGGCATTGAAGTAATACGAACTGCTTTGTTTTTGGTTTTTAAATTTTATTGTGGTATTGCTCCAACCTATGTTTTTGCTTATAGCAGTAGTTGAAATGGCTTCGTTAATGACAAATTGTTTAGGCACACTCTTCTTGGATCTTTGTTTATAAAAAATGTGGCGGTCAATGAGCAAAGTCATCACTTGTGTACTTGTGTGTACTTTTTTTGAAAGTCTAAGAGAAAGAGCGATGACTAGAGAAGGGCTATGCTCATGTTTTCTCTTAGGACTAGTGTGAGAAGACCGTTGGAGGCATCTAATTGCTTCATTAAGCTATGCTCGGAATGTTATTTTTGGTTTTTTTTTTGGTGGGAGGAAAAGATGTTATTAACTTTCGAAAAGGTGAATGAATAATTTAGGATTTTTATTGGAAATCAGTAGAATTGTGCTCCCGTTAATCGCATGCCAATGCCTTGTATTATTTAGGTTTGCTGAAGTAGACTATGAAAACAGCTATGACCAGAGATGACTTTCTTCCAGAACTATTACCTCTTTAGGATCACACTATTTTTTTGGGTGGCTTAATCTTTTTAGTTTTTTTTTTTTTTAGTTTTGTTTTGATTACATAATTTCGGTGAGTTTCTGTAATAGTTTATATCAAAATGCCCTACCCATCAAGTTTCCTTAATTTTTTTATTTAAATGCCCAATGAATTAAGTTTCGTTGATACTTCATGTTTAATGATGAATAGTGTTCATCGCTGAGTTGTGGTAATATTAGAGGTGGCTAATTATTATAGAAACAACGGGGACTTTTTGAAATATGTAGTCACAAACTACCTTTTCAATGTTTTAAATGGTTTAGATTGACCAAGAGTTTTGCTCCAATGGCTACGAACATCGAATTCTAACTTCCCCGAACGCCCCTCCCCCCCCAACCCCCAAATAAAAAAAATGTGAAGTCCAATTTCAATGGTCCAGATTAATAGTCCAAGCTCAACGGTCCAACGCATTTCCTGATTATACTTTTTTCCCCCTAGACGTGGAGAGATATCTCTCTCTCTCTCTCTGCATTCCCTCCTCTCATGGCTTCAGTGAAAAGTGATAATCAGACCACCGGGTTATTCTCCCTTGCCTTCAAAATCCTACAAATCAAACCGTAATCAATGAAAAGAGCACGTCTACATGTCAAACCACTGGGCCCGTCCACCGCCACTAGTACTGAACGATGAAGCAAGGGCAAGGAAAGCGCCTTTAGTAAACCACCGGTACTGATCGATAAATAATTTTCCAGGCATGGAAAGCTCCTTTAGCAATCAAGCACCCATGACTAGCCTTCTTTTTGACGTTCGGGTTTTCCTCTATTCAGGTCCTTAGCGTTAATCAAAAGCTCAAGGCATATGATTTTCTATTCTTGATTTTCTAGGTATGGAAAGCGCATTGAGTTTTCTATTCTTTCACATACTTTTGATTGTCTGGCGCATTGAGTTTTCTATTTTCAACTTGTGTTCATAAATGTGTATACTCCTAGTCCATTTGACAAGTTGGAATGGACAACACGTGTTGAACTCTTTGTATATGGGGCCCTTTCAGTTGATCAGTAACTGTTTGATAAGGGCCATTGTAAAATTTGGTCTAACGGTTAGAATTACTTCTTCCATACTATTTTTCCCCCTCAAAAATGTCAAATCCACAGCCAAGTGTTAAGGGCCATTGTATCCAAATCCAATAAAAAATTGAAGGGATGTTGGATTCAATCTAAATTTGGGCAATTGTGACTAACCAGTAATCACTACTACCACTATCTTTTCATCTCTCTTCAATTCGGAAGAAAGCCTTTTCTCTGCAACTTTCCATATTAAATTTGAAACCCACACAACTTACTACCTCTGTGATCATTTCTCTAACAAGTTTGAAATCCTCAAATCCATGGCCACTTGCAGCTGCATATAGTTTACTGTTAGTATTTGTATATTCGAGTCTTGGAATCTTTTTTTTACCACTTCATTTGTCTATCTATATAGCGAAAGGTTATAGTAGTTGCTCTTATGCCCTTACCACTTCGTTTGATTTCCATTTTTCCTTAGGTTGGCTGACCAAGTACTAGCCCGTTTAGTTGATCTCTGGACTGTACAAAGGATTTAATGCCTGGTGCTTCAAATTTCTACATTTTCACTTCTTAGCATTTGATTTTGGATTCAACTGGGTTATGGGATTTGTTGTAGAAAATTAATCAGATTATCTTTGATTCTATCGGTTGCCAATTATGTGAAAATTTAATCGGAAATCTTCTTCAGTGCTTAGGACTCATGTTTGTGGTGCTGTATCCTTTTGACATTATTTAGTCATGATATTGTGTCAATTGTTTTTCTTCCTCTTTTGGATAAACTTTTACTTCTGATGCTTGTACTTTTAAGTTGTTTTCATGTGGCAACTATTTGATGGGACAGATGGAAGACGCTAGTACCTGCGACGAAGGGTTATACTCCCCCTTTCCTGTAGAACTGGGTCAAAAGCCTGCCACTTGGTTTTGTTAGTAAAAAGGTTTGAGACCAACAATCATTCTTATACCGAAAATGCAACTCTTTAATACCATATTCTTTTATCTAGACTGCAATGTTGCGGAAGTATTAGACTTCTACCTACTGTTGAATGATTATTAGCACATGGGTTTGGTGAATTTGTTTGGACTTTTTGGTTAGGATTAAATTTCTATACGCATTGGTTTGGCTATAATAATTTTGTGAAGTGATCCAATTTATCTAGATTTTTTTTTGGCCGTAAGTTGTTTCTTAGTTTTGATAGCCCTTTGAAGAATTTATGTGCGCTAATCGGTCTTAATGGATGTATAAAATTATATGTTACTATATTGGATATTGACTAAAATGTGCAAAAATTAGATTTCTTTAACTGGATTATGTTTGGTATTCAAGTTTGCATAAACTGCAACTTTGAAACCCCTTGCGACATAAGCTGCAATGCATTCTTTTTTCTTTTTCTCAATTTCTGATTTTTAAACTCATAGGCCACTTCCCTATTTTTATGTGACTATAAATTAATGTCTAACTAAAATCTTATCTTTTCAAATTTTTGTTGTGTTGTAGTGAATGGTGATTTAGAGCTTCATTATTTAAGTCATAGATTGGATGACAAGTTTGGAGAATGTGATTCGTTATTTTATTTTTTGTTATACGACATAGGTCGCCTCCTCAAAGTGAGAGTTATCCTTTGCGACAGGTACAGCTATCCTTTGCGACAGGTACAGCTCCAGGCTTCACTATGTTAGTTTCCCTTTTTACTGTATCGTAAACGGTTACCGGGGAAAATTTTACTTAGTGCATTTAATTCATGTTACGTATTTTTAACCGGATTGTGTTTGGCATTCAAGTTTGCATGTAGTTATTAAAAATGGAACTTCGAAACCCTTTACGACATAAGTTGCACTGTGTTTTTTTGTGTGTGTGTGTGTCAATTTCTGACTTTTAAACATTTAGGCCAGTTCCTGGTTTTGTGTGACTATAAATTAATGTCTTAACTGAAATATCATTTTCTCGAATTAGAGTATATTGTAGTGAATGGTGATTTAAAACTTAATTATCTAAGTCAAAGTTTGGAGAATATGATTTGTTATTTTATTTTATTTTGAACGATTTCGGTTGTCCCCTCAGGGTGGGCATTTTTTCTTTGTGATTTCACCTTTTACACGATCGATAACAAGAAATAATGTCTATATGTGTCATCATATAATTATTGTTCAATGGGCAAGTATTGGTTTACTATTTTTTGCCAATTGCCTTCCTACAAGTTTTTTTAATTTTCAATATGGGCCTTCAGGCATGGCATAATTTTGGATTTGCTTTTGTTGATAAAGGACTAAGTGTTTTGTATTTTAGGGGGGCATGAAGTGACGAGAAGGAAATGTAGGTGATTTTTGACAGAATTGCTATTGGGCGCTGTTGTTCTAACTGTCAATTCCTTTAAGCTATTTTTGCTCCTTGGAAAGGTAAAAACTCTTCTCCCCGTATAGCAAATGTGGTGAGTTTTATTTAACCACAGGTTGGAGTTCTATTGTCCTTTTATAGTGCCAACTATGTGACTCATCTATTTAGAAAAATGCAAGCTATGGGAATAGAAAATTGTAATTGTGTAATCATCCTATTGTTGTACTTTCTCAAGGCTACTATCGCTACATTAGTGTGGATGCTATTGGACACAAAGGTGCTGGAGAAATTATGTGCCGATGGTGTCTGCAGGATAATGTCTATACTTTGTAATTTACATTGCATTTCTTGATATGAGAGCAACTAGGTTGGGGATTAAAATTTGGATAGCCTTGGTGGGCATCGTAGGACTACAAATTCTTGTGTTCTTGTTTATTTTGAGTCGTACTATGGATCTCCTCCAACCTAAGCTTCTATTTATCGAAATGCACCTAGGTTGGGAGTTGGAATTTGGATAGCCATGGTTGGCGTAATAGTCATACGAACTGCTTTGTTTTTGTTTGTTTTTAAATTTTATCGTGGTATTCCTCTGACCTAAGTTTTTGTTTATCGCAATAGTTGAAATGGTTTGTTAATGACAAATATGGGAAGGAATGTTGGGCACATGTCTTTAGTGCAATATGTGGTTGATTTTGGAAAGGCATTCTTAACCTAAGTTGGGAAGGATATGTTAATTGAGAACCATATCATATTTTAGTACAACAAGTGTTAATTTTTTGGACGTAAGCTATTTAATATGTTTATGTAAATCCCAACTTTTTCCTTTTGTTAATTGAGGCTTTTTTGGACCTAAGCAATTCATTCTTTAATCAATCTTTGTAAGGAATCATGCTAAAGGCTTACCTGGTCTAGAAAAAATGTTTAAGGGTTACAGACAACTCTTAAGAAGATCACGCACATATGTTGAAAACGCACACAGACAACTATGATTTGCAGTCATGGTAAGAAGTGTACTACTGTATCGACTGGTTACTAAATGTCTGATAAAAAGCCTCAGTTAATGTTAAATGAGGATTAATCTAAGCATCAAAGTCCTTAAGTGGGTGCTGTTGTGTCTATTTCTTTTCTAATTTTATATCATCAATTAGCATTGAATGAGTGGTATTGGATATGGGATTATGAATATGGGAAAGTTTGGAAAGTTTGAATGACTTATAACTATTCTAATAGTTTGTATGTGATTGAACCTAAACTATAAGATTAATTAGAATATTTGCATGATGCTTGATTAGTTCTGTATGAATTTTGTAATTAGTAATGCTCTTTTTCTATTCAAAACCTTGACATAGTTGAACAAATAAACTTAATTTTTTTTGATTTTTTCAGGAGTGACGTCTACGAGTCTACAATTACGAAGATCACAAGAGTTTCAAAAGAGCTATCTCAAGTACGTCGTTGCCCTTCCCCTTGTCCCAATGTATGGCGATAAGCCGATAACTGGTATCGGTACTTGTTTTTCTAGAATGTAGGGTTTTAGGAAGGGATTTCATGTCCTAATCTTTTGGGGTATCTATTTATCAATTCATTTTTTAAGCATTTGAGACTCATTTGTGGTATCCTCTTGTTGGTGTTGTGTTAGTTCATCCTATTTTGGTGTCCGATTTCTAGTTTTTGAGCTTCGGAAGGATCTTTCTGTTCATTGAAAAGGTAATCCTTCAATGAATACGCATTTTTTTGGATCTTCAGCTCATTGAAAAGGTATATGAAGAATACTGTACCTTCTCTCTTTTTTCCTTATGTTTGGAGGATTTTTTTGTCAATAAAAATAAAACTGAGCGAAAGATCCACTCTCTAGACGGTATCTTTGTTTATTTTGAGTTGTAATATGGATCTCCTCCAACCTAAGTTTCTATTTATCTAAATGCACCTGGGTTGGGAATTGGAATTTGTGTAGCCATGGTTGGCGTAATAGTCATACAAACTGCTTTGGTTTTGTTTGTTTTTTAAATTTTATCGTGGTAGTCCTCCGACCTAAGGTTTTGGTTATAGCAATAGCTGAAATGGATTTGATAAAGAAAAATTTGGGAAGGAATGTTAGGCACATGTGTTTAGTGCAATATGTGGTTGGTTTTGGAAAGGCATTCTTTACTTGACTTGGGAAGGATATGTTAATTAGGAACCATATCGGATTTTTGTAGCGTTAATTTTTTGGACCTAAGAACTATGAACGCCAACTTTTTTTTTTTGTTACTTGAGGCTTTTTTGGACCGAAGGAATTCATTCTTTAAGCAATCATTGTAAGCAATCTTGCTAAAGGCTTACCTGTTCTACAAAAAACATTTTAAGGGTTACAGACAACTCTTAACTAGAACACAAACATATGTTGAAGACTCATACAGACAACTTTGATACATTTGACTGGCAGTAATGGTAAGAAGTATAGTACTCCATCAGCTGATCACTAATTGTCTGATAAAAAGCCTCAATTAATGTTAAATGAGGATTATTCTAAGCATCAAAGTCCTTAAGTAGGTACTGTTGTATGTATTTCTTTTCTAATTCTATATCATCAATTAACATTAAATTAGTGTTATTGGATATGGGATTATGACTATGGGAAAGTTTGGAAAGTGGCGCTCGGTTTAGATCTGCTTTGTTCTACTTCTTATAAGGTCCATGGTCCTTATGTTTTCCTTCAATTTTAGTTTGGATAATTATTGCTCATTCTGTTAGCTTTTCTTCTTCTACTTTTCTTTCTGTTGTTTGGATAGTTGATGGGGGCAAACCATATAAATATACTAATAGTTTGTTTGGATTGTAGATTGTAACTTTAGTGCAATGTTTTACATTTTTATTTTACTAGAATTGTAATGACATATAACTATTCTAATAGTCTGAACCTAAACTATAAGCTTAATTAGAATACTTGCATTATGCTCGTTAGTTCTTTCTGATTTTTGTAATTAGTAATGCTCTTTTTCTATTATAAACCTCGACATAGTAGAACAAATAAACTTAATTTTTTTAAATTTTTTCAGGAGTAGTCTACAATTACGAAGATCACAAGAGTTTCAAAAGAGCTATCTCAAGTACGGCATTGCCCTTCCCTTTGTCACAATTTATGGCGATAAGCTAATAACTGGTATCGGTACTTGTTTCCCCACACTGTAGGATTTTAGGAAGGGATTTCATGACGTAATCTTTAAGGTATCTATTTATCAATTCATTTTTAAAGCATTTTAGACTCATTAGTGGTAATGTTGTGTTACTTCATCATCTTTTGGTTTTTTATTTCAGTTTTGATCTTCAAGAATGATCCTTCCAGTTCATTGGGAAAGGTATATCGAGAACACTTCAACTTCTCTCTTCTTTTCTTTTTTTATGTTCGGAGGATATTTTTTATCAATAAAAATTAAACCGGGAGAAAGATCCACTCTATAGATGGTAACTTTCAAAGGGTAAAAAAATGACCAAATTAGTGGCAATGATTGGGGGCAATTGTTAGTGTGTTGTCTTTTTGTTCAGTTGTTGTCCTTGGAAGTAATCGCTGCTAATCTGATTACAATTTTTTCTTTGAAATAATGGCGGAGAATTGTTGGAGATTTTTTTACCGAATGATGGACTTATTTGGACAATTCCGTAAAATCCCCAACAAACTTATTTGGTCAGTTCTCTTTGTTTTTTCTAGCCTATCGAATGTATGGTAGTCATCTTGATTTTTTGGGTACATGGGTATTAGCTCGGTTTGATGTATTTGGGTGATTATTGCTCCTCCTCTAAAAACTTCAACTAATTACTAAGGTTAAAATATTAAAGACAGAACCAACGTGCTAATCGTGTCACCGACGGCCCAAACGAAGAGATATTAAAGACGGACCCAAAGGAAGTTTTATCTGCTTTGAAGAATTCTTGATTTTACATTTTGATGGGAAGATTATGTTAGTTGAAGCCTTCTTTGGTCTTAGGAGTAAAAGATTTCACGAGGCATGTAGATTGAGCCAAGTGATGGATTTTAAGCCAAATGATGGGTGTTGTGAACCGTTTTAATTAAAACCTTTTTTGGTTTTATGAACCCGTATTGCTGAGTATTTTTTTGTGGAACAGTCATGTGCCTGGCACGTGTTCGAGTTTGCTGACACGCATCAGGACGCGTATAGCTCCAACCTTTGCTCTGGTGTTTGCCCTTTTCACTGTAACGTAAACGCTTTCTTTAGTGCATAAGGGCATAAGGGATGTCAAGGGATTTCCTTCTAACTAGTGGCTAAAAGTAAGCAAGCTACCTTCATTCAACAGATTTGTGGTTGAGTCAATAACATGCTCTGGGTTACCGGGTGAAATTTCACTTATTGCACTTAATTCATGTTATGTATTTTTACATTTTATTTTGTCTCTAATCTGCATTGTATTTTTCTTAGTTACTGTATTGGATACAGATTAAATTGTGCATACTTTGGACTTCTTTAACTGGATTGTGTTTGGTATTAAAGTCTGCATGTGGTTGTTAAAATTGTAAATTTGAAATCTTTTGCGACATAAGTTGATCTGCATTCTTTTTTATGTCGATTTCTAACTTTTGAACTCGTAGGCTACTTCCTTGGTTTTGTGTGACTATTAATTAATGTCAAACTAAAATCTCATCTTCTCAAATTAGTGTGTACTAAGCAATGGTGCTTGTAAACTTCATGATTGGATGACATGTTTGGAGAATGTGATTCATTATTTTATTCTTTGTTGTATGACTTTAGTTTTCTGCTCAGAGCGCGAGTTTTTTCTTTGTGATTTCACTTTTTGCATGATCAATAGCAAGAGACAATGTCCATTATGTGTCTGTGAATATATGTTCCGTCATTTTATATCTAATTAAGGGTTTAATTGTTCTCTTTTTCTATTTAAGTACTCTTACGTTCATTGTAAATACATTCTTTTCTAATGGTATAATACGTTGTTCTCTCTCACCTTTGCAATCTATCATGGTATCAAAGCCAGTCATCTGGCCATCGTCTCCCTCCTAGAACGACAACGCCGCTTATTTTCTGTTGTTCATTGCAATCAACGCCGCTCTTCTCCTTCCAGTCGACGATCTTCTCCTTCCACCCACCGTCGCCCAACCACCTGCCGCCGTCGATCGTCGAAAACCCTTCGCCGACCGTCGGCGACCACTCTCCAGTCACCTGCGACTCCCACCGTTCTTGATTGGGTATCGTCTGATCCCACCGTTCTTGATACCATCCCACCGTTCTTGATTGGGTATCGTCTGATCCCACCGTTCTTGATACCATCCCACCGTTCTTGATTGGGTATCGTCTGATTGGGTTCTCCCATCGTAAGTTCTGTATTTTGGTACTGGTTTGTTACGAAGTCTCTGGTTTGTTACCGTAGTCTCCGGTTTGTTACTAAGTCTCTGTATTCTACAATGTCAGACGATAAAACTTTTAATGCTATTAGCGTACGATTGACTGGCAGTAACTACTCTTATTGGGCTAAAGTTATGAAAAACTTTGTTGTTGGAAGAGGCATGTGGGGTCATGTAACAGGGGTTATTGTCAAACCTACCCTGCCAGAGCAATCAGGTTCGTCAGGTGCGAAAACAGAGGAGGATCCTTCATACACTAAACAACATGCAGCATATGTCCTCGCATTTGACAAATGGGAATTGGAAAATGCACGAATTCTTACGTGGTTTCATAATTCTGTGGAGCCTAGCATTGGTATGAATTTCTCGAAATATGATACGGCAAAGGAAGTTTGGGATTATTTGCGGTATATGTATCTTCAGTCCAATTTTGCAAAGGAGTATGAGCTTGAGGCTACAATCCGAGATGCTAAGCAACATGGTAAATCTATTCAGGATTTTTACACTGAGATGACACAATATTGGGATCAGTTAGCTTTGATGGAACCCGAAGGCATGCAGTCTTTTGACTCCATTCTTGAGTATCGTGAGAGGCGTCGTCTTGTTCAGTTTCTTATGGCCCTTCGTGGGGAATTTGAGCCGCTTCGTGGGGCTATGGTTCATCGTATTCCCCTTCCCACTGTTGATGCTGCAGTTCATGAGCTTATTGCTGAGGAAACTAGGCTTAAGATGTCCTCTATTGCATCTCCTTCTCAGTCTGTATTTGCTGCTCCACCTACTCAGTCTATGTCCCCTCTTTTGCCTACTCCAGCTTCTCACCAAATTCAGGTTACAGGCAAGCCTAGGCCTCGTGTTGCTATGGATGAGTGTAGCTTTTGTCGTCAGAAGGGCCACTGGAAGGATTCTTGCCCCAAACTGATGGGACAAAATTCTCGTCCTAAGCCATCCACTTCTTCTCGTCCACCTCAGCAATATCAACAATTTTCTCGGCCACCACAGCAACATAAGCAGGTTTCTCGGCCTCCATCAGCTTTTGCTACCTCTGATGGGGTCCCTCCTTCTCTCTCGTTTGACCAGTTTCAGCAATATCAGCAGTTTCAGCAGTATCAGGCATCTTTGGCTACCCAGCCAAATCATTCAGCTATGACCACCACTCAGTCAGGTTTGCTTGGTTCCTATACCACAGGTTATCCTACCTACCACATGGATTTTTGATTCTGGTTGCTCCCATCATATGACACCCGTTTTATCCCTACTAAGTCATTGTGTCTCCCCCACTTCTCCTATTAGTATTTCTACTGCAAATGGGTCCCCTATGCATGTTGTCTCTATTGGGTCTATTCTCCCAACCCCATTTTCTTTTCTCTCTATCCCTAATGTGTTTTATGTTCCTCAGTTGACCCTTAGCCTTCTTTCCATTACTCAATTGTCTGATTCTGGTTTTGATGTTTTGTTTTCCTCTTCTGGTTGTATTGTGCAGGATCGGATGTCCAAGAAGCAGATTGGGACCGGGCGTAGAGTTGGTGATCTTTATGTTTTAGAGGAGTTACATGTTCCTATCGAGTCTACACCCACTGTCATGTCTTCATTTCGTTTAGATCAGCAGTCTTCTCCTTTTTATCTTTGGCATTCTAGATTAGGGCATTTATCTAGTGAACGTTTGAAAGTTTTAGTTAATTCTGGTCATTTGGGACACACTTCTGTTAGTGATATTTCTGAATGCAGTGGTTGTAAACTTGCCAAGATGTCGGCTTTACCTTTTAATAAAAGTACCTCTATTTCTACTTCCCCATTTGAGCTTGTTCATACAGATTTGTGGGGACCTTCCCCCATTGCAACTCAAGGTGGTTCCCGTTATTATGTGTCATTTGTTGATGATTTTACTAGATTCACATGGGTTTATTTATTGACACATAAATCGGATTTTTACCACATTTATCGCACTTTTCACTCCATGGTCCAAACTCAGTTTTCTACCAAAATCAAAGTTCTTCGCTCTGATTTAGGGGGCGAATATTCTTCGGGTGAATTCACGCACTTTCTAGCCACTCACGGGACTATTCACCAGTCTTCATGTACTGACACTCCATCTCAGAATGGACGCGCTGAACGTAAGCATCGTCATCTTCTAAACACTGCAAGGTCTCTTCTTTTATCCTCCTCTGTGCCTGCCGTTTTTTGGGGAGAAGCTGTGCTCACTGCAACTTATCTTCTTAATCGGATGCCTACTCCTCTTTTGTCTGGTTTGACCCCATATGAACGGCTTTATGGCAAGGTTCCCAACTTTTCTCTTCTCCGTTTTTTTGGCTGCGCCTGTTTTGTTCTTCTCCCTCAAAAGAGTCAGACTAAGCTTAGTGCTCGCTGTGTCTTGTGCGTCTTCTTAGGATATGGCATCCAGCAGAAGGGCTACCGTTGTTATGATCCTTTCACTCAGAAATTGTATGTGTCTCGACACGTTACCTTTCTCGAGCGTTTGCCCTTTTTCTCTCTTCCACCCACCCAAACGCCTGTTGCCAAAAAGGATCTTGTGCATATTGATCCATTCCCATTAGAAGTCCCTGTAGAAGAGTATGTTAGTACCCTCGACCTGTCAGATGTTTCAAAGGTTCCTTCTTCTCCCTCCTATCCTATTTCCCCTTTTCCACAACACTATGTCCGACGTGCTCCTCCAACTCCGCGCCCTCCATCTGCTTCACCAGACTCTGATCCGCCTGAACCCCGGTATCCCCCTCGTGACCGTCGCCCACCGGTAAGACTTGGTTTTACTAATACTTGTTTTACCTCTTCTTATTGCTCCTTCTTATCTCGTCTTCATACCTACTTTGAACCTCGGTCTTACAAAGAAGCTTGTAATGATCCAAACTGGGTAGCTGCGATGAATGATGAACTTACTGCTCTTGCTAATACTCAGACTTGGGACTTAGTTACCCTTCCGGATGGTAAGAATCTTATTGGTTGCAAATGGGTCTTTAAAGTTAAGACTCATTCTGATGGTTCTTTGGAGCGATACAAAGCTCGCTTAGTTGCCAAGGGTTTCTCGCAGGAATATGGTATTGATTATGAGGAGACCTTCGCTCCTGTTGCCAAAATGACATCTGTTCGCCTGTTAATTTCTGTGGCTGCTGTGCACCAATGGCTCTCTTTCAATTGGATGTTAAAAATGCATTTCTCAATGGTTATCTCACCGAGGAAGTTTATATGCATCCTCCTCCAGGATTCTCTCATGCTCCTGGTCTTGTTTGTCGTCTCCGTCGAGCCTTGTATGGTCTTAAACAGTCTCCTCGTGCTTGGTATGCTCGATTTCATGATGTGGTTTTACAGATTGGTTTTCAACCCAGCACACACGAATCTGCTCTTTTTATTCGTCGTACTTCGCAGGGTTTGGTTCTTATTTTGCTCTATGTTGATGACATGATTATTACGGGCTCTGACTCTACTGCTATTGATGAGGTTAAACGGCATTTGTTTCACGAATTTGAGATGAAAGACTTGGGTCCTCTTCGGTATTTTCTTGGCATCGAAGTGGCATCTTCTTCTGACGGCTATCTCTTAACTCAAACTAAGTATGCCACTGATATTCTTCACCGTGCTCAACTTACTGATGACAAAGTTGTTGATACTCCTATTGAATTACATGCTAAGTTCTCTCCTTCTGATGGGGTACCTCTTGCTGATCCTACCGAGTATCGTGAGCTTGTTGGTTGTTTAGTTTATCTCACTGTTACTCGGCCCGATATTTCCTATGCTGTGCATGTCATCAGTCAGTTTGTATGTGCCCCTCGCTCTACGCATTGGGCTGCCTTGCTTCGCATTCTGCGCTATGTTCGTGGCACCATGTTTCAATGTCTACATCTCTCTTCTTCTTCTGCCTTGACTCTTATGGCTTACGCTGATGCTGATTGGGCTGGTGATCCTTCTGACCGCAAGTCTACCTCTGGCTATTGTGTGTTTTTGGGCGACTCACTTATTTCCTGGAAAAGCAAGAAGCAATCTGTTATTGCTCGTTCTACTGCGGAGGCCGAGTATCGTGCTATGGCCCATGCTACTTCCGAAGTTGTTTGGCTCCGTTGGCTTTTATCTGATATGGGTGTTTCTCTCTCCTCCCCTACGCCTCTTTATTGTGACAATAAAAGTGCTATTCAGATTGCCCATAATACGGTTTTCCACGAGCACACGAAGCATATCGAGATTGATTGTCACTTCATTCGCCACCATCTTCAGTCCGGCACTATCACCCTCCCATTTGTCTCCTCTTCTCTTCAATTGGCTGATTTCTTCACCAAGACGCACACCACAGCTCGCTTTCGCTTTCTCCTTGGCAAACTCTCGATGCTCTCCGGGCTCGCATCATGAGTTTGAGGGGGGGTGTGAATATATATTCCGTCATTTTATATCTAATTAAGGGTAGATTAGTCTATATCTAATTAAGGGTAGATTAGTCTTTATGTTATTAGGGTTTAATTGTTCTCTTTTTCTATTTAAGTACTCTTACGTTCATTGTAAATACATTCTTTTCTAATGGTATAATACGTTGTTCTCTCTCACCTTTGCAATCTATCAGTGTCATCCTATAATTATTGTTTAGTGGGTAAGCATTGGTTTACTATTTTTTGTCAACTGTCTTCCTACAAGTTTTTTAATTTTGAATCAAGTGTCTTTAGGCATGGGCAACTGGGTTGTTTCGTTTATTGAACTTTTTAATGTTCAATATAATTTGGGATATGCTTGTAATGATAAAGGACTAAGTGGTTTTCTATTTTAGGGGGCATGAATTGATGTGAAGGAAGTGTGGGTGAAAAATGATAATCAAATCACCGGGTTTGTGTCCCATTTGCATTCAAAATCCTACAAATCAAACCCTAATTGATGAAAAGAGCACATCCACGTGTCAAACTACTGGGGCCGTCCACCATCGCAGGTACTGGTCGATGAAAGAAGGCTAAGGAAAGCACCGTTTTGTAGGAAGTAGGTGGTTTTTTAACCTTTTCCTTAATTTTGTCTATTGTGTAAAAGTACGTGATCCTACCCAGCCATTGCTGCACTGTCCTTGGACATTGGGGAAAACCAACACTCATACTCGAAAATAAGGGCGTGAGAAGAAGTTACAACAATCTCAATTTGGGCTTCTGACATACGAAAATAACCAAGGAAAATGTTAAAATTTGGTCGATTTTAGCAAACTGGAGGAGGGTTGGACAATGCAAGATGGGAAAACGTGGCCAGGTAAATTGACAATGCTTGATAACAATAGAGGTACCATTTTTAGGTGAATGTAGTAGATAACGTGGGTAGGACCTTTCTTACAACTTTATTTTGTGGGATCTTGATTTGAACAAGTGAATATTTTGTGAGACACTGCAGAAGTAGAGATAGATAATGAGTAGCGTGCTACAATTGAAACGCTAAAAAAGAAGCATCGATCTCAAGAGGATCTGGACATGGAAAGTGAGGGAAATCAGAGACATGTTGCTGGTGCCTTATTGGCCATCTCAGGAAATACTGTAAGAGAATTTAGCCGTACTTATTGTTGTCCAGTCGAAGAGGTAAATTTTAACCAATGAAGCTTTATTCAAGCCATGTAAAAACGCTTATTGATTTCTAATGAATTATTCTGGTTTGATTAGGTTGTTCATCCGATTCATGACCAATGCTTCTACTTGACTTTGCAGCAGAAACGGAGACTGAAGGAGGAATTTGGTTAGTATTTACGAGTGCACCAATGTTTCGAGTTATACATTATGAACTTTAGTAGCGTTATCCTCATTGTAAAACTTTTCAGGGATAGAGCCATGGACTTTTGAAAAACATCTTGGGTAGGGGTGTTTATTTGCGCTGGTTGTCCGCATCAGGTACGAAATCTCAAAGTAAATCCTTCGTTAAAATTGATAGCTTGCAAAACCTAAGAGCGTACTACTGTTGTATTGAGCCTAACGTAATAATAATGTTTACAAGGAAAATTAATAAATAGATAATCCTGATTAAGCAAAAGGACTAACCCCTAACAGAAAACCCTAATTAACGCCTGATGCTTAAATTTCTACATTTTCGCTTCTTAGCATTTGATTTTCGATTCAAATGGCTTGTGGGATTTGTTGTAGAAGATTAATAAGATTATCTTTGATTCCATTGGCTACCATTTATGAGAATAATTTAATCAGAAATCTTGTTAACGCTTAGGACTTATATTTGTGGTGATGTATCCTTCTCACATCTTTTAGTTATTATCCTTTTTCAATTCTTCTTCTTCCTGTTTTGGGTGAACTTTTAGTTTTGATGCTTATACTTCAAGACATTTTCGTGTGGCAGCAATTTGATGGGAATGATGAAAGACCCAAGTACCTGCCCAATTGGTGGGATGAAGTTTTGATTTGGATCTGACGGGTGAGATTAGTCCTCAGTATGGCAATTCCCGCCCAATTTATTGATTCTATGGCTTTAGAAGTTGTTTAGATCTATGGTTTCATTTCTTGCAGCAATGGTTAGTGGCAGTCATATGGTGGATCGACGTAAAGAAGGCGAAGCAATCGTTGATTTGCAACCTCCAGATGGAAACTCTTGGCATTGGAACGGTGGGGTATTTAAGACAACCGCAGACACAGTGTCACCATTGAACGTCGACAGTGGAAGTATGCTTTCCCTATCAGCTTTCAAAACGTCCGACACATTTGGGGTTTTGTTGGTGAGTTATGTTCCTCCATGATTCTCAACTAAACTTCTCTAGATTTCCTTAGAAAAATGGGCAAGTCACTATGCGGTATTTAAGACGAGCTCCATTTCATACACAAATCTGGGTTTGAGCATCGTCCTTGAATTGTACAGAGGAAAATAATCCAACCGAGCAACAAAAGAAAAACTAACCTTGAAAATAAATACTAGGTGAGGAAAAAAAAATTCTACATGTAAACATATTTAGTTTTTTTTTTTTAATTTGTGATTTTGAATCAAATACTGCTATATTGAATTATGTTTGGTTGATTGATTTTCATTTAAATGGTGGCTTGGATATCACGGGTAAAAGTCTGGTTTATGGTATCTGTCTATTTATGTTGTTTGTATTCACAGTTAGAGCGAAGGGTATAGCATGAAATAGTTTGGGAAGCTAGAGATACTACTTTTGATCACTTCTCATAACTTTGTTGTGATTCTAATTTTTGTCGATGTATGATGGAATGCCTGTGTGGTCATCTTATGAGAAGTTCCTTTTGGAGGTATGATTCCTTGTTATTTTTGTTCCGTTCTAATGCAATACTCCTCCAATCATGATTTTTTCTCAATTATTTTCATAACGAAAAAATATTCATTTTCGTTTCAATTCTAAATGTTTTACAAATGTCGTTATATTATCTGGTTACGTCTTAAATGCTACTTTGTACTGAATAGGCTATTTTATGGAAGGTTTTAGTTGTTAACTGGTTGGTTGTTAGGTTGTCCAAGCTATGTAAATTTTCTTTGGTTTTTTTTCAAGTCAAGTCTCAATTAGATTGCTCATAAGTTGTTTGCCGACATGCATTAATTTGTGGTTTCAATAACTTATTGAATTGTTATGGTCATTATGTGCACTATATTTTTTTCCTCATATTCTTTAAATTGAATTCACCAATTAGATATGTAAAACTTCTGGATTTATTTTATTTGTTCAGTGAGTAATGGTTTGTGAATTCTATAATGGGTTTGGCAATTCCTTTCACCTTCGGTCAGTTCCTTATTTTGGATTTCTTTCTTTTAAAACAACAATTCCTTATGGAGATTGCAATTCATTGTTGTTTAATTGGTTCGATTGGGATTTCATGGTGGTGGATAAGGCTACTTTATGGAAGGCTCTAGTTGTTAGTGGGTCGGTTAGGTTATCCAATATGTTGATTTGCTTTGGTTTTTTGAAAGTCAAGTCTCAATGGGATTGCTCATAGGATGTTTGCGGACGTGTGTTAATTTGTACTTTTTATTACTTACTGAATTGTTAAGGTTATTCGGTTGTTAGGTTATCCAATATGTTGATTTGCTTTGGTTTTTTGAAAGTCAACTCTCAATGGGATTGCTCATAGGATGTTTGCGGACGTGTGTTAATTTGTACTTTTTATTACTTACTGAATTGTTAAGGTTATCATGTGCGCTATGTTTTTTGTCCTCATATTCTTTAAATCGAATTTACGAAACAGATATGTGAAGCTTATGGATTTATTTTATTCCTTCGGTGGGTAATGGGTTCTTAATTCTAGAATGGATTTGGCAACTCCTTTCATTTTTTGTCAATTTCTTTTTTTCGATTTCTTTCTTTTAAAACAATAATTCCTTATTGTAGATTGTACTTTTTTTTTGTTTAATTGGATTGATTGGGATTTCATGGCGGTGGAACAACCAAGTAGAACACATATTTATTAGGGGTGAAACAAAAAATCGAAGAATCGAAAAAACCAAAAAACATCGACCGGAATTTTTGGTCTCGGTCGGTCCAGTACTCCGTTCGGTCGGTTTCGGTTCTGGTCGTAAAAAATATTCGATTTTCGGTTCGGGATCGGTTATCTCGTATTCTGGCCGGACCGAACTGGAATTCATGTACAGGAATTGTTTGTTTTTTCCTGTTCATTACAATTCTTTTTCCAGGCGTGAATTAGATGACTTTGTGGTATTTAGGGTATGATGTTTGGCAAAAAAAATTTGTGGTGGTTCTCTGCATCTCTTTACTTTTTATTTCCTTGGGTGAGAGAATTGTGAACAGGAGACACATTTTTATGTTTTCTTGGATTTATTTTTGAAAATATCAAGACACAGCGTCACCATTGAACGTCGACAGTGGAAGTATGCTTTCTTCCAATCAACCTTCCCATCTTCTGACACATCAGGTGTTTTATTGGTGAGTTATGTTTCTCCATGATTCTCAAGTAAACTTCTTTAGATTTCCTTCAGGAAAAATGGGCTAGTCACCATGTGGTATTTTAGACAAGCTCCATTTCATACCCAAATTTGGGTTTGGTCATCTTCCTTGAGTTGTATAGAGGAAAATATTCCAACTGAGCAACAAAAAAAAACTAAGCTTGGTAATAAATATTAGCCAAGCAAAACAAAAATTATTCTACATGTAAGTATATTTATTATTATTATTTTTTTTTGAGGATTTTGAATCAAATACTGCTATATTGAATTTTGTTTAGTTGATTAATTTTTTTTAAATGGTGGCTTGGATTTCATAGGTAAAAGTCTAGCTTATGTTATCTGTCTGTTTCTGTTCATTGTATTTCATAGTTAGAGCGATGGGTATAGCTTGAAATTGTTTGGGAGCTATAGATAGTACTTTTGATAACTTCTTATAACTTTGTTGTGATTCCAATTTTTTTCGAGGTATGATGGAATGCCTGTGTGGTCATCTTATCAGAAGTTCCTTTTGGAGGTATGATTCCTTGTTCTTTTTATTCCGCTCTAATGCAGTACTCTGCCAATCGTGATTGCTTCTTAATTATTTTCATAACAACAAAAATCTTCATTTTCGTTTTGATCCTAAATGTTTTACAAATGTCTATATAGTATTTGGTTATGTCTTAAATGCTACTTTGTACTGAATATGCTACTTTATGGAAGGTTTCAGTTTTTAACTGGCCGGTTGTTAGGTTACCTAAATTTGCTTTGGTTTCTCGAAAGTCAAGTCTCTTCAATTACTTATTGATATGTTAAGGTTATTATGTGTACTATGTTTTTTTCTCATATTCTTCGATATGAATTGACCAATGAGATATGTAAAGCTTATGGATTTATTTTATTTCTCCAGTGAGTAATGGGCTCTAAATTCTAGAATGGGTTTGCCAATTCCTTTCACCTTCTGTCAATTCCTTATTTTGGATTTCTTTCTTTTAAAACAACAATTCCTTATGGAGATTGCATTTCATTATTGTTTAATTGGTTTGATTGGGATTTCTTGGTGGTGGATAAGGCTACATTATGGAAGGCTCCAGTTGTTAATGTGTGGGTGGTTAGGTTATCCAATTCTGTTGATTTGCCTTGGTTTTCCGAAAGTGAAGCCTCAATTAGATTGCTCATAAGATGTTTGCCGACTTGTGTTAATTTGTGGTCTTAATTACTTACTGAATTGTTAAGGTTACTATGTGCGCTATGATTTTTTTCCTCATATTCTTTAAATTAAATTGACCAATCAGATAGGTAAAGCTTATGGATTTATTTTATTCCTTGAGTGGGTAATGGGTTCTAAATTCTAGAATGGATTTGGCAATTCCTTTCATTTTTTGTCAATTTCTTTTTTTGGATTTCTTTCCTTTAAAACAGGAATTCCTTATTTTATATTGGATTTCATTTTGTTTAATTGGACTAATTGGGATTTCATGGCCGTGGAACGACCAAGTAGAACTCATTTATGGTAACAATGAAAAAGTGTAATTGTTGTTTTATTTATTTTATTTGACTGGTTGCCTTAAATGCTAGATAAATGTTTCGGCTCAGTTTCAGACTTCAAAGTAATGTGGTTGTGGTCATTTGAGTGAATGATCATCGGCTTTCCCTATCCGCCGCACGTACCTATTTTTGGGAGACTGTGGAAGAGGGGGAGAACTTCATTCATTAAAAGAGGAACAATGAAATTGGATTTGCAATAAGAAGACCATAATAGACAAACAATTTCCGGAACTAGCTTTGTATCTATGTGGGTAGCCTTCTAGTTGATTCTCTAGTCTTACTACTTGAACAAAATAAGTGTGGCTGATTCTTGATTAAGAAATCACTATTCACTAATCATTCCTTGATGAACTGTCAAAGGTTGGTATCACCTCCATTGTTGACTCGTAAATTTTTATATCTTTCTTAATGGAAATGGAAAACAACTTGGGAGATATTTTTTTACTTGCAGTTGTGACGTCTAGGACTCGAGATTTTCTAAAGGCCATAGCTAAGGTGCGATTCTCTCTCTCTTTGTTTTTTTATAAGCAATAATAACTCTCTCTATATGTATTCTGTGGAACAAGGTGTTTAGTTAATGAAACATTGTGAAATGGATTTGCTCTAAAAGCCAAATTGGTTTCTAGGTTGTCTATAGATAATGATTTTATGAAGGGAAAGACACGATAGAAACTAAAGAAATAAATTTAGCTTTTGTGATTAATTTTCTTCTAATCATTTCGTCTTTCCATTACTTGCATAAAACCCTCAACATAATTCATGATCCAATCATAACCCGAATCTATTGGACGAAAGGTGTAGGTGATTGTTGTGGCTTAATTGCCGTGGCTTATGGCTTATGGCTTATGGCTTATGGCTTATGGCTTCTGCTTTAATCATAATGTAGGAAGCTATGTAATTTGCTCCAAAGCTTCTGCTTTATGCCTATGGACCAAAAAACTCTCAAATTAAATAGAGGATTTTTTTAGGATCTCCATTTTGATGCTTTACATTTCTGCATTTCATGATCATCTTTTACGACAAGTTCAATTGCAACAGAAGGTTGTTTCACAAAATATATAAATAAAAATTTGATACATTGACATGTAGTCTCTTGAGTCAACTTGAATATGTAAAACAAATAAATGCCTTTTCGTTGTTATTTTGATGTCTACTATCCTATTTAGGGAAGGGAAATCCAGCTGCTAGCTCAATTGAGATTTAATTGTGATCTATAGTTTTCAATTAACTGACCAACTCTTAAAGCAAGTTTTCTACTTTTTATATAGTTACTCCAGTCGTGTGATGTTTTTTACGGGATGTGAATTTCAGTTCTTGGCATTAAATGTCTCTTTCATTTTCATTTTCCATCTCTCTTTGGATGAACCTTTGTCTTCCGTGGGAAACATCGCCTCAAAACCACAACGGCTTCAAGTATCGGCAACCTTCAACAACAATCAAGTATCGGCGACCTCCAACCACAAGGCAGAGGTAAAAAAAAAAAATCTCTTTCCGTACTGATGTTAGATTTTGATACCCCGGTTTGTATTTTTTTCGTAATTTTGATACTCCGATTTCTATCGGGTTTCATTACCCAAGGGAATGTTTAGGGGTTAATTCATTCTTAAAGCAATCTTTGTGAGAAATCATGTTAAAGGTTTACGGGTTCTACCCAAAACGATTTAAGGGTTAGAGAGAACTCTTAAGCCGAACACGCACACAGACAACTTTGATGCATTTGATTGGCAGTCATGGTATGAAGTATAATACTCCATCAGCTGCTTACTAACTGTTTGATAAAAAGCCTCAATTAATGTTAAATGGGGATTAGTCTAAGCATCAAAGTCCTTCGGTGGTACTGTTGTATCTATTTCTTTTCTAATTCTATATCATCAATTAACATTAAATAAGCGCTGTTGGATATGGGATTATGACTATGGGAAAGTTTGGAAAGTGTGCCTCAGTTTAGCTGCTTTGTTTTATTTGTTGTAAGGTCCGTGGTCCTCATTTTTTCCTTCAAATTTAGTTTGATAGTTATTGGGGGTACAGTTGGCTTTTCTTTTTCTATTTTTCTTTCTTTTGTTTGGTTTGTTGTTGGGGGAGCCATATAACTATTCTAATAGTTTGTTTGGATAGTTGACTGTAACTTTAGAGTAATAGTTAACATTTTTATTTTACTAGAATTGCAATGACTTATACCTATTCTTATAGTTTGTATGTGACTTAACGTAAACTATAAACTTAATTAGAATATTTGCATTATGCTTGATTAGTCTCTCTGATTTTTGTAAAGTAATGCTCTTTTTCTATTCAAAACCTGGACATAGCAGAACAAATAAATTTATATTGTTTTATTGCGTTTTTGTGTTTTTTTAGGAGTGAGATCTATATGAGTCTACAATTACGGTGATCACCTGAGTTTCAAAAATGGTATCTGAAGTACGCCATTGCCCTTCTTTTTGTCCCGTTGTATTGCGATAAGCCTATAACTCGTATAGCTACCTATTTCTCTAGATTGTAGGCTTTTACGAAGGGATTTCATGACCTAATCTTTTAGGTATCTATTTATCAATTCAATTTTAAAGCATTTGAGACTCGTTTGTGGTTTCCTCATGTCAGTATTGTGTTACTTTATCCTATTTTGGTTTTTGATTTCTGTTTTGATTTACAGGATGGATCCTTTAGTTCAATGAAAAGGTGGTCCTTCAATGAAAATGCATTTTTTTGACCTTCAGTTCATTGAAACGATAATCTTTCTGTATTGGTTTCCGATTTAGGATTTCAAATCTGTTTTGAATTGAATTTCATTTTCAAATCCTAATGTGCTAAGAGATATATCATGAACACTACACCTTTTGTTTTTACAATGATCGCAGGATATTTTTTTGTCTACAAAAATAAAACTGATAGAAAGATCCACTCTGTCGAAGGTATCTTCCAAAGGGGGGGAGAAAATGGCCAAATTAGTGGTAATGATGGGGGGCAGTTGTTGAGTGTTGTCTTATTGTGCAATTGTTGTCCCATGAAATGGCCAAAATTAGATTGCAAGTGATTACTGCGAATTTGATTACATTTTTTTGTTCGCATAATGGAGGAGAACTGTTGGCAATATATTGGACTGTGTGACTGTGAATGAATGTTAGGTGCTTCCCTCCTACTGGAAGACAGAATTCCGTCCTCAGTCCTACAGAGAGAGGGGATGGATAGACGAATAAGTGTGGTAGGCACGAGCAGTAGTGTGCTCAATACGTTGGGGATTTTTTTTTATCGAATGTTGGAGTTATTTGGTCATTTCCATAAAATCCCCAACAGACTTATTTGGTCAGTTCCCTTTGTTTTGTTCTGTACCGCATGTGGTTGCAATGGTTAGGGTAATATCTAGCTTATTGAGTGTGGGTGTACGGTAGTTACATTGATTTTCTGGGGGCATGGGTATTAGCTCGGTTTGATACGTTTAGGTGATTATTACTCCTCCTCTGAAAACTTCAGCTAATTACTAAGACTGAAATATTAAAGACACGGAACTAATGTGCTAATCGTAACACAAGGGGCCCGAACGAAGAAATATTAAACACGGACCCGGGGGAAGTTTTGCTTTGAAGAACTCTTGATTTTAGATTTTGTTGGCAAGATTGTGTTAGTTGAAGCATTCTTTGGTCTTAGAAGTAAAAGACTTTCATGAGGCATGTAGATCGAGCCAAATGATGGGGTTTGTGAACTCTTTTGGTTACACTACAACAAATTCATGCTATGCCTCGCAACTTAGTATATCGGCAAATGTATATTTGCGTAGGCAATGGGTTTTGCCGATGGAAGACTTTACGTCAGCATCTTGTCGCTAGATGCATGCCGCTAATAAGATTTGCCAATGCAAACTCCCTTCGTTGGCAAAAGACAGTATTTTTGCCAATGAAAAATATTGTGTCGGTATCTTGTCGCCATAGGCAGGTCGCTAAAGAGATTTGCCAATGCAACTCCATTCGTCGGCAAAAGACAGTAGTTTTGCCAATGGAATACCTTGCGTCAGCACCTTGTTGCCAGATGCATGCCGCTAATGAGATTTGTCAATGCAACATGATGTTTTGCCGCCAAAAGTAACTTGCAGAGATTTGTTTGGCGACTATTTTTGTCTGTCGACAAGAGTTTAAACAAAAAATATATTGTTATTAAAATTGTATTTTCTCAATTACCTGATAACATCCATTTATCCATTCATAACTATCATTAACATGAAAATGCATTTATCCTATCCAAACTCATTCAAAAGATCATTGAAACCAAACGATGTGTTCATTAATATATATCACAATCCACATATAAAGTATCCCCAATTTGTCCAAATGTTCAAAATACAGTAAAAAACTCACTCCACTAATAATGCATCCGAAAACTAATCTTGATGTCCAATGCATCTAAATTTTGTTAAAAGTAATGGACAACCATAGTTATATTAGAAGTAATACCAAAAAGCTCTTTTCAAACTATATCCAAGCCAATTTTTGTATTTGGGACTCCTTGAGATTATGTACCATAGGTGCTCCTGCGAATCTCATATTCCTTCAAGTAGCCCAATCTCTTCCCAAACCCATCAACGCAAATTAGTTATTCTGAACGAGGATTTGTAATATCGGATTGCGACTGTTCCTCAATTCTTTCCACAATCTCATCCTACATCAACATACATATAGAGAAAACATGACATTATTAAGAAAAGTAGCAAACATGTAACACTCTACCGATCTTAACATATATGAGTATGCATTTTGTTGGATACTTATTCACAAGAAATATTCGTAGAAAGGAATTCATACAATTTTGTAGAGAGGAAGACTTACCGTCTCAATCAAACGTATCATTAGTTTGTAGAACATAAAATTCAGGTGATTGCAGCTGATGTAACTAGAAACTCAATAAGTTGTCCTCATAATAGCATATGTTTTTTTCTAGGAGGAATTACAATAAAAATGGCAACTTTCCCCCGAAACCAAAGTAAACATTGTATCCCAGTCAATCGGGATTGGCTACATGTATCATTTTCCTCCATTCTTTATTAGTTTCTCAAGGGGAATATCACAAATTTACCTGTGCTTGTCTCGATGACGTTTCGAGAGATATCGAAATCATAACGTAGGAGCCAAGACTTCATATTCACTGTGTGAAACAAGGAAAAAAAAAGATGAGCAACTTACTTGAAAAAAGTAACAACCCAAACAAAACTTAGAAAATGCAATATACTTTTCCCGTCACAACATTATCACACAAAACAAAAAAAAGATCTCGATCAACATGACATCAAATAATTATATATGTCAAGCATATTATACACCCCCTCCCACATGCCTCGCCCAATTACCCAATACAATGTTTTTAAAAATGAAAGTAATTTTCTCCTACTTTGCCTTCTCCTTCACTGACTCTACACCCATCACAATAAAAAAACAGGTGAGAGACACTTTTAGAGGAAATGAGATGATTGAAACTAACTTAGAATGCTTGTATAGGCTCCAATTAATGGCATTCATTATATAATCTAAAACCGTGCTCACGAGTCTAAATTTAGAATTTTTAATAAGAGGAACAAAGTGAAATCGAAAAGCAATTTGTAGACAAATCACAGTATCAAACCTTAAAAAACACGGTAGCCTGGGTTGGACCATTAGCCTATATACAGATTTGCTTCATGCCAAGGAACATGATCTAAACAAAAGGAAACAGAGATGAAACAAGGTAGTGAGTACACAAAGAAGAAACATGGATCAAACTTACCAAGCGCCTAGCGAATATGTAAAATATGTTCTATAAACCTAATTCAACATCAAAAGTGGAACACTAAATCACAAAAAAAAAAAAAAAAAGAGATGATCATACCGGGAAATGGCATAAATCGATTGCAAAAATATGATGGACTTTGAAATCGCACAAGAATACGCGTTTCTAACCAATCAAAGAAAAAGGAGGTTTTTTTTATTCCTTCTCTTACGGTGATACAAACGCATACACAATAATGCTAAAGTCCAAGTTAAAAATTAACCAATGAAAGTGTATGCTTTTGTATCACTGTAAGAGAAGGAATAAACTTCATTTTAGAAAAATGGAGATGGCATATTACTTTTATTGTGTAAATGCTCCAAGGCTCCAACCTTCTGCTTCAAAACGGAGATGGCATATTACCTTTTCTATTTCGGATTACTGATAAGCAAAATAAAAACTATACAGCAGTTTTGAACTTTCCCAAAGTAAGAAAAAAAATCCCTACATACAAACCTCATCAGATTAGAGGAAGAACAGAAAAGAAATCTTCGAATGCAATATCGAAGGAAGATGTCCTAAACCGTAAGATACATACATTTCAACACTATACAAACATCAATAAACAGCAAGAACATTAAATCAACTCGGAACACAGAACATAAACAAATACGAATCAGGAGATAGGGAAATCAACCACTCCGAAGTGTTAAGCCTACCTCGGAATTCGTGAAGCCAGGGCACATCAAGGATCGTTGAATGATCGATTCGGGTTGACGAAGGAAGCGTCGGATCTCAGAATCTTCTGGAAGAGGGGGATGCTTGATCTGAAACGCCCAGCCATTGCAATTCCCAGAACCCGAACTTCTTCCTAGCACTCGGAGTCGGAGCGAGGGCGGGTGGGCGAGAGATGCAGATGACCATTGCTACACTATTAAGGGCCGATTGTATGTTAGGGCTCTTTTTGTGTGCTCATTTTCAACTTTTTAAAAAGTCAAAGAAATCAAAATTGTTAACACATGTTTTTAGTTTTATAAAATGGCATAAACTCTTGTGTGGTATTGTGAAATTCTTTTGATTAGAACTTTAAGAAATTATGAAAGGCAAAACAATGATATAAATTAATCTATGCTCGTTCTTTGGGGATTTGGGATTTTTAAAACATGTTTTGAACTTGTTAAAGGTAATACAAAGAAGGGTAAGATAATGGAGGAGAAATCCTACAAAATGTATCCTTTTAGGTTCACTAAATTGAAAATGAGAACAATAAAATATTTTTCTTTGAGCAAATATTTTTCCTGCGAAAAAGAAAGCAACGTAGTTCAATACTACACCACCCGATCACTACCTAAGTTTTGTTTTGGCGATTAACATCATCTATGTTCTACACATTAGGAGTACATTATTCATACGAATAATAAAGTTAGTCCTTGAACGTGCATATAGAATTCAAAGGTCATTACCAATTCATTTTTTACAATGATTGATCTGAAAATATATTTTTTTCGACAACTATCTTATCGCTAAAAGTATATTTTTCAGCAATACAAATCGCATTGCCAAATAGAAGTCTTTTCGGCAATAACATTTCTCATCGCCGAAAGTATACTTTTCGGCATTAACATGTCTCATCGCTAAAAGTATATTTTTTGGCAATGCAAATCGAATCGCCAAATGTGAAGTCTATTCCGCGACAATATTTTTCATCGTTGAAAGTATACTTTTCGGTGACAACATTTCTCATCGCTAAAAGTATACTTTCGGTGATGCAAAAATTTCGTCGTAAAATGTGAAGACTTTTTTGCGATAATATTTCTCATTGCCAAAAGTATTGTCGCCAAAATAAATTATTTTTTGGCGATGCAAATTGTGTCACCAAATATGAAGACTTTTTTGCGATAATATTTCTCATCGCTGAAAGTATTGTCACCAAAATAAATTATTTTTCGGCGATGCAATTGGCGTCGCCAAATGTAAATACTTTTTAGCGACAATTTTTCTCATCGCCAAAATATAGCAAAATCAGTCGCCAAAAATTGTCCCACAAGTCTATTAGGGCTAATGATTAGCGACAAGAATTCCCGATGAGTTTGTCAAAGTGTGTCGCCAATACATACTCAACGGCGATGTGTTTTTTGGTCTGTCGCTATTTTGGTCGCCGTTTCTCCAATTTGTTGTAGTGTTAAATCCTTTTTTTGGTTTTATGATCTAATATTGCTGTTTATTTTTTTGTGAAACGTTCATGTGTGTTCGAGTTTGCTAACACGCAACAGGATGTGTACAACATTGGCCTTGGGTCTGGTGTTTGCCCTTTTTACTGTTGCATAAACGGTTGCCGCGTGAAATTTTACTTAGTGCACTTAATTAGTGTTATGTATTTTGACATTTTATTTTGTGTCTAATCTGTATTGTTTTTTCTCAATTACTATATTGGATAGGGACTAAATTGTGCATACTTTGGACTTCTTTGACTAGATTGTGTTTGGTATTCAAGTTTGCATGGAGTTATTAAAATTGTAAATTTAAAACCCTTTGCGACATAAGTTGCACTGCATTATTTTTTTATGTCAATTTTTGACTTCTAAACTCGTGGGCCACTTCCCTGGTTTTGTGTGACCATATATTAATGTCAAACTAAAATTCTCATATTTTCAAATTAGTGTGTGTTGTAGTGAATGGTGCTTTAGAAGTTCATGATTGGATGAAAAGTTTGGAGAATGTGTTTTATTATTTTATTTTTTGTCGTACAACTTCTGTTGTCTCCTCAGAGTGCGAGTTTTTTCTTTGTGATTTCACCTTTTACACGATCGATAGTAAATGTCCATTGTGTGTCATGGTATAATTATTGTTCAATGGGCAAGCATTGGTTTACCATTTTGTGCCAATTGCCTTCCTACAAGTTTTTTTAATTTTCAATCATGTGCGTTTAGGCGCATGCAACTGAGTTGTTCCGGTTATTCGATTCTTTAATGTTCAACATAATGTTTGATTTGCTTTTATTGATAAAGGACTGAGTGGTCTTTTATTTTAGGGGCATGAAGTGATGAGAAGGAAGTGGGTGATTTTTGATAGAATTGCTATTGGGGGCGGTGCGGTTCTAAATGTCAATTCCTTAAAATCAATTTTTGCTCTTTGGAAAGGTAAAATCTCCTTCTAACGTATAGAAAAAGAGGTGACTTTAATTTAGTAGTAGTGCTGAGTTCTATTGTGCTGTTAAAGTGTCAACTATGTTACTGATCTATTTAAAAACATGCAAGCTATGGGAACAGAAAATTGTTATTGTGTAATCATCCTATTGTTGTTCTTTGTTAGGGCTATTATTGCTAGATTAGTGAGGATTCTAATGGACATAAAGGGTGCTATCAAAATTATGTGCAGATGGTGGCTTCATGTGATTGTTTATCCTATATCTGGATTTTCATTGCAATTTCTTGATATGAGAGCAACTAGGTTGGGGTAAAATCTGGAAAGCATTGGGTGGCACGGTAGGACTAGAAATTCTTGTGTTTTTGTTTATTTTGAGTTGTACTATGGATCTCCTCCAACCTAAGTTTTGATTTATCTAAATGCATTTGGGTTGGGAATTGGAATTTGGAAAGCCATGGTTGACGTTGTAGTCTTGCGATCTGCTTTATTTTTGTTTGTCTTTTTTTTTTTCCTGGTTAAATTTTAACGTGGTATTCCTTCAACCTAGCTTTTTGTTTATAGCAATAGTTGAAATGGCTTCGTTAATGATAAATTGTTTAGGTGCATTCTTCTTGGATCTTTGTTTATAAATTATTTGGTAGTCATTGGGTACGATGATCACTTAGATACATGTGTGTACTTATTACGAAAGTCTAAGGGAGAGAACGATGAGTACAGAAAGGCTATCAATATGTTTTCTCTTGGGACTAGACTGAGAAGACTGTTGGAGGTATCTAATTGCTTCATTAGCCTGTGCTTGGTATGTTAATTTTATTTTTGTTGCGGGAGTAAAAGATGTTATTAACTTTCGAAAAGCGAAAAGAATAACGTAGGATTGTTATTGGAAATCATTATAATTGAGCTAACCTTCATCCCATGGCGATGCCTTATATTATTTGAGTTTGCTTAAGTACACTATGGAAACGGTTCTGACCAAAGCTGACTTTCTTCCTGAATTATAGCCTCTTCCGGATCTCACTATTTTTTTGTTGGCTTAATCTTTTTAGTTTTTTTTTAATTATACTTAAGGTATGTCCAATGAATCAAGTTTCTGTAATAGTTGATATCAAAATGTCGAACTCATCAAGCTTCCTTAGTATTCTTTATTTAAATGCCCAATGATCAAGTTTCTTAAATAGTGTATATTTAATGTTGAAAAGTGTTCAGCGCTTATTTGTGTAATCAGATGTGGCTAATTAATGCATTATTGGGCACTCTACTGCGTAGCTAAGGCTTTAACGTGTTTGGGCACTCGGCCACATGCCAACTTTCTCCTCTTCGATATACTCAAGAGGTTTTGGAATATAAGTTCTTTTCATGGAATTGAGTGCAAGTTTTTGTAGTACCAACGTGAGTAGTTTCAATTATTATCTGCTTCGCTACAAATGGATTTTGTTTTGCTTAAGTTCTTTACCCTCAATCTCATATTCTGTTTAATTCGTGCAATCATTGGATTCATACATGATTTTTGATGACTGAGATATGGGTTCTAGGCTTTCAACCTAGGGCTCATAAGGGGGCTATTCAAGATTTATCATTGGATTGACGCACTTTCAAAGTTAATGGACAGATCAGGTGATGACTCCTCTCTCCCTCAAATTTACACATTTCCTGATTATACTTTTTCCCCTAAATGCAGAGCGATCTCTATCTTTATGTCCATTACCTCCTCTCACGGCTTCAGTGATAATCAAACCACCGGGTTTGTCTCCCTTGCCTTCAAAATCCTACAAATCAAACCCTAATCGATGAAAAGAGCAGGTTCACATATCAAACCATTGGGCCCGTCCACCACCACTGGTACTGATTGATGAAGCAAGGGTAAGGAAAGTGCATTTAGTAAAGCACCGATACTGATCGATAAATAGTTGTCTAGGTATGGAAAGTGCCTTTCACAATCAAGCACCCATGACTTTTTGACGTTTGAGTTTTCCTCTATGCAGGGCCTTAGCTTTAATCGAAAGGTCAAGGTATATGATTTTCTATTCTTGATTTTCTAGGTATGGAAAGCGCATTGAGTTTTCTATTCTTTCACATACTTTTTGGTGTCTGGTGCATTGAGCTTTCTATTCTCAACATGTGTGTTCATAAATGTGTATACTCGTAGTCCATTTGACAAGCTGGAAGGCACAACACATGTTGAACTCCTTTGTATATAGGGCTCTTTCAGCTGATCACTAATTGTTTGGTAAAAGCCTCAATGAAAAAATCTATTTTGATCCATAGTTGTAGATGATTAACGTTGATAGAGGTTTAGTCTAAGCATCTAAGTCCTTGAATGTATACTATTGTGTCTATTGCCTTTATAATTTTATCTATATGAGAAAACACCTAACTCTTTTAAAAAAAATGTACACTCACAAAATAACTTTTTACAACATTGAATGGCTAAGATTCATTGCAAAATTTGGTGCAAAGGTTAGAATTACGTCTTCCATACTAATTTTCGCTCTGAAAAATGTCAAATCCACAGCCAAGTGTGAAGGGCCATTGGATATAAATCCAATAAAAAATTGAAGGGACGTTGGATTCAATCTAAATTTGCGCCACTGTAACTAACGACTACTACCACTATCTTTGCATCTCTTTCCAATTCAAAAGAAAGTATTTTCTCTACAATTTTGGTTATCAAATTTGAAACCCACACAACTTACTACCTATCGTATCCTCTCTCTAACAAGTCTGAAATCATCAAATCTGTGGCCACTTGCAGCCGTATATAGTTTACTATTAGTATTTTTATCTTCAAATCTAGGAATCTTGTTTTGGCTACTTCGTTTGTCTATGTATATATCGAATGGTTAAACTAGTTGCTCTTATGCCCTTACCACTTCATTTGATCTTTATTTTTCTTTAGGTTGGCTAACCATGAACCAAACCGGTTAGTTGTTCTCTGGACTGTACGAAGGATTTAATGCCTGATGGTCCAATTTTCTACATCTTCACTTCTTAGCATTTGATTTTCGATTCAAATGGCTTATGGGATTTGTTGTAGAAGATTAATCAGAAAATCTTTGATTCTATTGGCTGCCATTTATGAGAGTAATTTAATCAGAAATCTTCTTCAATGCCAAGGACTCATATTTGTGGTGATTTATCTTTCTCGCATCGTTTAGTTATGATCTTTTGTCAATTCTTCTTCTTCCTCTTTTGGATGAACTTTTAGTTCTGATGCTTGTACTTGAAGATGTTTTCGTGTGGCAGCTATTTGAGGGGAAAGATGGCAGACCCAAGTACCTGCGATGAAGGGTTATACTCCCCCATTCCCATAGAACTGGTTGGAAAGTGTGCCACTTGGTTTCGTTGGTGAAAAGTTATGAGACTAAAGGTTCTTCTTATAGTAAAAATGCAACTCTTTAATACCATATTCTTTTATCTATACTGCAATGTAGCGGAAGTATTAGACTTCTTGCTATCGTTGAATGATCATTAGCACATGAGTTTGGTAAATTTGTTTGGTCTTTTTGGTTAGAATTAAATTTCTTTATGCATTGGTTTTGCTATATATAATAATTATGTGAAGTGAGCAAATTTATGTAGAGTTTTTTTTTATTGGTGGTTAGTTTATTACTTAGTTTTAATGGCCCTTTGAAGAAAGTATGTGCGCTAATCGGTATTAATGGAAGTATAAAATCGTACGTTAGTATGTTGGATATGGATTAAAATGTGCATAAATTAGATTTCTTTAACTAGATTGTCTTTGGTATTTAAGTTTGCAAGTAATTGTTAAAACTACAACTCTGAAACGGTTTGCGACATAAGTTGCAATGCATTCTTTTTTCTTTTTTCTTTTTGTTTCTCAATTTCAGACTTTTAAACTCATTGGCCACCTCTCTGGTTTTGTTTGACTATAAATTAATGTCTGACAAAAATCTCATCTTCTCAAATTAGTGTGTGTTGTAGTGAATGATGATTTAGAGCCTCATTATTTAAGTCATAGATTGGATGACAAGTTTGGAGAATGTGATTCATTATTTTATTTTTTGTTGTACGACTTAGGTTGTCTCCTCAGAGTGCGAGTTTTTTCTTTCTGATGAGTATAGCTTCAGGCTTCGATATGGTGTTTTCCCTTTTTGCTATATCGTAAACGGTTACCGTGTAAAATTTCCCTTCGTGCACTTAATTCATGTTCCGTATTTTTACATTTTATTTTTTCTAAGTTGCGTTGTCATTTTCTCAATTACTATATTGGACAGACTAAATTGTGTTTACTTTGGATTTGTTTAACTGCATTGTGTTTGGTATTCAAGTTTGCATGCAGTTATTAAAATTATAACTTCGAAACCCTTTGCGACATAAGTTGCACTACATTCTTCTTTTTGTCTATTTTTGACTTTTAAACATTTAGGCCACTTCCCTGGGTTTGTGTAATTATAAACTAATGTGTAACTAAGATCTCGTCTTTTGAAATTAGTGTTTATTGTAGTGAATGGTGATTTAGAACTTTATTATCTAAGTCATAGTTTGGAGAATGTGATTTATTATTTTATATTTTGTTGTACGACTTCGGTTGTGTCCTCAGAGTGTGAGTTTTTTCTTTGTGATTTCACCTTTTGCAGGATTGATAGCAAGAAATAATGTCTACTATGTGTCCTCTTATAATTATTGTTCAACGGGAAAGTATTGGTTTACTATTTTTTGCCAATTGCCCTTCCTACAAGTTTTTTAATTTTCAATAAGGGCTTTCAGGCATGGCAAATGGGTCGTTTTGGTTATTGAACTCTTTAATCTTCTGTATAATTTTGGATTTTCTTCTGTGAATAAACGACTAAGTGGTTTTCTATATTTTGGGGCATCAAGTGATGAGAAGGAAGTGCAGGTGATTTTTGACAGAATTTCTATTGGGCGTTGCGGTTCTAACCGTGGATTCCTAAATCCATTTTTGTTCCTTGGAAAGATGAAAACTCTTCTCCTCCGTATAGAAAAAGAGGTGACTTTAATTTAGCTACAGGGTTGAGTTCTATTGTCGTTTTAAAGTGCCAACTATGTCACTCATCTATTTAGACAAATGCAAGCTGTGGGAAGCGAAAATTGTAAATGTGTAATGATCCTATTGTTGTGCTTTTTTTCAAGGCTATTATCGCTACATAAGCGAGGATGCTATTGGACACAAAGGGTGCTATAGAAAATATGTGCTCATGGTGGCTTCAGGTTAGTGTCTATACTATGTATGGATTTACATTGCAATTTCTTGATATGAGGGCAACTGGGTTAGGGATTAAAATCTGGACAGCCTTGGTGGGTATGGTAGGACTACAAATTCTTGTGTGTGTGTTTATTTTGAGTTGTAATATGGATCTCCTCCAACCTAGGTTTCTATTATCTAAATGCACCTAGGTTGGGAATTGGAATTTGTGTAGCCATGGTTGGCGTAATAGTCATACAAACTGCTTTGGTTTTGTTTGTTTTTTAAATTTTATCGTGGTAGTCCTTCGACCTAAGGTTTTGGTTATTGCAGTAGCTGAAATGGATTTGATAAAGACAAATTTGGGAAGGAATGTTAGGCACATGTGTTTAGTGCAATATGTGGTTGGTTTTGGAAAGGCATTCTTTACTTGACTTGGGAAGGATATGTTAATTGGGAACCATATCGGATTTTTGTAGCGTTAATTTTTTGGACCTAAGAACTATGAACGCCAACTTTTTTTTTGTTACTGGCTTGTTTGGACCGAAGGAATTTATTCTTTAAGCAATCATTGTAAGCAATCTTGCTAAAGGTTTACCTGTTCTTCAAAAAACGTTTTAAGGGTTACAGAAAACTCTTAAGTATAGTTGAAGACTCATACAGACAACTTTGATACATTTGATTGGCAGTAATGGTAAGAAGTATAGTACTCCATCAGCTGATCACTAATTGTCTGATAAAAAGCCCTGGTTAATGTTAAATGAGGATTAGTCTAAGCATCAAAGTCCTTAAGTGGGTACTGTTGTATGTATTGTTTTCTAATTCTATATCATCAATTAACATTAAATTAGTGCTATTGGATATGGGATTATGTAAGGACCCGAAAAATTTGAATTTTTAAAAATAATTATTTGAAAATTTATTCGCCTTTTAATAAATTATTCTCGGAATATGTGTTTGATTTATTTTATATAATTCGAAACTTTTAATAGTGGGGTTTGGACCTGAGGCTTTTATTTCTTAAGCACGCGTACATGAAAACATTGAGCTTTGTTTGGGGACCGATTATGGGGGTTTAAAAATCAGATTTTGGCTTGGGGAAGGGGGGAGAAGCCCCATTTCCATAACCCTCTCTCTCTCTCTCTCTAACTTAGAGCTCTCCCTTCTCTCTACCATATCTCATGTGGTTGTGCTTCATTTTCGAATTCCTTCAAGATAGTGCGGGATGGCATCGTGGTTTACAAGTATTCGAGACTTGATCGTTGATTAGAAGCTCGGAGGAGAGGATTTGGAAGCTAGGGCTTGTGTTCTTCATCAAATCCGTCAATCTGAAGCTTGAGGTAGGGATTTCTACCTTGTATTATGTGTATGTGATGTGTTTTGGTGTATATTTCGTGGTTATTTTGTTGCCTTTGAGTGATTTGGAGAAATGGCGAAATCTGCAAATCGTGCAGATTTCTGCAGATCGCATCAGGGCGTCCGGACGGAGACCATGGGCGTCCGGACGGCTGGCCCAGGAAATAGGACAGAGAGTAAGTGGTTTGGGCGTCCGGATGGCGACCGGACGGGACCGGGCAGATATGCTATTTTCTCGTTTGACTATATTTCTGTTTCATATTATGCCCTAAACCATCTTTAATTGGTAGTTTAACGTGATCGTGGACCGTTGGTATCTTGTTATGCATAATTGATATAATCTGAACGTGGTGTGGATCCGCTTGACTATACATATGTTGTTCGTGAATGATATAAGTGCAATACTAGCCTCCATCGGGAGTGGTGCTAGGAAAACTAAGAGACTAGCTCTCATTCGGGAATGTGCTAGGAAATGCCATGAATTGGCTTGGCTAGCCTCCTTTCGGAGATGTGCTAGGATACATGTATGACCATTGTTTGGCACGACTTGATGCATTGTCTAGCCTCCGTTGGGAGAAGTGCTAGGGTATAGCCTATCTTGACCTTGTGTGATGGTGTTCGATTGACATTGGATGTGGATGCCGAGTTAATTGCAAGGTGTTGTTGTGTGTATTGGCAAACCGTGATTATGATTCGTGTTGTAGTGCATGACTTATGAAAGTATTACATTGCTATACTATGCTCATCTGTGCATGCCATGCACCTCACACGCACATAATCTTGGCATAGATTTTCCCACTGAGCTCGTAGTTCAATCGCTTGTACATCACGTCAAGTTTATGGGTTTGGGCTAGTTGTGCATGATTAGAGAGTGTCGAAGGACATTTGTTCGGTATAACTTTTGATTTGAAGAAATTATATAACGGACCATGAGGGATTGGAAGAATTCAATAACATCTTGAGGATGGTTGGGCTGAGTTGGGAGTCGGGTAAGGACGATGTTTTGACCTACGAGATGAAAGTTATTTTAGAGCTTTAAACAAGAATCAATGGTGTTTTATTGCGAAATCTTATATTTTGTGAAGTTATCGGATAATGCCGGCACTGGATATAAATCACCTTTTTGACTTATGACATGAACGTTTCGAAAGCTTTAACGAAAATCTGCCTAAGCCTGGTAAGAAATAAGAGTTGGAATTATGAGGTAGGATACCCCCGGAACGGGATTACCTGGAATTGGTTGCATTCTGTAAAAAGCAAGTTGAGTTGACAAGTATGCCCTTGTATTGAGGTGAACCCGCATCGAGATTGCTATCACCCTTGTGTCCCTCATAGGAAGTTGTCTACCTATCCTTAGGCCTAGACTTGCTTGCGAGGTACCGTACCTTTGACTGTGGGTTGAGTCGGGTTGTGAGATATTCATAGGAGAGATTCTTCTTCCTTGAGTTTATACTCCTTGTTATCATGTCTAGAGGTGATCTACTATGTCTTAGTGTTGTGAAGGGTTCTTTGGTTCCGTGAAAGAATGAGAAACCTTGGCGTGCCTTGAGACTTTAGGATGATTGGAGTTTGGAGTAGAGTACGGTTGATATCCTGGCATGTTGATATGCCTTGTCTGTCGTGATTGACCCGCGTATGTGAGTTCATGATGAGTGCTAATGGAACGACTTGATTGTGAAACGGGTTATGAGGATTAGATGTGAAAGTGACGTTAGTTTGTCGGCAGATGACGTGTGGTGCACGGTTGCTATTATGTGCTTTCGTCATTCATTTCCTTTATTGCTAGAATGGACAATTGTGTTAGTACCGTATAGTGTTGTTTTCCGTAAATTGCTGACTGCATGAGATTTATTGACCATTCTTGTGTAACCTTGGACATTGGATGGTAAAGTATGAACGAAAGAAACTAAATGAGAAATGTATAACACCATTGACCAGCCTCCGGTGGGAGATGTGCTGGATGGATATTAACATTGACTAGCCTCCGGTGGGAGATGTGCTAGGTGGATGTTTATAGTTTCCAGCCTCCGGCGGGAGATGTGCAAGTTGAATCTTAATATTGTCTGGCTTCCATTCGGATAGATGCTAGTTATCTTTCGATGTTTCCTAGCTACCGTGGGGTGAAGTGCTAGTTGGAGAGATAATCTTCGAGACGATATGAGTAGTGAGAATTGAGTAATGTGAAATACTTGGCACGAGAACGTCCTAAGTTCATGAAAGGAATTGATGACAACGTTTTGATGACGAGATCTGAAAGTCTTGGGTGGATATTATGTGGAGCAATGGATAGGTTGATGAGGCAATGTGTGGATATATTGTGCATGCATAATTGGAGATATATTGCATAAGCTCATACTTATGTTATTATTGAGTGTTGAGTTGCATGCCAATTCATTCCATATGTTCATAATATTGGTGTAGATGTTCCTACTGGGCTGTATAGCTCACCCTATCCTTTTCAGGTACCTTTTTGGGGTTTAGCATGGAGAGCTTGGAGTGCATGAGATGATGCATCATCCTGGAGGGCTACATTATAGATTTCTTGTTGAGTCTTGTAAACTCTTCTAAAATGTTATTTTTTTTAATCTATGTACACTCTAGGCTTAATGTTGATCGGATGATTGATTATGAGCAAAATATTTGGGCTTATTGGTGAGAATTGTGAGATTTTCTTAAAGGATATGTATTATTTATATGTTTGAAATTGAGGGCGTGACAGATTATGACTATGGGAAAGTTTGGAAAGTGGCCCTCGGTTTAGATTTGCTTTGTTCTACTTCTTATAAGGTCCATGGTCCTTATGTTTTCCTTCAATTTTAGTTTGGATAATTATTGCTCATCTGTTAGCTTTTCTTCTTCCGCTTTTCTTTCTTTTGTTTGGATAGTTGTTGGGAGCAAACCATATAAATATACTAATAGTTTGTTTGGATAGTAGATTGTAACTTTAGTGCAATGTTTTACATTTTTATTTTACTAGAATTGTAATGACATATAACTATTCTAATATTTTGTGTGTGATTGAACGTAAACTATAAGCTTAATTAGAATACTTGCATTATGCTCGTTAGTTCTTTCTGATTTTTGTAATTAGTAATGCTCTTTTTCTATTATAAACCTCGACATAGTAGAACAAATAAACTTAATTTTTTTAAATTTTTTCAGGAGTGACATCTATGAGTCTACAATTACGAAGATCACAAGAGTTTCAAAAGAGCTATCTCAAGTACGGCATTGCCCTTCCCTTTGTCACAATTTATGGCGATAAGCTAATAACTGGTATCGGTACTTGTTTCTCCACACTGTAGGATTTTAGGAAGGGATTTCATGACGTAATCTTTTAGGTATCTATTTATCAATTCATTTTTAAAGCATTTTAGACTCATTAGTGGTAATGTTGTGTTACTTCATCCTCTTTTGGTTTCTGATTTCAGTTTTGATCTTCAAGAATGATCCTTCTGTTCATTGAAGAGGTAATCCTTCAATGAATCTGCATTTTTTGGACCTTTAGTTCATTGGAAAAGGTATATCGAGAACACTTCAACTTCTCTCTTCTGTTTTTTTTATGTTCGGAGGATATTTTTTATCAATAAAACTTAAACTGGGAGAAAGATCCACTCTACAGATGGTAACTTTCAAAGGGGGAAAAAATGGCCAAATTAGTGGCAATGATTGGGGGCAATTGTTAGTGTGTTGTCTTATTGTTCAGTTGTTGTCCTATAAAATGGCCAAAATTGGATTGGAAGTAATCGCTGCTAGTCTGATTACAATTTTTTGTTTGCATAATGGCGGAGAATTGTTGGCAATATATTCAATTGTGTGACCGAGAGGAGTAGTGTGGTCAATACGTTGGAGATTGTTTTATCGAATCATGGACTTATTTGGACAATTCCTTAAAATCCCCAACAGACTTATTTGGTCAGTTCTCTTTGTTTTTTCTAGCCTATCGAATGTATGGTAGTCATCTTGATTTTTTGGGTACATGGGTATTAGCTCGGTTTGATGCATTTGGGTGATTATTGCTCCTCCTCTAAAAACTTCAACTAATTACTAAGATTAAAATATTAAAGACAGAACCAATGTACTAATCGTGTCACCGACGGCCCAAACGAAGAGATATTAAACACGGACCCAAAGGAAGTTTTATCTGCTTTGAAGAATTCTTGATTTTACATTTTGATGGGAAGATTTTGTTAGTTGAAGCCTTCTTTGGTCTTAGGAGTAAAAGATTTTCACAAAGCATGTAGATTGAGCTAAGTGATTGATTTTCAGCCAAATGATGGGTGTTGTGAACCGTTTTAATTAAAACCTTTTTTGGTTTTATGAACTCGTTTTGCTGAGTATTTTTTTGTGAAACGGTCGTGTGCCTGGCACGTGTTCGAGTTTGTTGACACGCATCAGGACGCGTACAGCTCCAGCCTTTGCTCTGGTGTTTGCCCTTTTCACTGTAACGTAAACTCTTTCTTTAGTGCATAAAGGCATAAGGGAAGTCAAGGGATTTCCTTCTAACTAGTGGCTAAAAGTAAGCAAGCTACCTTCAATCAACAGATTTGTGGTTGAGTCAATAACATGCTCTGGGTTACCGGGTGAAATTTCACTTATTGCACTTAATTCATGTTATGTATTTTTACATTTTATTTTGTCTCTAATCTGCATTGTATTTTTATTAGTTACTGTATTGGATACAGATTAAATTATGCATACTTTCGACTTCTTTAACTGGATTGTGTTTGGTATTAAAGTCTGCATGTGGTTGTTAAAATTGTAAATTTGAAATCTTTTGTGACATAAGTTGATCTGCATTTTTTTTTATGTCAATTTCTAACTTTTGAACTCGTAGGCTACTTCCTTGGTTTTGTGTGACTACAAATTAATGTCAAACTAAAATCTCATCTTCTCAAATTAGTGTGTAGTAAGGAATGGTGCTTGTAAACTTCATGATTGGATGACATGTTTGGAGAATGTGATTCATTATTTTATTCTTTGTTGTATGACTTCGATTTTCTACTCAGAGCGCGAGTTTTTTCTTTGTGGTTTCACCTTTTGCATGATCAATAGCAAGAGACAATGTCCATTATGTGTCAATCCTATAATTATTGTTTAGTGGGTAAGCATTGGTTTACTATTTTTTGCCAACTGTCTTCCTACAAGTTTTTTAATTTTGAATCAAGTGTCTTTAGGCATGGGCAACTGGGTCGTTTTGGTTTTTGAACTTTTTAATGTTCAATATAATTTGGGATATGCTTGTATTGATAAAGGACTAAGTGGTTTTCTATTTTAGGGGGCATGAAGTGATGTGAAGGAAGTGTGGGTGAAAAGTGATAATGTGAAAATTTGGTCGATTTTAGCAAACGGGTTCGATTTTAGCAAACAGGAGGAGGGTTGGACAATGCTAGATGGGAAAACGTGGCTAGGTAAATTGACAATGCTTGATAACAATAGAGGTACCATTTTTAGGTGAATGTAGTAGATAACGTGGGTAGGACCTTTATTACAACTTTATTTTGTGAGATCTTGATTTGAGCAAGTGAATATTTTGTGGGACACTGCAGAAGTAGAGATAGATAATGAGTAGTGTGCTACAATTGAAACGCTGAAAAAGAAGCATCAATCTCAAGAGGATCTGGACATGGAAAGTGAGGGAATCAGAGACAGGTTGCTGGTGCCTTATTGGCCATCTCAGGAAATACTGTAAGAGAATTTAGCCGTACTTATTGTTGTCCAGTCGAAGAGGTAAATTTTAACCAATGAAGCTTTATTCAAGCCATGTAAAAATGCTTATTGAGTTCTAATGAATTTTTCTGGTTTGATTAAGTTGTTCATCCGATTCATGACCAATGCTTCTACTTGACTTTGTAGCAGAAACGGAGACTGAAGGAGGAATTTGGTTAGTATTTACGAGTGCACCAATGTTTCGAGTTATACGTTATGAACTTTAGTAGCGTTATCCTCATTGTAAAACTTTTCAGGGATAGAGCCATGGACTTTTGAAAAACATCTTGGGTAGGGGTGTTTATTTGCGCTGGTTGTCCGCATCAGGTATGAAATCTCAAAGTAAATCCTTCGTTAAATTTGATAGCTTGCAAAACCTAAGAGCGTACTGCTGTTGTATTGAGCCTAACGTAATATTAATGTTTAGAAGGAAAATTAATAAATAGATAATCCTGATTAAGCAAAAGGACTAAACCCTAATAGAAAACCCTAATTAATGCCTGATGCTTCAAATTTCTGCATTTTCGCTTCTTAGCATTTGATTTTCGATTCAAATGGCTTGTGGGATTTGTTGTAGAAGATTAATAAGATTATCTTTGATTCCATTGGCTACCATTTATGAGAATAATTTAATCAGAAATCTTGTTAAAGCTTAGGACTTATATTTGTGGTGAGAATAATTTAAAAAAAATCGACTGGAATTTTTGGTCTCAGTCGGTCCAGTACTCCGTTCGGTCAGTTTCGGTTCTGGTCGTAAAAAATATTCGGATTTCGGTTCGGGAACGGTTATCTCGTATTCTGGCCGGACCGAACTGGAATTCATGTACATGAATTGTTTGTTTTTTCCTGTTCTTTACAATTCTTTTTCCAGGAGTGAATTAGATGACTTTGTGGTATTTAGGGTATGATGTTTGGCAAAGAAAATTTGTGGTGGTTCTCTGCATCTCTTTACCTTTTATTTCCTTGGGTGAGAGAATTGTGAACAGGAGACACATTTTTATGTTTCGTTGGATTTATTTTTGAAAATATCAAGACACAAACTGTCTTGAATGGGTTGGATGAGGTTTTGATTTGGATCTGACAGGTGAAATTAGTCCTCAGTATTCCAATTCCCTCCCAAATCAGTCCAATCAGCCTTAGCGTTGTCCATTAATCTCAGGTGTTGAATAAAAAAGTCTCATTTTCTCTCTCTATTCTCTCTATTGCGCTAGTCTGTCTTCTCTTTACTGTCTTGAGGTTTCTTCCCTGACTGTTGTTGAAGAAAGAGGTATTTTGCTGCATCGATCCCCTTTTTTTCTGCTTAATTCGTTCCCAATCTGTTGATTCTATGGCTATAGAAGTTGTTCAGATCTAGAGTTTGGTTTCCCGCGACAATGGTCAGTGGAAGTCATACGGTGGATCCGTGTTGAGAAGGCGAAGCAAAGGTTGATTTGCAATTGCAGATGCAAACTCTTGACAGTGGAACTGTGGGGTATTTGAGACAACCTCCGACACAGCGTCACCATTGAACGTGGACAGTGGAAGTATGCTTTCTTCCAATCAACCTTCCCATCTTCTGACACATCAGGTGTTTTATTGGTGAGTTATGTTTCTCCATGATTCTCAATTAAACTTCTTTAGATGTCCTTCAGGAAAAATGGGCTAGTCACCATGTGGTATTTTAGACAAGCTCCATTTCATACCCAAATTTGGGTACGGTCATCTTCCTTGAGTTGTATAGAGGAAAATATTCCAACTGAGCAACAAAAAAAAACTAAGCTTGGGAATAAATATTAGCCAAGCAAAACAAAAATTATTCTACATGTAAGTATATTTATTATCATTATTATTTTTTTTGGGATTTTGAATCAAATACTGCTTTATTGAATTTTGTTTAGTAAATTAATTTTTTTTAAATGGTGGCTTGGATTTCATAGGTAAAAGTCTAGCTTATGTTATCTGTCTGTTTATGTTCATTGTATTTCATAGTTAGAGCGAAGGGTATAGCTTGAAATTGTTTGGGAGCTATAGATAGTACTTTTGATAACTTCTTATAACTTTGTTGTGATTCCAATTTTTTTCGAGGTATGATGGAATGCCTGTGTGGTCATCTTATCAAAAGTTCCTTTTGGAGGTATGATTCCTTGTTCTTTTTATTCCACTCTAATGCAGTACTCTGCCAATCGTGATTGCTTCTTAATTATTTTCATAACAACAAAAATCTTCATTTTCGTTTTGATCCTAAATGTTTTACAAATGTCTATATAGTATTTGGTTATGTCTTAAATGCTACATTGTACTAAATAGGCTACTTTATGGAAGGTTTCAGTTTTTAACTGGCCGGTTGTTAGGTTACGTAAATTTGTTTTGGTTTCTCGAAAGTCAAGTCTCTTCAATTACTTATTGATATGTTAAGGTTATTATGTGTACTATGTTTTTTTCTCATATTCTTCGATTTAAATTGACCAATGAGATATGTAAAGCTTATGGATTTATTTTATTTGTCCAGTGAGTAATGGGCTCTAAATTCTAGAATGGGTTTGCCAATTCCTTTCACCTTCTGTCAATTCCTTATTTTGGATTTCTTTCTTTTAAAACAACAATTCCTTATGGAGATTGCATTTCATTATTGTTTAATTGGTTTGATTGGGATTTCTTGGTGGTGGATAAGGCTACATTATGGAAGGCTCCAGTTGTTAATGTGTGGGTGGTTAGGTTATCCAATTCTGTTGATTTGCCTTGGTTTTCCGAAAGTGAAGCCTCAATTAGATTGCTCATAAGATGTTTGCCGACTTGTGTTAATTTGTGGTCTTAATTACTTATTGAATTGTTAAGGTTACTATGTGCGCTATGATTTTTTTCCTCATATTCTTTAAATTAAATTTACCAATCAGATATGTAAAGCTTATGGATTTATTTTATTCCTTGAGTGGGTAATGGGTTCTAAATTCTAGAATGGATTTGGCAATTCCTTTCATTTTTTGTCAATTTCTTTTTTTGGATTTCTTTCCTTTAAAATAGGAATTCCTTGTTTTATATTGGATTTCATTTTGTTTAATTGGACTTATTGGGATTTCATGGCCGTGGAATGACCAAGTAGAACTCATTTATGGTAACAATGAAAACGTGTAATTGTTGTTTTATTTATTTTATTTGACTGGTTGCCTTAAATGCTAGAGAAATGTTTCGGTTCAGTTTCAGACTTCAAAGTAATGTGGTTGTGGTCATTTGAGTGAATGATCATCGGCTTTCCCTATCCGCCACACATACCTATTTTTGGGAGACTGTGGAAGAGGGGGAGAACTTCATTCATTAAAAGAGGAACAATGAAATTGGATTTGCGATAAGAAGACCATAATAGACAAACAAACTCCGGAACTAGCTTTGTATCTACGTGGGTAGCCTTCTAGTTGATTCTCTAGTCTTACTACTTGAACAAAATAAGTGTGGCTGATTATTGATTAAGAAACCACTATTCATTAATCATTCCTTGATGAACTGTCAAAGGTTGGTATCACCTCCATTGTTGAATCGTAAATTTTTATATCTTTCTTATTGGAAATGGAAAACAACTTGGGAGATATTTTTTTACTTACTGTTGTGACGTCTAGGACTCGAGATTTTCTAAAGGCCATAGCTCAGGTGCGATTCTCTCTCTCTTTGTTTTTTTATAAGCAATATGAACTCTCTCTATATGTATTCTGTGGAACAAGGTGTTTAGTTAATGAAACATTGTGAAATGTATTTGTTCTAAAAGCCAAATCGGTTTCTAGGTTGTCTATAGATAATGATTTTATGAAGGGAAAGGCGAACGATAGAAACTAAAGAAATAAATTTAGCTTTTGTGATTAATTTTCTTCTAATCATTTCGTCTTTCCATTACTTGCATAAAACCCTCAACAAAATTCATGATCCAATCATAACCCAAATCTATTGGACGAAAGGTGTAGGTGATTGTTGTGGCTTAATTGCCGTGGCTTATGGCTTATGGCATGGCTTATGGCTTCTGCTTTAATCATAATGTAGGAAGCTATGTAATTTGCTCCAAAGCTTCTGCTTTATGCCTATGGACCAAAAAACTCTCAAATTAAATAGATGATTTTTTTAGAATCTCCATTTTGATGCTTTACATTTCTGGCATTTCATGGTCATCTTTTACGACAAGTTCAACTGCAACGGAAGGTTGTTTCACAAAATATATAAACAAAAGTTTGATACATTGACATGTAGTCATTTGAGTCAACTTGAATATGTAAAACAAATAAATGCCTTTTCATTGTTATTGTGATGTCTACTATCCTATTTAGGGAAGAGAATTCCAGCTGCTAGCTAAATTGAGATTTAATTGTGATCTATACTTTTCAATTAACTGACCAACTCTTAAAGCAAGTTTTCTACTTTTTCTATAGTTACTCCAGTCGTGTGATGTTTTTTATGGGATGTGAATTTCAGTTCTTGGCATTAAACGTCTCTTTCATTTTCATTTTCCATCTTTCTTTGGATGAACCTTTGTCTTCGGTGGAAAACATCGCCTCAAAAACCACAACGGCTTCAAGTATCGGCAACCTTCAGCAACAATCAAGTATTGGCGACCTCCAACCACAAGGCAGAGGTAAAAAAAAAAATTCTCTTTCTGTACTGATGTTAGATTTTGATACTCCGGTTTGTATTTTTTTCGTAATTTTGATACTCCAATTTCTATCGGGTTTCATTACCCAAGGGAAGGTTTAGGGGTTAATTCATTCTTAAAGCAATCTTTGTGAGGAATCATGTCAAAGGTTTAGGGGTTCTACCCAAAACGATTTAAGGGTTAGAGAGAACTCTTAAGCCGCACACGCACACAGACAACTTTGATGCATTTGATTGGCAGTCATGGTATGAAGTATAATACTCCATCAGCTGCTTACTAACTGTTTGATAAAAATCCTCAATTCATGTTAAATGGGGATTAGTCTAAGCATCAAAGTCCTTCAGTGGGTACTGTTGTATCTATTTCTTTTCTAATTCTATATCATCAATTAACATTAAATAAGCACTGTTGGATATGGGATTATGACTATGGGAAAGTTTGGAAAGTGTGCCTCGGTTTAGCTGCTTTGTTCTATTTCTTGTAAGGTCCGTGGTCCTCATTTTTTCCTTCAAATTTAGTTTGATAGTTATTGGGCGTACTGTTAGCTTTTCTTTTTCTACTTTTCTTTCTTTTGTTTGGTTTGCTGTTGGGGGAGCCATATAACTATTCTAATTGTTTGTTTGGATAGTTGACTGTAACTTTAGAGTAATAGTTAACATTTTTATTTTACTAGAATTGCAATGACTTATACCTATTCTAATAGTTTGTATTTGACTTAACCTAAACTATAAACTTAATTAGAATATTTGCATTATGCTTGATTAGTCTCTCTGATTTTTGTAAAGTAATGCTCTTTTTCTATTCAAAACCTGGACATAGCAGAACAAATAAATTTATATTGTTTTATTGAGTTTTTGTGTGTTTTTAGGAGTGAGATCTATATGAGTCTACAATTACGATGATTACCAGAGTTTCAAAAATGGTATCTGAAGTACGCCATTGCCCTTCTTTTTGTCCCATTGTACTGCGATAAGCCTATAACTGGTATAGCTACCTATTTCTCTAGATTGTAGGCTTTTACGAAGGGATTTCATGACCTAATCTTTTAGGTATCTATTTATCAATTCAATTTTAAAGCATTTGAGACTCGTTTGTGGTTTCCTCATGTCAGTGTTGTGTTACTTTATCCTATTTTGGTTTTTGATTTCTGTTTTGATTTACAGGATGGATCCTTTAGTTCAATGAAAAGGTGGTCCTTCAATGAAAATGCATTTTTTGGACCTTCTGTTCATTGAAACGGTAATCTTTCTGTATTGGTTTTCGATTTAGGATTTCAAATATGTTTTGAATTTAATTTAATTTTCAAATCGTAATGTGCTAAGAGATATATCAAGAACACTACACCTTTTGTTTTTACTATGATCGGAGAATATTTTTTTGTCTACAAAAATAAAACCGATAGAAAGATCCACTCTATCTACAAGAAAAATCCTATTGCAAGTGATTACCGCGAATCTGATTACATTGTTTTGTCGCATAATGGAGGAGAACTGTTGGCAATATATTGGATTGTGTGACTGCGAATGAATGTTAAGTGGTTCCCTCCTACTGGAAGACAGAATTCCATCCTCAGTCCTACAGAGAGAGGGGATGGATAGACGAATAACTGTGGTAGGCACGAGCAGTAGTGTGCTCAATACGTTGGGGATTTTTTTTATCGAATGTTGGAGTTATTTGGTCATTTCCATAAAATCCCCTGCAGACTTATTTGGTCAGTTCCCTTTGTTTTGTTCTCTACCGCATGTGGTTGCAATGGTTAGAGTAATATCTAGCTTATCGAGTGTGGGTGTACGGTAGTTACATTGATTTTCTGGAGGCATGGGTATTAGCTCGGTTTGATACGTTTAGGTGATTATTGCTCCTCCTCTGAAAACTTCAGCTAATTACTAAGACTGAAATATTAAAGGCACGAAATTAATGTGCAAATCGTAACACAAGGGGCCCGAACGAAGAAATATTAAACACGGACCCGAGGGAAGTTTTGCTTTGAAGAACTCTTGATTTTAGATTTTGTTGGCAAGATTGTGTTAGTTGAAGCCTTCTTTGGTCTTAGAAGTAAAAGACTTTCATGAGGCATGTAGATCGAGCCAAATGATGGGGTTTGTGAAGTCTTTTTGTTAAATCCTTTTTTGGTTTTATGATTTAACATTGCTGTTTATTTTTTTGTGAAACGGTCATGTGTCCTGGCAGGTGTTCGAGTTTGCTAACACGCAACAGGATGTGTACAACATTGGCCTTGGGTCAGGTGTTTGCCCTTTTTCCTATTGCATAAATGGTTGCCGGGTGAAATTTCACTTAGTGCACTTAATTAGTGTTATGTATTTCGACATTTTATTTTGTGTCTAATCTGTATTGTTTTTTCTCAATTACTATATTGGATAGGGACTAAATTGTGCATACCTTGGACTTCTTTGACTAGATTGTGTTTGGTATTCAAGTTTACATGGTGTTATTAAAATTGTAAATTTAAAACCCTTTGCGACATAAGTTGCACTGCATTATTTTTTTCTGTCAATTTTTGACTTTTAAACTCGTGGGCCACTTCCCTGGTTTTGTGTGACCATATATTAATGTCAAACTAAAATTCTCATATTTTCAAATTAGTGTGTGTTGTAGTGAATGGTGCTTTAGAAGTTCAGGATTGGATGAAATGTTTGGAGAATGTGTTTTATTATTTTATTTTTTTTCGTACCACTTCTGTTGTCTCCTCAGAGTGCCAATTTTTTCTTTGTGATTTCACCTTTTACACGATCGATATTAAGAGATAATGTCCATTGTGTGTCATGGTATAATTATTGTTCAATGGGCAAGCATTGGTTTACCATTTTGTGCCAATTGCCTTCCTACGAGTTTTTTTAATTTTCAATCATGTGCGCTTAGGCGCATGCAACCGAGTTGTTTCGGTTATTCGACTCTTTAATATTCAACATAATGTTTGATTTGCTTTTATTGATAAAGGACTGAGTTGTCTTTTATTTTAGGGGCATGAAGTGATGAGAAGGAAGTGGGTGATTTTTGATAGAATTGCTATTGGGGGCGGTGCGGTTCTAACCGTCAATTCCTTAAAAGCCATTTTTGCTCTTTGGAAAGGTAAAATCTCCTTCTAACATATAGAAAAAGAGGTGACTTTAATATAGTAGAAGTGTTGAGTTCTATTGTGCTGTTAAAGTGTCAACTATGTTACTGATCTATTTAAAAACATGCAAGCTATTAGAACAGAAAATTGTTATTGTGTAATCATCCTATTGTTGTGCCTTGTTAGGCTATTATTGCTAGATCAGTGTGGATTGTAATGGACATAAAGGGTGCTATCGAAATTATGTGCAGATGGTGGCTTCATGTGATTGTTTATCCTATATCTGGATTTACATTGCAATTTCTTGATATGAGAGCAACTAGATTGGGGTAAAATCTGGAAAGCATTGGGTGGCATGGTAGGACTAGAAATTCTTGTGTTTTTGTTTATTTTGAGTTGTACTATGGATCTCCTCCAACCTAAGTTTTGATTTATCTAAATGCATTTGGGTTGGGAATTGGAATTTGGAAAGCCATGGTTGACGTTGTAGTCTTGCAATCTGCTTTATTTTTGTTTGTCTTTTTTTTTCCTGGTTAAATTTTAACGTGGTATTCCTCCAACCTAGCTTTTTGTTTATAGCAATAGTTGAAATGGCTTCGTTAACGATAAATTGTTTAGGTGCATTCTTCTTGGATCTTTGTTTATAAATTATTTGGTAGTCATTGGGTAAGATGATCACTTAGATACATGTGTGTACTTATTACGAAAGTCTAAGGGAGAGAACGATGAGTACAGAAGGGCTATCAATATGTTTTCTCTTGGGACTAGACTGAGAAGACTGTTGGAGGTATCTAATTGCTTCATTAGGCTGTGCTTGGTATGTAAATTTTATTTTTGTTGCGGGAGTAAAAGATGTTATTAACTTTCGAAAAGCGGAAAGAATAACGTAGGATTGTTATTGGAAATCATTATAATTGAGCTAACCTTCATCCCATGGCGATGCCTTATATTATTTGAGTTTGCTTAAGTACACTACGGAAACGATTCTGACCAAAGCTGACTTTCTTCCTGAATTATAGCCTCTTTCGGATCTCACTAATTTTTTGGTGGCTTAATCTTTTTAGTTTTTTTTAATTATACTTAAGGTATGTCCAATGAATCAAGTTTCTGTAATAGTTGATATCAAAATGCCGAACGCATCAAGCTTCCTTAATATTCTTTATTTAAATGCCCAATCATTAAGTTTCCTAAATAGTGTATATTTAATGTTGAAAAGTGTTCAACGCTTATTTGTGTAATCAGAGGTGGCTAATTAATGCATTATTGGGCACTCTACTGCGTAGCTAAGGCTTTAACGTGTTTGGGCACTCGGCCGCATGCCAACTTTCTCCTCTTCGATATACTCAAAAGGTTTTGGAATATAAGTTCTTTTCATGGAATTGAGTGCAAGTTTTTGTAGTACCAATGTGAGTAGTTTTAATTATTATCTGCTTCGCTACAAATGGATTTTGTTTTGCTTAAGTTCTTTACCCTCAATCTCATATTCTGTTTAATTCGTGCAATCACTGGATTCATACATGATTTTTGATGACTGAGATATGGGTTCTAGGCTTTCAACCTAGGGCTCGTAAGGGGGCTATTCAAGATTTATCATTGGATTGACGCACTTTCAAAGTTAATGGACAGATCAGGTGATGACTCCTCTCTCCCTCAAATTTACACATTTCCTGATTATACTTTTTTCCCCTAAACGCAGAGCGATCTCTATCTCTATGTCCATTACCTCCTCTCACGGCTTCAGTGAAAAGTGATAATCAAACCACCGGGTTTGTCTCCCTTGCCTTTAAAATCCTACAAATCAAACCCTAATCGATGAAAAGAGCATGTTCACATATCAAATCATTGGGCCCGTCCACCACCACTGGTACTGATCGATGAAGCATGGGTATGGAAAGCGTCTTTAGTAAACCACCGATACTGATCGATAAATAGTTGTCTAGGTATGGAAAGTGCCTTTCGCAATCAAGCACCCATGACTTTCTGACGTTTGAGTTTTCCTCTATGCAGGGCCTTAGCTTTTATCGAAAGGTCAAGGTATATGATTTTCTATTCTTGATTTTCTAGGTATGGAAAGCGCAGTGAGTTTTCTATTCTTTCACATACTTTTTGGTGTCTGGCGCATTGAGTTTTCTATTCTCAACATGTGTGTTCATAAATGTGTATACTCGTAGTCCATTTGACAAGCTGGTAGGCACAAGACGTGTTGAACTCCTTTGTATATAGGGCTCTTTCAGCTGATCACTAATTGTTTGGTAAAAGCCTCAATGAAAAAATCTATTTTGATCCATAGTTGTAGATGATTAACGTTGATAGAGGTTTAGTCTAAGCATCTAAGTCCTTGAATGTATAGTATTGTGTCTATTGCCTTTATAATTTATCTATATGAGAAAACACCTAACTTTTTTTAAGAAAATGTACACTCACAAACTAACTTTTTACAACATTGAATGGCTAAGATTCATTGTAAAATTTGGTGCAAAGGTTAGAATTACGTCTTCCATACTAATTTTCCCTCTGAAAAATGTGAAATCCACAGCCAAGTGTGAAGGGCCATTGGATCTAAATCCAATAAAAAATTGAAGGGACGTTGGATTCAATCTAAATTTGGGCAACTGTAACTAACCACTACTACTACTATCTTCGCATCTCTTTCCAATTCAAAAGAAAGCATTTTCTCTGCAATTTTCCTTATCGAATTTGGAACCCACACAACTTACTACCTCTCGTATCCTCTCTCTAACAAGTCTGAAATCATCAAATCTGTGGCCACTTGCAGCCGTATATAGTTTACTATTAGTATTTGTATCTTCAAATCTAGGAATCTTGTTTTGGCTACTTCGTTTGTCTATCTATATATCGAATGGTTAAAGTAGTTGCTCTTATGCCCTTACCACTTCGTTTGATCTTTATTTTTCTTTAGGTTGGCTAACCATGAACCAACCGGTTAGTTGTTCTCTGGACTGTACGAAGGATTTAATGCCTGATGGTCCAATTTTCTACATCTTCACTTCTTAGCATTTGATTTTCGATTCAAATGGCTTATGGGATTTGTTGTAGAAGATTAATCAGATAATCTTTGATTCTATTGGCTTCCATTTATGAGAGTAATTTAATCAAAAATCTTCTTCAATGCCAAGGACTCATATTTGTGGTGATTTATCTTTCTCACATCGTTTAGTTATGATCTTTTGTCAATTCTTCTTCTTCCTCTTTTGGATGAACTTTTAGTTCTGATGCTTGTACTTCAAGATGTTTTCGTGTGGCAGCTATTTGAGGGGAAAGATGGCAGACCCAAGTACCTGCGATGAAGGGTTATACTCCCCCATTCCTGTAGAACTGGTTGAAAAGCATGCCACATGGTTTCGTTGGTGAAAAGTTATGAGACTAAAGGTTCTTCTTATAGTAAAAATGCAAATCTTTAATACCATATTCTTTTATCTATACTGCAATGTAGCGGAAGTATTAGACTTCTTGCTATCGTTGAATGATCATTAGCACATGAGTTTGGTAAATTTGTTTGGTCTTTTTGGTTAGGATTAAATTTCTTTACGCATTGGTTTTGCTATAATAATTATGTGAAGTGAGCCAATTTATGTAGAGTTTTTTTATTGGTGGTTAGTTTATTACTTAGTTTTAATGTCCCTTCGAAGAAAGTATGTGCGCTAATCGGTATTAATGGAAGTATAAAATCGTATGTTAGTATGTTGGATATGGATTAAAATGTGCATAAATTAGATTTCTTTAACTGGATTGTCTTTGGTATTTAAGTTTGCAAGTAATTGTTAAAACTGCAGCTCCGAAACGGTTTGCGACATAAGTTGCAGTGCATTCTTTTTTTTTTTTTTGTTTCTCAATTTCTGACTTTTAAACTCATTGGCCACCTCTCTGGTTTTGTTTGACTATAAATTAATGTCTGACTAAAATCTCATCTTCTCAAATTAGTGTGTGTTGTAGTGAATGATGATTTAGAGCTTCATTATTTAAGTCATAGATTGGATGACAAGTTTGGAGAATGTGATTCATTATTTAATTTTTTGTTGTACGACTTAGGTTGTCTCCTCAGAGTGCGAGTTTTTCTTTCTGATGAGTATAGCTTCAGGCTTCGCTATGGTGTTTTCCCTTTTTACTATATCGTAACTGGTTACCGGGTAAAATTTCCCTTCGTGCACTTAATTCATGTTCCGTATTTTTACATTTTATTTTATCTAAGTTGTGCTGACATTTTCTCAATTACCATATTGGACAGACTAAATTGTGTTTACTTTGGATTTTTTTAACTGGATTGTGTTTGGTATTCAAGTTTGCATGTAGTTATTAAAATTATAACTTCGAAACCCTTTGCGACATAAGTTGCACTACATTCTTCTTTTTGTCTATTTTTTAATTTTAAACATTTAGGCGACTTCCCTGGGTTTGTGTAACTATAAACTAATGTGTAACTAAGTTCTCGTCTTTTGAAATTAGTGTTTATTGTAGTGAATGGTGATTTAGAACTTCATTATCTAAGTCATAGTTTGGAGACTGTGATTTATTATTTCATATTTTGTTGTACGACTTCGGTTGTGTCCTCAGAGTGTGAGTTTTTTCTTTGTGATTTCACCTTTTGAACGATTGATAGCAAGAAATAATGTCTATTATGTGTCCTCTTATAATTATTGTTCAACGGGAAAGTATTGGTTTACTATTTTTTGCCAATTGCCCTTCCTACAAGTTTTTTAATTTTCAATAAGGGCTTTCAGGCATGGCAAATGGGTCGTTTTGGTTATTGAACTCTTTAATCTTCTGTATAATTTTGGATTTTCTTCTGCGGATAAACGACTAAGTGGTTTTCTATATTTTTGGGGCATCAAGTGATGAGAAGGAAGTGCAGGTGATTTTTTACAGAATTTCTATTGGGCGCTGGGGTTCTAACCGTGGATTCCTAAATCCATTTTTGGTCCTTGGAAAGATGAGAACTCTTCTCCTCCTATAGAAAAAGAGGTGAATTTAATTTAGCCACAGGGTTGAGTTCTATTGTCGTTTTAAAGTGCCAACTATGTCACTCATCTATTTAGACAAATGCAAGCTGTGGGAAGAGAAAATTGTAAATGTGTAATGATCCTGTTGTTGTGCTTTTTTTCAAGGCTATTATCGCTACATAAGCGAGGATGCTATTGGACACAAAGGGTGCTATAGAAAATATGTGCCGATGGTGGCTTCAGGTTAGTGTCTATACTATGCATGGATTTACATTGCAATTTCTTGATATGAGGGCAACTGGGTTAGGGATTAAAATCTGGACAGCCTTGGTGGGTATGGTAGGACTACAAATTCTTGTGTGTGTGTTTATTTTGAGTTATAATATGGATCTCCTCCAACCTAAGTTTCTATTTATCTAAATGCACCTGGGTTGGGAATTGGAATTTGTGTAGCCATGGTTGGCATAATAGTCATACAAACTGCTTTGGTTTTGTTTGTTTTTTAAATTTTATCGTGGTAGTCCTCCGACCTAAGGTTTTGGTTATAGCAATAGGTGAAATGGATTTGATAAAGACAAATTTGGGAAGGAATGTTAGGCACATGTATTTAGTGCAATATGTGGTTGGTTTTGGAAAGGCATTCTTTACTTGACTTGGGAAGGATATGTTAATTGGGAACCATATCGGATTTTTGTAGCATTAATTTTTTGGACGTAAGAACTATGAACGCCAACTTTTGTTTTCTGTTACTTGAGGCTTTTTTGGACCGAATGAATTCATTCTTTAAGCAAATCTTGCTAAAGGCTTACCTGTTCTACAAAAAACGTTTTAAGGGTTACAGACAACTCTTAAGTAGAACACATACATATGTTGAAGACTCATACAGACAACTTTGATACATTTGATTGGCAGTAATTGTAAGAAGTATAGTACTCCATCAGCTGATCACTAATTGTCTGATGAAAAGCCTCGGTTAATGTTAAATGAGGATTAGTCTAAGCATCAAAGTCCTTAAGTGGGTACTGTTGTATGTATTTCTTTTCTAATTCTATATCATCAATTAACATTAAATTAGTGCTATTGGATATGGGATTATGACTATGGGCAAGTTTGGAAAGTGGCCCTCGGTTTAGATTTGCTTTGTTCTACTTCTTATAAGGTCCATGGTCCTTATGTTTTCCTTCAATTTTAGTTTGGATAATTATTGCTCGTGCTGTTAGCTTTTCTTCTTCTACTTTTCTTTCTTTTGTTTGGATATATAGTTGATGGGGGCAAACCATATAAATATACTAATAGTTTGTTTGGATAGTAGATTGTAACTTTAGTGCAATGTTTTATATTTTTATTTCACTAGAATTGTAATGACATATAACTATTCTAATAGTTTGTGTGTGACTGAACCTAAACTATAAGCTTAATTAGAATACTTGCATTATGCTCGTTAGTTCTCTGTAATTTTTGTAATTAGTAATGCTCTTTTTCTATTATAAACCTCGACATAGTAGAACAAATAAACTTAATTTTTTTTTTTTGTTTTTTCAGGAGTGACATCTACGAGTCTACAATTACGAAGATCGCAAGAGTTTCAAAAGAGCTATCTCAAGTACGGCATAACTGGTATCGGTACTTGTTTCTCCACACTGTAGGATTTTAGGAAGGGATTTCATGACGTAATCTTTTAGGTATCTATTTATCAATTCATTTTTAAAGCATTTTAGACTCATTAGTGGTGATGTTGTGTTACTTCATCCTCTTTTGGTTTCTGATTTCAGTTTTGATCTTCAAGAATGATCCTTCTGTTCATTGAAGAGGAAATCCTTCAATGAATTTGTATTTTTTGGACCTTCAGTTCATTGGAAAAGGTATATCGAGAACACTTTAACTTCTCTCTTCTTTTTTTTTTTTATGTTTGGAAGATATTTTTATCAATAAAAATTAAACTGGGAGAAAGATCCACTCTTAGATGGTAACTTTCAAAGGGGAAAAAAATGGCCAAATTAGTGGCAATGATTGGGGGCAATTGTTAGTGTGTTGTCTTATTGTTCAGTTTTTGTACTATAAAATGGCCAAAATTGGATTGGAATTGTTGGTTATAGCAATAGCTGAAATGGACTTGATAAAGACAAATTTGGGAAGGAATGTTAGGCACATGTGTTTAGTGCAATGTGTGGTTGGTTTTGGAAAGGCATTCTTTACTTGACTTGGGAAGGATATGTTAATTGGGAACCATATTGGATTTTTGTAGCGTTAATTTTTTGGACCTAGGAACTATGAACGCCAACTTTTTTTTTGTTACTTGAGGCTTTTTTGGACCGAAGGAATTCATTCTTTAAGCAATCTTTGTAAGCAATCTTGCTAAAGGCTTACTTGTTCTACAAAAAACGTTTTAAGGGTTACAGACAACTCTCAAGTAGAACACAAACATATGTTGAAGACTCATACAGACAACTTTGATACATTTGATTGGCAGTAATGGTAAGAAGTATAGTACTCCATCAGCTGATCACTAATTGTCTGATAAAAAGCCTTGGTTAATGTTAAATGAGGATTAGTCTAAGCATCAAAGTCCTTAAGTGGGTACTGTTTTATGTATTTCTTTTCTAATTTTATATCATCAACTGACATTAAATTAGTGCTATTGGATATGGGATTATGACTATGGAAAAGTTTGGAAAGTGGCCCTCGGTTTTGATCTGCTTTGTTCTACTTCTTATAAGGTCCATGGTCCTTATGTTTTCCTTCAATTTTAGTTTGGATAATTATTGTTCCTTATGTTAGCTTTTCTTCTTCTACTTTTCTTTCTTTTGTTTGGATAGTTGTTGGGGGCAAACCATATAAATATACTAATAGTTTGTTTGGATAGTAGATTGTAACTTCAGTGCAATGTTTTACATTTTTATTTTACTAGAATTGTAATGACATATAACTATTCTAATAGTTTGTGTGTGACTAAACCTAAACTATAAGCTTAATTAGAATACTTGCATTATGCTCGTTAGTTCTTTCTGATTTTTGTAATTAGTAATGCTCTTTTTCTATTATAAACCTCGACATAGTAGAACAAATAAACTTAATTTTTTTTAATTTTTTCAGGAGTGACATCTACGAGTCTACAATTATGAAGATCACAAGAGTTTCAAAAGAGCTATCTCAAGTACGGCATTGCCCTTCCCTTTGTCACAATTTATGGCGATAAGCTAATAACTGGTATCGGTACTTGTTTCTCCACACTGTAGGATTTTAGGAAGGGATTTCATGACGTAATCTTTTACGTATCTATTTATCAATTCATTTTCAAAGCATTTTAGACTCATTAGTGGTAATGTTGTGTTACTTCATCCTCTTTTGGTTTCGGATTTCAGTTTTGATCTTCAAGAATGATCCTTTTGTTCATTGAAGAGCTAATCCTTCAATGAATCTGCATTTTTTGGACCTTCAGTTCATTGGAAAAGGTATATCGAGAAACCTTCAACTTCTCTCTTCTTTTTTTTTTTTTTTTATGTTTGGAGGATATTTTTTATCAATAAAAATTAAACTGGGAGAAAGATCCACTCTACAGATGGTAACTTTCAAAGGGGAAAAAAAGGGCCAAATTAGTGGCAATGATTGGGGGCAATTGTTAGTGGGTTGTCTTATTGTTTAGTTGTTGTCCTACAAAATGGCCAAAATTGGATTGGAAGTAATCGCTGCTAGTCTGATTACAATTTTTTGTTTGCATAATGGCGGAGAATTGTTGGCAATATATTCGATTGTGTGACTGCGAGGAGTAGTGTGGTCAATACGTTGGAGATTTTTTAATCGAATGATGAACTTATTTGGACAATTCCGTAAAATCCCCAACAGACTTATTTGGTCAGTTCTCTTTGTTTTTTCTAGCCTATCGAATGTATGGTAGTCATCTTGATTTTTTGGGTACATGGGTATTTGCTCGGTTTGATGCATTTGGGTGATTATTGCTCCTCCTATAAAAACCTCAACTAATTACTAAGATCAAAATATGAAAGACAGAAGCAATGTGCTAATCGTGTCACCGACGGCCCAAACGAAGAGATATTAAACACGGACCCAAAGGAAGTTTTATCTGCTTTGAAGAATTCTTGATTTTACATTTTGATGGGAAGATTATGTTAGTTGAAGCCTTCTTTGGTCTTAGGAGTAAAAGATTTTCACGAGGCATGTAGACTGAGCCAAATGATGGATTTTAAGCCAAATGATGGGTGTTGTGAACCGTTTTAATTAAAACCTTTTTTGGTTTTATGAACCCGTTTTGCTGAGTATTTTTTTGTGAAACGGTCGTGTGCCTGGCACGTGTTCGAGTTTGCTAACACGCATCAGGACGCGTACAGCGCCAGCCTTTGCTCTGGTATTAAAGTCTGCATGTGGTTGTTAAAATTGTAAATTTGAAATCTTTTGCGACATAAGTTGATCTGCATTCTTTTTTATGTCAATTTCTAACTTTTGAACTCGTAGGCTACTTCCTTGGTTTTGTGTGACTATAAATTAATGTCAAACTAAAATCTCATCTTCTCAAGTTAGTGTGTAGTAAGGAATGGTGCTTGTAAACTTCATGATTGGATGACATGTTTGGAGAATGTGATTCATTATTTTATTCTTTGTTGTATGACTTCGGTTTTCTACTCAGAGCGCGAGTTTTTTCTTTGTGATTTCACCTTTTGCATGATCAATAGCAAGAGACAATGTCCATTATGTGTCATCCTATAATTATTGTTTTGTGGGTAAGCATTGGTTTACTATTTTTTGCCAACTGTCTTCCTACATGTTTTTTAATTTTGAATCAAGTGCCTTTAGGCATGGGCAACTGGGTCATTTCGGTTATTGAACTTTTTAATGTTCAACATAATTTGGGATATGCTTGTATTGATAAAGGACTAAGTGGTTTTCTATTTTACGGGGCATGAAGTGATGTGAAGGAAGTGTGGGTGAAAAGTGATAATCAAACCACCGGGTTCGTGTACCTTTTGGGGGAAAACCAACACTCATACTCGAAAATAAGGGCTTGAGAAGAAGTTACAATAGTCTCAATTTGGGCTTCTTACATACGAAAATCACCAAGGAAAATGTGAAAATTTGGTCAATTTTAGCAAACTGGAGGAGGGTTGGACAATGCAAGATGGGAAAACGTGGCCAGGTAAATTGACAATGCTTGATAACAATAGAGGTACCATTTTTAGGTGAATGTAGTAGATAACGTGGGTAGGACCTTGATTACGACTTTATTTTGTGAGATCTTGATTTGAGCAAGTGAATATTTTGTGGGACAAAGCAGAAGTAGAGATAGATAATGAGTAGCGTGCTACAATTGAAACGCTGAAAAAAGAAGCATCAATCTCAAGAGGATCTGGACATGGAAAGTGAGGGAAATCAGAGACAGGTTGCTGGTGCCTTATTGGCCATCTCAGGAAATACTGTAGAGAATTTAGCCGTACTTATTGTTGTCCAGTCGAAGAGGTAAATTTTAACCAATGAAGCTTTATTCAAGCCATGTAAAAACGCTTATTGAGTTCTAATGAATTTTTCTGGTTTGATTAGGTTGTTCATCCGATTCATGACCAATGCTTCTACTTGACTTTGTAGCGGAAACGGAAACTGAAGGAGGAATTTGGTTAGCATTTACGAATGCACCAATGTTTCGAGTTATACGTTATGGACTTTAGTAGCATTATCGTCATTGTAAAACTTTTCAGGGCTGGAGCCATGGACTTTTGAAAAACATCTTGGATAGGGGTGTTTATTCGCGCTGGTTGTCCGCAATAGGTACGAAATCTCAAAGTAAATCCTTCGTTGAAATTGATAGCTTTGCAAAACCTAAGAGCGTACTACTGTTGTATTGAGCCTAACGTAATAATAATGTTTACAACCAAAATTAATAAATAGATAATCCTGATTAAGCAAAAGGACTAAACCCTAATAGAAAACCCTAATTAATGCCTGATGCTTCAAATTTCTACATTTTCTCTTCTTAGCATTTGATTTTCGATTCAAATGGCTTGTGGGATTTGTTGTAGAAGATTAATAAGATTATCTTTGATTCCATTGGCTACCATTTATGAGAATAATTTAATCAGAAATCTTGTTAACGCTTAGGACTTATATTTGTGGTGATGTATCCTTCTCACATCTTTTAGTTATTATCCTTTTTCAATTCTTCTTCTTCCTGTTTTGGGTGAACTTTTAGTTTTGATGCTTATACTTCAAGACATTTTCGTGTGGCCGCAATTTGATGGGAATGATGAAAGACCCAAGTACCCGCGACGAGGGGTTATGCTCCCCCATTCCTGTAGAACTGGTTCAAAAGTCTGCCACTTGGTTTTGTTGGTGGAAAGGTTTAAGACCCACAGTCATTCTTATACAAAAAATGCAACCCTTTAATACCATATCTTTTATCTAGACTGCAATATAGCAGAAGTATTAGTCTTCTATCTGTCGTTGATCGATCACTAGCACATGAGTTTGGTGAATTTTTTGGTAGTTCAAGAAAATTATAATTTATTGGGCCCTAAAAAACCCGAATTCGTCCACAACAATTATTTGTTATTTCCTGCTCTTTATAGTGCTTCTTTTAGGTGTGAATTAGATGACTTTGTGGAATTTAGGATATGATGTTTGACAAAGAAAATTTGTGGTGGTTCTCTCCATCTCTTTACCTTCTGTTTGCTTGGGTGGAAGAAATGTGAACAATAGACACTTTGTATGTTTCGTTGGTTTTATTTTTGAAAATATCAAGACACAAACAATCTTGAATTGGTGGTATGAAGTTTTGATTTGGATCTGACGGGTGAGATTAGTCCTCAGTTTGCCAATTCCCGCCCAATTTATTGATTCTATGGCTTTAGAAGTTGTTTAGATCTAGGGTTTCGTTTCTTGCGGCAATGGTTAGTGGCAGTCGTATGGTGGATCGACGTAAAGAAGGCGAAGCAATCGTTGATTTGCAACCTCCAGATCGAAAGTCTTGACATTGGAACGGTGGGGTATTTAAGACAACCGCAGACACAGTGTCACCATTGAACGTCGACAGTGGAAGTATGCTTTCCCTATCAGCCTTCAAAACGTCCGACATATTTGGGGTTTTGTTGGTGAGTTATGTTCCTCCATGATTCTCAACTAAACTTCTCTAGATTTCCTTAAAAAAATGGGCAAGTCACTATGCGGTATTTAAGACGAGCTCCATTTCATACACAAATCTGGGTTTGAGCATCGTCCTTGAATTGTACAGAGGAAAATAATCCAACCAAGCAACAAAAGAAAAACTAACCTTGAAAATCATTACTGGGCGAGGAAAAAAAAATCCTACATGTAAACATATTTAGTATTTTTTTTTATTTGTGATTTTGAATCAAATACTGCTATATTGAATTATGTTTGGTTGATTGATTTTCATTTAAATGGTGGCTTGGATATCACGGGTAAAAGTCTGGTTTATGGTATCTGTCTATTTATGTTCTTTGTATTTCACAGTTAGAGCGAAGGGTATAGCATGAAATAGTTCGGGAAGCTAGAGATACTACTTTTGATCAGTTCTCATAACTTTGTTGTGATTCTAATTTTTTCGAGGTATGATGGAATGCCTGTGTGGTCATCTTATGAGAAGTTCCTTTTGGAGGTATGATTCCTTGTTATTTTTGTTCCGTTCTAATGCAATACTCCTCCAATCATGATTTTTTCTCAATTATTTTCATAACGAAAAAATATTCATTTTCGTTTCAATTCTAAATGTTTTTACAAATGTCGTTATATTATCTGGTTACGTCTTAAATGCTACTTTGTACTGAATAGGCTATTTTATGGAAGGTTTTAGTTGTTAACTGGTTGTTAGGTTGTCCAAGCTATGTAAATTTGCTTTGGTTTTTTTTTCAAGTCAAGTCTCAATTAGATTGCTCATAAGTTGTTTGCCGACATGCATTAATTTGTGGTTTCAATTACTTATTGAATTGTTATGGTCATTATGTGCACTATGTTTTTTCCTCATATTCTTTAAATTGAATTCACCAATTAGATATGTAAAACTTCTGGATTTATTTTATTTGTTCAGTGAGTAATGGTTTGTGAATTCTATAATGGGTTTGGCAATTCCTTTCACCTTCGGCCAGTTCCTTATTTTGGATTTCCTTTTTTTAAAACAACAATTCCTTATGGAGACTGAAATTCATTGTTGTTTAATTGGTTCGATTGGGATTTCATGGTGGTGGATAAGGCTACTTTATGGAAGGCTCCAGTTGTTAGTGGGTCGGTTGTTAGGTTATCCAATATGTTGATTTGCTTTGGTTTTTTGAAAGTCAAGTGTCAATGGGATTGCTCATAGGATGTTTGCGGACGTGTGTTAATTTGTACTTTTTATTACTTACTGAATTGTTAAGGTTATTCGGTTGTTAGGTTATCCAATATGTTGATTTGCTTTGGTTTTTTGAAAGTCAAGTCTCAATCGGATTGCTCATAGGATGTTTGCGGACGTGTGTTAATTTGTACTTTTCATTACTTACTGAATTGTTAAGGTTATTATGTGCGCTATGTTTTTTGTCCTCATATTCTTTAAATCAAATATACAAAACAGATATGTGAAGCTTATGGATTTATTTTATTCCTTCGGTGGGTAATGGGTTCTTAATTCTAGAATGGATTTGGCAACTCCTTTCATTTTTTGTCAATTTCTTTTTTTCGATTTGTTTCTTTTAAAACAATAATTCCTTATTGTAGATTGTACTTTTTTTTGTTTAGTTGGATTGATTGGGATTTCATGGCGGTGGAACAACCAAGTTGAACACATATTTATTAGGGGTGAAACAAAAAACCGACGAATCGAAAAAACCAAAAAAAATCGATCGGAATTTTTGGTCTCGGTCGGTCCAGTACTCCGTTCGGTCAGTTTTGGTTCTGCTCGTAAAAAATATTCGGTTTTCGGTTCGGGATTGGTTATCTCGTATTCCGGCCGAACCGCACCGAACCGAATGGACCGGTGTTGACCGAACCGAAAGCTAGTATTGTTGTGGACCGAACTGTTCTAACCCTAAAAGTCTAAGGGGTTACATTGTATTTTTATGGCCCAAAATTATTATAGGCTTAAATTCAAGCCCATCCCAAAAAAACCGAAAAAACTGACCGGACCGAAAAGCCCCAAATCGACTTTGGTTTATTATTTTTTCAGACGGGGTCGGTTCTACCAGGATCCTCCCCGAACCGATAGGTTCGTTCCTTTGTGGCCGGAAAAACAGACCGAACCGAGCCGATTTCACCCCTAATATTTATGGTAGCAATGAAAAAGTGTAATTGTTGTTTCATTGATTTTATTGGACTCGTTGCCATAAATGCTAGATAAAGGTTTCTTTTTAGTTTCAGACTTCAAAATAATGTGGTTGTGGTCATTTGAGTAAATGATCATTGGCTTTTTGTATTTGTTGCACATACCCATTTTGGGAGATTGTGGAAGAAGGTGAGGACTTCATTCATTAAAAGAGGAATAGTAAGATTGGACTTACGACAAAGAGACCATAATGGACAAACAAACTCTGAAACTGGCTTTATATGTACGTGGGTAGCCTTACAAATGATTTTTTACTTTTACTACTTGAAGAAACGAAGTGTGGCCATTTTCGATCAACAAACCACTATTCGCTAATCATTTGTTTATAATCTGTCAAAGGTTTGTATCACCTCCATTGTTAAGTCCTAAGTTTTTATATCTTTCTGATTGGAGATGAAAACAACTCGGGACGTGTTGGTCATAGCTCAGGTGTGATGCTCTATCTCTCTTTTATAGGCAGTAATAAGCTCTCTCTACCTTCTTCATTTTTGTGTGCCTTCTTCTATTTTGGTCTCTTTCTTTCTATACATCTTTCAGTGTATCTCCACAATTCATTTAGATGCTTTCGGTTCCCTTATTCACATCACAGATTACGTTAATGAGTAAATTAACCATTTGGTCAAATTTGGGATTTCATGTTTCATGCAGGAAGCTTTTCGTATATTTATTCGACAACCAGTTTCAATATTTTGCTCAAGTCGTACAGTAAGACGTACGTGGCGCTTCTAGAACTCTCTTGCCATTCTTTTGGTACGTGGCGCTTTTGGAAGAATATGATCTAGAGAATAAGCGTATCTTCTCCATTGCGCTTTCTGCTCATTTCTTTTTATTGGAGTCGCCTGTATGCTTTTTGCTCCTTTCTTTTTATTAGTTTCAAAAGGGAAATGGCAACCTCTTTTTGCCTACAAGAGTTGGTCTATACCTATTCTGTTGAACAGGGTGTTTAGTTAATGAAACATTCTAAAATGGATTTGTTCTAAATGCCAAATTGGTTACTAGGTTGTCTATAGATAATGAAATTGTGGAGGGAAAGGAGAACAATAGAAACTAAAGAAACAAGTTTAGCTTCTATGCTGAATTTTCTTCTAATAATTTCTTGTCTTTCAATTACCTACGTAAATCCCTCAACATAATTCATGATCCAGTCATAACCCAAGTCTACTGGACAAAAGGTGTAGGTGATTGATGTGGCTTAAGTGCCATGGTTTATGGCTTTTGCTCTAATCATAATGTAGGAAGCTATTTAATTTTCTCCAAAGCTTCTGTTTTATGCCATGGACCAAAAAACTACTCTGTATAGATGATTTTTTTAGAATCTCCATTTTGATGCTTTTCATTTCTGCATTTCATGATCATCTTTTACCATGAGTTCAATTACAACGGGAGGTTGTGTCGCAAAATATATAAACAAAAGTTCGATACTTTGATATGTACTCACTTGTGTCAACTTGAATATGTAAAACAAATAAATTCCTTTTCACGAGCAAGTGTTCTCTTGACATTAGAGCTTTCAACAGTTCCTTCTAACTAATCCCATACCTCTGTGTTGTTAAGGTTGCAGGGTGGCTCTGGCTTTGTCAATTGGAACAAGCAGCTCGTGGGTGCCCTATTTAACTAGTCTAATGGTCACAAATGACTCTGATACTTGGCCATCTTTATGATTGTTTTGGAATTTTATTCATTATATATATGCCAATTCCATAGAGCTAAATACGAGATTGTCATATATGTTTTGGACACGGGGACACGCAAAGGACACATATGGTACGCACCACATAGCCTGTCCATTCAATTTTAGCATGTTTAAAAGGGGGGAAACATGAGACACACGCTAGGGACACGGAAATGACACGTGAGAGAGACATCGTATCCCCATGAGTGTACCGTTGTTTCCCGTTGTCTACGGCACAGATATGGGAACATAAGCAGCCCCTTAAAAAATTATAACATTTTGTTGTGGGATTTCTATTTTTATTTTCGCTTTGCATCTTACTCTTCTCCGTTCAGGTTTCTCTTCTTGGAAGTGTTATTGTTTTCTCGGTTGCCGTATCCAAAATGGTATAATTTTTGGTCTCTTCTCTCTCTTTTGAGAAGACTCCAATTATTTAATGGCTTTATTCACGTTCAAGAATGGAAAAGACAGTAGTGGTAGATGTATATGTGTAAGGCTAATTTGCTACAAAATTCTATTTTTTTAAATATATAACACGTACTTTCTGGAAGGCCAATTTGAATAATGAAATTAAATACACAATCAACAGTAATGTGGTAGATATATAATTGCAGTTATGGGTAAAAAATTTCACCATATAATGGTCACGAGGACTTTGCGTTTGTGCATTATAAAAAAAAGAAGTAAAATCATGGACTATTTTCTTCCTAGGTTACGCTATCCTTTTTATGATTACACTATCCTTTTTATGACTTAATCTTTTTTATTATACCTATGGTATGGCCAATTAATCAAGATCCCGTGGTAGTTTATGTCGAAAGTGGCAAATCTCAATATGTTCTAACAACCAAATTATTTAATGTTTCTGCTGTTTATTTTTTGTTGGTGATAGAATAATCTGTGCAGTCATTGTCTTTTAACGTTTCAATCTTTTATTTTATTATCCATTTTTTCTGTAACTCATATGGGGATTGGACGTGGTGATTGTAATTGCTATCTTGAGCCGTGGTTGTCAAATAATTGTTTAGGAGATATTACCATGAGTTATGAAATGGATCTCTATCAGCATTGATGGTAGCGTGCGTACTTCCACGATATCGTGCAATATATCTTAGTCATATTAGTAAAATTTCTTATTTTGTGTAGACATTACCGCCATTTGACAGTGTTCAGGGATAAAGGAGAAGTAGAAATTGGTATGTACCTACCCATTCAGATTGGTCAAATATTTGTGAAGTGGTAATGCTTTGGACCTTTGAATCACTGAAAATGCTTTTCAAGTAAATTTGTTGAGGTAGATTTTGACAACCAGTAAGGTTTTATTGTTAGCTGGCTTTTTTGGTGTCTTGAATATGATTGTTATCTGTTTGATTGATTTTCTTTCCATTGAGCAACTGAGTTCAGTTGGTACGGATCATACAAGATATATAGCTTTTCGATTTTTACTCCTCATCCTCGGGACTTTTTTTAAATTGCCAAGGAAGGGGAATAGGCTGAGAAAATGTTTTGTGTTGAGGAACTTAAAGAATTTCAGTGAAAGACCTTTGGATGGTTTTGAGGTGAAAATTTTGTATTTCGTCTTTATGCTTAGTTGAATTTGTGAGTGATTTTTGTAGTGGTTTAAATGTTTTAAGTTCGGTTATCTTTGTATACGGTCACATGCTTACTTTTTGATGGTTTCTTGAAATTACTGCTAAAGGCACCGGCCTCGATTGTATCAAATTGATGCTCAGTTGTTTTTTTCCAGTATTTTTTAATTGCAGTAGTTAGTGTCTTATCAAATTGTGCAGGTAAAGGGTATTGTATTGCAAATGCACTGTGAAGAGAAAAAATTGGAAGAATAGTTTTCTTTTTTACACGTTTTTTCTAAAGGAAAGAATAATACTCTTCTTCAGTCATTTTGTCCGATTTATGCACTGGTAGGTTCTGTAGCTGCTAGCATTGTGTGTGTACTGGATGTGACAAAAACGAGCTAGATTGTGAATCCTCCTTGACTTGACTTATTTTACAATCTCGTGTTCTCCTTACTTTAGTTGGATTAGAAATTACATTAAAGCTTGAACAAAAGTGCTTCATGATTGTTTGTATCATCTTCAAAGAGACATTAGAACTTAGCGTCTAATTAGAATTTCAACTTCTCAAATTAGCATGTGTTGTAGTGTTTAGTGATTTAAGACTTGAATATTTATTTCATAGGTTAGATGGGAGGTTTGGAAGCTGTGATTTATTATTTTGTTCAATTATACGGCTTTAATTATTTTTAAAGGTTTTCCCGTTGTGATTGCCTTCCACAAAATTGATAACAATAGGCAACACCTCTTATGTATCCTCCTTTAATTACTGTTCAACGGATAAGCATTGGTATACTCATTTTTCGCCGAGTGCCTAGCTGCAATATTTTTATTTTTGAACAAGTGCATTAGGCACGGGCAACAGCTAGTATACACACAAACAAACTTTTTACAACATTGAATGGCTAAGATTCATTGAAAAATTTGGTCCAATGGTTAGAATTACTTCTTCCATACTAATTTTTCCCCTCAAAAATGTCAAATCCAAAGCCAAGTGTCTTATGCCATTGGATCTAAATCCAGTAAAAAATTGAAGGGCCATTGGATTAACCTAAGTTTGGGCCATTGTGACTAACCACTACTACCACGTCTTTTCATCCCTCTCCAATTCCAAAGGAAGCCTTTTCTCTTTAACTTTCCGTATCAAATTTGAAACCCACACAACTTACTACCTCTCTTATCCTCTCTCTAACAAGTCTGAAATCCTCAAATCCATGGCCACTTGCAGCTGTATATAGTTTACGGTTAGTATTCACTACAAGAAAAAACATGTTTGGTGACATGAAAAAATGTCACCCAAGACCTAGTTTTTGTCACCTATTATTATTGGTGACACCTTCGTGACATAAGAAGAGGTGTCATTGTATCCATGACACTAAAAGTCAAGGGTGACAAAATGACGTAGCTGTCACGGAATAATGTCAACTGTGACAGGAATACGGTGTCACTGAAAATATATTTTCCGTGACAAATGATGTCGCTGAATGTAAATTTCAACCGTGACATTAATATAATATCACCGAAGAGAAATCTTTCGTGACACATGATGTCACTAAATGTAACATGAATACAATGTGGTGTCACTAAAGATAGATTTTCTATGACAAAAGTTGTCACCGAATATATATACCATGACAACCAAATGTATGTCACCGATAACATTTTATAGTGGGCGAACAAGTGTGACAAATATTTGTTGTCACGAAAAAATAGGACTATAGTGACACCACACTCAACATAATTGTGTCACCCAAAATATTATTTTTACCTGCTTACAAAGTTTCCAACATTTATATGTTATGATTCAACCTTAGCAAAATCTTATATAGCAGAGAAACAAAATATCATTCAAATCAAATATCCATTAAGTCAACATTTACCATCCAACTTTAAAACATTCACTCTCCAATAATAAAAACTTCAAACTAACTAATAGTATTAGCTAAACTACAAACATCCATAAGTATTATATGTTTCTAATGACAAAAAAATTCAAAACAAGTGTTCCAATTAACTACCAAAAAATCTTCAACTTCATCTTGGTTAACTACTAAAATGTAACTCCATCTCGTACTTACCTGTACAAAATTGCAAAACAAAAAAAAATGCAATTAGTATGGTGACTTTAAGTGACTTCGATGATAGTCATCCTAAAGTCTTCAAAGATAACAAGTAATATGGTGACTTTAGATAACTATAAAAAGTATTTTTAAAAAAGCCCTTCATCTAAGGTAGAAACATAAGATTTAGTGCTAATAAAGCGGAAGTTACTTACTGAGAATTAGAGTTTGTGCCAACATGATGACCTCCGTGCGTAAACATAGACATAACAGCATCAAAGCGTGCAAACCTTTCATCATATGCATGTATTTTCTCTTGTTGCATTTGGCATAAATCCTTCAAGGTTTCAATCTGATTCTTTTGTTCTTGGCACACATCTTTGATTGTCTCAACCTGAGGTGTCTTGGAAAGGCCTAGAGCTTGGAAGTAAAATCATCATCTGAATCACTATCACTTTCTGAAGAAGACATCTCACATACAGCACCGTCCAATATATACTCCACAATCTGGACCAAGACAAAAAAAAGAAAAAGAAAAAAAGACGGGCACTTATTACTTGATTCGGCTATATTGGATTCATAGAATTTGCACCTAATAGAAAGAACCCAAAACAACAGAGAAACAGAATAGTAAACCAGAGAACACAAATTGAAGGATATTTTTTTTCACTTACAAAGCAGACGCCGTGGTCCATATCCTACATATATCTAAAGAAAAAAGAATCTCAATGCACATTTGCTATACACAAGGAGAAGGAATTGGTTCAGATTTTAAAGGGTCCTCATTATACCAGACTAGAAGGTCAATAATAACATGGACTGATGGCAAGTGCATTCTCTGGCACAGGTTCGAGTCATGAAAATTAGCCTACTAAGGAATGTAAAGATAATAAAGCCTACCTACTACCTCTCTCAAATCCAGTATGACGGGGGCCCAGATAATCATACCAAATCTACTTGGCACCATAACTTAAGAAAAACGAATGACATAAAGAGAGTTAATCCTACTTCCGACGCATTAGACAGCAGAAGGGCAATCAAAATTCACACACACCGACTTGTACATGTAAATATATAACTGAGAACTTGTAAACAGAACGCAAATTGCAAATGTTTTATTGGATGTTTAGAAAATAAGATGGTGAGAAAATAACCTGCTCAGTAGATACGGGTATGATTTGCTGGTTTTTGGAGTTTAGTCTGCAGTGTTTGTTGCTACATTTCATTTTACTCAGCCAAACAACGGTGTGACAGCCCCCACAGAATCCCCTATAACATGAATGTGTCTTCAAAGAATTTCCTGAAAGCAAACAATGTGTTTCTTTAGAATATTTAGACAGACAATGCACAGGCAAGTTGGAGAAAACCTAAATCATTATTGCCTACGTGATTGCGTGCGATTAAGATATAACAGGCTAGCATACCTTTATATGCCTTTATAAAAGTCTCTCTCGAGTCACTACTAGTTCCAGTACTAGCTTCCTCTTGCAATTGCATATGCTCATCACTTTCAAGCAGTTCACACCTCTGCAACCCCTTACCACTGAAACAATTACTGGAATCACCATAGTAACTAACGTGTTGCAAATGCCACAGATAGTTGTCACTCACTGCCGAATTCCAAGACCTTCGCATGAGACACCAGAGGGTTGTTAAATCAAGAACCAAATAGTCACCTAGAAAACCGTTGAAACTGCAATTTCACATCTGATCTATCTTTTAAAATAGAGCACACTATTGGGTGCCATTCACAAGGCCTGCTAATTAGATTTAATTCCTTCAGTTGGTAGGCTCCGTGAGGGCTGGAGAAATAAAATATGACATGGAGGGTTCACAAACCCAATGTGTACTCTGTTGATTTTCGTATCTTAAATAATTGATTTATCGACAATATATAGATGTACGACCCCAAGGAAACTCACGAAATGATCAATAGAAAGGCAAATCCAAAATAAGATTGTTAACCAATAAACTACCACTAATCCAAGCATTAACTCCATAATTTGTGCTCACTTCACTCCATGGATCATACTATGCTGCAAAAGCACCCGTATGATTCCACCAAGTAGGCATATAGTAGTCATATGTCATGACATCTACCCAATTCATATTCTTCCTTCTAATCAACTATGTGATTCTATTTCTTTTTTGACTCTCTCTTAGACATTTTGTCAAACACCCTATGCGCATCCCTAGAATCACCACAGTAAACATACAACAAAAGGAGGGTATTACCCACAGTACACGTTCGAATCACATAGAGTTGTATTTGGAACCAATAGATCCAACAAGACATCAGATAATCTCAAGAACCAAACTCAAAGGGACATGTTTGCACTTAATCAATGCAGTGAAATATTATATTATGATAATGATGCCTAAAGTGTCGAATTCCCATATTCAAAATAGTCTTCTCTACAATCCTATTATAGTCAAATAAAGAAATACTTTTAGTACAGACACACATTATCTCACTTTACCTTTAAGGAAGCACCACCAACAAGAATCCATCAATATCGTCATCTTTAGCAAGCTTAGCACAGTTGCTACCATTCACAGATCCTGCAAAATAGATATCAATTTGTGGTTAATGACTATGAGCTAAGGCAGATGGAAAATAACAAATCTATCAGTCTAGGAGCATTCGGATGAATAGAACTTGCTAGCAGAATTTAGAGGATATGAAGCGCAAGGGTCTATCTCTGAGGAGGCAGTACTCACTTGATACTGTTAGTAATCTATTATAATCAACGGGTATCTGTAATCTTAACGTGGGGAGATTAGTAAGTATTTAATAACTTGGAGCTCGAAATATAAATTGAGATAAGGACGGGAGTGCAATTATAATTCTTTAGTGGTGTGAATTATAATTTGTGAAATAAGAAATATAGTCTTAGTAGGATTAGGGTTTCTTATTTTACACAAGGAGCCCAGAATTATTTCTCCTGAGGTCCCTGCCTTAGCCCTATAAATATACCGCTTCGTTCTCTAGGTCAGACACACATTACGTAATTGAGAGACTCGAATACATTTGAGAGACTCGAATACGTGGGTCTGAGAGAGAACAAGACGATCTCGTTTGATCCCACAATCGGCACGAGAATCGAGGTATAAGGGAATACGGCAGAAGATCTTTAGGCTTACAGCAGACGGCTGTAACAAGTTCTACCAGCGATCGTTGTTTTGTAGGAGTCGAGGTAAAACCCTTATTCCGCCTTGTAGGGTTTTTCGATTTGTTAACGTTTAATTTGTACGCATATTGCTGGGTTCTGGGAATGGATTCCCAACAGTGGTATCAGAGCAGGCTGTAATCATGCGTATAGATTAAACAGACCATGTTGTCCGGAGTCTGTAGAGGGTCGATCGTATGAACTGTGCTAACTTTTGTTTTGCAGAGTTCTAGAATATGCTAACCCTTATTTTGCAGGAAATCTTATCCCACTATTATGGTCATGCATGAATGTTTGTGTGATTGGATCCCACGTTTAATTTTAACGTGGTTACTGCTTTTATCTTGGGTACCACGAGTATTTTTCGTGGTTGTAATATAAGAGTAGTTTGTGAACTCCGGTATGTGGGAGGCATAGGATTTTGTATAAAATCACAGTTTCTGCATGGGAGAAACACAGTTTTTGAAGGCGTGGATGCATCTTTTGATGAAGAAATGGCGTCTGGCGGACAAACTTTTACTTGGTGGGCAAGACGTAGCTGCGAACTTGGCTGTTTTTTTGGAAACAGAATCTGACCATAATAGTTGGGATTCATGTTTATCATGAATCTGACCATAATAGTTGGGATTCATGTTTATCATGTTTCTTACAGAATCTGACCATAATAGTTGGGATTCATGTTTATCATGAATCTGACCATAATAGTTGGGATTCATGTTTATCATGTTTCTTTATTTATGTTTATATTTGTTTCCATAAGTGTTTGCATATGTGATAGTTTACCATTTTAGGACAACATGGTAATAATAGGCTTTTGACCTAGATCACTATTTTTTGTAAACACATATATTTTGATAATCCTCACAAAATTTTAAATAACTAAGTGGGAGAAGGAGTTTATTTTTGAATAAATCCTACGGTTTCCATTACTAGTTTGTAGGTGATATAATTAATTTTGTGTGATGGTTTTAGAACTTTCCTCCCTATCGGACAAAATTGATTATGGCATCATCGGTACAAACTTCCTTGAGTGATAGTTTTAAGATAATTGTTGTGTGGGCCACTTCTCCATCTGAGGTGGTTCATAACGGAACAATGGGTCTAAAAGCTAGGAAATGGTGTACACTTAGCTATAAATAAAAGTATCCCCTCTATCTGGGTCACTGCTATTATTTATAGAACCAAAGCTATATTGGCTATTTAATTTTACCTGACATGGTTTGGTGTCTAGATGGTAGAAATTGAAAGGTTGTGCCTATCTACACGAATGATGGAGAGTAGAGGACCTTCCATCGAGGCATGCTCTTCGCGGTGTGTAGGGTTGCCAATGTTTTTCTTTTCAAAATGTGGTTGAGGGAACCAATATTGAATTGAAATTCAAATTTTTTATTGCCCATCATAATTCTTGTTATTATGTGATTCTCAGATTCAAAAATGGCATCTTTCAATCCACTTGCTTTTATTCTCAAAGAAAACAAACTTACTGGTGAAAATTATATTGACTGGAAAAGAAACTTGGACATTGTCTTAACTGCTGAGGGGCACAAGTTTGTGCTAAGTCAAGAGTGCCCTCCGCAACTCTCTGAAAATGCCACTGAAGAGGAAGCAAAGCCTTTTAAGCAGTGGAAGAAGGCTGATGAGATGGCGCGGTGTTATATTCTGGCATCTATGTCGAATACATTGCAACATCAGCATCAGTCTATGGAAACTGCGTACGATATGATACTGAACCTCAGAGAAATGTTTGGGGAACAGAATCGTGCAGCAAGGCTAGTTGCTTTTAATGAATTGATGAATTTCACCCATGTTGAAGGGACCCCAATAAGAGATCATGTTCTAAAGACGATGGCTCTTTTGAATGAACTAGAGATGTTAGGAGCTGAAATTGATGGGGAAACCCAGGTCGATTTTGTTCTTAACTCACTGAAATCTGAGTGTTTTAAGCAATTCCGCGTAAATTATTCTATGAACAAAATGCATTTATCTTTGTCGGAATTGCTTAAGGAACTCCATGCTACTGAGGGTCTTTTGGGTGTGAAGAAATCATCTGTGTTAGTGACTGAGAAGGCTTCTAGTTCTAAGCCGAAAGGCAAGAAGAAGCAGAACAAGTCTCATAAGAAGGTTGTGGGGGCAGTTTTAGCGCCTCACGATGGAGTGAAAAAGCCTAAGGGCAAGTGTTTTCAATGCAACCAGAAAGGGCACTGGAAGAAGGATTGTCCGGTTTTTCTTAATAAAGTGAACAAAGGAGGTAAATCTTTTTCGCTAATAGTTGAATCATGTTTAGCGGTGTTATCTACCAGTACCTGGTGTGTAGATACAGGTGCCACTAATCATGTTTGCAATTCATTGCAGGGGTTCCAGGAAACCAGAAAACTAAGTGATAGGGAGATTTGCTTACATATGGGAAATGCTACCACAGTAGCAGCAGTTGCAGTAGGAAACGTTTTTCTTAATTTTAGTAATGATAGGAGTTTAATTTTAAGAGATTGTCTTTATGTTCCCAGTATTAGAAGAAACTTGGTTTCAGTTTCTAAATTGTTTAAGGATGGATATTCAGTTTATTTTAGTAACTCTGTAGTTATTAAGTTAAATAAACATTTTGTCTGTTCTGGTTCATTGGTGGATGATCTCTATATTATTAATCCTATGTTTCCTACAGTGCAACTGAATGAATTGAATAACACTAATAATTTGCCTTGTAAGAGAAAGGAGCCTTCTAAGTTGAACCAAACGTATCTTTGGCACTTACGTCTTGGCCATATTAATCTGAATAGGATTTCTAGACTAGTTAGAGATGGACCTTTAGGTTCATTGCAAGTAGAGGAACTTCCAGTCTGTGAATCATGTTTAGAAGGTAAGATGACCAAGAGGCCATTTTCAGCTAAGGGATATAGAGCCAAAGAACCGTTGGAATTGGTTCATTCTGATGTGTGTGGTCCTATGAATGTCCAAGCTAGAGGTGGTTTTGAGTATTTCATTACTTTTATTGATGATTACTCAAGGTATGGATATATTTATTTGATGCGCCGTAAGTCCGAATGCTTTGAGAAATTCAAGGAGTATAAGGCAGAAACGGAGAAGCGTCTAGGTAAATGTCTCAAGACACTACGATCTGATCATGGTGGCGAATACCTCTTGGGAGAATTTAAGGATTACTTATCGGCTGAAGGGATTGTATCCCAGTTGTCAGCACCAGGTATGCCACAACAAAATGGTGTAGCAGAAAGAAGGAATAGGACTCTTATGGATATGGTGAGGTCAATGATGAGTTATTCTGATTTACCAATTTCGTTTTGGGGACATGCACTAGAAACGGCTGCATATATTCTTAACTTGGTGCCATCTAAGTCAGTACCGTCTACACCCACAGAATTGTGGACTGGGCGTCAACCCAGTCTACGGCATGTTCGGATTTGGGGTAGTCCAGCACATGTGTTGAAGGGGAACGCAGATAAATTGGAATCAAGGACAGAAGTTTGCTTGTTTGTGGGGTACCCTAGAGGAACGAAAGGTGGTTTATTTTATAGTCCTAAAGATCAGAAGGTTTTTGTTAGTACAAATGCTCGATTCTTAGAGGAGGACTATGTAATAGATCACAAACCCAAAAGTAAGATTGTTCTAGAGGAATTGAGAGGAGAGGGACAGACACAATCTTTTATACCACCAGTAGTACGTGAAGAAACACCTCAAGAGACATTTATTGATGCACCTATTGACACACCTGAACCTCGTCGTAGTGGGAGGGTTATTGTACGACCCGCTCGGTATACGTTATTGGGAGAATATTATGATATGATCCCTGACGAGCAAAATGCTGAACCCTGTAACTACAATGAGGCATTACAAGGTAAAGATGCATAACTTTGGCAGAAGGCTATGCAGTCAGAGATGGAGTCCATGTACTCAAATCAAGTTTGGGATCTTGTAGAACCACTCGATGGGATTAAACCCATCGGATGCAAGTGGATCTACAAAAAGAAGAGAGGAGTGGACGGGAAGGTGCATACCTTCAAAGCTAGGCTTGTTGCGAAAGGGTATACTCAAAAAGAAGGGATCGATTATGAGGAGACTTTTTCGCCAGTAGCCATGCTTAAATCCATTCGGATTCTCTTATCCATTGCAGCTCATCTTGATTATGAGATTTGGCAAATGGATGTCAAGACTGCGTTCCTTAATGGAAATCTGGAAGAGTGTATCTATATGGTGCAACCAGATGGTTTCATATCAAAAGGTCAAGAGCACATGTTGTGCAAGCTTAAGAGGTCCTTATATGGGCTTAAGCAGGCATCTAGGTCTTGGAACATCCGTTTTGATCAAGCAATCAAGTCTTTTGGTTTTGATCAATGTCCGGATGAGTCTTGCGTGTATAAGAGGCGCAGCGGCAAAGTGGTGGTGTTTCTAGTGCTATATGTTGATGACATTCTGCTCATCAGAAACGATGTGGAAGAGTTGTCTGCAGTGAAAGTGTGGTTGTCCAGCCAATTCAAAATGAAGGACTTGGGAGAAGCTAGTCACATCCTTGGGATTAAGCTTATGCGAGATCGCAAGCGTAGGATGTTGGGTTTATCACAAGCTTCTTACATCGATACGATCCTTGCTCGTTTTAGCATGCAAGATTCCAAGAAAGGATTTCTTCCTTTTAGACATGGAATCAGTCTGTCTAAGGATCAGTGTCCCAAGACAACTGATGAGATGGAAAAGATGAAGGCAGTTCCTTATGCTTCAGCAGTAGGAAGCCTCATGTATGCTATGCTATGTACTAGACCTGATATTTGTTTTGCGGTTGGCATGGTCAGCAGATATCAGTCTAATCCTGGACAGGAGCATTGGACTGCGGTGAAACATATAATCAAGTATCTGAAAAGAACTAGAGATTATATGTTGGTGTACCAGTCAGTTAGTCTTGTACCGTGTGGGTACACAGACTCAGACTTTATGTCAGATAAGGATTCCAGAAAGTCTACCTCAGGATATGTGTTTACCCTAGGAGGAGGAGCCATTAGTTGGAGGAGTGTCAAGCAATCATGCATTGCTGATTCCACCATGGAGGCAGAGTATGTGGCAGCGTCTGAAGCAGCCAAGGAGGCCGTTTGGCTCAGGAACTTCTTGGTGGATCTAGAAGTGATTCCTTCAGTGCAATCAGCCATTACACTCTATTGTGACAATAGTGGTGCAGTTGCTAATTCAAAGGAGCCAAGGGCTCATAAGAAGGGTAAACACATTGAGCGTAAGTATCATTTGATTCGAGAGATCGTACAGAGAGGTGATGTTACTGTGACTAAGATTGCATCGGCAAACAACCTGGCAGATCCATTTACGAAGAGCTTACAAGCCAAGATTTTTGATAATCACGTAGAAGGAATGGGAGTCAGATGTGTGGCCACATGGATGTGAGTCTCGGTGGGAGTTTGTTAGAGAACTATGTGAAACGTTATGGTTTTATGTAATGGATTAATATTATTAATCAGTTTTATCCATTTTGATGAGAATCTTCTATGGGCAATAGTTGCATGATATTATTTTATGTTGTGCATGTGTGTCTTTTATTCTACATAGTAGATGATCCAGTGTGTAGAGTGCAACTTACACACAGAAGATTGGATCATCGGTTCTTGTGGAATATAAGTTATGGTTCACAGTCTTAAATGGAATTTGACACACCATTGGTAGGACTGTAGCATAATGTTTTAGTGGGTCTATCTTGATCACGGGGAATGGTATTAATTTTAATACTACTTCCAACTCATTGTGCTAGTACACTTTGTGTGTATTGAACGAGACCATTTTTTAGGTAATTATCTTTATACTGACTTTATAAGATGATTAAAACCTCATGGTTATTATGAATACTTGTGCTCTTAATCCAAAGATAATTAATAGATATATACATATAATGTTGTTGACTTTGACTCATTTAAAAGTGAGATCCTCTTTGGGGTCAATATTCTTGATGAATTGGGTCACGATATTATATGCAAGACATGTATCGATATTAATTATTAATGGAATCCACGTCCCAGTAGGGAATGATGATAACCCCTTGAGTAAGCTTATAAGTTTCGATGATGTCAAACCCTGCAGGTGGATATTTGTATCCGACATATCGAATAAGTTAAGCAGATAGTCTCAAGGCATTTAAAGATGTTGATTAAGTGGGAGATTGTTAGCAATCTATTATAATCAACGGGTATCTGTAATCTTAGCGTGGGGAGATTAGTAAGTATTTAATAACTTGGAGCTCGAAATATAAATTGAGATAAGGACGGGAGTGCAATTATAATTCTTTAGTGGTGTGAATTATAATTTGTGAAATAAGAAATATAGTCTTAGTAGGATTAGGGTTTCTTATTTTACACAAGGAGCCCATAATTATTTCTCCTGAGGTCCCTGCCTTAGCCCTATAAATATACCGCTTCGTTCTCTAGGTCAGACACACATTACGTAATTGAGAGACTCGAATACATTTGAGAGACTCGAATACGTGGGTCTGAGAGAGAACAAGACGATCTCGTTTGATCCCACAATCGGCACGAGAATCGAGGTATAAGGGAATACGGCAGAAGATCTTTAGGCTTACAGCAGACGGCTGTAACAAGTTCTACCAGCGATCGTTGTTTTGTAGGAGTCGAGGTAAAACCCTTATTCCGCCTTGTAGGGTTTTTCGATTTGTTAACGTTTAATTTGTACGCATATTGCTGGGTTCTGGGAATGGATTCCCAACAGATACATCCATAGATAATACGGGTCCTAGAAGCAACCTGTGCTGAAACCTTATTTTCTAGCCAATCACGAACAGCTTCTTCATGAGAGATCTACTAGGGCTTCAAGCGAGAGACATGGCTTCTTCGTCTCAAAAGATTAGACCGCTGAGAGAGAGAGAGAGAGAGAGAGAGAGAGAGAGAGAGAGAAGAGGCTAGGCTTCGTGGGCAAGAGAGAGGGCTTAGAGGTGGGTGGCCAATGGCCATGGCTGTTGCGTACGAGAAGAGGAGGAGGGAGAACGAGAAGGGAAATAGAGAGAGTGTACCTGATGAAAGTGGAGGAGAGCGTAGTTTGGGGGAGGGAAAGTGTTTGTGTTGGAATTGGAGGAGGGAAAGTGAAAAGTTGAGGGAAACTTAGTGCGCAAATAAAAGAAATGGACCAAGGGGATTTTGGATTTAGGGATTTATGTGACGGCCACAAAACTACGTAGTTTTAGTAGTTTTCAAATCTTTTAGTGACAACCAAAATCTTTTACTGGCATTGCTAAAAATTAGATGCCCACCTTTTTTTCCCTCCCCTCTGGTGCCAAAATTTAGACTATTTGGTGACACTTATAGTCTTGTCACCCAAAATTATAATATTCGGTGACACAAAATTTATTACCAAAGCAAAATTATTTTCCCTCCCCTCTGGTTCTTTACACTTTTGATAGGAAAGAGAAATAGTGAAGGCCTAATTTGCCCAAAAGGATTTCGTGTAGCAAACCTATAATTATAAAAATGTGTAATATCAAAAACGTGGTTTGATAAATACACTAATTACAGAATTATAACAATGAATATATGTAAATGGGAGGAACAAAAAAAATTGTTAAAGTTTTAAAAAAAAATTACAGAAGCTAAAAGAAATTACACTTGTACTGAGGGATTTTTTGTGATGAACACTTAGGCATCAAAATTATGTAGTTTCATTTTACACATCTTTTAATGAAACTCCAAAAAATTTTCAGTGACAACCTCAAAATTTCAATGACCACCAAAAAAAAAAATTCCTACTTGCACCTAAATTGAGATAATTAGTGACAAAATGTCATTGTCACCAAAAATTAAACATTCTGTGACATCAAAACTTGTCATTAAAATCAAAATATTGTCACCATAAATTGCTTTCATTTGTCGCGCAGAACTCAACATCTTTGGTGACAAAGTCAGACGGCCTTGTCACTGTTTGTTATATTTAGTGACAAGTTGTACTCTCTAAGGGTGTCACCGTTGATGTTTTTTCTTGTAGTGATTTGTATGTTAAAATCAAGGAATGTTTTCTTTTAACACTTCGTTTGTCTATGTATATAGCGAATGGTTATAGTAGTTGCTCTTATGCTCTTACCACTTTGTTTGATCTATACTTTTCCTCAGGTCAGCTAACCAAGAACCAGACCGATTAGTTGCTCTCTGGATTGTACGAAGGTTTTAATGCCTGATGCGTCAAATTTCTAGATCTTCACTTCTTAGCTTTTGATTTTCGATTCAAATGGCTTATGGGATTTGTTGTAGAAGATTAATCAGATTATCTTTGATTCCATTGCCTATCATTTATCAGTATAATTTAATCAGAAATCTTGTTCAATGCTTAGGACTCATATTTGTGGTGATGTAAGCTTCTCACATCTTTTAGTTATGGTCCTTTCTCAATTCTTCTTCTTCCTCTTTTGGATGACCTTTTAGTTATGAGGCTTATACTTCAAGACTTTTTCGTGTGGCAGCTATTTGATGGGAAAGATGGAAGACCCAAGTACCCGCGACGAAGGGTTATGCGCCCCATTCTTGTAGATCTGGTGCAAACGCCCGCCACTTGGATTCGTTGGTCAAAAGGTTCGAGACCAATAGTCATTCTTACACCAGAAATGCAACTCTTTAATACCATATTCTTTTATCTAGACTGTAATGTTGGGGAAGTATTAGGCTTCTACCTGTCGTTGATCGATCATTAGCACATGAATTTGGTGAATTCTTTTTGGCACTTCCAGAAAATCATAATTTATTGGGTCCTAAAAAACTGGAATTCATGTACAGGAATTATTTGTTTTTTCCTGTTCTTTACAATTCTTTTTTCAGGCGTGAATTAGATGACTTTGTGGTATTTAGGGTATGATGTTTGGCAAAGAAAATTTGTGGTGGTTCTCTGCATCTCTTTACCTTTTATTTCCTTGGGTGAGAGAATTATGAACAGGAGACACATTTTTATGTTTCGTTGGATTTATTTTTGAAAATATCAAGACACAAACTGTCTTGAATGGGTGGGATGAGGTTTTGATTTGGATCTGACGGGTGAGATTAGTCCTCAGTATTCCAATTCCCTCCCAAATCAGTCCAATCAGCCTTAGCGTGTCCATTAATCTCAGCTGTTGAATAAAAAAGTCTCATTTTCTCTCTCTATTCTCTCTATTGCGCCAGTCTGTCTTCTCTCTACTGTCTTGATTTCTTCCCTGACTGTTGTTGAAGAAAGAGGTATTTTGCTACGTCGATCCCCTTTTTTTCTGCTTAATTCGTTCCCAATCTATTGATTCTATGGCTATAGAAGTTGTTCAGATCTAGAGTTTGGTTTCTCGCGGCTATGGTCAGTGGAAGTCATACGGTGGATCGGTGTAGAGAAGGCGAAGCAAACGTTGATTTGCAATTGCAGATGCAAACTCTTGACAGTGGAACCGTGGGGTATTTGAGACAACCTCCGACACAGTGTCACCATTGAACGTCGATAGTGGAAGTATGCTTTCTTCCAATCAACCTTCCCATCTTCTGACACATCAGGTGTTCTATTGGTGAGTTATGTTTCTCCATGATTCTCAACTAAACTTCTTTAGATTTCCTTCAGGAAAAATGGGCTAGTCACCATGTGGTATTTTAGACAAGCTCCATTTCATACCCAAATTTGGTTTCGGTCATCTTCCTTGAGTTGTATAGAGGAAAATATTCCAACTGAGCAACAAAAAAAAAAACTAAGCTTGGGAATAAATATTAGCCAAGCAAAACAAAAATTATTCTACACGTAAGTATATTTATTATCATTATTATTTTTTTTGGGATTTTGAATCAAATACTGCTATATTGAATTTTGTTTAGTTGATTGATTTTTTTTTAAATGGTGGCTTGGATTTCATAGGTAAAAGTCTAGCTTATGTTATCTGTCTATTTATGTTCATTGTATTTCATAGTTACAGCGAAGGGTATAGCTTGAAATTGTTTGGGAGCTATAGATAGTACTTTTGATAACTTCTTATAACTTTGTTGTGATTCCAATTTTTTTCGAGGTATGATGGAATGCCTGTGTGGTCATCTTATCAGAAGTTCCATTTGGAGGTATGATTCCTTGTTCTTTTTATTCTGCTCTAATGCAGTACTCTGCCAATCGTGATTGCTTCTTAATTATTTTCATAACAACAAAAATCTTCATTTTCGTTTTGATCCTAAATGTTTTACAAATGTCTATATAGTATTTGGTTATGTCTTAAATGCTACTTTGTACTGAATAGGCTACTTTATGGAAGGTTTCAGTTTTTAACTGGCCGGTTGTTAGGTTACGTAAATTTGCTTTGGTTTCTCGAAAGTCAAGTCTCTTCAATTACTTATTGGTATGTTAAGGTTATTATGTGTACTATGTTTTTTTCTCATATTCTTCGATTTAAATTGACCAATGAAATATGTAAAGCTTATGGATTTATTTTATTTCTCCCGTGAGTAATGGGTTCTAAATTCTAGAATGGGTTTGCCAATTCCTTTCACCTTCTGTTAATTCCTTATTTTGGATTTCTTTATTTTAAAACAACAATTCCTTATGGATATTGCATTTCATTATTGTTTAATTGGTTTGATTGGGATTTCTTGGTGGTGGATAAGGCTACATTATGGAAGGCTCCAGTTGTTAATGTGTGGGTGGTTAGGTTATCCAATTCTGTTGATTTGCCTTGGTTTTCCGAAAGTGAAGCCTCAATTAGATTGCTCATAAGATGTTGGATCAGCTGCTACACCCTGACCAGTGATCACATGGCCAAAATATTCAACTTGTTGCTGGCCAAAACCACATTTAGAGCGTTTAGCATACAACTGATGTTCCCTCAGTGTAGCTAGAGTGAGAGTAACATGGTGGAGATGCTCTGACCAAGTCAGACTATAAATCAAAATGTCGTCAAAGAATACCAACACAAATTTCCTCAGGAATGGCCTAAAAACATCATTTATCAAACTTTGGAAAGTAGAGGGTGCGTTAGTTAAACCAAAGGGCATAACAAAAAACTCATAGTGTCCTTCATGTGTCCTGAAAGCCGTCTTTGCTATATCAGTGGGCACCATTCTGATTTGATGGTAACCTGACCTCAAGTCTAATTTGGAAAAATACTGAGCCCCATGTAATTCATCCAATAGCTCATCAATAATTGGAATGTGATATTTATCCTTGATGGTCTCTTTGTTTAGAGCCCTATAATCCACACACATTCGCCATGAATTATCCTTCTTCTTCACCAAAAGTACGGGTGATGAAAATGGGGATACACTATGCCGTATTACCCCACTGTCTAGCATCTCCTTTACAATTTTTTCAATCTCATTCTTCTGTATGTAGGGGTATCTGTAGGGCCTGATATTGGGCTGCTGGGTACTGAGTTTCAGAGGAATTTGGTGATCATGTGTTCTGGTAGGGGGTAAACCAGTAGGAGAACTGAAAACATCACAAAAAAAGTGTAAAATCAACTCAAGCTCATGATGCACTGCATTAGGAGGGATAGCTTGCATACTACACACTTGAGCTACTACTCCGGAAGGCCCTTTTTTAAGCAAATGATCCATTTGTTTAGCATCAACGAGCTGTACCTCAGTGGAGTTACCACCCTTTAGGACATGTTTCCGGCCAAATGCAGTAAACTCCATTTGTAAATGCTGAAAATCCCACAACACAGGACCTAGAGTTGACAACCATTGTACTCCCAACACCATATCACAACCCCCCAAAGTACTGAAAACAGTACTGAAAACAGTGCCTTGCATTGTCCATTGGAAATCCTTCACGAAAGCTCTACTAATAAGTTTAGTTCCATCAGCCACTATGACAAATAGGGGACTTGTGGCTTGACTGGTGGTCCCTATTTTCTTTGCAAAAGAGAGATCTAAGAAGTTATGTGTACTACAAGAATCAAGTAGAATTTTCACCACTTGTTTCTTAATAAATCCCTTGATTCTCATTGTTCTATACGATGGTATTCCTGTCAAGGCATGAACCAAAATCTGGAACTCTTCCTGCTGCATTTCAGTAGCCAAATCTTGCTATGCTTCCTCATAAACCTCTCCTCATCCTCCTCTGCTTCCAACATAAAGAGTTGCTTTCTCTTACAAACATGTCCCTTATGATATTTTTCATCACAACCGAAACACAATCCTTTGGATCTTTTCTCATCAATTTCCTTTTATGTTAGTTTCCGAACTGCCATCGCTGGTTCTAGAATCTTAGGCTTAGCTTCATATGGTTTAGTTGGTAATGAGGTGTTAACAAACTTTGTCATGGTTTTGTTTTCCTGGTCATAACCTCTATAGTTTCCTCCTGTAGGCAAGCCAATCCCATAACCTGAGCAATACTTCTAGGTGGAAACATCTTGACTCCTGCTAGAATCTCATCCTTTAACCCACTGACAAAACAACTACAAAAAATTCTTCCGATAGGCCTGAGGTTTTATTAGCTAATTCCTCAAATTGTTCTTGATATACCTTCACTGTGCTCCACTGCCTTAGTTTAGTTAACTGTCCTAATGCATCTTCATAAGCATTGTTTCCAAAATGTAGCAACACAATTCTACAAAAATCTGGCCAATTTCGCATATTGTGAGACTTTTCATACCACCTAAACCAATTCATAGCTTTGTCTTCTAAGTGTAAAGCCGCCAATCTTAATTTCTGAGTATCTTCAACCATATTTAATTCAAAAAACTTTTCGCACTTGTACATCCAAGACTCAGGATCCTCTCCAAAAAATTTAGGAAAATCCAATTTAGGATGGAAAGCTCTGATCCCTCCCTGATTTAAGTGCGAATTTGGTAACAACGGTGGTGCATGAACAATAGCTGTGGAAGTAGAAGCTACCTTCTCCGATAATCCATCACATTTGTTGTTCAAGGTTGTGATTAACTGTGTAAGTCCTTCAATCGAGCTCCTAACTCCGTTCAACACCTCAGCGTGTTTGTCTGTGTTTTCCGCATTTCTACGAATGGATTCTTCCAATGGCCTCATTTCCTGTGATCGAGTATTTTCTGCCATGGTTAGAGACCTTCCATAGCTGAGGATCGTATGCTCTGATACCATTGGTAAGTTTTCTGGTAAGTACTCTTCCTGTTCTGATCTAAATGTAGCGTATTAGCTTGAATGAAGCATGCTCGTTCTCATTATTGAGTAGAAGTTACAGAATTACAGAGCCTAGGATAGAGAGTAGAGAGAACAATTGGTTAGAAGGGAAAGTGAATGAGAGGCTGAACAATTCGACCCTCAGCCCAACCGCTATTCCCTCCTTTTATACTAACAGCTGGCTAACCAAATACTAACAGCTGACTAACAAACTACTAACAGCTGGCTAACCGTTCTGTAACAGAACAACAGAAACGGAACCCTTAGGAAACTATAGAATTACTTAGTATGCCCCCAGGCTTATCAATATCTTTCTTATTGGAAATGGAAAACAACTTGGGAGATATTTTTTTACTTGCAGTTGTGACGTCTAAGATTCGAGATTTTCTAAAGGCCATAGCTCAGGTGCGATTCTCTCTCTTTTTAATTTTTATTTTTTATAGGCAATAATAACTCTCTATATGTATTTTGTGGAACAGGGTGTTTAGTTAATGAAATGTTCTGAAATGGATTTGTTCTAAAAGCCAAATCGGTTTCTAGGTTGTCTATAGATAATGATTTTATGAAGGGAAAGGCGAACGATAGAAACTAAAGAAACAAATTTAGCTTTTGTGATTAATTTTCTTCTAATCGTTTTGTCTTTCCATTACCTGCATAAAACCCTCAACAGAATTCATGATCCAATCATAACCCATATCTATTGGACAAAAGGTGTAGGTGATTCTTGTGGCTTAATTGCCGTGGCTTATGGCTTATGGCTTCTGCTTTAATCATAATGTAGGTAGCTATGTAATTTGCTCCAAAGCTTCTGCTTTATGCCTATGGACCAAAAAACTCTCAAAATAGATGATTTTTTTAGAATCTCCATTTTGATGCTTTACATTTCTGCATTTCATGATCATCTTTTATGTCAAGTTCAATTGCAACGGAAGGTTGTTTCACAAAATATATAAACAAAAGTTTGATACATTGACATGTAGTCACTTGAGTCAACTTGAATATGTAAAGACCCGGAAAATTTTCAACTTTTTATAAATAAAATAAATAAATTAAATTTATATTTGTGGTTATTCGATTAATTGGTTATCATGTGTTTTGCAATTTTAGTTATAAGACCCGAACCCGGGGTCTTTGGTTTTATTTCGCGCGCGTTACGTACGTAGTATATTATGTGGGGGGGGGGGGGGGCTTGGGGGCCCCAAATAATCAGATTTTGGGGTGTTAGGGGGGAGGCCTAAACACACACACATACCCCTCTCTCTCTCTCTCTCTCTCTCTCTCTCTCTCTCTCTCTCTCTCCACCATATCTCCCTCCACCTTCTCTCTACCGCCACTATCAAACCCCACCGCCATTTTTGAATTCCTTCGGGATAGAGCTTGCTTGGATCGTGCTTGACATAGAACCGAAGACGGATCGTGATTTGGAGCTCAGGAAGGGGAGATCCGGAGCTTGGAACTTAGGGCTTTCACTTCTTCGCCAAATCCTTTGATTCAAAGCTTGAGGTAGGGATGTCTCACCCTTATTATGTGTGTATTCATGATGGTGGTAGTTGATTTCGTGTTTAGATTGAGTTTTGTTGCATTTTTGGACCGATTTGATCGAGTGGCGAACTGTTTTTGCGAACCTGAGATCGACCAAGTCGCTCGTCGCTCTAGCGACCATCTAGCGACCCCCACTGATTTTTGGTGCGTCCAGCGACTTTTTAGCCGCTCGAGCGACTTGTCAGGCGACCTGTACTGACTGTTTTCACCATAATTTGGGATTTATGGATATTTAAGAGTACTTCCAGTCATACATATGGTATGTGGGACATGTGACACAAGCGGGACCTTATTGTGACGATAAATCGGCCAATCTTAATTTCTGAGTATCTTCAACCATATTTAATTCAAAAAACTTTTCGCACTTGTACATCCAAGACTCAGGATCCTCTCCAAAAAATTTAGGAAAATCCAATTTAGGCTAGAAAGCTCTGATCCCTCCCTGATTTAAGTGCGAATTTGGTAACAACGGTGGTGCATGAACAATAGGTGTGGAAGTAGAAGCTACCTTCTCCGATAATCCATCACATTTGTTGTTCAAGGTTGTGATTAACTGTGTAAGTCCTTCAATCGAGCTCCTAATTCCGTTCAACACCTCAGCGTGTTTGTTTGTGTTTTCCGCATTTCTACGAATGGATTCTTCGAATGGCCTCATTTCCTGTGATCGAGTATTTTATGCCATGGTTAGAGACCTTCCATAGCTGAGGATCGTATGCTCTGATACCATTGGTAAGTTTTCTGGTAAGTACTCTTCGTGTTCTGATCTAAATGTAGCGTATTAGCTTGAATGAAGCATGCTCGTTCTCATTATTGAGTAGAAGTTACAGAATTACAGAGCCTAGGATAGAGAGTGGAGAGAACAATTGGTTAGAAGGGAAAGTGAATGAGAGGCTGAACAATTCGACCCTCAGCCCAACCGCTTTTCCCTCCTTTTATACTAACAGCTGGCTAACCAAATACTAACAGCTGACTAACAAACTACTAATAGCTGGCAAACCGTTCTGTAACAGAACAACAGAAACGGAACCCTTAGGAAACTATAGAATTACTTAGTATGCCCCCAGGCTTATCAATATCTTTCTTATTGGAAATGGAAAACAACTTGGGAGATATTTTTTTACTTGCAGTTGTGACATCTAAGACTCGAGATTTTCTAAAGGCCATAGCTCAGGTGCGATTCTCTCTCTTTTTAATTTTTATTTTTTATAGGCAATAATAACTCTCTATATGTATTTTGTGGAACAGGGTGTTTAGTTAATGAAACGTTCTGAAATGGATTTGTTCTAAAAGCCAAATCGGTTTCTAGGTTGTCTATAGATAATGATTTTATGAAGGGAAAGGTGAACGATAGAAACTAAAGAAACAAATTTAGCTTTTGTGATTAATTTTCTTCTAATCATTTTGTCTTTCCATTACCTGCATAAAACCCTCAACAGAATTCATGATCCAATCATAACCCATATCTATTGGGCAAAAGGTGTAGGTGATTCTTGTAGCTTAATTGCCGTGGCTTATGGCTTATGGCTTCTGCTTTAATCATAATGTAGGTAGCTATGTAATTTGCTCCAAAGCTTCTGCTTTATGCCTATGGACCGAAAAACTCTCAAAATAGATGATTTTTTTAGAATCTCCATTTTGATGCTTTACATTTCTGCATTTCATGATCATCTTTTATGTCAAGTTCAATTGCAACGGAAGGTTGTTTCACAAAATATATAAACAAAAGTTTGATACATTGACAAGTAGTCACTTGAGTCAACTTGAATATGTAAAGACCCGGAAAATTTTGAACTTTTTATAAATAAAATAAATAAATTAAATTTATATTTGTGGTTATTCGATTAATTGGTTATCATGTGTTTTGCAATTTTAGTTATAAGACCCGAACCCGGGGTCTTTGGTTTTATTTCGCGCGCGTTACGAACGCAGTATATTATGTGGGGGGCGGGGGGGGGGGGGGGCCTTGGGGGCCCCAAATAATCAGATTTTGGGGTGTTAGGGGGGAGGCCTAAACACACACACATACCCCTCTCTCTCTCTCTCTCTCTCTCTCCACCATATCTCCCTCCACCTTCTCTCTACCGCCACTATCAAACCCCACCGCCATTTTTGAATTCCTTCGGGATAGAGCTTGCTTGGATTGTGCTTGAGATAGAACCGAAGACGGATCGTGATTTGGAGCTCGGGAAGGGGAGATCCGGAGCTTGGAACTTAGGGCTTTCACTTCTTCGCCAAATCCTTTGATTCAAACCTTGAGGTAGGGATGTCTCACCCTTATTATGTGTGTATTCAGGATGGTGGTAGTTGATTTCGTGTTTAGATTGAGTTCTGTTGCGTTTTTGGACCGATTTGATCGAGTGGCGAACTGTTTTTGCGAACCTGAGATCGACCAAGTCGCTCGTCGCTCTAGCGACCATCTAGCGACCCCCACTGATTTTTGGTGCGTCCAGCGAATTTTTAGCCGCTCGAGCGACTTGTCGGGCGACCTGTACTGACTGTTTTCACCCTAATTCGGGATTTATGGATATTTAAGAGTACTTCCAGTCATACATATGGTATGTGGGACATGTGACACAAGCGGGACCTTATTGTGACGATAAATCGGCCAATCTTAATTTCTGAGTATCTTCAACCATATTTAATTCAAAAAACTTTTCGCACTTGTACATCCAAGACTCAGGATCCTCTCCAAAAAATTTAGGAAAATCCAATTTAGGCTGGAAAGCTCTGATCCCTCCCTGATTTAAGTGCGAATTTGGTAACAACGGTGGTGCATGAACAATAGGTGTGGAAGTAGAAGCTACCATATCCGATAATCCATCACATTTGTTGTTCAAGGTTGTGATTAACTGTGTAAGTCCTTCAATCGAGCTCCTAATTCCGTTCAACACCTCAGCGTGTTTGTCTGTGTTTTCCGCATTTCTACGAATGGATTCTTCCAATGGCCTCATTTCCTGTGATCGAGTATTTTCTGCCATGGTTGGAGACCTTCCATAGCTGAGGATCGTATGCTCTGATACCATTGGTAAGTTTTCTGGTAAGTACTCTTCCTGTTCTGATCTAAATGTAGCGTATTAGCTTGAATGAAGCATGCTCGTTCTCATTATTGAGTAGAAGTTACAGAATTACAGAGCCTAGGATAGAGAGTAGAGAGAACAATTGGTTAGAAGGGAAAGTGAATGAGAGGCTGAACAATTCGACCCTCAGCCCAACCGCTTTTCCCTCCTTTTATACTAACAGCTGGCTAACCAACTACTAACAGCTGACTAACAAACTACTAACAGCTAGCTAACCGTTCTGTAACAGAACAACAGAAACGGAACCCTTAGGAAACTATAGAATTACTTAGTATGCCCCCAGGCTTATCAATATCTTTCTTATTGGAAATGGAAAACAACTTGGGAGATATTTTTTTACTTGCAGTTGTGACGTCTAAGACTCGAGATTTTCTAAAGGCCATAGCTCAGGTGCGATTCTCTCTCTTTTTATTTTTTATTTTTTATAGGCAATAATAACTCTCTATATGTATTTTGTGGAACAGGGTGTTTTGTTAATGAAACGTTCTGAAATGGATTTGTTCCAAAAGCCAAATCGGTTTCTAGGTTGTCTATAGATAATGATTTTATGAAGGGAAAGGCGAACGATAGAAACTAAAGAAACAAATTTAGCTTTTGTGATTAATTTTCTTCTAATCATTTTGTCTTTCTATTACCTGCATAAAACCCTCAACAGAATTCATGATCCAATCATAACCCATATCTATTGGACAAAAGGTGTAGGTGATTCTTGTGGCTTAATTGCCGTGGCTTATGGCTTATGGCTTCTGCTTTAATCATAATGTAGGTAGCTATGTAATTTGCTCCAAAGCTTCTGCTTTATGCCTATGGACCAAAAAACTCTCAAAATAGATGATTTTTTTAGAATCTCCATTTTGATGCTTTACATTTCTGCATTTCATGATCATCTTTTATGTCAAGTTCAATTGCAACGGAAGGTTGTTTCACAAAATATATAAACAAAAGTTTGATACATTGACATGTAGTCACTTGAGTCAACTTGAATATGTAAAGACCCGGAAAATTTTCAACTTTTTATAAATAAAATAAATTAATTAAATTTATATTTGTGGTTATTCGATTAATTGGTTATCATGTGTTTTGCAATTTTAGTTATAAGACCCGAACCCGGGGTCTTTGGTTTTATTTCGCGCGCGTTACGTACGTAGTATATTATGTGGGGGGGGGGGGGGGGGGGGGGGGGGGCTTGGGGGCCCCAAATAATCAGATTTTGGGGTGTTAGGGGGGAGGCCTAAACACACACACATACCCCTCTCTCTCTCTCTCTCTCTCCACCGTATCTCCCTCCACCTTCTCTCTACCGCCACTATCAAACCCCACCGCCATTTTTGAATTCCTTCGGGATACAGCATGCTTCGATCGTGCTTGACATAGAACCTAAGACGGATCGTGATTTGGAGCTCGGGAAGGGGAGATCCGGAGCTTGGAACTTAGGGCTTTCACTTCTTCGCCAAATCCTTTGATTCAAAGCTTGAGGGAGGGATGTCTCACCCTTATTATGTGTGTATTCATGATGGTGGTAGTTGATTTCGTGTTTAGATTGAGTTTTGTTGCGTTTTTGGACCGATTTGATCGAGTGGCGAACTGTTTTTGCGAACCTGAGATCGACCAAGTCGCTCGTCGCTCTAGCGACCATCTAGCGACCCCCACTGATTTTTGGTGCGTCCAGCGACTTTTTAGCCGCTCGAGCGACTTGTCGGGCGACCTGTACTGACTGTTTTCACCCTAATTTGGGATTTATGGATATTTAAGAGTACTTCCAGTCATACATATGGTATGTGGGACATGTGACACAAGCGGGACCTTATTGTGACGATAAATCTGCCAATCTTAATTTCTAAGTATCTTCAACCATATTTAATTCAAAAAACTTTTCGCACTTGTACATCCAAGACTCAGGGTCCTCTCCAAAAAATTTAGGAAAATCCAATTTAGGCTGGAAAGCTCTGATCCCTCCCTGATTTAAGTGCGAATTTGGTAACAACGGTGGTGCATGAACAATAGGTGTGGAAGTAGAAGCTACGTTCTCCGATAATCCATCACATTTGTTGTTCAAGGTTGTGATGAACTGTGTAAGTCCTTCAATCGAGCTCCTAATTCCGTTCAACACCTCAGCGTGTTTGTCTGTGTTTTCCGCATTTCTACGAATGGATTCTTCCAATGGCCTCATTTCCTGTGATCGAGTATTTTCTGCCATGGTTAGAGACCTTCCATAGCTGAGGATTGTATGCTCTGATACCATTGGTAAGTTTTCTGGTAAGTACTCTTCCTGTTCTGATCTAAATGTAGTGTATTAGCTTGAATGAAGCATGCTCGTTCTCATTATTGAGTAGAAGTTACAGAATTACAGAGCCTAGGATAGAGAGTAGAGAGAACAATTGGTTAGAAGGGAAAGTGAATGAGAGGCTGAACAATTCGACCCTCAGCCCAACCGCTTTTCCCTCCTTTTATACTAACAGCTGGCTAACCAACTACTAACAGCTGACTAACAAACTACTAACAGTTGGCTAACCGTTCTGTAACAGAACAACAGAAACGGAACCCTTAGGAAACTATAGAATTACTTAGTATGCCCCCAGGCTTATCAATATCTTTCTTATTGGAAATGGAAAACAACTTGGGAGATATTTTTTTACTTGCAGTTGTGACGTCTAAGACTCGAGATTTTCTAAAGGCCATAGCTCAGGTGCGATTCTCTCTCTTTTTATTTTTTATTTTTTATAGGCAATAATAACTCTCTATATGTATTTTGTGGAACAGGGTGTTTAGTTAATGAAACGTTCTGAAATGGATTCGTTCCAAAAGCCAAATCGGTTTCTAGGTTGTCTATAGATAATGATTTTATGAAGGGAAAGGCGAACGATAGAAACTAAAGAAACAAATTTAGCTTTTGTGATTAATTTTCTTCTAATCATTTTGTCTTTCTATTACCTGCATAAAACCCTCAACAGAATTCATGATCCAATCATAACCCATATCTATTGGACAAAAGGTGTAGGTGACTCTTGTGGCTTAATTGCCGTGGCTTATGGCTTATGGCTTCTGCTTTAATCATAATGTAGGTAGCTATGTAATTTGCTCCAAAGCTTCTGCTTTATGCCTATGGACCAAAAAACTCTCAAAATAGATGATTTTTTTAGAATCTCCATTTTGATGCTTTACATTTCTGCATTTCATGATCATCTTTTATGTCAAGTTCAATTGCAACAGAAGGTTGTTTCACAAAATATATAAACAAAAGTTTGATACATTGACATGTAGTCACTTGAGTCAACTTGAATATGTAAAGACCCGGAAAATTTTGAACTTTTTATAAATAAAATTTGGGGTTATTCGATTAATTGGTTATCATGTGTTTTGCAATTTTAGTTATAAGACCCGAACCCGGGGTCTTTGGTTTTATTTCGCGCGCGTTACGTACGTAGTATATTATGTGGGGGGAGGGGGGGGGGGCCTTGGAGGCCCCAAATAATCAGATTTTGGGGTGTTAGGGGGGAGGCCTAAACACACACACATACCCCTCTCTCTCTCTCTCTCTCTCTCTCTCCACCATATCTCCCTCCACCTTCTCTCTGCCGCCACGATCAAACCCCATCACCATTTTTGAATTCCTTCGGGATAGAGCTTGCTTGGATCGTGCTTGACATAGAACCGAAGACGGATCGTGATTTGGAGCTCGGGAAGGGGAGATCCGGAGCTTGGAACTTAGGGCTTTCACTTCTTCGCCAAATCCTTTGATTCAAAGCTTGAGGTAGGGATGTCTCACCCTTATTATGTGTGTATTCATGATGGTGGTAGTTGATTTCGTGTTTAGATTGAGTTTTGTTGCGTTTCTGGACCGATTTGATCGAGTGGCGAACTGTTTTTGCGAACCTGAGATCGACCAAGTCGCTCGTCGCTCTAGCGACCATCTAGCGACCCCCACTGATTTTTGGTGCGTCCAGTGACTTTTTAGCCGCTCGAGCAACTTGTCGGGCGACCTGTACTGACTGTTTTCACCCTAATTTGGGATTTATGGATATTTAAGAGTACTTCCAGTCATACATATGGTATGTGGGACATGTGACACAAGCGGGACCTTATTGTGACGATAAATCGGCCAATCTTAATTTCTGAGTATCTTCAACCATATTTAATTCAAAAAACTTTTCGCACTTGTACATCCAAGACTCAGGATCCTCTCCAAAAAATTTAGGAAAATCCAATTTAGGCTGGAAAGCTCTGATCCCTCCCTGATTTAAGTGCGAATTTGGTAACAACGGTGGTGCATGAACAATAGGTGTGGAAGTAGAAGCTACTTTCTCCGATAATCCATCACATTTGTTGTTCAAGGTTGTGATCAACTGTGTAAGTCCTTCAATCGAGCTCCTAATTCCGTTCAACACCTCAGCGTGTTTGTCTGTGTTTTCCGCATTTCTACGAATGGATTCTTCCAATGGCCTCATTTCCTGTGATCGAGTATTTTCTGCCATGGTTAGAGACCTTCCATAGCTGAGGATCGTATGCTCTGATACCATTGGTAAGTTTTCTGGTAAGTACTCTTCCTGTTCTGATCTAAATGTAGCGTATTAGCTTGAATGAAGCATGCTCGTTCTCATTATTGAGTAGAAGTTACAGAATTACAGAGCCTAGGATAGAGAGTAGAGAGAACAATTGGTTAGAAGGGAAAGTGAATGAGAGGCTGAACAATTCGACCCTCAGCCCAACCGCTTTTCCCTCCTTTTATACTAACAGCTGGCTAACCAACTACTAACAGCTGACTAACAAACTACTAACAGCTGGCTAACCGTTCTGTAACAGAACAACAGAAACGGAACCCTTAGGAAACTATAGAATTACTTAGTATGCCCCCAGGCTTATCAATATCTTTCTTATTGGAAATGGAAAACAACTTGGGAGATATTTTTTTACTTGCAGTTGTGACGTCTAAGACTCGAGATTTTCTAAAGGCCATAGCTCAGGTGCGATTCTCTCTCTTTTTATTTTTTATTTTTTATAGGCAATAATAACTCTCTATATGTATTTTGTGGAACAGGGTGTTTAGTTAATGAAACGTTCTGAAATGGATTTGTTCTAAAAGCCAAATCGGTTTCTAGGTTGTCTATAGATAATGATTTTATGAAGGGAAAGGCGAACGATAGAAACTAAAGAAACGAATTTAGCTTTTGTGATTAATTTTCTTCTAATCATTTTGTCTTTCTATTACCTGCATAAAACCCTCAACAGAATTCATGATCCAATCATAACCCATATCTATTGGACAAAAGGTGTAGGTGATTCTTGTGGCTTAATTGCCGTGGCTTATGGCTTATGGCTTCTACTTTAATCATAATGTAGGTAGCTATGTAATTTGCTCCAAAGCTTCTGCTTTATGCCTATGGACCAAAAAACTCTCAAAATAGATGATTTTTTTAGAATCTCCATTTTGATGCTTTACATTTCTGCATTCCATGATCATCTTTTATGTCAAGTTCAATTGCAACGGAAGGTTGTTTCACAAAATATATAAACAAAAGTTTGATACATTGACATGTAGTCACTTGAGTCAACTTGAATATGTAAAGACCCGGAAAATTTTGAACTTTTTATAAATAAAATAAATAAATTAAATTTATATTTGGGGTTATTCGATTAATTGGTTATCATGTGTTTTGCAATTTTAGTTATAAGACCCGAACCCGGGGTCTTTGGTTTTATTTCGCGCGCGTTACGTACGTAGTATATTATGTGGGGGGGGGGGGGGGGGGGGGCTTGGGGGCCCCAAATAATCAGATTTTGGGGTGTTAGGGGGGAGGCCTAAACACACACACATACCCCTCTCTCTCTCTCTCTCTCTCCACCATATCTCCCTCCACCTTCTCTCTACCGCCACTATCAAACCCCACCGCCATTTTTGAATTCCTTCGGGATAGAGCTTGCTTGGATCGTGCTTGACATAGAACCGAAGACGGATCGTGATTTGGAGCTCGGGAAGGGGAGATCCGGAGCTTGGAACTTAGGGCTTTCACTTCTTCGCCAAATCCTTTGATTCAAAGCTTGAGGTAGGGATGTCTCACCCTTATTATGTGTGTATTCATGATGGTGGTAGTTGATTTCGTGTTTAGATTGAGTTTTGTTGCGTTTTTGGACCGATTTGATCGAGTGGCGAACTGTTTTTGCGAACCTGAGATCGTCCAAGTCGCTCGTCGCTCTAGCGACCATCTAGCGACCCCCACTGATTTTTGGTGCGTCCAGCGACTTTTTAGCCGCTCGAGCGACTTGTCGGGCGACCTGTACTGACTGTTTTCACCCTAATTTGGGATTTATGGATATTTAAGAGTACTTCCAGTCATACATATGGTATGTGGGACATGTGACACAAGCGGGACCTTATTGTGACGATAAATTTCGTAGGCCTTTATTCGTATTTTCGTTTCTCTTTCACTATGAGATTTAATTGTGATTGGCGTGATATGTGAATGGTCGGTAAAGGGTCAAACTATGAATTTGTATTGCATTGACATGATACGATTTCTAGTCTCCGACGGGAGTTGTGCTAGTTATGTGATGTCTAGCCTTCGACAGGAGATGTGCTAGTTATATAAATGGTCTAGCCTCCGACGGGAGATGTGCTAGTACGTTTCAATATTGTTAGCCACCAACGGGTGATGTGCTAGTTGGAATATGACAGCTAAGTCGATAAGAGAACCGCATATTGACCAAAACGGTTGACATATAGTATTGCGTTCTAGACTACCGGATTACTTGTCATCCATGTGTTGTTATGAACTGTTCACGAAGCATGCCATATCATTCATATTCATTTAATATTGGCGTAGATATCTCTACTGGGCTTTTAGCTCACCCCTTCATTCTTTCAGGTACCGTTCCAGAGACTTGACATGGATTGCATGGATGCATGGTGGTGCATATTTTGAGAAGACTTTCATACTAGGAGTTACATAGCATCTTTAGAACTATTTTTGAAAGATGTAAACTAACTCCTCTTTTGTCCCTTCATTTTATTTGAAAGCAAATGGTGTTGGATTTGTTCAAACTATATTTTGGGGTGATATGCCAGGAGTGCCACCCATGAATTGTGATATTTGAAATATTTTATCAAATGAAGGATTTTAGAAATTGTATTTTGGGCAATTGTGAGATTTTGGAATGGTAAATAGGATTATGCCATATATCTGAAAATCAGGGCGTGACAACTTGGTATCAGAGCGTGAGTTAGAATACTTTGAGACCGTGGGGAGACTTAGAGTCTCATGGGTTCAAAACTCTGCATCTTAGAAAGACATGTGTGTGCTTGTGTGCATGACATTCATTTGCATTGCACCTCTTACCGTTTATGAGTAATATAGAACTGATGGCCTGTGTTGGGAACTTGTGTAACATGTTGTCCTTGTGATGTGTTGTTGTTTGACATTATTAGTGCTTTGCACTTTGTAGAGATATGCCTCCTAGACGTGGTGTGAGATTGGGCGGACCCCAAGGCCGAGGTCGCTACTGTGAGATACCATTGGAGGACGTTGTGAGTCAACAGAGGGTTCATCGCGCAGAGGGAGTGAATGAGGAAGTGGAGCAAAACGTTGTACCACCGGTTGCTCCGTGTGTGTTTGCTAGAGAATTTGTGGCGGCGCTTGCCGAGGCCAATCTGTTGAACACGGCTGCAAGGGGAAATGTTGGGAATCGAGCAATCGATGCCATGAGAGAGTTTCGACGCTTGAATCCACCCCAATTTAGCGGGGAAGGTGGTGATTTTCTCGCAGCCAACCATTGGCTTTCTGAAATTTGCAAACTGTTCAATGCTTTGAGTATAGTGGAGGATGACCTTAGGGTCAATATTGTGGCATGTCAATTGACGGGAGAGGCGAATGAATTGTGGAAGTCGATCCTTGAGTCAAGGAAAGATGCACGGAGGGCCGCTAGACAAGCAGCTAGGGTCGATGAACCGGATGTGGAAACGTTGACATGGGCAGACTTTGAGGTTCTCTTCGAGAACCAATATTTTTTGGAATCCTATCGTGAGCAACTATGTGAACAGTTTGAGAGGTTGGAACAGGGGACCATGACCGTGTCAGAATATGCTGCAAGGTTTCAAACCTTATCCCGCTTTGCACCGGAGCTCATGGCTACAGAAGATCGTAAGTGCCGACGTTTTGAAAGAGGTCTTCACTCCTCAGTTAAGAGGCTCGTGGTGACCAACATAAGATGAGTTTTGCTGACATTATTGAATGTGCAAGAAGTGTTGAACTGCCCAAGGAGGCACAACGAGGTTCCAGAGTTTGGGAGCCAAGGCGATCGAGTGTGGTGCCTAGTTATTCTTCATCATCGGGAAGTTCTGGGAGTCAAGGGCGTAAGCGCCAGAGAGAGCAATTTCAGTCTCAAAGGAGCCATTCAAATCTTAGGCCGCCTAATTCGTCGGACTCGAGGAGCAATGCTTCTAGGCCTCCAAGTGTATGTTTTCGATGTAATCAATCGGGTCATGTCCGCTCTCAATGCCCGATGCCTCCCAAGGTGTGTTATACATGTGGTAAGGAAGATCATATTTCGAGAAATTGTCCTCAAGGGGGAGGAGTACATAGTGAGGTTGGCTCGGTGCAGCAACCAAGGCAAGGGCAGGGACAGCGACAACAACAATCCCAATTTCGCCAGGCCACTTCGGTTCAAGGTTCTCAATCTGAGAAAGAGGCTAGTTCTTCGGCACCAATAAACTTTGCTCGACGTGGAGGCGGGTATATGCAAGGACATCAAGTTCCCGCTAGAGCTTATAATATCACCGCAGCAGTGACACCTCCTACTTCTCAGAGTCCAGACACTTCAGTTGTGAGGGGTACATTTCTCGTATTCAACTCCTTTGCGAGAGTTCTATTTGATTCTGGAGCATCGCATTCATTTATTGTTGCATCATTTGTTTGTGCTTTGGACTTGGAGACTGATTTGTTAGACCCACCGTTGCATGTTGAGACACCTATTGGAGGGAGGTCACTACTTGATCGTGTGTGTAGAGATTGTGAGCTTGTCATACTTGACCGACGTTTTACTTGTGATTTTATTGTGTTAAGCATGACCGGGTTTGATGTTATTTTGGGTATGGACTGGTTGTCTACCCATTATGCTATGATTGATTGTTTTAAACGTCGGGTCCGTATTTGTTCACCTGTTGATGGTTGCTTTGAATTCTTTGGAGAACGAGGGAGCCGTTAGAACCTTATTTGTGTGAACCTCGAGCACGAGATTCTGTTTATGCACTGTTGGCTAGTTTGACTCTTAACGAGAATGTGCATGCGCATGGTGAGTTACCATTGGTGGTTCGAGACTTCCCGGATGTGTTCCCGGAGGAGTTACCCAGTTTACCTCCCGAGAGAGAGATTGAATTTACGATAGATTTGATTCCGGGTGCCGCGCCGATTTCTATGCCTCCATACCGTTTTGCGCCAGCCGAATTGAAAGAGTTGAAGGTCCAATTGCAAGAGTTGCAAGATTTGGGTTTTATACGTCCGAGTACGTCACCATGGGGAGCTTCGGCCCTATTTGCACAGAAGAAAGATGGGTCTTTACGATTGTGCATCGATTATCGAAAGTTGAACGGTGTGACTGTGAAGAACAAGTATCCAATGCCAAGAATTGATGACTTGTTTGATCAACTCCGAGGGGCCAAGTGTTTCTCAAAGATTGATTTGAGATCAGGGTATCACCAGTTGAGGGTTAGGAGTGAGGATATTCCGAAGACTGCTTTCCGTACACGCTATGGGCATTATGAGTTTGTGGTGATGCCATTCGGGTTGACCAATGCACCGGCAACGTTTATGGACCTTATGAACCGTATCTTTCGCATGTACCTTGATCAGTTTGTGGTGGTGTTCGTTGACGATATCTTGATCTATTCGTCTATGGAGGAAGAACACCAATCACACCTTGCCATTGTTCTTCAACTTTTGAGAGAGCATCGCCTTTATGCTAAGCTTAGCAAGTGTGAGTTTTGGCTTTCCGAAGTCAAGTTTTTGGGACATGTCGTTTCCCAAGGTGGAGTCTCCGTTGACCCGGGAAAGATAGAATCGGTTATGGAGTGCCAACGACCAAAGAATGTTTTTGAGATCCGGAGCTTTTTGGGCTTGGCCGGGTATTATCGTTGTTTTGTGCTTGACTTCTCTCGTTTGGCGGCGCCTATGACTCGATTGACCTGTAAGGGGACGCGTTTTGTTTGGGATGATGCCTGTGAGGCAACGTTTGAGGAGTTCAAGCGACGTTTGACTAGCGCACCAGTGTTGATTGTGCCCGAGCGAGGAGTTGGTTACTCGGTGTACTGTGATGCATCGAAGGAAGGACTTGGGTGTGTATTGATGCAGACAGGACGGGTTGTGGCCTACGGGTCAAGGCAATTGAAAATACACGAACGCAATTATCCAACTCATGACTTGGAGCTGGCCGCAGTAGTGTTTGCTCTGAAAATTTGGCGACATTACCTCTATGGTGAGAAGTTTGAAGTCTTCTTCGATCACAAGAGTTTGAAGTACTTATTCTCTCAGAAGGAGTTAAATTTGAGACAACGCCGTTGGATGGAGCACATTGAGGATTATGATTTTGAGTTACAATACCACCCGGGGAAGGCGAATGTTGTAGCGGATGCTTTGAGTCGAAAACCAACCCAATTGGCGAGCTTGGCCATTCGTGAGTGGAAAGTGATGAATGAGTTGGGAAGTTATGCAACACATTTTGAGGAGGATAGTGATGGAGCAACATTGTGTAATTTGACCATCCAATCCACCTTATCCGCCCGAGTAGCAGACGCTCAACAACATGATGAAGAGACGGAGCAATTGCGTCGAAATTTCTTGAGTGGCAATGCACGAGATGGATGGATGATTTATGCAGATCGAAGCCTTCGATTTCAAGGAAAATTGTTTGTACCCGTCGCTTATCGGGAAGAGATTTTACGAGAGTTTCATCACTTTCCTTTAGCCATTCAGCCTGGTGGGACGAAAATGTATCATGATTTGCGTCGACAGTTTTGGTGGTTCGGAATGAAGAGAGATGTAGTGAGATTTGTGTCGAGATGTTTAACATGCCAACAAGTGAAGGCCGAACACCAACGACCTGCGGGGGAGTTACAACCATTGCCAGTAGCGGAATGGAAGTGGGAGAACATGACAATGGATTTTGTTATCGGTTTGCCGAGATCACCGAGAGGGCATGACGCGATATGGGTAGTAGTGGACCGTTTCACCAAGACCGCTCACTTTCTACCAATTCAGGTTACTGATTCAGTTGAGAAGCTCAGTCGGTTGTATGTACGTGAGATTATCCGATTGCATGGGCTTCTAGTTTCTATTGTCCGATCGAGACCCACGATTCATAGCACGGTTTTGGCAGAGTTTGCAAGCAGCGCTGGGAACAAACTTACTATTTAGGAATGCGTATCACCCACAGACCGATGGACAATCTGAGCGTACGATTCAGATTCTTGAGGACATGCTTCGGGCATGCGTCCCAGATTTTCGGGGGAGTTGGGAGGATCACTTACCGCTCGTTGAGTTCGCATATAATAATAGCTATCAGTCGAGTATTGAGATGGCATCGTTTGAGGCTTTGTACGGTAGGCCGTGTAGATCGCCAATATGTTGGACCGAATTGGTTGAGGCAACGTTTGTTGGGCCGGACTTGATTGGTGAGAGTACTGAGAGCATGAAGTTGATTCGTAAGCAACTGTTGTTAGCTCAAGAGAAGACTACCGAGCTAGTGAAGGTGATTCGCCAACGATTACTTACCGCTCAAAGTCGACAGAAGAGCTATGCCGATCGACGTCGTCGTCCGTTATCGTTCGAGGTGGGAGACCATGTGTTTTTGAAAGTATCGCCACGGCGAGGCTTATCGCGTTTTGGACGAAAGGGGAAGCTATCTCCGAGATATGTTGGGCCATTTGATATTATCGAAAGAATTGGAGAGGTTGCGTACCGTTTGGCCTTACCGCCAAAGTTGTCGAGTGTGCATGACGTGTTTCATGTTTCGATGTTGAGGAAGTACGAACCAGATCCTTCTCACATTTTGGAATGGTCCGAACTAGAACTTGAAGCCGATGCGTCCTACGAGGAGCAACCGATACGTATTTTGGACTCTCATGAGCAAGTGTTGAGAGGTAAGACTATACCTTTGGTTCGTGTACTATGGGGCAATCAAGGTAAAGAGGAGTCGACTTGGGAACGTGAGGACGAGGTTCGGGAGAAATACCCACATTTGTTTACTCCTTGATTACTATACCTTTGTTAGCGGAATAATGGTTTGGGGCGTGTTTGCCACCATGTTTATGTGTGTATTGGATGTTAATGGGATATGAATTATGTGTTTCCGTAGAGTGTTTTCTTGAATTTATGGATTATGAATCGTTTATGCATATCAATATCGTGAATATGAGTTGTTGAATTCGAGAACTTGATTGTGCGTTGGTTGTTATATACTCATTGAGCATGGTATATGCATGAGTCGAGTTGATATGGTTGATTGATTTTGTTTGAACATGATGACTTGATAGTTGGCATCCGTTGAGCTTTGTGAAAGCACGAATTAATTTATAGTAAAGATTGAGATAATGACGGTGTGTCCGTATCTGGAGTGTAGTATTATTGGAAGTATCGGTGTCTTATACTATTGCTTTAGAGTTCTGACGGAGTATCCGTATCTTACTTGTGATCGTGTACAGGGGTGTCGGTGTCGACACATTGGTTTAAATTTCGAGGACGAAATTTCCTTTAAGGAGGGGAGGATGTAAAGACCTGGAAAATTTTGAACTTTTTACAAATAAAATAAATAAATTAAATTTATATTTGGGGTTATTCGATTGATTGGTTATCATGTGTTTTGCAATTTTAGTTCTAAGACCCGAGCCCAGGGTCTTTGGTTTTATTTCGCGCGCGTTACGTACGTAGTATATTATGTGGGGGGGGGGGGGGGGGGGGGGCCTTGGGGGCCCCAAATAATCAGATTTTGGGGTGTTAGGGGGGAGGCCTAAACACACACACATACCCCTCTGTCTCTGTCTTTCTCTCTCTCTCTCTCCACCATATCTCCCTCCACCTTCTCTCTACCGCCACTATCAAACCCCACCGCCATTTTTGAATTCCTTCGGGATAGAGCTTGCTTGGATCATGCTTGACATAGAACCGAAGACGGATCGTGATTTGGAGCTCGGGAAGGGGAGATCCGGAGCTTGGAACTGAGGGCTTTCACTTCTTCGTCAAATCCTTTGATTCAAAGCTTGAGGTATCGATGTCTCACCCTTATTATGTGTGTATTCGTGATGGTGGTAGTTGATTTCGTGTTTAGATTGAGTTTTGTTGCGTTTTTGGACCGATTTTATCGAGTGGCGAACTATTTTTGCGAACCTGAGATCGACCAAGTCGCTCGTCGGTCGAGCGACCTTGGAAGTCGCTCCAGTGACCATCTAGCGACCCCCATGATTTTTGGTGCGTCCAGCGACTTTTTAGCCGCTCGAGCGACTTGTCGGGCGACCTGTACTGACTGTTTTCACCCTAATTTGGGATTTATGGATATTTAAGAGTACTTCCAGTCATACATATGGTATGTGGGATATGTGACACAAGCGGGACCTTATTGTGACGATAAATTTCGTAGGGCTCGATGACATGTGACACAAGCGGGACCTTTATTCGTATTTTCGTTTCTCTTTCACTATGAGATTTAATTGTGATTGGCGTGATATGTGAATGGTCGGTAAAGGGTCAAACTATGAATTTGTATTGCATTGACATGATACGATTTCTAGCCTCCGACGGGAGTTGTGCTAGTTATGTGATGTCTAGCCTCCGACGGGAGATGTGCTAGTTATATAAATGGTCTAGCCTCCGACGGGAGATGTGCTAGTACGTTTCAATATTGTCTAGCCACCAACGAGTGATGTGCTAGTTGGAATATGATAGCTGAGTCGATAAGAGAACCGCGTATTGACCAAAACGGTTGACATATAGTATTGCGTTCTAGACTACCGGATTACTTGTCATCCATGTGTTGTTATGAACTGTTCACGAAGCATGCCATATCATTCATATTCATATAATATTGGCGTAGATATCTCTACTGGCCTTTTAGCTCACCTCTTCATTCTTTCAGGTACCGTTCCAGAGACTTGACATGGATTGCATGGATGCATGGTGGTGCATATTTTGAGAAGACTTTCATACTAGGAGTTACATGATAGCATCTTTAGAACTATTTTTGAAAGATGTAAACTAACTCCTCTTTTGTCCCTTCATTGTATTTGAAAGCAAATGGTGTTGTATTTGTTCAAACTATATTTTGGGGTGATAGGCCAGGAGTGCCACCCATGAATTGTGATATTTGAAATATTTTATCAAATGAAGGATTTTAGAAATTGTATTTTGGGCAATTGTGAGATTTTGGAATGGTAAATAGGATTATGCCATATATCTGAAAATCAGGGCGTGACAGAATATGTAAAACAAATAAATGCCTTTTCATTGTTATTGTGATGTCTACGTATCCTATTTAGGGAAGGGAAATCCAGCTGCTAGCTAAATTGAGATTTAATTGTGATCTATAGTTTTCAATTAACTGACCAACTCTTAAAGCAAGTTTTCTACTTTTTCAATAGTTACTCCAGTCGTATGATGTTTTTTACGGGATGTGAATTTCGGTTCTTGGCATTAAATGTCTCTTTCATTTTCATTTTCCATCTCTCTTTGGATGAACCTTTGTCTTCCGTGGGAAACATCGCCTCAAAAACCACCACGGCTTCAAGTATCGGCAACCTTCAGCAACAATCAAGTATCGGCGACCTCCAACCATAAGGCAGAGGTAAAAAAAAAAATCTCTTATGTACTGATGTTATATTTTGATACTCCGGTTTGTTTTTTTTTTCGTAATTTTGATACTCCGATTTCTATTGAGTTTCATTACCCAAAGGAAGGAATGATATTTGATTGTCTCTTCGTCCAGGAATGTTCAACCCTCAGGATTAAGTTTTGTTTATGTATTTGTGCCATAACATGCTTTTCTTCTAGTATCGAATTTTCTTTAACCCTTAGACATTTTTTTTGATAACCTCAGTTTGCTTGATGTTATTTGATTTGGGAAGGAATATTAGGCACATGTCTTTAGTGCAGTATGTGGTTGATTTTGGAAAGGAGTTTTTTACCTGAGGTTGGAAGGATATGTTAATTAGGAGCCATATCAGATTTTAATGCAACAAACGATATTTTTTTGGACCTAAGCAATTTAATATGTTTATATAAACCCCAAATTTTTCCTTCTGTTCCTTCGGTTAATTCATTCTTAAAGCAATCTTTGTGAGGAATCATGCTAAAGGTTTAGGGGTTCTACCCAAAACGATTTACATAAGAAAAACATGCACATATGTCGAACACGCACACAGACAACTTTGATGCATTTGATTGGCAGTCATGGTATGAAGTATAATACTCCATCAGCTGCTTACTAACTGTTTGATAAAAAGCCTCAATTAATGTTAAATGGGGATTAGTCTAAGCATCAAAATCCTTCAGTGGGTACTGTTGTATCTATTTCTTTTCTAATTCTATATCATCAATTAACATTAAATAAGCGCTGTTGGATATGGGATTATGACTATGGGAAAGTTTGGAAAGTGTGCCTCGGTTTAGCTGCTTTGTTCTATTTCTTGTAAGGTCCGTGGTCCTCATTTTTTCCTTCAAATTTAGTTTGATAGTTATTGGGGGTACTGTTAGCTTTTCTTTTTCTACGTTTCTTTCTTTTGTTTGGTTTGTTGTTGGGGGAGCCATATAACTATTCTAATTGTTTGTTTGGATAGTTGACTGTAACTTTAGAGTAATAGTTAACATTTTTATTTTACTAGAATTGCAATGACTTATACATATTCTAATAGTTTGTATGTGACTTAACCTAAACTATAAATTTAATTAGAATATTTGCATTATGCTTGATTAGTCTCTCTGATTTTTGTAAAGTAATGCTCTTTTTCTATTCAAAACCTGGACATAGCAGAACAAATAAAGTTTGTTTTATTGCGTTTTTTTATTTTTTTAGGAGTGAGATCTATATGAGTCTACAATTACGGTGATCACTAGAGTTTCAAAAATGGTATCTGAAGTACGCCACTGCCCTTCTTTTTGTCCCATTGTATTGCGATAAGCCTATAACTGGTGTAGCTACCTATTTCTCTAGATTGTGGGATTTTACGAAGGGATTTCATGACCTAATCTTTTAGGTATCTATTTATCAATTCAATTTTGAAGCATTTGAGACTCGTTTGTGATTTCCTCATGTCAGTGTTGTGTTACTTTATCCTTTTTTGATTTTTGATTTTTGTTTTGATTTACAGGATGGATCCTTTAGTTGATTGAAAAGGTGGTCCTTCAGTGAAAATGCATTTTTTGGACCTTCAGTTCTTTGAAACGGTAATCTTTCTATATTGGTTTTCGATTTAGGATTTCAAATCTGTTTTGAATTTCATTTTCAAATCCTAATGTGCTAAGAGATATATCAAGAACACTACACCTTTTGTTTTTACTCTGATCGGAGAATTTTTTTTTGTCTACAAAAATAAAACTGATAGAAAGATCCACTCTGTAGAAGGTATCTTCCAAAGGGGGGAGAAAATGGCCAAATTAGTGGTAATGATGGGGGGCAGTTGTTGAGTGTTGTCTTATTGTGCAATTGTTGTCCCATGAAATGGCCAAAATTAGATTGCAAGTGATTACCGTGAATCTAATTACATTTTTTGTTCGCATAATGGAGGAGAACTGTTGGCAATATATTGGACTGTGTGACTGTGAATGAATGTTTGGTGCTTCCCTCCTACTGGAAGACAAAATTTCAACCTCAGTCCTAAAGAGAGAGGGGATGGATAGAGGAATAAGTGTGGTAGGCACGAGCAGTAGTGTGCTTAATACGTTGGGGAGTTTTTTTATCGAATGTTGGAGTTATTTGGTCATTTCCATGAAATCCCCAACAGACTTATTTGGTCAGTTCCCTTTGTTTTGTTCTCTACCTCATGTGGGTGCAATGGTTAGGGTAATATCTAGCTTATCGAGTGTGGGTGTACGGTAGTTACATTGATTTTCTGGGTGCATGGGTATTAGCTTGGTTTGATACGTTTAGGTGATTATTGCTCCTACTATGAAAACTTCTGCTAATTACTAAGACTGAAATATTAAAGACACGGAACTAATGTGCTAGTCGTAACACAAGGGGCCCAAACGAAGAAATATTAAACACGGACCCGGTGGAAGTTCTGCTTTGAAGAACTCTTGATTTTAGATTTGCTGGCAAGATTGTGTTAGTTGAAGCCTTCTTTGGTCTTAGAAGTAAATGACTTTCATGAGGCATGTAGATCGAGCCAAATGATGGGGTTTGTGAACTCTTTTTGTTAAATCCTTTTTTGGTTTTATGATCTAATATTGCTGTTTATTTTTTTGTGAAACGGTCATGTGTCCTGGCAGGTGTTTGAGTTTGCTAACATGCAACAGGACACGTATAGCATCGGCCTTTGGTCTGGTGTTTGCCCTTTTTACTATTGCATAAACGGTTGCCGGGTGAAATTTCACTTAGTGCACTTAATTAGTGTTATGTATTTTGACATTTTATTTTGTGTCTAATCTGTATTGTTTTTTCTCAATTACTATATTGGTTAGGGACTAAATTGTGCATACTTTGGATTTCTTCGACTAGATTGTGTTTGGTATTCAAGTTTGCGTAGAGTTATTAAAATTGTAAATTTAAAACCCTTTGCGACATAAGTTGCACTGCATTATTTTTTTATGTCAATTTTTGACTTTTAAACTCGTGGGCCACTTCCCTGGTTTTGTGTGACCATATATTAATGTCAAACTAAATTCTCATATTTTCAAATTAGTGTGTGTTGTAGTGAATGGTGCTTTAGAAGTTCATGATTGGATGACAAGATTGCAGAATGTGTTTCATTATTTTATTTTTTGTCGCACAACTTCTGTTGTCTCCTAAGGGTGCGAGTTTTTTCTTTGTGATTTCACCTTTTACACGATCGATAGTAAGAGATAATGTCCATTGTGTGTCATGGTATAATTATTGTTCAATGGGCAAGCATTGGTTTACCATTTTGTGCCAATTGCCTTCCTACAAGTTTTTTTCATTTTCAATCATGTGCGTTTAGGCGCATGCAACTGAGTTGTTTCAGTTATTAATTCGACTCTTTAATGTTCAACATAATGTTTGATTTGCTTTTATTGATAAAGGACTGAGTGGTCTTTTATTTTAGGGGCATGAAGTGATGAGAAGGAAGTGGGTGATTTTTGACAGAATTGCTATTGGGGGCGGTGCGGTTCTAACCGTCAATTCCTTAAAAGCCATTTTTGCTCTTTGAAAAGGTAAAATCTCCTTCTAACGTATAGAAAAAGAGGTGACTTTAATTTAGTAGCAGTGCTGAGTTCTATTGTGCTGTTAAAGTGCCAACTATGTTATTGATCTATTTAAAAACATGCAAGCTATGGGAACAGAAAATTGTTATTGTGTAATCATCCTATTGTTCTGCTTTGTTAGGGCTATTATTGCTAGATTAGTGAGGATTCTAATGGACATAAAGGGTGCTATCGAAATTATGTGCAGATGGCGGCTTCATGTGATTGTTTATCCTAGATCTGGATTTACATTGCAATTTCTTGATATGAGAGCAGCTAGGTTGGGGTAAAATCTGGAAAGCATTGGATGGCACGGTAGGACTACAAATTCTTGTGTTTTTGTTTATTTTGAGTTGTACTATGGATCTCCTCCAACCTAAGTTTTGATTTATCTAAATGCATTTGGGTTGGGAATTGGAATTTGGAAAGCCATGGTTGCCGTTGTAGTCTTGCGATCTGCTTTATTTTTGTTTGTCTTTTTTTTTTTTGGTTAAATTTTAACATGGTATTCCTCCAACCTAGCTTTTTGTTTATAGCAATAGTTGAAATGGCTTCGTTAATGATAAATTGTTTAGGTGCATTCTTCTTGGATCTTTGTTTGTAAATTATTTGATAGTCATTGGGCAAGATGATCACTTAGATACATGTGTTTACTTATTACGAAAGTCTAAGGGAGAGAACGATGACTACGGAAGGGCTATCAATGTGTTTTCTCTTGGGACTAGACTGAGAAGATTGTTGGAGGTATCTAATTGCTTCATTTAAGCTGTGCTTGGTATGTTAATTTTATTTTTGTTGCGGGAGTAAAAGATGTTATTAACTTTCGAAAAGCGGAAAGAATAACGTAGGATTGTTATTGGAAATCATTATAATTGTGCTAACCTTCATCCCATGGCGATGCCTTATATTATTTGAGTTTGCTTAAGTACAATATGGAAACGGTTGTGACCAAAGCTGACTTTCTTCCTGAATTATAGCCTCTTTCGGATCTCACTATTTTTTTGGTGGCTTAATCTTTTTAGTTTCTTTTTTAATTATACTTAAGGTATGTCCAATGAATAGTGTTTCTGTAATAGTTGATATCAAAATGCCGAACGCATCAAGCCTCCTTAATATTTTTTATTTAAATGCCCAATGATTAAGTTTCCTAAATAGTGTATAGTTAATGTTGAAAAGTGTTCAACGCTTATTTGTGTAATCAGAGGTGGCTAATTAATGCATTATTGGGCACTCTACTGCGTAGCTAAGGCTTTAACGTGTTTGGGCACTCTGCCGCATGCCAACTTTCTCCTCTTCGATATACTCAAAAGGTTTTGGAATATAAGTTCTTTTCATGGAATTGAGTGCAAGTTTTTATAGTACCAATGGATAGTTATTGCCAATGAGTAGTTTCAATTATTATCTGCATCGCTGCAAATGGATTTTGTTTTGCTTAAGTTCTTTACCCTCAATCTCATATTCTGTTTAATTCGTGCAATCACTGGATTCATGCATGATTTTTGATGACTGAGATATGGGTTATAGGCTTTCAACCTAGGGCTCATAAGGGGGCTATTCAAGATTTACCATTGGATTGACGCACTTTCAAGGTTAATGGACAGATCAGGTGATGACTCCTCTCTCCCTCAAATTTACACATTTCTTGATTATACTTTTTCCCCCTAAACGCAGAGCGATCTCTATCTCTATGTCCATTCCCTCCTCTCACGGCTTCAGTGAAAAGTGATAATCAAACCACCGGGTTTGTCTCCCTTGCCATCAAAATCCTACAAATCAAACCCTAATTGATGAAAAGAGCACGTTCACATATCAAACCATTGGGCCCGTCCACCACCACTGGTACTGATTGATGAAGCAAGGGTATGGAAAGCGCCTTTAGAAACCACCGGTACTGATCGATAAATAGTTGTCTAGGTATGGAAAGTGCCTTTAGCAATCAAGCACCCATGACTTTTTGATGTTTGAGTTTTCCTCTATGCAGGGCCTTGGCTTTAATCGAAAGGTCAAGGTATATGATTTTCTATTCTTGCTTTTTTAGGTATGGAAAGCGCATTTAGTTTTCTATTCTTTCACATACTTTTGGGTGTCTGGCGCATTGAGTTTTCTATTCTCAACATGTGTGTTCATAAATGTGTATACTTGTAGTCCATTTGACAAGCTGGAAGGCACAACACGTGTTGAACTCCTTTGTATATAGGGCTCTTTCAGCTGATCACTAATTGTTTGGTAAAAGCCTCAATGAAAAAAATCTATTTTGATCCATAGTTGTAGATGATTAACGTTGATAGAGGTTTAGTCTAAGCATCTAAGTCCTTGAATGTATAGTATTGTGTCTATTGCCTTTATAATTTTATCTATATGAGAAAACACCTAACTTTTTTTAAAAAAATGTACACTCACAAACTAACTTTTTACAACATTGAATGGCTAAGATTCATTGTAAAATTTGGTGCAAAGGTTAGAATTACGTCTTCCATACTAATTTTCCCTCTGAAAAATGTCAAATCCACAGCCAAGTGTGAGGGGCCATTGGATCTAAATCCAATAAAAAATTGAAGGTACGTTGGATTCAATCTAAATTTGGGCCACTGTAACTAACCACTACTACCACTATCTTTGCATCTCTTTCCATTTCAAAAGAAAGTCTTTTCTTTGCAACTTTCCTTATCGAATTTGAAACCCACACAACTTACTACCTCTTGTATCCTCTCCCTAACAAGTCTGAAATCATCAAATTTTTGGCCACTTGCAGCCGTATATAGTTTACTATTAGTATTTGTATCTTCAAATCTAGGAATCTTGTTTTGGCTACTTCATTTGTCTATGTATATATCGAATGGTTAAAGTAGTTGCTCTTATGCCCTTACCACTTCGTTTGATCTTTATTTTTGTTTAGGTTGGCTAACCGTGAACCGAACCGGTTAGTTGTTCTCTGGACTGTATGAAGGATTTAAGGCCTGATGGTCCAATTTTCTACATCTTCACTTCTTATGGGATTTGTTGTAGTAGATTAATCAGATAATCTTTGATTCTATTGGCTGCCATTTATGAGAGTAATTTAATCAGAAATCTTCTTCAATGCCAAGGACTCATATTTGTGGTGATTTATCCTTCTCACATCGTTTAGTTATGATCTTTTGTCAATTCTTCTTCTTCCTCTTTTGGATGAACTTTTAGTTCTGATGCTTGTACTTCAAAATGTTTTCGTGTGGAAGCTATTTGAGGGGAAAGATGGCAGACCCAAGTACCTGCGATGAAGGGTTATACTCCCCCATTCCTGTAGAACTGGTTGAAAAGCGTGCCACTTGGTTTCATTGGTGAAAAGTTATGAGATTAACGGTTCTTCTTATAGTAAAAATGCAACTGTTTAATACCATATTCTTTTATCTAGACTGCAATGTAGCGGAAGTATTAGACTTCTTGCTATCGTTGAATGATCATTAGCACATGAGTTTGGTAAATTTGTTTGGTCTTTTTGGTTAGGATTAAATTTCTTTACGCATTGGTTTTGCTATAATAATTATGTGAAGTGAGCCAATTTATGTAGAGTTTTTTTTAATGGTGGTTAGTTTATTACTTAGTTTTAATGGCCCTTTGAAGAAAGTATAAAATCAATTTATTACTTAGTTTTAATGGCGCTAATCAGTATTAATGGAAGTATAAAATCGTATGGTAGATTTGAAGGTTATGGTAAATTAGTAGAAAACATGGTAAATGTACTGGAAAGAAACAACACCTACAAGTCATGGTACATTTTCAGATATCTTGGTAAATTTGAAGGTCATAATAAATTTGCAGGTAAAGAACAACACTTGTCGTCCATGAAAATTTTGTATATATCATAGTAAATTTGAAGGTACAACACGATATCTGGTTAATTGACAGATTTCACGGTAAATTTGCGGGGTAAAATACTAAATCTACAGTTATGGTAAATTTGCAGATATCATGGTAAATTTGTAGGTAAGAAACAACACATGCAGTTCATGGTATATTTTCAAAAAATGGTGAAAATAATTACTAAAGATAATTATAAATCTGAAACTGCCATTTTTGGCAAAGATAATTACTAAAGATAATTATGATTTCATATTTTAAGCCTAAATTAGTGCTACAAATTTAAACTTAACAAATCAAGAATTAACTAACTAAAGGATAAGAGAGTAAAGTACCCCTTAAAAGTAATGGCAAATTTGTCAAACCATATAAAAATAGGATTAAAACATAAGTTCAAAAAGTGGATGGGATGAAAACCTAAGCCGCGGGGGTAAATAGGACCCTGATTTAAATTACCCTAGTTTTAATGGCCCTTTGAAGAAAGTATAAAATCAGTTTATTACTTAGTTTTAATGGCGCTAATCAGTATTAATGGAAGTATAAAATCGTATGTTAGTATGTTGGATATGGATTAAAATGTGCATAAATTAGATTTCTTTAACTGGATTGTCTTTGGTATTTAAGTTTGCAAGTAATTGTTAAAACTGCAACTCTGAAACGGTTTGCGACAGAAGTCGCAATGCATTCTTTTTTTTTCCTCAATTTCAGACTTTTAAACTCATTGGCCACCTCTCTGGTTTTGTTTGACTATAAATTAGTGTCTGACAAAATCTCATCTTCTCAAATTAGTGTGTGTTGTAGTGAATGGTGATTTAGAACTTCATTATTTAAGTCATAGATTGGATGACAAGTTTGGAGAATGTGATTCATTATTTAATTTTTTGTTGTACGACTTAGGTTGTCTCCTCAGAGTGCGAGTTTTTTCTTTCTGATGTGTATAGCTTCATGCTTCGCTATGGTGTTTTCCCTTTTTATTATATCGTAAACGGTTACCGGATAAAATTTCCCTTCGTGCACTTAATTCATGTTCCGTATTTTTACATTTTATTTTGTCTAAGTTGCGGTGTCATTTTCTCAATTACTATATTGGACAGACTAAATTGTGTGTACTTTGGATTTGTTTAACTGGATTGTGTTTGGTATTCAAGATTGCATGTAGTTATTAAAATTATAACTTCGAAACCCTTTGCGACATAAGTTGCACTACATTCTTCTTTTTGTCTATTTTTGACTTTTAAACATTTAGGCCACTTCCCTGGGTTTGTGTAACTATAAACTAATCTGTAACTAAGATCTCGTCTTTTGAAATTAGTATTTATTGTAGTGAATGGTGATTTAGAACTTCATTATCTAAGTCATAGTTTGGAGAATGTGATTTATTATTTTATATTTTGTTGTACGACTTCGGTTGTCTCCTCGGAGTGTGAGTTTTTTCTTTTGAAAGATGAAAACTCTTCTCCTCCGTATAGAAAAAGAGGTGACTTTAATTTAGCCACAGGGTTGAGTTCTATTGTTGTTTTAAAGTGCCAACTATGTCACTCATCTATTTAGACAAATGCAAGCTATGGGAAGAGAAAATTGTAAATGTGTAATGATCCTATTGTTGTGCTTTTTTTCAAGGCTATTATCGCTACATAAGCGAGGATGTTATTGGACACAAAGGGTGCTATAGAAAATATGTGCTGATGGTGGCTTCAGATTAGTGTCTATACTATGTATGGATTTACATTGCAATTTCTTGATATGAGGGCAACTGGGTTAGGGATTAAAATCTGGACAGCCTTGGTGGGTATGGTAGGACTATAAATTCTTGTGTGTGTGTTTATTTTGAGTTGTAATATGGATCTCCTCCAACCTAAGTTTCTATTTATCTAAATGCACCTGTGTTGGGAATTGGAATTTGTATAGCCATGGTTGGCGTAATAGTCATACAAACTGCTTTGGTTTTGTTTGTTTTTTAAATTTTATCTTGGTAGTCCTTCGACATAAGGTTTTGGTTATAGCAATAGCTGAAATGGATTTGATACAGACAAATTTGGGAAGGAATGTTAGGCACGTGTGTTTAGTGCAATATGTGGTTGGTTTTGGAAAGGCATTCTTTACTTGACTTGGGAAGGATATATTAATTGGGAACCATATCAGATTTTTGTAGCGTTAATTTTTTGGACCTAAGAAATTTAAAATGTTTCTATGAACGCCAACGTTTTCCTTTTGTTACTTGAGGCTTTTTTGGACCGAAGGAATTCATTCTTTAAGCAATCACTGTAAGCAATCATGCTAAAGGCTTACCTGTTCTACAAAAAACGTTTTAAGGGTTATAGACAACTCTTAAGTAGAACACAAACATATGTTGAAGACTCACACAACTTTAATACATTTGATTGGTAGTAATGGTAAGAAGTATAGTACTCCATCAGCTGATCACTAATTGTCTGATAAAAAGCCTCGGTTAATGTTAAATGAGGATTAGTCTAAGCATCAAAGTCCTTAAGTGGGTACTGTTGTATGTATTTCTTTTCTAATTCTATATCATCAATTAACATTAAATTAGTACTATTGGATATGGGATTATGACTATGGGCAAGTTTGGAAAGTGGCCCTCGGTTTAGATCTGCTTTGTTCTACTTCTTATAAGGTCCATGGTCCTTATGTTTTCCTTCAATTTTAGTTTGGATAATTATTGCTCGTGCTGTTAGCTTTTCTTCTTCTACTTTTCTTTCTTTTGTTTGGATAGTTGTTGGGGGCAAACCATATAAATATACTAATAGTTTGTTTGGATAGTAGATTGTAACTTTAGTGCAATGTTTTATATTTTTATTTTACTAGAATTGTAATGACATATAACTATTCTAATAGTTTGTGTGTGACTGAACCTAAACTATAAGCTTAATTAGAATACTTGGATTATGCTCGTTAGTTCTCTCTAATTTTTGTAATTAGTAATGCTCTTTTTCTATTATAAACCTCGACATAGTAGAACAAATAAACTTAATTTTTTTTTTGTTTTTTCAGGAGTGACATCTACGAGTCTACAATTACGAAGATCACAAGAGTTTCAAAAGAGCTATCTCAAGTACGGCATTGCCCTTCCCTTTGTCACAATTGATGGTGATAAGCTAATAACTGGTATCGGTACTTGTTTCTCCACACTGTAGGATTTTAGGAAGGGATTTCATGACGTAATCTTTTAGGTATCTATTTATCAATTCATTTTTAAAGCATTTTAGACTCATTAGTGGTGATGTTGTGTTACTTCATCCTCTTTTGGTTTCTGATTTCAGTTTTGATCTTCAAGAATGATCCTTCTATTCATTGAAGAGGTAATCCTTCAATGAATTTGTATTTTTTGGACCTTCAGTTCATTGGAAAAGGTATATCGAGAACACTTCAACTTCTCTCTTCTTTTTTTTTTATGTTCGGAGGATATTTTTATCAATAAAAATTAAACTGGGAGAAAGATCCACTCTTAGATGGTAACTTTCAAAGGGGAAAAAAATGGCCAAATTAGTGGCAATGATTGGGGGCAATTGTTAGTGTGTTGTCTTATTGTTCAGTTTTTGTACTATAAAATGGCCAAAATTGGATTGGAATTAACCACTGTGATTCTGTTTACAATTTTTTGTTTGCATAATGGAGGAGAATTGTTGGCAATATATTGGACTGTGTGACCGTGAGGAGTAGTGTGGTCAATACGTTGGAGATTTTTTTTTATCAAATGTTGGACTTATTTGTCAATGCCATAAATTCCCCAACTGACTTATTTGGTTAGTTCTCTTTGTTTTGTTCTCTATTGCATGTTGGTGCAATCGTTATGGCAATTTCTAGCCTATAGAATGTATGGTAGTCACCTTGATTTTATGGGTCTACGGGTATTAGCTCGGTTTGATGCATTTAGGTGATTATTGCTCCTCCTCAAAAAACTTCAACTAATTGCTAAGACTGAAATATTAAAGACACGGAACTGATGTCCTAATCATATCACAGAGGGCGAATTTTTTATATATGATTTCACCTTTTACACAATCGGTAGCAAGAAATAATGTCCATTATGTGTCATCATATAATTATTGTTCAATGGGCAATCGTTGGTTTACTATTTTTTGCCAATTGCCTTCCTCCAAGTTTTTTTAATTTTCAATCAATTGCCTTCAGGCACGGGGAACTGGGCCGTTTCGGTTATTCAACTCTTTAATGTTCATTGTTATTTTGGATTTGCTTTTATTGATAAATGACTAAGTGGTTTTCTATTTTGGGGGCATGAAGTGATGAGAAGGAAGTCTGGGTTATTTTCGACAGAATTGCTATTGGCTGCTGCAGCTCTAACCGTCAATTCCATAAAAGGCATTTTTGCTCTTTGGAAAGGTAAAAACTCTTCTCCCATGTATAGAAAAACATGTGGCTTTACTTTAGCCAAAGGGCTGCGTTCTATTGTGGTGTAAATTGCCATCTTTGTTACTCATCTATTTAAAAAAATGCAAGCTATAGGAAGAGAAAATTTTAAGTGGGAAATCATCCTATTGTTGTGCTTCGTTAAGGCTACCATTGCGACATTAATGATTATGCTTTTGGACACAAAGAGTGCTAGAGAAATTATTTGCCGATGGTGGCTTTATGTTATTGTGTATACTATGTATGGATTTACGTTGCAATTTCTTGATATGAGAGCAACTAGGTTGGGGATTAAAATATGGATATTGTTTGGCTTGGTGGGACTACAAGTTCTTGTGGTTTTATTTATTTTGAGTTGTACTATGGATCTCCTCCGACTAAGTTTCTATTTATCTAAATGCACCTAGGTTGGGAATTGGAATTTGGATAGCCATGGTCAGCGTTGAAGTCACACAAACTGCTTTGTTTTTGTTTTTTAAATTTTATCGCGGTATTCCTCGAACCTAAGTTTTTGTTTATATCAATATTTGAAATGGCTTTGGTAATGACAAATTGTTTAGGCACACTCTTCTTTGATCTTTGTTTATAAAAAATGTGGCAGTTAATGAGAAAGGTGATTACTTAGATACTTTTGTGTACTTTTTATGAAAGTCAAAGGGAAAGAGCGATGACTACCAAAGAGCTATGCTCATGTTTTATTTAGGAGTGTTAATTGAAATCAGTATAATTGTACTCCCTATAATCACATGCCCATTGCTTGTATTATTTGAGTTTGCTGATGTACACTATGAAAACTGTTATGATGAAAACAGACTTTCTTCTAGAATTATTGCCTCTTTAGGATCCCACTATTTTTTTGGTGACTTAATCTTTTCAGTTTTTTTTTCTTGTTTCGATTATATACTTGCGGTATGTCCAATGAATCAAGTTTCTAGAATAGTTTATATCAAAATTCCCTGCCCATCAAGTTTCCTTAATTTTGTTTATTTAATTGCCCAATGAATTAAGTTTCCTTGATACTTCATGTTTAATGTTGAATAGTGTTCATCGCTGAGTTGTGGAAGCAGAGGTGGCTAATTACTACATAAACAACGGGAACTTTTTGAAATATGTAGTCACGAACTAACTGTTTAATGCTTTAAATGGTTGAGATTGAGCAAGAGATTTGCTCCAATGGCTAGGAATACTTATCCCTCGGTTCAGATTTGCTTTATTCCACTTCTTATAAGGTCCGTGGTCCTCATTTTTCCTTCAATATTAGTTTGCGTAGTTATTGGGCATGCTGTTAGCTTTTCTTCTTCTATTTTTCTTTCTTTTGTTTGGATAGTTGTTGAGGGCAAACCATATAACTATTCTAATAGTTTGTTTGGATAGTGGACTGTAACTTTAGTGTAGTGGTTAACATTTTTTATTGCACTAGAATTGCGATGACTTATAACTATTCTAATAGTTTGTATGTGACTGAACCTAAACTATAAGCTTAGACTAAAATATAAGATTAATTAGAATATTTGCATGATGCTTGATTAGTTCTCTCTGAATTTTGTAATTAGTAATGCTGTTTTTCTATTCAAAACCTTGACAAGTTTTTTTTGTTTTTTTCAGGAGTGACATCTACGAGTCTACAATTACAAAGATCACAAGAGTTTCAAAAGAGCTGTCTTGAGTACGTCGTTGCCCTTGTATGGCGATAGGCCGATAACGGGTATCGGTACTTGTTTCTCTAGACTGTAGGGTTTTAGGAAGGGAGTTCATGTCCTAATCTTTTGGGTATCTATTTATCAATTCATTTTTATAGCTCATTTGTGGTATCCTCTTATCGGTGTTGTGTTAATTCATCCTATTTCGGTGTTCGATTTCTGTTTTGATCTTCAAGAAGGATCCTTCTATTCATTGAAAAGGTAATCCTTCAGTGAATCTACATTTTTTGGATCTTCATCTCATTGAAAAGGTATATGAAGAATACTGCACCTTCTCTCTTTTTTTTCTCATGTTTGGAGGATGTTTTTTGTCAACAAAAATAAAACTGAGCGAAAGTCCACTCTATAGACGGTATCTTTCAAAGGGGAAAGAAAATGGCCAAATTAGTGGCAATGGTTGGGGGCAATTGTTAGAGTGTTGTCTTATTGTCTTATTGATGCATTTGGGTGATTATTGCTCCTCCTCTAAAAGCTTCAACTCATTACTAAGACTGAAATATTAAAGACACGAAACCAATGTGCTAATCGTATAACAGAGGGTCCAAATGAAGAAATATTAAACACGGGTTGATTTTACGTTTTGATGGGAAGATTATGTTAGTTGAAGCCTTCTTTGGTCTTAGGAGTAAAAGATTTTCACGAGCCATGTAGATCGAGCCAAATGATGGATTTTGAGCTAAATGATGGGTTGGGTGAACCCTTTTAATTAAAGCCTTTTTTGGTTTTCTGAACCCATATTGCTGATTATTTTTTTGTGAAACAGTCATGTGCGCTGGCAAGTTAGTATTCGAGTTTGCTGACACGCATTGGGACGCGTACGGCTCTAGCCTTTGCTCCGATGTTTGCCCTATTCACTGTAACATAAACGGTTACCGGGTGAAATTTCACTTATTGCACTTAATTCATGTTATGTATTTTTACATTTTATTTTTGTCTCAAATCTGCATTGTATTTTTCTCAATTACTGTATTGGATATAGAATAAATTGTGCATAGTTTGGACTTCTTTTACTGGATTGTGTTCGGTGTTAAAGTTTGCATGTATTTATTAAAATTGTAAATTTGAAACTTTTTGCGACATAAGTTTCTTTGCATTCTTTTTTATGTCAATTTCTAACTTTTAAACTTGTAGGCCACTTCCCTGGTTTTGTGCGACTATAAATTCATGTCAAACTAAAATCTCATCTTCTCAAATTAGCGTGTTGTAGCGAATGGTGCTTTTGAACCTCGTGATTAGATGACAAGTTTGGAGAACGTGATTCATTGTTTTTTGTTGTTGTAAGATTTCGGTTGTCTTCTCAGATTGCGAGTTTTTTCTTTGTGATTTCACCTTTTACACGATCGATAGCAAGAGATAATGTTGATTATGTGTCATCATATAATTATTGTTCAATGGGCAAGTATTGGTTTACCATTTTTCTCCAGTTGCCTTCCTACAAGTTTTTCAATTTTCAATCAAGTGCCTTAGGCATGGGCAACTGGGCCGTTTCAGTTATTCAACTCTTTAATATTCAACATAATTTCGGATATGCTTCTATTGATAAAGGACTAAGTGGTTTTCTATTTTAGGGTGCATGAAGCAATGAGAAGGAATCATTTTTGACAGAATTGCTATTGGGCTCTGCGGTTCTAACCGTAAATTCCTTAAAAGCTAGTTTTGCTCTTCGAAAAAGGTAAAAACTCTTCTCCCATGGGTAGAAAAACATGTGAGTTTACATTAGCCACACGTCTGAGTTCTACTGTGTTGTTAAATTGCCATCTATGTTACTCATCTATTTAAAAAGATGCAAGCAATAGGAAGAGAAAATTGTAAATGTGAAATCATCCTATTGTTGTGCTTTGTTAAGGCTACCATTGCGACATTAGTGAGTATGCTTTTGGACACAAACGGTGCTAGAGAAATTATGTGCTGATGGTGGCTTCAGGTTAATGTCTATACTACGTATGAATTTATGTTGCAATTTCTTGATATGAGAGCAACTAGGTTGGGGATGAAAATCTGGATGGCCTTGTTTGGCATGGTAGGGCTACAAGTTCTTGTGGTTTTGTTTATTTTGAGTTTTACTATAGATCTCCTCCGACCTATGTTTCTATTTATCTAAATGCACCTAGGTTGGTAATTGGAATTTGGATAGCCGTGGTTGGCGTTGCAGTCATACGAACTGCTTTCTTTTTTATTTTTTAAATTTGAACGTGGTATTCCTGCAACATAAATTTTTTTTCATAGCAATAGTTGAAATGGCTTCGTTAATGACAAATTGTTTAAGTGCACTCTTCTTGGATCTTTTTTTTATAAATTATTTGGTAATCAATGTGCAAGGTGATCACTTAGATACATGTGTGTACTTAGTACGAAAGTCTAAGAGAAGGAGCATTGACTACAGAGGAGCTATCAATATGTTTTCTCTTAGGACCAGAGTGAGAAGATTGTTGGAGGTATCTAATCGCTTCATTGAGCTATGCTTGGTGTATTATTTTTACTTTTTTGTGGGAGTAAAGGATGTTATTAACTTCCAAAAAGGTGAATGAATAATTTAGGATTGATATTGGAAATAAGTATAATTGTACTCGTCTTAATCACATGCCCATGGCTTGTATTATTTGAGTTTGCTGAAGTACACTATGAGAACAGTTATGAACAAAGCTAACTTTTCTTCCAGAATTATTGCCTCTTTAGGATCACACTATTTTTTTGGTGGCTTAATCTTTTCATTTTTTTTCTTGTTCTGGTTATATACTTTTGGTATATCCAATGAATCAAGTTTCTATAATATTTTGTATCGAAATGCCCTACCCATCAAGTTCACTTGATACTTCATGTTTAATGCTGAATAGTGTTCATCGCTGAATTGTGGAATCAGAGGTGGCTAATTGTTACAGAATCAACGCGGACTTTTTGAAATAAGTAGTGTGAAACTAACTTTTTAATGTTTTAAATGATTGTGATTGAGCAAGCGATTTACTCCAATGGCTAGGAACACTTATCCCATTATAACTTTCCCCCCAAAACTGACAAGTCCAATTCCAATGGTCCAGATTAATAGTCCAAGTTCAATGGTCCAAGAGTAATTTTGGAATGTTTTGATGACTGAGACAAGGGTTCTGGTCGTTCAACCTACGGCCAAAAAGGGGCTATTCAAAATTTACTGTTGGATTGACGCCCTTTCAAAGTTGATGGACGATCAGGTGATGACTTCTCAGTCCCTCAGATTTACGCATTTCTTTATATATTATGCTTTTTCCCCTTAAACGCAGAGAGATCTCTATATCTCTCTGCATTTCCTCCTCTCACGGCTTGAGTGAAAAGTGATAATCAAACCATTGGGTTTGTCTCGCTTGCCTTCAAAATCCTACAAATCAAACCCTAATCGATGAAAAGAGCACATCCACATATCAAACCACTAGGCCCGTCCACCATTGCTGGTACTGATCGATGAAGCAAGGGTAAGGAAAGCATCGTTTTGTTTCTGTTTTGTAGGAAGTAGGTGGTCGTTATTTTCAACTTTTTCCTTGATTTTGTCTGATGTGTAAAAGTAGGTGATCCTACCTAGCCATTGTTGCATTGTCTTTTGACATTGTGGAAAACCAACACTCATACTCGAAAATAAGGGCTTGAGATGAAGTTCTAACTATCTCAATTTGGGCTTCCGACAGATGAAAATAACCAAGGAAAATGTGAAAAATTGGGAGATTTTAGCAAACTGGTGCGATTTCAGCAAACTGGAGGAGGGTTGGACAATGCAGGATGGGACTTCATGGCCAGGTAAATTGACAATGCTTGATAACAATAGAGGTACCATTTTTAGGTGAAAGTAGTAGATAACGTGGGTAGGACCTTAATTATAACTTCATTTTGTGAGATCTTGATTTGAGCAAGTGAATATTTTGCGGCACACTACAGAAGTAGAGATAAATAATGAGTAGTGTGCTGCAATTGAAACGTTGAAAAAGAAGCATCAAGCTCAAGAGGATTTGGTCATGGAAAGTTGAGGGTAATGAGAGACAGGTTGTTGGTGCCTTATTGGCCATGTCAGGAAATATAGTAGAGAATTTAGCTGTACTTATTGTTGTCCAGTTGAAGAGGTAAATTTTAACCAATGAAGCTTTATTCAAGCCATGTGAAAACGCTTATTGTGTTTTAATGAATTTTACTGGTTTGATTAGGTTGTTCATTCGATTCACGACCAATGCTTCTACTTTTTGTAGCAGAAATGGAAACTGAAGGAGGAATTTGGTCAGTATATACCAGTGCACCATTGTTTTGAGTTATGCGTTATGAACTTTAGTAGCGTTATCGTCATTGTAAAACTTTTCAGGGATAGAGCCGTGAACTTTTGAAAAACATCTTGGAGAGGCGGTGTTTATTCCCGCTGGTTGTCTGCATCAAGCATGAAATCTCAAAGTAAAAGATTTCTGCATCCTTTGTTAAAATTGATAGCTTTGCAAAACCTAAGAGCGTACTACTGTTGTATTGATCTTAATGTAATAGTAATGTTTACAAGGAAAGGAATAAATAGAAAACCCTAAGTAAGCAAAAGCACAAAACCCTAATAGAAAACCCTAATTAATGCCTGATCCTTCAAATTTATACATTTTCGCTTCTGAGCATTTGATTTTCGATTCAAATGGCTTGTGGGATTTGTTGTAGAAGATTAATAAGATTATCTTTGATTCCATTTGCTACCATTTATGAGAATAATTTAATCATAAATCTTGTTCAATGCTTAGGATTGATATTTGTGGTGATGTATCCTTCTCATCACATCTTTTATTATGATCCTTTCTCAATTCTTCTTCTTCCTCTTTTGGGTGAAGTTTTAGTTTTGATGCTTATACTTCAAGACCTTTTCGTGTGGCAGCTATTTGGTGGGAAAAATGGAAGACCCAAGTACCCTTGACGAAGGGTTATGCTCCCCAATTCCCGGAGAACTGGTTCAAAAGTCTGCCACTTGGTTTTGTTGGTGAAACGGTTTGAGACCAACAGTCTTATAGCGGATGTGTTAGGCTTCTATCTGTCGTTGATCGATCATTAGCGCATGGTTCGGTGAATTTTTTTGGCACTTCAAAAAAATTATAATTTATTGGGTCCTGAAAAACTAGAATTCATGTACAACAATTATTTGTTATTTCCTATTCTCTATAGTTATTTTTTCAGGTATGAATTAGATGACTTTGTGGTATTTAGGATATGATGTTTGGCGAAGAAAATTTGTGGTGGTTCTCTCCATGTCTTGACCTTTTGTTTGCTTGGGCGAAAGAATTGTGAACAATAGACACTTTGTATGTTTCTTTGGTTTTATTTTTGAAACTATCAAGACACAAATTGTCTTGAATGGGTGTGATGGAAGTTTTGGTTCGGATCTGACGGGTGAGATTAGTACTCAATATTCCAATTCCCGCCCAATTTATTGATTCTATGGCTATAGAAGTTGTTTAGATCTAGGATTTGGTTTCTTGCAGCAATGGTCAGTGACAGTCATACGGTGGATCGACGGAAAGAAGGCGAGGCAATCGTTGATTTGCAAACTCCAGATGCAAACTCTTGACATTGGAACCTTGGGATATTTAAGACAACCGCAGACACAGTGTCACCATTGAACGTTGATGGTGGAAGTATGCTTTCCCAATCATCCTTCACAACTTCCAACACATCATGGGTTTTATTGGTGAGTTATGTTCCTCCATGATTCTCAACTAAACTTTTCTAGATTTCCTTCACGAAAAATGAGCAAGTCACCGTGCGGTATTTAAGATGAGTTCCATTTCATACCCAAATTTGGGCTCGAACATCGTCCTTGAGTTGTACGGAGGAAAATAAATTTTGGTTTTATTGAATATAACATGGTATTAGAGCGGGACGAAAAACTATAAGCCGTCATCCACCACCATCGCCGGAATTTACCGGTGGCCGTGGTTGTTTTCGTTTTTCCCTTTGTGGATTGAAGCATTGTCGCTCTATCATATCATTGCCTCCCATCACAATCCAGTTGAACCCGGTCCGACAGTTTCTGACGTTTTTTCAGGCCAACATAGCTTTTTCCGGCCAGCTAACATCACACCGCCTACTCCTCAAACGAACATCCACCATCCAGCCACCATCAGAAGTACTGAATAGCACTGTTCACCGTGCGGTACTGGTCACGGCTACAGTTCACCACGCGGTACTATTCACGGCACGGATACTGTACACTGCACGGCACTGTTCATGGTTACTGTTCATTGCACGTTATTGTTCATGGTTACTGCGCACTGTTCATCAATTTCTACTCAGAATCTGCCTTATTTTTGCTCATTTTTTTGCCGTTTCTGCTCCGTTTTTGCACGTTTTTGCACTATTTCTGCATGTTTATGTGCTGTTTGCTGCACTATTTCCACCTCATTGCCGGAGTCTACAGTTTTGTTGGAGATATTGTTCTTCGCCTAAGTTCTCACTTTGTTTGGTCGCTCTTTTACCCCTTCAGATTATTGTTGGGTATCCTTCATCTGCATTGAGGTATGGTTGGGGCTAAAGCATCTTCAGATCTTATTAGTGATTTTTCTCAGGTGGAGATACAGGCTCCCCGGTGCCTTATGGCTCGAGCTGATTTTTCATCTACTATAACTTCTGCCTCCACAGCAATGTCCGCCTCATCTAATTTTGCTCACACAGGTCTCCCAGTTAGTGCACTTACTGTCTCTTCTGCTGTTCTATGGGTTATAGATTCTGGTGCTTCTGATCATATGACAGGTTGCTCCTTCGTATTTGATTCTTACTCTACTTGCTCCGGTAAGGATAAAGTCAGAATAGCCGATGGGTCCTTATCTGCTATCTCAGGGAAAGGTTCGTTTGTTATTCTCCCTCCTTGTTTTTCTCTTCTATTCTCAATATTCCAAATTCTTCTACTAACCTTCTATCTGTTAATAGTCTTATTCGTTTTGCAAACTGTTCCGTAACTTTTTCCCCTACTCATTGTGTTTTCAGGAACTGGATACAGGGAAGGTGATTGGCAGTGGTAAAGGACATGGTAGCCTATATTTCTTGGACTCTGCACCTCGTCTAGCCCCTTCACCCATGTCATGTGATCTAGCTTTGCAAGCAATACCAATTCCGCACTTCCTATGTTACATCAGTGGCACCGTCAATTAGGTCATCCCTCTTTTGGAACCCTTGAAAAACTTTTTCCTTATTTAGTTCAACATTGTCTTAGGAGTCAGTTTTTTTTTTTGTGAAGCTTGTGAGCTTGGAAAACATAAACGCTCTTTTTACGGCCCTATTTATAAAAGAAGTGATTCTCCATTTATGATTATTCATTCCGATGTTTGGGGCCCTTCACCCGTTCCCTCTCTAAAAGGTTATCGATAGTTCGTCACTTTTATTGAATGTTTTTCTCGTGTCACTTGGGTGCATTTACTTAATTTCAAAGGCGAAGTTTTTTTCTGTTTTCAATCCTTTCAGGCCACGGTCTGCACCCAATTTAATTCAACGATAAATCGTTGTCCAGGTATGGAAAGTGCCTTTAGCAATCAAGCACCCATGACAAGCCTTCTTTTTTGCGTTTGAGTTTTCTTCTATGCAGGTCCTTAGCTTTAATCAAAAGGTCAAGATATATGATTTTCTATTCTCGATTTTGTAGGTATGGAAAGCACATTGAGTTTTCTGTTCTTTCACATACTTTTGGGTGCCTGGGGCATTGAGTTTTATATTCGCAACATGTGTGTTCATAAATGTGTATACTCATATTCCATTTGACAAGTTGAAAGGCACAACACGTGTTGAAGTCTTTGTATGTAGGGCTCTTTCGACTGATCACTCGTGTTTGATAAAAGCCTCAATGAAAAAATCTATTTTGATCCATATTTCTAGATGATTAACGTTGAGAGAGGTTTAGTCTAAGCATCTAAGTCCTTGAATATATAGTATTGTGTCTATTGCCTTTATAATTTTATATATATAACAAAACACATAACTTTTTGAAAAAAATGTACACTCACAAACTAACTTTTTATAACATTGAATGGCTAAGATTCATTGTAAAATTTGGTCCAATGGTTAGAATTACTTCTTCCATACTAATTTTTCCCCTCAAAAATGTCAAATCGAAAGCCAAGTGTAAAGGGCCATTGGATCTAAATCCAATAAAAAATTGGAGGGACGTTGGATTCAAAACTTTGACACAGTAGAACAAATAAACTTAAGTTTTTTTGTTGTGTTTTTGTTTTTTCAGGAGTGACATCTATGAGTCTACAATTACAAAGATCACAGGAGTTTCAAAAGAGCTATCTCAAGTACGTCATTGCCCTTCCCTTTGTCGCAATGTATGGTGATAAGCGGATAACTGGTATCGGTACTTCTTTCTCTAGACTGTAGGATTTTAGGAAGGGATTTCATGACCTAATCTTTTAGGTATCTATTTATCAATTAATTTTTAAAGCATTTGAGACTCATTGGTGGTATCCTCATCTCAGTGTTGTGTTAATTCATTCTATTTTGGTTTTTTATTTCTGTTTTGATCTTCAGCAAGGATCCTTCTGTTCATTGAAAAGGTAATCGTTCAATGAAACCGCATTTTTTGTACCTTCAGTTCATTGAAAGGGTAGATCAAGCTCGCTGCTCCTTCTCTCTTTTTTCATGTTCGGAGGATATTTTTTGTCAATAAAAATAAAACTGATAGAAAGATCCACTCTATAGATGGTATCTTTCAAAGGGGAAAGAAAATGGCCAAATTAGTGGCAATGATTGGGTGCAATTGTTAAGAGTGTTGTCTTATTGTTCAGTTGTTGTGCTATAAAATGGCCAAAATTGGATTGGAAGTAACCGCTGCGAATCTGATTACAATTTTTTGTTTGCATAATGGAGGAGAATTGTTGAAAATAAATTGGACCGTGTGACCGTGAGGAATGGTGTGGTCAATACGTCAATATGTTGGAGATATTTTTATCGAATGTTGAACTTATTTGGTCAATTCCATAAAATCCCCAATAGACTTATTTGGTCAGTTATCTTTGTTTTGTTCTCTAGCTTATAAAATGTGGGTGTAAGGTAGTCACATTGATTTTTTGGTTGTATGGGTATTAGCTAGGTTTGATGCATTTAGGTGATTATTGCTCCTCCTCTAAAAACTTGAACTAATTACTAAGACTAAGATATTAAAGACACGGAACCAATGTGCTAATCGTACCACAAAGGGCACAAACAAAGAAATATTAAACACAGACCCAAAGGAAGTTTTTTATCCGCTTTGAAGAATTCTTGATTTTACATTTTGATGGCAAGATTATGTTCGTTGAAGCCTTCTTTGGTCTTATTAGGAGTGAAAGACTTTCATGAGTTATGTAGATCGAGCCAAATGATGGGTTTTGTGAACCCTTATAATTATAACCTTTTTTGGTTTTGTAAACCCATATTGCTAGTATTTTTTTTTTTTAAACGGTCATGTGCCTTGGCAGGCGTTCGAGTCTGTTGTTCGATATTTTATTTTGTCTCTAATCTGTGTTGTATTTTTCTCAATTGCTATATTGGATATCGATTAATTCTGCATACTTTGCACTTCTTTAACTGGATTGTGTTTGGTACTAAAGTTTGCATGTAGCTATTAAAATTATAAATTTGAAACCCGTCGCGACATAAGTTGCACTGCATTCTTTTTTTATGTCAATTTCTGACTTTTAAACTTGAAGGCCACTTCCCTGGTTTTGTGCGACTATAAATTTAATGTCAAACTAATAACTCATCTTCTCAAATTAGTGTGTTGTAGTGAATGCTGCTTTAGAATTTCATGATTGGATGACAAGTTTGGTGAATGTGATTCATTATTTTATTTTTTGTTGTACGACTTCGGTTGTCTCCTCAGAGTGCGAGTTTTGTCTTTGTGATTTCACCTTTTACCCAATCAAGAGCAAGAGATAATGCCAATTATGTGTCATCATATAATTATTGTTGATGGGCTAGCATTGGTTTACTATTTTTTGCCAATTCCTTTCCTACAAGTTCTTTTATTTTTCAATCAAGTGCCTTAAGGCACAGGCAACTGGGTTGTTTCGGTTATTCAACTCATTAATGTTCAACATAATTTTGGATTTGCTTTTATTGAAAAAGGACGAAGTGGTTTTCTATTTTAAGGGGCGTGAAGTGATGAGGAGGAAGTGTGGGTGATTTTTGACAAAATTGTTATTGGGCACTGTGGTTCTAACCGTCGATTCCTTAAAATCCATTTTGGCTCTTTGGAAAGGTAAAACTCTTCTCCCATGTACAGAAAAACATGTGACTTTACTTTAGCCACAGGGCTGAGTTGTATTGTGCTGTTAAATTGCCGACTATATTACTCATCTATTTAAAAAAATGCAAGCTGTGGGAAGAGAAAATTGTAAGTGTGAAATCATCCTATTGTTGTGCTTTGTTAAGGCTACCGTTGCGACATTAGTGAGTATGCTTTTGGACAAAAAGGGTGCTAGAGAAATTATGTGCCAATGGTGGCTTCAGGTTAAGATTTACGTTGTGAATTCTTGATATGAGAGCCACTATTTTGGTTATTAAAATGTGGATAGCCTTGTTTGGCATGTCAGGACTACATTCTTGTTGTTTTGTTTATTTTGAGTTGTACGATGGATCTCCTCCGACCTAAGTTTCTATCAGGTTGGGAATTGGAATTTGGATAGCCATGGTTGGCATTGTAGTCTTACGAACTGCTTTGTTTTTGTTTTTTAAATTTTATCGTGGTATTCCTCCAACCTCAGTTTTTGTTTGTAGCAATAGTTGAAATGGATTCGTTAATGACAAATTGTTTTGGCACACTCTTCTTGGTTCTTTGTTTATAAAAAATGTGGCAGTCAATGAGCGAGGTGATCACTTAGATACTTGTGTGTTATTTTTATGAAAGTCTAAGAGAAAGAGTGATACTACAGAAGAGCTATGCTCATGTTTTATCTTAGGACTAGAGTGAGAAGACGGCTGGAGTTATCTAATTGCTTCATTAAGCTATGCTCTGTCTGTTATTTTTTTTTTTGTGGGAGTAATAGATATTATTAACTTTCGAAAAGCTGAATGAATAATTTTGGATTGTTATTACAAATCAGTATATTGTACTCCCCTTAATCACGTGCCATGCCTTGTATTATTTGCGTTTGCTAAAGTACACTACGAAAACAGCTATGACCAAAGCCGACTTTCTTCCAGAATAATTGCCTCTTTAGGATCACACTATTTTTTTGTTGGCTTAGTCTTTTTATTTTTCTATTTTTTGATTATATACTTTCGGTATGTCCAATGAATCAAGTTTCTGTAATAGTTTATATCAAAATGTCGTACCCATCCAGTTTCCTTAATTTTTTTTTATTCAAATGCCCAATGAGTTTAGTTTCCTTGATACTTCGTGTTTAATGTTGAATAGTGTTCATTGTGGAATCAGAGGTGGCTAATTATTACAGAAACAGTGGGGACTTTTTGAAATATGTAGTCACAACTGACTTTTTAATGTTTTAAATGGTTAAGATTGAGCAAGAGATTTGGTCCAATGGCTAGGAACACTTATCCCATTCTAACTACTTCTCTCTCCCCCCCCCCCCCCCCCCACCCCAAAACTGTCAGGTCCAATTTCAATGGTCCAGATTAACAGTCCGAGTTCAGCGGTCCAAGATTAATTTTGGATTGTTTTGATGATTGAGATAAGGGTTCTGGTCTTTCAACCTACGGCTCAAAAGGGGGCTATTTAAAGTTCACCGTTGGATTGACACACTTTCAAAGTTAATGGACAGATCAGGTGATGATTTCTCTCTCCCTCAGATTTACGCATTTCCTGATTATACTTTTTCACCCCTAAATGCATTGAATTTTCTATTCTTTCACACACTTTTGGGTGTCTGGCGCATTGAGTTTTCTAGTCTCAACATGTGTGTTCATGAATTTGTGAAACCCTCAACAGAATTAATGGTCCAATCATAACCCAAATCTATTGGACAAAAGGTGTAGGTGATTGATGTGGCTTAAGTGCCATGGCTTATTGCTTCTGCTCTAATCATAATGTAGGAAGCTATGTAATTTGCTCCAAAGCTTCCGCTTTATGCCTATGGACCAAAAAACTACTCTGAGTAGATGATTTTTTTAGATTCTCCATTTTGATGCTTTTCATTTCTGCATTTCATGATCATCTTTTACCATGAGTTCAATTACAACGGAAGGTTGTGTCACAAAATATATAAACAAAAGTTCGATACTTTGATATGTACTCACTTGAGTTAACTTGAATATGTAAAACAAATAAATTCCTTTTCACAAGCAAGTGTTCTCTTGACATTAGAGCTTTCAATAGTTCCTTCTCAATAATCCCATACCTTTGCATTATTAAAGCTGCAGGGTGGCTCTGGCTTTGTCAATTGGAACATAAAGCTCATGGGCGGCCTATTTAAATAGTCTAAAATTAGTTTTATCCTTTTTGAGAGCAAAATTTTTGAGACCACAAATACTCAATTGTTTTCGTATGTTATTGATTTTGGTAAACAAATATAGTAGCAATACTCTTATAAAACTTGGGAAAGAATTGATCATTAAGGAAATTGAAAGTGTATCTCGATTGTCAATGCTTGAATGGTTGGGAGGACATTTAATTAAACTGGGAGTTCCAAAGACTGCCAAAGTGCATTTGATCATGGAAAGTGGAAGTCAATTGAACTACCATTTACAAATTTTTATCTGTCTACGTGGGTACAATTGGCACCGCAGTTGTTCATGATCGCGAAAACTAAGATAACCAAAAATAGGAGCATTATTGGTTTCTCAGATTGTTTGTAGGAGAAATCAACATGGTGATTTCAGTGCAATAAGCAGCACACTCCTCACATTGTAGTACGATCTTGAAAAATGTTCCAATCGCGTTTGACGACTGGATTCAACAATTGTGTTGTGCTAAGGGTGACAACAGGCTAGGATTGCTTTAATTTCGTCTCAGTTACTTCCAGTTGATGTTCCTCTTGCCACTAGATCCAAGTACGTTGAGAATTAGTATTTGAAATAATTGTTTCTAAGTTGCTCGGATGAAAGACTGATTCAAGGGTGGGCTTGCCCGTGCCTCGAGGAATTTGAATTAGTGCTTTCAATTTCCACCAAACAAAGGCGAAAGACTCACAAACTGGTTTTAGCCTTGCATCATAATGTCACTCTTATACAAAACGCAAGTCCACCCTTGATCGTGACCATTGCAGCCAATTCTTATTTTCTTGAATTGTGTTTGGCTATATTTCCTCCCCTCATTCCCTATGTATTCTAGGTACCGTGTTTGTACTTGAAAGCGTATGTCGATTTTCGATGCTTGAATGGTAGGTGGGTTTTTATCGTTATCGCATTGTGTTACTTCATGTTTCCTAATTTTCTTCTAATCAGACTACTATAAGATGGAAAGAACTCCATTCATTAAAATAGGAGCTATGAGATTAAACTTACAAAAAAAAATGCCACACTACTCGAAAGGCTAAAATTTTCGTATCTCTTTATCGTTTTCGCTTAATTATCTTCGTTTTACTTTTCATATGTCTACTCTATTTACTTGTACAAAAATATATAGAAGTCATTTCAAAGTTGATTTTTCGCAGTGCATTTTGGTATTTTTTTATGTGATTTTCAGAGAATAGTTCACAACCTGTTACCATTGTGAATGGGTATTTTGTACGGAACTATAAGCCCATACGTGGCAACTTCGAATTCAGATGGATAGCCTCCTAGTTGATTTTCTCTGTCGCTACTTGAACAAGAAGAATGAATCCATTTTTTTTCCTTTCTTCATGTTGCAGGTATTGTGGCATACATAAGTGATGGGAGAAAGACAGCGAAAAGGTTTCACATGGGCTCTAGCAATTATTGATTTCTTAAAGCATTATTTTGGTCATTGAAAGGTACAAATTAAAAAACCAATTGAGACGTGCAGCTAGAGACATGCCTTTTGTTTAGCTAAATATTAATTTTGTTACATTGCTTTTAAGTGATGTTCGGATGAAATAGTCACAAATGACTCTGATACTTGGCCATCTTTATGATTGTTTTGGAATTTTATTTATTATATGCAATTCCATAGAGCTAAATATGAGGTTGTCATATTCGTTTTGGACACATGGGGGACACGCAAAGGACACGTATGGTACACACCACATAGCATGTCCATTCAATTTTTGCATGTTTAAAAGGGGGCAAACATGAGACACACTCCAGGGACACAGAAATGAGTGTCCCCTTGTTTCGCCGCCATGTTCCCTTCAAAACATATAGAAGTCTAATAGGAACTCCATGTAGGTGTGTCCCTGCATATCCGACACGGATACGGGAACATAAACAGCCCCTTAAAAAATTATAACATTACACTGTGTGGATTTCTATTCTATTTTTATTTTGGTTTTACATCTTACTCTTCTCTGTTTAAGTTTCTCTTCTTGGAAATGTTATCGTTTTTTCGGTTGCCATATCCAAAATGGTATAATTTTTGGTCTCCTCTCTCTCTCTTTTGAGATGACTCCAATTATTTAATAGCTTTATTCACGTTCAAGAATGGAAAAGACAGTTGTAGTAGATTTATATGAGACCAATTTGTTTCAAAACTCTGTTTTTATATATATATATATATATATATATATATATATATATATATATATATATATATATATATATATATATAACACATACTTTCTGTTAGGCCAATTGGATTAATGAAATTAAACATACAATCAACATTAATGTGCTAGATATATAATAGCAGTTATGGGACAAAACTTCGCTACACAATCATCACGAGGAGTTTGCGTATGTGCACTATAAAAGAGAAAGAGTAAAATCGTTGAAGATTTTCTTCCTTGGTTATTTCCTCTTTTGGACTACACTATTCTTTTTATGACTTAATCTTTTTTATTATACCTATGGTATGTCATGACTTTAGAAGATTTTCTTCCTAGGTTATTTCTTCTTTTGGATTACACTATCCTTTTTATGACATAATCTTTTTTATTATACCAGTGGTATGTCCAATGAATCAACATCCCGTGGTAGTTTATGTTGAAAGTGCAAATCTCAATGTGTTCTAAGAGCCAAATTATTTAATGTTTGTGCTGTTTATTTTTTATTGGTGATAGAATAATCTGTCCAGTCATTGGCTTTTTACATTTCAATCTTTTGAGTTATTATCCATTTTTTGTGTAACTCATATGGGGATTGGACATGGTCAGTGTAATTGCTATCTTGAGCCGTGGTTGTCAAATAATTGTTTAGGAGATATTACCATGAGTTATGAATTGGATCTCTATCAGCATTGATGGTAGCGTACATACTTCCACGATTTCCTGCAATTTATCTTAAGAGTCATATTAGTAAAATTTCTTATTTTGTGTAGACAATACCACCATTTGACAGTTTCCATCGATAAGGGAGAAGTAGAATTTGGTATGTACCTACCCATTCAGATTGCTAAAATATTTGTGAAGTTTTAATGCTTTGGGCCTTTAAATCACTGAAAATACTTTTCAAGTAAATTTGTTGAGGTGCATTTTGACCCCCAGTAAGGACCACCGGGAAGGTTGTATTGTTAGCTGGCTTTTTTGGTGTCTTGAATATGATTGTTATCTATTTGATTGATTTTCTTTCCATTGAGCAACTGAGTTCAGTTGGTACATATAAATTATTTGGTAGTCAATGAGCAAGGTGATCACTTAGATACATTTGTGTACTTATTACGAAAGTCTAAGAGAGAGAACGATGACTACGGAAGGGCTATCAATATGTTTTCTCTTAAGACCAGAGTGAGAAGACTGTTGGAGGTATGTAATTGCTTTATTAAGCTATGCTCAGTATATTAACTTTCGAAAAGCTGAAAGAATAATTTAGGATTGTTGTTGGAAATCATTATAATTGTGCTAACCTTCGTTACATGGCGATGCCTTATATTACTTGAGTTTGCTTAAGTACACTATGGACACAGTTATGACCAAAGCTGACTTTGTTCATGAATTATAGCCTCTTTCGGATATCACTATTTTTTTGGTAATTGCTTTATTAAGTTATGCTCAGTATATTAACTTTCGAAAAGCTGAAAGAATAATTTAGGATTGTTGTTGGAAATCATTATAATTGTGCTAACCTTCGTTACATGGCGATGCCTTATATTACTTGAGTTTGCTTAAGTACACTATGGACACAGTTATGACCAAAGCTGACTTTGTTCATGAATTATAGCCTCTTTCGGATATCACTATTTTTTTGGTGGCTTATTTTATATTATACTTAAGGATTGTCCAATGAATCAAGTTTCTGTAATAGTTTATATCAAAATGCCGAACGCATCAAGCTTCCTTAATATTTTTTATTTAAAGGCCCAATGAATTAAGTTTCCTAAATAGTTTATATTTAATCATGAGAAGTGTTCATCACTGAGTTGTGGATGGCTAATTATTGCATTATTGGGCACTCTGCTGTGTAGATAAGGCTTTAATATGTTTGGGCACTCTGCTACATGCCAACTTTCTCCTCTTCGATAAACTCAAACGATTTGAAATATAAGTTCTATTAATGGAATTGAGTGCAAGTTTTTATAGTACTAATGGATAATTACTGCCAATGAGTAGTTTCCATTATTATTTGCTTTGCTTCCATTGGATTGTGTTTTGCTTAGGTTCGTTATCCTCAATCTCATATTCTGTTTAATTCGGGCAATCACTAGATTCATGCATGACTTTTGATGACTGAGATATGGGTTCTGGGCTTTCAACCTCCGGCTCAAAAGGGGCTATTCAAAATTTACCGTTGGATTGATACACTTTCAAAGTTAATGGACAGATCAAGCGATGACTCCTCTCTCCCTTAGATTTATGCATTTCCTGATTATACTTTTTCCCCCTAAACACAGAGCTATCTGTATCTCTCTTTGCATTCCCTGCACTCACGGCTTCAGTGAAAAGTGATAATCAAACCACAGGGTTTGTCTCCGTTGCCTTCAAAATCCTACAAATCAAACCCTAATCGATGAAAAGAGCACATCCACATATCAAACCACTGGGCTCATCCACCACCACTGGTGCTGATCAATGAAGGAAGGGCAAGGAAAGCGCCTTTAGTGAACCACAGCTACTGATCGATAAATCGTTGTCCAGGTATGGAAAACGCCTTTAGCAATCAAGCACCTATGACTAGCCTTCTTTTTGACGTTTGAGTTTTCCTCTATGCAGGTCCTTAGCTTTAATCAATAGGTCAAGGTATATGATTTTCTATTCTTGATTTTCTAGGTATGGAAAGCTCATTGAGTTTTTTGTTCTGTCACATACTTTTGGGTGTCCGGCGCATTGAGTTTTCTATTCTCAACACGTGTGTTCATAAATGTGTGTACTCATAGTCCATTTGACAAGTTGGAAGGCACAACACGTGTTGAAGTCTTTGTATATGGGGCTCTTTCGGTTGATCACTAACTGTTTGATAACAGCCTCAACGAAAAAATCTATTTTGATCCATAGTTCTAGATGATTAACGTTGATAGAGGTTTAGTCAAAGCATCTAAGTCCTTGAATGTATAGTATTGTGTCTATTCCCTTTCTAGTTTTATCTATATAACAAAATAGATAACTTTTTAAAAAAAATGTACACTCACAAACTAACTTTTTACAACATTGAATTGCTAAGATTCATTGTAAAATTTGGTCCAATTGTTAGAATTACTTCTTCAATACTAATTTTCCCCCTCAAAAATGTCAAATCGAAAGCCAAGTGTTAAGGGCCATTGGATCTAAATCCAATAAAAAAGTGATGGGACGTTGGATTCAATCTAAATTTGGGCCATTGTGACTAACTACTACTACCACTATCTTTTCATCTCTCTCCATCTCCAAAGAAAGCCTTTTTTGTGCAACTTTCCATATCAAACCTCTCTGATCCTCTCTCTAACAAGTCTGAAATCTTCAAATCCATGGCCACTTGCAGCTGTATATAGTTTACTGTTAGTATTTGTATCTTCAAATCTAGGAATCTTTTTTTTGCCACTTTGTTTGTCTATGTATATAGCGAATGGTTATGGTAGTTGCTCTTATGCCCTTACCACTTCGTTTGATCTTTACTTTTGCTTAGGTTGGCTAACCAAGAACTAGGCCGGTTAGTTGTTTTCTGGACTGTACAAAGGTTTTAATGCTTGATGCTTCAAATTTCTACGTCTTCACTTCTTAGCATTTGATTTTCTATTCAAATGGCTTATGAGATTTGTTGTAGAAGATTAATCAGATTATCTTTGAGTCCCTTGGCTTCCATTTATGAGAATAATTTAATAAAAAATCTTCTTCAATGCCTCGGACTCATATTTGTGGTGATATATCCTTCTCACGTCGTTTAGTTGTGATACTTTGTCAATTCTTCTTCTTCCTTTTTTGGATGAACTTTTAGTTGTGATGCTTGTACTTCAAGACCTTTTCGTGTGGCATCTATTTGATGGGAAAGATGGAAGACCCAAGTACTCGCGACGAAGGGTTATACCCCCCATTCCTGTAGAACTGGTTCAAAAGCCTGCCACTTGGTTTCGTCGGTGAAAAGGTTTGAGACAAACAGTCATTCTTATAGCAAAAATGCAACTCTTTAATATCATATTCTTTTATCTATACTGCAATCTAGCGGAAGTGTTAGTCTTCTACCTGTCGTTGAATGATCATTAGCACATGAGTTTGGTGAATTTGTTTGGTCTTTTTGGTTAGGAGATAATTTCTATACCCATTGGTTGTGCTGTAATAATTATGTGAAGTGAGCCAATTTATCTAGACTTTTTTTTTATTGGCGGTTAGTTTATTACTTAGTTTTAATGGCCCTTTGAAGAAAGTATGTGCGCTAATCGGTATTAATGGATGTATAAAATTGTATGTTACTATATTGGATGCGGATTAAAATGTGCATAAATTAGATTTCTTTAATTGGATTGTGTTTGGTATTCAAGTTTGCATGTAGTTATTAAAACTGCAACTTTGAAACCCTTTGTGACGCAAGTTGCAATGCATTTTTTTGTTGGTTCTCAATTTGTGACTTTTAAACTCATAGGCCACCTCCCTAGGTTTGTGTGACTAGAAATTAATGCCTAACTAAAATCTCATCTTCTCAAATTAGTGTGTGTTGTAGTGAATGGTGATTTAGGACTTCATTATTTAAGTCATAGATTGGATGACAAGTTTGGAGAATGTGATTCATTTTTTTTTTTTTTTGTACGACTTAGGTTGTCTCCTTAGAGTGCGAGTTTTTTCTTTGTGATACATACAACTCCAGGCTTCGCTATGGTGTTTTCCCTTTGTACTATATCGTAAATGATTACCGGGTAAAATTTCACTTCGTGCACTTAATTCACGTTACTTATTTTTACATTTTATTTTGTGTCTAATTTGCATTGTCTTTTTCTTGGACAGACTAAATTGTGCATACTTTGGATTTGTTTAACTGGACAGACTAAGCTGGCTAAGATTCAATCTGACTTTTCATTGAAGGGCTAAGATCAATTCTTTCCATCTATATTTCCCCCCTAAAAACGTCCATTCCAACTTTCCATTCATGTCAGTGTTTTTTACCAATGCATTTCCTCTGCACAACACACACACAACCCCCCCTTCCTCTCCGATGTGATTTCTGGTGAAATTCTCGGTAATTTGGCGAAATTGCAATTTGCAAGCCCTTTAGATTTCTGGTGAGGTCAGTATTTACACTCTTTGTGCGATTTCTAACTACTATTTCTAGGTTCTAACAACTAAATGATTCTAACTGTGATTTGTGGTTGTTACTGTGACTTTTTTCTTTCCCAGGTGTAATCCTCATGTCATTTACACCAGTACTGTGATCATCTTGCTACTGCTTTTCTTTTTCTTTTTTTGGGTTCTAATGTCTCATCATCCCAAACATTTACACCATCCTTATTATTTTGTGTTGATCTAATTGCTAAGGATTTATGGGTTCCAACATTCCCCTACGATTTTTTTTTGCAATTTGTGTTTATGTTGAACCACTTTCCTCTCTCTCTCTCTCTCTCTCTCTCTCTCTCTCTCTCTCTCTCTCTCTTCGACGGTCTCAAATCGATAAGCGAAAATCCATTGTCACTTATATTACCCTGAGATGAAGAAGAAATTAAGAAATTACCCAAAGATTGGAAAGACTGGAGTTGCTCTGGAAATAGATTTCTAACGATTAGCCTCAAAATCTGAACACGCTCTATTTCTCTCTCTTACTTTCCCATTCTCTATAGTGACAAACCAGACATTTCTCCTTTCCTCACTTTCTCTCCTCCTCTCTCTCTCCTCTCTCCTTTGTCCACCCGTCCCCTTTTTGCAGCTCGTTTAAACCCCCTCTCCTTCATTCATTCTTTGCCCTCTCCTCTCAACCTTCGACCTCCTCCACCAAAGAAAAAGACATATATCATCTCCTCTCTATACATTGATGATGGAAAATAGTACCAATCGACCAAGAAAATTGGGCTTCATTTACTAAGGGTTTTCTTTGAAAATCTTCATTGAGTAGTTTAAATCAGCGGAGAAAAATTGCATGCCAAGTGTTTGACAAAATGTTTGTGGAGTCTGGGTATTTAATTATAAATTTAAAGATGTTACGCCACTATTTTGCCAAGCTTTATCATACAACAAATTGTGTAGTATGTGAGGAATTTCTGAGCTTAACGTGTATATGAGGAAATTTCTGAATTGCCATGCCATAGTGTATACCTATCCTGCACGTAGCAGGTCCTATAATTTCCTTTCATGTATTGATTCTCATGTGTGTTGTTTTCCATACTTCAGGTGCAAGCTACCTATATGATGGTTACTGTAAAGATCTATATAACAATACAAGGGGTTTTTTCAAACTTATCCCCTCACAAACTAACTTTTTGGTGTTTTTAAGGACTGTGATTGATTCTGAGTTTTGATCCAATGGTTGGGATCAGTTCACTCAATCCATGTTTCCCCCCTAAAAATGTCTTATCACCCTTTCTCATCTCTCTCTCCCTCTCCCCGGTGTGCAAAGCATGTTCCCAGCACTCAACTAAGGCAGCAGGGCATGTTCCCCTCTGTTTTGCTGTTATCCTTTCTTGGGGGTTCACCACTTTCCTTTAAATCCATAAACTAATAAGTTTTGAATGCTAAAACTTCTTTTGTTGTCCCCCTCTCCCTCTCGCTCTTCGTTTTTTTCTGTTTTTGTCATTTTTTCTCTACCATTTTCAGCTAACAGGAACATTTCAACGAATATAATTTCTCTATCCATAGCCAACATTTCAGCGAGCATTTCAATTAATTTTCAAGCATTTCTTGGTGAGTTTTTCCGCTTTTTGTCCCGTTTTTCGATTTTGGCATTTTTTTTTTCATTTTTTCGATCTCAACATTTTCATTTATGTATTTCATTTGGTCATTTCTGTTTCTCGGTCTAGTATTCTGCATTTTGTTTTTTTTAAATTGTAAGAACTGTTGATGGAACTGCTTATGGAACTCTGTGTGGTTAGTTTATGGAACTGTTGTCATTAGCAGTTGAGGTTTTGGTTTGAATAAGTGGATATCTTGAGTAGTATATTGCAAGTGGGTATCTAAATGAGATTCCCTTTGGAGGACTATGAATCATGGATTGAAAGAGTTTGTAGGTGCAAGGGAAGAATTAATTGATCTAATTTTTAAAATGATTTCGAATCACATTTTAAAGAATCAGAATTTGGTTACAAAAGATATTTCGTCTTAAAATGCAAACAGATCGGAAAAAACATATTTTTACTCTTGGAGAAAGGTTGAAGGCTCTTAAGTAACGGGGCCGTTGCCTTTACAAAAAGTGGAGATCACAAATTAGCTTAGAGGTAATTATGTGGGCTGTTCTTACAACTCTACAGTAGCACCATTACTAATTTTTTGGTAATGTGAGTTGTTCTTATGATTGTTTTTGAAGGCTAAGTTATTTTAATGAACAGGGAGGATGGCAGCTCGCAATGAGAATATTTGAAGGACTATTTTTTTCATTAATCTTCATGTTATTTACAATTTCTATCATCTATATATCTTATATCTATATAACAGTACAAGGGGGCTTTTTCATGTTATCCCCCCACAAACTAACTTTCCCATGATCTTAATGGCTAGGATTGAATCTAATTTTTGGTTCAATGGTTGAGATTACATCTCCCATTTCAGATTTCCCTCTCAAAAATGTCAAGTCAAACTAACATCAGTAAGGTCAGTGGTCAGTATGGTTAGGTCTAGAGTGGTTGGTTGGGTTGTCTCCTAGAAGTGCAATCTGCACTTTGTTTCTCTGTCTCTGCTCAAAACATAAGAAAAAGGAAAAGGAAGACCCCTCTTTCTCTCGCGCTCTTTCTTGCGTTTTCTCAGTCTCTGGTTTCAGGTACTGTCAGCTCTCTCTCTCTCTCTCTCTCTCTCGCGTTTTGGCCTACCTAGTGTGTTTTGTTTTAATTTTTTCTTTGTTTTGTCCGGTTCAATGTGCTCTGTTTTTGGCCTACCTGAGCACCGAATGATTCTTGGGTTAAAAGATCAGTGGAGAGAAAGTTCACAGCCCATTATATGAATTTTGACCCTTTCGTCCCCTCCTCTCATTGAGAATGGGGGTGCTAAAGCTACTACATGCACATTATATGAATTTTTTATTTTCTCAGGCCAAAACATAACATGAGCTAAAGGATTTGGCATTACCATACCAAGACTGAACCTTTTGATTGCCTCTCTCTCCCTCGCATTTTGGCCTACCTAGCGGAAGCACCAAATAATTTTTGGGTTAAAATATCAGTGGAATCACCCACTACCAGAACCTCTCCTCTTCCTAATCTACTCATCCTCAAAGACCACCTTTGACTGTTGTTGATTGAATTGGGTTCAACCGCCTCTAAATACGTATGCTTGCACGTAAACATTGCTTAAATTTGGTCGAGAGAGAGACCAGAAGACAAATATTTAGTAAATCAGTTTTAAGCACTGAGAATACTAAAATACCTTTGGTTTGTGCCTGAAATCACATTAAACTGGACAAAACAATATAAATCACCTTAATAGATGGTCCTAAGTCCTGACCAATATTTCATACGAATCACATGTATTGTTGTATAGATTTCATGTTTATAAGTAGTATTTTTGCGATCACCTGTCCTTGCACGCCATATGTTCATTTTATGTTTTCCTATTTTTTATTTTGACAGGTTCAACATTCCACGGAAGGTGGTGCTTGAGTAGGTAAGATCTCTCACCCAACTAGAAAATCTAGATTCAATTTTTTTGAGATGCTTATTTGAGGAAGTGAATTCTTATTTGAAATGAAGTAGAATATGTGGGTTTAAACTTAATTGTGTTTTAAACTTTAGTGGGTTCTTTCGGTCATTAGCATAACTCTTTGCCATTTTATTTTTGAGGTTAACAACATTTGAGAGATGCTTTTCTTTGTTTCGCATATTAGTAGCACATATTCGTGGTCAGCAGTCCAATATTGAATATGGAAAGTCTACATTAATTTTTTAAATATTTTTACCTATATTGTTGCTAATGCTTATTTGAGGAAGCAACTTTTTATTTGAATCTTCCAATGTTTATTTTGATGAATTGCATAATTTTTCAGGAAAGTAAATGGATCAAACGAATTAGAATATATGGGTTTACAACTTAACTATGTTTTAAACTTTCATGGGTTCCTTTAAGCACTAGCATAACTCTTTGTTTGCCATTTTAGTTTTGAGGTTAAAAAGCATTTGACAGATGTCATTCTTTGGTTCGCATATTTTAATTGAACTTTTCTATCTTTTCCACCACAACATGGCTTTAAGCTTATGATTTTCACTCTTTTGTTGTTGATATAGGAAGTCCATGTGTACTGTCGAAACTACTTTCTAAAAGTACGAAATCAGTATCTAATTGCTGAAAAATTTCTCGAAACGATGAAAAAGCCACTTAAAAGCCGGGATAGGAGAATTTGTAATACCCTAGGTCCCTGATTAATTTTATTAAAGCAATTTAATTGGTATTTCATGAGCATATTAGTTGAAATTAAAATTTAATTAAGATGCAAATATATGTTATATGTGGTACCATTTTTATTTGAGTATGTGAGGTAATGTTGTTCAATTTAGTTAAGTTTAGATAATTAAATTGGCTAGCATAATTTTGTTAATTACATGTATTAGTAGATGAGGTTAGGATTTCTTTTAAAATTAAAGTTAATAAGTGAATATAGGGTTTAATGTGTGAGGGTACACCTTAGCACTTTGCACTCTACCACATAGGATAATAAGTTTAATTTTCCTTTTTTATGTTTATCTCTTCCACTGTTTCTCTGTAAAGACCCGAAAAATTTAAAATTTTTATATTAATATACGGGTTAATAAGAATAATTAATGTGGAGTATGTGAAAATTTGTGTAAAATCATGATTTGGGGTCAATGTGATATAATGTAATAACATTGGGGTCTTGTGGTAGCATGTTGTGAAACCTAGGGGTGCAAGTGTAATTTTGTGTGTTGTAATTGGTGTATAATAGACAAAACACTATTGGTCCAAAACAAAACCCATTTCTCCCTCTTCTCTCTCATACGGTTGAAGCCTCTCTCTAAACCCCATCCGAAATTTTGCTCCAAACCTCGATTCCTTCGAGGTCCTACGCGTTTCCCTCATCATTGGTTGATATTCGGAGGTTGTTTGCAACCATTTGCTTCAAGGAGGTGTTCTTGGTCTTTTGCAACATTTGGAAGCTAAAGCTTGAAATTGGGAGTTTGATTCTTGAATCCGGAAGTTGAGGTAGGGATTTCTCACACTTATTACGCGTGTAGAACTTGATTTGGTTTAATGATGATTTGTAGTTGAGTTGAAGAAGCCGTAGGTTTAGAGTTGAAATCTGTTGGAAATGCCCTTATTCGTACTCGATACACCGGTGCCATGTTTTGGTGACACCGGTGTCAATTGCTCTCTGTATCTCAGATTTATGCTCGACACCGGTGCCTTGATTTTGTTACACCGGTGCCTCCCTTTGAGTTTGCCCTCTGTATATCAGACTTGGTACTTGACATCGGTGCGTTGATTTTGATACACCGGTGTCTCTCTTTGAAAATTCCCAGATTTTGGACTATACACAGGTGCCTTGTTTTGGTGACACCGGTGTCACTTGCTCTCTGCACTTTGGCCTTTCACTGAGCACCGGTGCCTTGTTTTTGGGCACACCGGTGCCTTCTCCCTTGAAACTTACCATTATTTTGGCTATGCTTTGGCACTTGTTTTGGCGCATTCTCTTGTCAACATTGGAACTCCGTGAACACTTAAACTTACTTTCTCTTGCACATTAAATGTTGGCTTTTATTTATTGATTTAGATCATGTTAAGCATTGTATCATACCATAAATGAGAACATAAGAAGTGAATCATGTGACACACTTTGATATCGAACCTCGTGGGTGAAGGTGATGAACTTTATGACTTGTGTGTACATTTTTACGATACGACACGAACGTTATGAGACACATGACATATGTGACCATCGTTCTGGAATGCCTTCGGGAGTGTCAGGAATGTACTGGAATGCCTTTAGGAGTGCCAGGACTGTACTAGAATGCCTTCGGGAGTGCTAGCATTTAATCTATCTCTCTTTGTGTTGATATAAATGTTCGTGCGACACCTCATATCATGTCATATGCATGTAATACTTGTGTAGACTTTCCTACTGGGCTGTCGAGCTCAACCCTTCCTTCTTTTCAGGTACAACCTTGGAGTGATAGCATGAGGTGCTTGGCTTGCATGGATCGACATGCATACTTTTGAAAGCTGCATCGGATGAATTGCTTAACATCTTTTATTTATAATTTTTGAAAAGATGTAATGTAATTCATACTCTATTTATTTCGGTTCAAATGATGTAAACTACTTAACTCCTTTTTTGGTTTTGGAAGTGGTGATCTTTGGTCAAAGCGACCACTTTTGTAACCTATTTCAAACTTACTTTGATTTATTCTATCATCAACGTACTTTTTGGGGAATTTGGTGAGATTGTGAGTCTTTATTAATGGTAAATGTATTATTAAATTATGTTTAAAATTGAGGGCGTGACAACTTGGTAGCAGAGCGCTAGGTTAGAATACCTAGAGACCGTGGGGAGACTTTTAGTCTCATTGGGTTCAAAACTCGTTGCATTTGGACACGACTTGTGTGTGCTTGTGTGCATAACATGCATTGGCATTGGATACCATGTTAGTATGATGATATGTGGATGTTGACCATTTCTTTAGGGATTCCTGTGGGACATTGGCCTTGTGATGGTAATAGTCGTTTGATATTTGTAGCATTGTTTTTATTATTGTAGAATTATGCCTCCGCAAAGTAGGGTAAGGTTGGGTGGACCTCGAGGTCGAGGCCGAGGCCGTTATCGTGAGATACCATTAGAAGATGTTGTGAGTCAACAGAGAGATGTTCCGCAGGCAGAGCAAGTTCACGAGGAGGTGGAACAGAACGTTGAACCGTCGGCCGCTCCGAGTGTGTTCGCCAGGGAGTTTGTAGCGGTGCTAGACGAGGCCAATAGACTAAATCAGGCTGCTACAGTCCATCCAAGAGATCGAGCAATTGATGCAATGAGAGAGTTTCGCCGTCTTAAACCTCCTCAATTCAGCGGAGAGGGTGACGATTTTCTCGCGGCTAGTCATTGGCTTTCCGAGATCCGTAAGCTATTCAAGGCTTTGAGAATAGTGGAGGATGACCTTCGAGTCTCTATTGTGGCATGTCAATTGATTGGGGAAGCAAACGAATGGTGGGAGTCCATCCTTGAAGTAAGGAAGGATGCGCGAAGGGCCGCTAGGCATATGGCAAGAGTCGATGAGCCGGATGTTGACGACATGACTTGGGCTGATTTTGAGCTTCTTTTCGAGAACCGATATTTTTCGGAATCCTATCGCGAGCAATTGCGTATCCAGTTTGAGAGGCTAGAGCAAGGAAATATGACAGTGTCAGAGTATGCTGCGAAATTTCAGAACTTGTGCCGTTTTGCACCAGAGTTAGTGAGTTCGGAAGATCGCAAATGTCGTCGTTTTGAGAGAGGTCTTCACTCTTCTGTGAGGAGGCTCGTCATGAGCTAGCACAAGATGAATTTTGCCGAGATTATTGAGTGTGCAAGGAGTGTGGAGTTGCCCAGAGAGGCACAACGTGGTTCTAGAGTTTGGGAACCAAGACAGTCAGGTGTTGTGCAACATTCGTCATCTTCAGGGAGCTCCGGGAGTCAGGGGCGCAAGTGACAAGGAGATCAATTTCAATCTCCTCATAGTCGCTCTAATCTTAGGCCACCTACTTTCTCCAATTCTAGGAGTAATACTTCGAGACCACCTGTTGTGTGTCATCGGTGCAACCAACTAGGCCATGTTTGTAATCAGTGTACGATGCAGTCGAGGGCTTGTTACTCTTGTGGCCAACCGGGTCATGTGGCTAGAAATTGTCCCCAAGGGACGGGTGCATGTAGTGAAGCAGGTTCCGTTTTGCAGCCAGGACAAGACCGTGGACAGCAACAACAGTAGTTTAGGGGTACCCAGAGGTAGAATTAGCCCCACTTCCGTCAAACCACTTCAGTTCAAGGTTCTCATGTTGGCAGGGGTGCGAGTTCGTCGACACCTATGTCGAGTTCAGGACAACGAGGTGGCTATGCGCAGGCTCAGCATACCCAAGGAAGAGTTTTCAATGTCATGTCTACTGCTGCACCTTCTTCCTCACAGACTCCAAAGGCTTCAGTTGTGAGGGATACATTCTTGTTGTTTAACTCTTTTGCTAGATTTTTATTTGATTCTGGAGCATCGCATTCTTTCATTGCTGCATCATTGTGTGTGCCTTGGAAATAGAGACCGACAGTCTTGAGTCACCTTTGTTCATCGAGACTCCTCTTGGAGGTAGGTATTCACTTCGTCGTATTTGTAGAGCTTGTGAGCTTGTGAGCTTGTCATCCTTGACCGTCGTTTCATCTTTGACTTCATCGTTTTGGACATTTCGGGATTTGATGTTATTCTGGGTATGGATTGTTTGTCTACTTTTCACGCCACCATCGATTGTTTTAAATGTCGACTTCGCATTTGTTCACCTGAAGGGGGTTGTTTTGAGTTCCTTGGAGAACGTCGAGAACCATTGGAGCCTTATTTGTGGGGATCTCGAGAGCGAGAGTCTATTTATGCTTTGTTGGCGAGTTTGACTTTGGATGAGGACGTGTCCACACGTGGAGAGTTACCTTTAGTGGTCTGTGATTTTCCGGATGTATTTCCAGCCAAGTTGCCTGGTTTACCTCCCGAGAGAGAGGTTGAGTTTGCGATTGATTTACTTCCCGGTACCGCTCCGATTTCAATGCCACCTTATCGTTTTGCACCAGCCGAATTGAAGGAGTTAAAGACACAGTTGCAGGAGTTGCAAGATTTGGGATTTATTCACCCTAGTACATCACTGTGGGGAGCGCCAGCCTTGTTTGCGTAGAAGAAGGATGGATCATTGAGATTGTGCATCGATTATCATAAGCTTAATCGTGTTACCGTGAAGAACAAGTATCCAATGCCGAGGATTGACGATTTGTTTGACCAACTTCAAGGTGCGACATGCTTTTCGAAAATCGACTTGAGATCGGGTTATCATCAGTTGAGGGTTCGGAAGGAAGATATTTCCAAAACTGCTTTTTGTACGCGCTATGGACACTACGAGTTCGTGATTATGCCTTTTGGGTTGACGAACGCACCTGCTACATTCATGGACCTCATGAATCGTATTTTTCATAAGTACCTTGATCGGTTTGTGGTGGTTTTTGTGGATGACATTTTGATTTACTCGCCTACGGAGGAAGAGCACCAATCTCACCTTGCTGTTGTACTAGAGCTTTTGAGGGAGCATTGTCTTTATGCCAAGCTCAGTAAGTGTGAGTTTTGGTTGTCCAAAGTGAAGTTTTGGGGCACGTCGTGTCGCAGAGTGGTGTATCTGTTGATCCAGGAAAGGTGGAATCAGTTATGAGTTGGCCGCGACCGAAGAGTGTTTTCGATATCCGCAGTTTCTTGGCATTAGCCGGGTACTATCGTCGTTTTGTCCTAGACTTTTCTCGTTTGGCAGCTCCAATAACGCGTTTGACACGCAAGGGGACGCGTTTTGTATGGGATGATACTTGTGAGGTTGCTTTTAAGGAGTTGAAGAAGCGTTTGACTAACGCGCCAGCTTTGATTGTTCCGAAACTGGGAGTTGGTTATTCAGTTTATTGTGATGCCTCAAGGGAAGGACTTGGATGTGTTTTGATGCAGACAGGACGGGTGGTAGCATATGGATCTCGACAGTTGAAGGTTCACGAAAGAAATCATCCTACGCACGACTTGGAGCTTGCAGCCATTGTTTTTGCTTTGAAGATCTGGCGACACTACCTATATGGTGAGAAGTTCGAGGTATTTTCCGACCACAAGAGCTTAAAGTACTTGTTTTCCCAGAAAGAGCTAAATTTACGACAACTCCGTTGGATGGAGCATATTGAAGATTACGATTTTGAGTTGCAATATCACCCAGGGAAAGCTAACGTAGTAGTGGATGCTTTGAGTAGAAAACCGACGCAACTAGCTAGTTTGGCGATCCATGAGTGGAAAACGATTCAAGATTTGGGGCCTTATGCGATGTGTTTTGAGGAAGCCCGGGAGGGAATAACTTTGTGCAATTTGACAGTGCATTCAACTTTATCGACTCAAGTGGGTGATGCCCAACAGCACGATGAGGAAACAAACGAGTTACGCAAGAAGTTTTTCAGTGGCAACGCACGAGACGGATGGATGATTCATGCCAACCGAAGTTTACATTATCGAGGGAAGCTATTTGTACCTATTTCGTGTCGGGAAGATATTTTACGAGAGTTTCATCACTCTCCTTTGGCCGTTCATCCAGGGGGAACGAAGATGTACTATGACCTGCGTAGACAGTTTTGGTGGTCCGGAATGAAATGAGACGTGGTGAATTTTGTGGCGAGGTGTCTTACATGTCAGCAAGTGAAGGCCGAGCATCAACGACCCGCTGGGGAGTTGCAACCTTTACCTGTAGCTGAGTGGAAACGGGAGAATGTTACAATGGACTTTGTTTCGGGTCTACCGAAGACGCCGATGGGACATGATGCCATTTGGGTGATTGTTGATCGTTTTGACAAAGACTGCCCATTTCTTACCTATTCAGGTGACTGATTCAGTGCTGAAGCTTAGTCGCTTATATATTCGCGAGATCATTCGTCTTCATGGGATTCCAGTATCTATCGTATCAGATAGAGATCTGCGGTTTATTACTTGTTTTTGGCAGAGTTTGTAAGCAGCGCTTGGCACGAACTTGTTATTTAGCACTGTATATCACCCTCAGACAGATGGACAATCCGAACAGACTATTCAGATTTTGGAGGACATGCTACGGGCTTGTGTTTTGGATTTTCGTGGTGGTTGGGAGGACCACTTGCCGCTTGTCGAGTTTGCGTATAACAATAGTTATCAATCCAGAATCGAGATGGCACCTTATGAGGCCCTGTATGGGAGATCGTGTAGATCACCCGTGTGTTGGACCGAATTGGGAGAGACGACTTTAGTCGGATCGGACTTGATTGGAGGGACCACCGAGACTATGAGAACGATTCGCCAACGACTTTTGGTAGCACAAGAGGAGACAACCAAACAGATCAAGTTGATTCGTCAGAGGTTTCTTACGGCGCAGAGTAGACAAAAGAGTTATGCTGATTGTCGTCTTCGTCCGTTATCATTCGAGTTGGGGGATCATGTGTTTTTGAAAGTATCACCGCGACGAGGTTTGTCATGTTTTGGGCGGAAGGGTAAGCTTTCACCACGATATATTGGGCCATTTGATATTATTGAGAAGATCGGAGAAGTTGCATACCGTTTGGCCTTACCGCCAAGATTGTCGAGTGTACACGATGTTTTTCACGTTTCAATGTTGAGAAAGTATGAACCAGATCCGTCGCACATGCTTGAGTGGTCCGAACTTGAGTTGGAAGCCGATACTTCGTATGGGGAGGAACCGATACGTGTCCTTGATTCACGCGAACAAGTATTGCGAGGCAAGACGATACCATTAGTGCGAGTGGTGTGGAGTAACCAAGGCAAGCAAGAGTCGACTTGGGAACGAGAAGATGAAGTTAGGGAGAAATACCCTCACTTGTTTACTACTTGATTGTGTAATTTGTTGGAACTTGATTGTTGTGGACTTGATTGTCATTACATTGTGATATTTGACTTGGCATTGTTGATGCATGTAACGTGTTATTGCGCTTAGCTAATTTCATGGACTTGTTGAGTCATGATTGTGGTATTCCGTTTTGGCATGGTTGATGAATGACTCGTGTTGTTATGTTTATATAATTTCGAGGACGAAATTTCTTTAAGGAGGGAAGGATGTAAAGACCCGAAAAATTTAAAATTTTTATATTAATATACGGGTTAATAAGAATAATTAATGTGGAGTATGTGAAAATTGGTGTAAAATCATGATTTGGGGTCAATGTGATATAATGTAATAACATTGGGGTCTTGTGGTAGCATGTTGTGAAACCTAGGGGTGCAAGTGTAATTTTGTGTGTTGTAATTGGTGTATATTAGACAAAACACTATTGGTCCAAAACAAAACCCATTTCTCCCTCTTCTCTCTCATACTGTTGAACCCTCTCTCTAAACCCCATCTGAAATTTTGCTCCAAACCACGATTCCTTCGAGATCCTACGCGTTTCCCTCATCATTGGTTGATATTCGGTGGTGGTTTGCAACCATTTGCTTGGAGGAGGTGTTCTTGGTCTTTTGCAACATTTGGAAGCTAAAGCTTGAAATTGGGAGTTTGATTCTTGAATCCGGAAGTTGAGGTAGGGATTTCTCACACTTATTACGCGTGTAGAACTTGATTTGGTAGTCATTTGATGATTTGTAGTTGAGTTGAAGAAGCCGTAGGTTTAGAGTTGAAATCTGTTGGAATTGCCCTTATTCGTACTCGATACACCGGTGCCATGTTTTGGTGACACTCGTGTCAATTGCTCTCTGTATCTCAGATTTATGCTTGACACCGGTGCCTTGATTTTGTTACACCGGTGCCTCCCTTTGAGTTTGCCCTCTGTATATCAGACTTGGTACTTGACATCGGTGCCTTGATTTTGATACACCGGTGTCTCTCTTTGAAAATTCCCAGATTTTGGACTATACACCGGTGCCTTGTTTTGGTGACACCGGTGTCACTTGCTCTATGCACTTTGGCCTTTCACTGAGCACCGGTGCCTTGTTTTTGGGCACACCGGTGCCTTCTCGCTTGAAACTTATCATTATTTTGGCTATGCTTTGGCACTTGTTTTGGCGCATTCTCTTGTCAACATTGGAACTCCGTGAACACTTAAACTCACTTTTCTTGGACATTAAATGTTGGCTTTTATTTATTGATTTAGATCATATTAAGAATTGTATCATGCCATAAATGAAAACATAAGAAGTGAATCATGTGACACACTTTGATATCGAACCTAGTGGGTGAAAATGATGAACTTTATGACTTGTGTGTACATTTTTACGATACGACGCGAACATTATGAGACACATGACATATGTGACCATCGTACTGGAATGCCCTCGGGAGTGCCAGGAATGTACTGGAATGCCTTCGGGAGTGCCAGGACTGTACTAGAATGCTTTCGGGAGTGCTAGGAATGTACTGAAATGCCTTTGGAAGTGGTAGGAATGTACTGGAATGCCTCCGAGAGTGCTAGGAATGTACTGGAATGCCTCCGAAAGTGTCAGGAATATACTGGAATGCCTTCGGGAGTGCCAGGAATGACACTTTGATACATAATGAGGACAAATTGGTGACACACGACACTCGTGGATTTGAATTGAATGGATTAACAAACCATGGTACACAATAGAGTTATCTATGCTATCTCTTGATCGAATATTGCTTCCTTTTAATCTATCTCTCTTTGTGTTGATATAAATGTTCGTGTGACACCTCATATCATGTCATATGCATGTAATACTTGTGTAGACTTTCCTACTGGGCTGTCGAGCTCAACCCTTCCTTCTTTTCAGGTACAACCTTGGAGTGATAGCATGAGGTGCTTGACTTGCATGGATCGACATGCATACTTTTGAAAGCTGCATCGGATGAATTGCTTAACATCTTTTATTTATAATTTTTGAAAAGATGTAATATAATTCATACTCTATTTATTTCGGTTCAAATGATGTAAACTACTTAACTCCTTTTTTGGCTTTGGAAGTGGTGATCTTTGGTCAAAGCGACCACTTTTGTAACCTATTTCAAACTTACTTTGATTTATTCTATCATCAACGTACTTTTTGGGGAATTTGGTGAGATTGTGAGTCTTTATTAATGGTAAATGTATTATTAAATTATGTTTAAAATTGAGGGCGTGACATTCTCTGTAAAACAGCAAACGATAGAAACAACAGAAAGAAGGGCAAAGTACAGAGAGAAGAAGAGAAAGGGAGAAACCTTGATCAAGATTGGTGAAAAGTTTGATTGAGTTGAGATTTAAGCCACAAGTGGTAAGTACAGACTCTTTTATCTTTGATTTCATCTTTTACAAGTTTGGTTTCATATTTCTTGGTAGGGTTTAGAGTTTAGTGATCATAGAACCTATTCTTTTATGATGGTTTGAGAATTTAGGATGAGTTCTTGAAGGATTCTTTGATATTGGGTATGAATTAAGTGGTTTTGAAATCTGCAGAATTTGGAAATCTAACCATAACCTGATTTTGGTTAACTTAGTTAGGGAAGTTCTTGGACTCGAAAATTTATGAAATTTTTACGGAGAACTGTTCTATATGTGTCACGCCCCAAACTTCGGGGTATGATTAAACCATTAAAAGAAATAAAATACAATAAAACTTAAATCCCAAGGAGCGTTCCCATTAAATAACCAACCAACACATCCTATTTTATTACAACAATCTCTCTCAATATGCAATTGTTATTACATTGAATCTCAAATTTAAAAGCTTCACATTTAAACTGTACTAGGCTACATTGTAACAAAGACTGAGTTAAACAGGCTTGGCTGAAGTTAATAAAGCATAATCCAATGGCTCAACTCTTGATAGGATCCACAGCTTTACCTGAAAAAGGTTTTTACAACAAAACATAAGCCGAAGCTCGTATAGGATAACATGTTAAACAATTGATTAAAAAAAATTATGTTTAAAACTTGTCTCATATCAAAATACATAAATTTTTCCCTTCGTACAAAATTATACAGTTCACTAAGGTTTGTCCACACTAACTGACAAAAGAAAGACATGCGATACGAGCTCCCCATGCAACTCACATCACATTCGACGTCACATCCTTCTATTCAACACGCAGGACACCCGTCACCGCGGACAACCGACACCACATCACCAACAATACATGAACGTGACATGAAATAGTATGAAACATGAATCACTTGAGACAACGCAAGTGAAAACATATAAGAGCACGGGAATGAGCACAACGACATGTTTAATAATCCAAAAACACAGTTATTTAACCGTTAGACTATATAGCCATTTCACGGCTCACGGGTTCCATCAATAAACCACCGTTAAATATTAAACCATCATTCCCTTACCACCTTTCCCGTCGACACTAGTCTCATAGTGTTCATTTTCCTAGTACATTTCCCAAAGGAGTTTAGCCAAGTAATTTCCCATATCGTTCAAGTGGTTAACGCCTATCACATAGCTCAATCAATCCTTGTCTTTCATTCACACCATGTCCCTTAGAGTATCACCAACTTACACCGTAACTGAGCGAACAAGCATTCAATACATAAGAGTTTCATATGGTATGGCAAATAATCCACAAGTCCCTAAAGTACGGTTACAACATCTTGAATATAAAACGGTAAGTCAAACTGACCAATCAGTCCATAGTTCTCATATTAATTCCATTATCACATTCCAACTAGCGTATCACCCTTCGGTGACTAGACCACATTGAAGTATATTAATACATCTCCCATCGGAGGCCAAATGTCGTATAACCGGCACATCTACTATCAGAGAGCCAAACATCATATGACCGGCACATCTCCCGTCGGAGAGCCAAGCATTTCATGACCGGCACATCTCCCGTCGGAGAGCCAAACATTGCATGACCGGCACATCTCCAGTTGGAGAGCCAAATATTGCATAACCGGCACATCTCCCATCGGAGAGCCAAAAATTATTTCGTGTCAATACAAGGCAACTACCACAATACAATAATTCCCGAGTCATAATCGACAAACCAAAGAAATAATGTCCAAATGCATAATCATCAAATGGAATCCCGAAATCACGTATTCATCGTCTACGTATAACCGAGAATAAGTGCAAATATTACCCTTAGAGGCCAACAAGTTAAATCTTTAATGATTACTCAATACAAGAAAGATATCACAAAGTTGGTAAAAAGTGGTCCTACTACCGGTAGTACAGTCACTACTACCGGTAGTACCGATACTACTACCGCAACTACCACCGCAAGTACTACCACAAGTACTACCAGAACCACTACCGCAACTACTACCACAAGTACTACCAGAACCACTACCACAACTACTACCAGTAGTAAAACACACTGCCAGAAATGTACAAAATGGGTGAAACCCAGTGCTACCGGTAATAACAGAGACTGGCGACTTTTCTACAGATTTTCCCAACTTCAAATCTCAAGCTCTAAACCAATACCCAACCTCATAGACCACCAAAGACAAGTCGTACGCACATATTAGATGTAGGAGGCCCCTAACTCACCACACATACCCAAACTTTTAGAGTTTTGTAAGTCCTTTTCTCGCATCACGGACTCCCGCCGACATCATCACAAGAATATCCACTTAACAATAATTGCGAATCCAACGCACAAGGCACATACGTGTCACCACTACGACACCTAACCATATACGTGGGCCTCAACCACAACACATGACCACAATTTAAGATATCCAACCACACCCGTGTCACACTCCACGACCCACAATTACTAACATGATTTTATACCCAAAACAGTACTCCAACCAAGTACAAAACCAACGGAAACACCACTATACCTAACTAAGGCAAACACAATGTCAACATGTACCTCAATGATTACATCAAACTTGTTTCGAAGCCTAAAGGTATCCAATCCAAACCGAATACCAACTTAGAGTTACATGACCACACATATACCACTATCATAACACATGACTACCCACACGTCATCATCAAAATCCGTGACCTCTCGAACCTCATATCACACCACACATGTTCCATTCCGCAATCCATGTGTACAACACAATACCCCATATGTCTCCTCAAACGAGTCCACAATTATGACACAATACTCCACGTTCTATAGCACGGACTTAACAAGTACATAAAAAGAACAGATAAATCAACCGTGAATGCCCATCACAATGTTCTTGGTTTCTATTAGTCTATGAGTCCCACAAAAGGCACAAACAGTCAGTACAAGTCGCCCGACAAGTCGCTCGAGCGGCTAAAAAGTCGCTGGACGGGCCAAAAATCAGTAAAGGTCGCTGGACGGTGGTCGGTAGAGTGACTTCCAAGGTCGCTCGAGCGACGCCCAAGTCCCTCAAGCAACTTGGTCGATCTCAGGTTCGCACAGACAGTGAACAGTTCTGGTATTTTGGCCGTAACTTCTTATCCCAAACTCCGATTGAGACATGAACACCGAGAATTCCGAGAGCTACAACTTTGTAGTTATACAACTTTGTAGTTATACACTTTTCCTAGTTCGGCCTCTAAGTACCTCAAAACGCATGAACAGTACAGAATCGTGTTCTAAATTTCCAGATTTTCGTTTTGTTCATTGTGTTCTTGGTTTTCTTGGTAAAACTCATCCCAAAATTTCTGAAAACAACCCAAATGACTTTTCACTCCAAAATAAACATAGGATTCAAAACTAATAACAACATCACAATGTATTACACAACTTAAATCAAGAGTTTAATATGAATCCTACCTCAAAATCAAGCTTCCAAGAAAACCTCTAGCCAAGAGCCGATCTCCTCCATTACTCCGCGAGAACCATCAATCCCGAGCTCGATACGAAGCCCTCGTCGCGTAGATCATTGTTCATTCTTTGTGTTTCTTGAAATTCGGAGTGGAAGTCCTCCGATTTCTCCCAAGATCAAAAGGGAAGAAGAGGGAGTGAGAGAGAGAGGCGTAGGAGAGAAGATGGAAGAGAGAGAATGTGGTTTTGTAAAGAAAAATCTGATTTTTATATTACTAAAGGGGTAAATTACACTTTCTCCCTATATTATACAACATGCCAAGATCAAGTACCAAGACTATATTACACACACATGGTTTCCCCCAACTCATATTACCCAAGTCATGCATTATCAAATATTTTATCACGCTCCGAATATTTAATTTAAAATGAATAATTTTCCGGGTCTTTACAATATGTCTTCTATATTAGGTAAAAATTTCGGAGTCTAATTCGAAATACACAATTCTACAAAATTCACGAATTGAGGTGTTATCAGATTCGTCACAGGGCTGACTGCACCGACACACTTTGGAAAAACAGCCATAACTCTTAGCACGAGTGTCGGAATCACGCACCGTTTGTTTTGTTTGAAAGTAGACACATTGAACTTCAATAATATGTAGAGTTTGAATTTTATTTTTACTGGAGCAGAAACAGATTTGAGTTTGAAGTTAGTTAAGATGCAGTTTCTGTAATTGTTATGTATCTTATTGAGTGTCCAACTTTGGATGGACATAAATATGTTGTATATACTTCGTTCTTTTTTAATCTAGCTATCTCTTGTTATTGTGAATCTTTTGGGGTATACCTTTATTTGACTTTGATAAAGATATTTGTAATCGCGTATCTGAATACTTTGAAGCTGTTAGACTTGCACCTAATCTTAAGACTTGGTTTCTAGATTCTTACTTATGAATTTTAGATGCATAGAAATTTAGAACGACTTGGAATATATCTAATATATGTTTATGATACTTATTTGTATAGGAGACTTGTGTAAGAGCTTAAAGTCAAGGTGAGTGTTTAATACCTTGGTTATATTCATTTTTTTCACTTATCTTATAACTATGCGAACAATGTGTTTTGTGTTTAAACTATTGAGTATGAGCATGAATACGGAATAAATAGGTATAGTATTTTAAAAATTAGTAGAGCCATCACTCCATCCTCGTTCCATTGGGAACGCTAGTTACGTGCACGTTGTAAATACGGGATATGCTATGACGTCTAGTTTATCCGCCCAAGGATGCTTGGGGTATGAAACATGACAAGTATGAATGATGGGCATCATAAATGACATGAAAAATATGAAAGACTATGCCTATTTGAATATGTTATCTAATCTTTTTAATAATTCCTGTATCTTTGCTAAACATATAGTCTTGGTATTATTCATTCACACGAGCAAAAACTTATGGGGCATATTTATATATGTTCCAGGTGATGAGAAATGAAACAGGAATGAAGAAGCTTTTGGAAACCAACTTGTGGACAACTTTTGTGTAGTGTCTTGTAGTGTGTGATTAGAAGTACTTTAGTTTTTGTCTTTTATTTTTTTTTTTAAGTTAGAGCTTTGTTCTTACTGTAAGCTTTTGTAATTAAAGTTGTGTGAATATGTAAGGATAGTAACAGCAACTCTGAGTAGCTTTCTAATATATGAATATAATTTTGTTTTGTTGATATTAATCAAAGGGGTATTAGTACACTATTTAACGTTCAGCTGCGTTTGATCCTCCTGATTTGTATATTCTTGGATTTTGTCCTTGGGTGATTGTACTATCACCCGGCATCTGTTGCGATGGACTTGGGGAGGATGGGTTAGGGTCGTGACAGAATTAGTCCCCAAATATTGTTTTGTGGGGGTTGAAATTGATAGATGAGTTTTAATTATCATTTTTTATGCTATTTCGGGTATTGTTTGAACGTTTTTTTGGCTATTCCATGAATCAAGAATCGGTTTCTTCTATTTTGAGTTCTCTTATTTCGGTATATTTTGTTGCTTACTCCAGGAATCATGCAAAGCTGTTTGACGAATCGTTCGAAGTTGTTTGAGGAATCATTAATTTAAAGGTATTTTTGCTATTTTAGTAATGGTTCTCGAATCATTTTTTGCAAAACCGTTCAAAAATCTACCGAACCATTCAAAAAACTACCGAAAACGTTTCTCTAAGCATAGAAAGTCAATAATTATCCACTTTTTTTTTTCATATATCGAATATGATAGCGGAAAAGAAATAGATAAAAGTGTGTAGGGAAAGTTCACTGAACCCTTCCACACATTACTTTATTTAGATTGAATGGAAGAGTTACACATACATAGAATACTCAATGCCCCGAACACTTCTAATACTCCCCCTCAAGCTGGAAAGTAGATATCATAAAGTCCCAGCTTGTTACATAGAAATTCTAAATGAGGTCTAAATAGTGATTTAGTAAAAACATCTGCTATTTGAGCTCCCGTAGCCACATAAGGTGTAGACAACATACCACTGTCAATCTTTTCTCGAACGATATGACAATCTACCTCAATATGTTTGGTTCTCTCATGAAACACAGGGTTCGAGGCTATATGTATCACTGCTTGATTGTCACAATACATAGGAATGGGTAACTGCACCTGAAATCCTAGTTCCTCAAGAAAGGTTCTCAGCCAAACAGCCTCACATGTAGTATGAGCCATAGCCCGATATTCAGCTTCTGCACTAAATCTTGCAACAACAGTCTGCCTCTTACTTTTCCAGGTGATTAAGTTGCCACCAACAAAAGTACAGTAACCAGTTGTCGAACGTCTATTAGACGGTGACCCTGCCCAATCTGCATCGGTGAATGCTTCAATACGCAAATGACCATTAGAATGATAAAATAGGCCACGTCCAGGATGAGCCTTGAGATACTTTACAATGCGAATGCAAGCTTCCCAATGTGGAAGACGCGGAGTAGACATAAACTGACTCACCACACTAACAGCAAATGAGATATCAGGACGTGTATTGGTAAGATACTTCAACTTGCCAACTAGGCAACGATACTGATCTGGATGCGGAAATATCTCCCCCTGGTTATTGCAGAGTTTGACATGAGGATCCATTGAGTCTCCACAAGTTTGGCTCCCAGCAAACCTGTCTCCTCTAGAATATCCAACACATATTTTCTCTGAGACAAACTAATCCCATATATCCTTGGATCTTGCTACCTCAATACCCAAGAAGTATCGTAGTTTACCCAAGTCTTTAGTACGAAACTGACTATGTAGGAATTGCTTCAACTCGTCAATTCCTTTCTGATCATCTCCAGTGATAATAATGTCGTCTACATAGACAATGAGCAATATTTTCCCTCGAGTTGACGTAAGAGAGAATACAGAGTGGTCTGACTGACTTCGGCGCATGCCAAATCTCAAGACGACCTCACTGAACTTGCCAAACCACGCTCTAGGAGACTGCTTGAGTCCATAAAGTGCTTTGCGCAAACGACACACTTTACGATGCTCCCCCTAAGCAACAAACCCAGAGGCATGCGCTACAATACCATAGGTTTGAGAGTAGCCTTTCGCAACCAGACGGGCTTTGTAGCGCTCAACAGTGCCATCGGGAAGATACTTGACAGTATATACCCAACGACAGCCAATAGGAGTCGTACCAGCGGGAAGTGGAACCAATTCCCATGTGCCCATATTATGAAGGGCAGAAATTTCATCCTCCATAGCTGTCGCCACTCAGACCGGGCTAAGGCCTCCTGAACATTGTGAGGAACAAAAACGGAGAAAACGGAAGTAGTAAAAACATATAAGGATGGAGAGAGATGATCATAAGAGATAAACTGAGAAAGAGGGTGAGAAGTACAGGAGAGATTAGAGAAACTATATTTTAACGAGGGACGGCAATTCTGAGAAGTTGGATATTGGGGAGCAGGCGGATCTGGCGACGAGGGAGAGGATGGAGAAGGATCAGCAGACGGGAACGGGCCAGTGGTCTCGGATGGGCCGGTAGGCGGTGGAGTCTGGGATGGTGGGAGATGGTTGTGTGGTGTAGGAAGTGGAGATAATGCCGGTGCCGGGGTGTGAGAATGACGGACATAAACCTGCAAGGGTTTTGGTGAAACAGGGTGGGGAGGGACAACCATAGAGTGCTGGGGAACAGTACCGGTAGGGATAGCCATAGGTAACACAGATTCGATAGTAAGAAGATCATGGGTTGAAACTGGGGTTAAGTAATATGGTTAGGATTCATTGAATGTGACATCAGCACAAACAAAGTGACGGCGTAAAGTAAGAGAGTAACATCGACATCCTTTTTGGGTGTGTGAATAACCCAAAAAGATACACCAAAAGGACCGAGGATCAAGTTTACTCATGTTGGGATCAAGAACATGAACATAACAGGTGCACCCAAACACACGGGGAGGTAAAGAGTGGAGAGTCCGTCCAGTAAACAAAAGCGTATGGGGAACCTGTCCACCTAAAACTGTTGAGGGCATACAGTTGATCAAGTAACATGCAGTGAGAATAGCGTCACTCCAATATGACTTAGGGACCTGCATTTGAAATAGGAGGGCACGCATAACCTCAGACAAGTGCCGAATCTTGCGCTCGGCAACTCCATTTTGTTGTGGAGTCCGAGAGCACGACGATTGATGGATAATGCCATGTTCATCAAGGAATTGAGAAAGTTGACCATGAAAGTATTCACGAGCATTATCGGAGCAGAAGATCTTAATGCAGGTATCAAACTGATTTTTGACTTCCATGAAAAAGGTTTTAAACACATATTTCAACTCAGATCTCTCTTTCATTAAATAAAGATATGTGATGCGAGAAAAATCATCCACAAAAATAACATAATACTGAAAGCCCGAAACACTAGGCACATGAATAGGTCCCCAAATGTCAGAATGAACTAACTGAAAAGGACGTGATGCACGACACTCAACCCTAGGTGAAAAAGTGACTCGACGGTGTTTACTAAACTCACATAGTTCGCAGACCAACTTATTAATAGAACGACAGGAGGGCACAAGATGCTTCAAACTTTGAAGAGAGAGATGACCCAGACGACAGTGCTGTTGATATGGAGACTCGGATGTCTGAAGGGGTACAGGCTCAGGAATAGTTAGGTAATATAGGCCACCTCGCTCAATGCCCCCACCAATCTTCCTCCCCGGCGTGAGATCTTGAAAAACACAGCCATGAGGAAGAAATGTGACGGAACAATTCAAGGATTTGGTAAGACGACTAACAGACATAAGATTAAATGGAAAACGAGGAACATGTAATACAGATGTCAAAGTAAGAGAAGAAGTGACAGGAACTGAACCGAGGCCAGTAACAGCAGTAGTAGAACCATCAGCTAAAGTAACATGAGATTGCCTACCAATAGGTGGTCGAGCAAAGGAAGCAGGGGTACCCGTCATATGATCTGTAGCTCCTGAGTCAATAACCCAGGGAGAGGAAGAGGAAGAGGCAACACAAGCAACAGATGGACCGGTCTGAGCGAGCGTAGCAGTAGAAGATCCTGTCGCATCTCGAAATGACAAGAAGCACTGGTACTCCTCAGCTGAAAGAACCACACTACCGGCTGAAGGTTGAGGAATCTGTCCAGTATCCTCAGAGATAGAAGCCTGATGAGCCTGAGGGAAACCATGTAGCTCATAACAGGTATCAACCCAATGGTTGGTGCCCCCACAGTAAGTACATAAGCGAGGGCCACGACCATGACCGCGACCTCCCTTGGTCATGCGACCACGGCCTCCCCCTTGACCACGACCATGACCACCATGGGTATCGGTATGGCCACCTAAACCACGACCACTCACTCCAGAATCACGACCGTGACCATGGCCATGGCTGACAAAAAAGATGAAACTATCAGAAACAGCAGAAGTCAAAGCAGAACGGCCAGATGTCGGAGCAGAAATCGATGATGATTGGTGGAGACGACTGAAAACCTCACTGAGAGGAGGTAAGTCACTAGTCCCCAAAATTTGATTGCCCACACGGCAAAATGTTGGGGATGCACCGGATAAAAAACGAGTAACTCGCATACGGTCACGCTGGCGCCGTATAACCTGTATGTCAACAGATAAGGGCTCACAAATATCCAATTCATGACAAATGCGCAGAAACTTAGCATAATAATCCTCGAAAGAGTCATCGCCCTGAGAAATAGTAAAAAAGGACTGATGGAGGTCATAAGTGCGACGGAGATTGTCGACACCTGAGTATAATTCTTTGGCCTGTGTCCACACCTCTTTAGCTGTATCACAGAACATCAATGTACTAGAAACTTGTTCTGTCATACTATTCCATAGCTCGGAACGGATACGGGCATCAACTGCTTTCCAGACTCGATATGTGGGTGCAGTAGCAGCAGCAGGATCATCAGTCAAATATGAGTCCTCGGACTCACCTATATAATACACCTCGATGGCTTTGGCCCAAAGAACGTAATTGCCCCCATGTAAAGGAGTGGACGTAATAGAGCGCCTCTCGCGAGACCGCGAGCCAATAACAGCAGAGCTAGAAGTAGGACCAACAACCGTAGAGGTAGGGTTTGATCTTGATTTCTCCTCCATCATTCCAACAGGAGCAACTACACACAACATGAATGAAAAATGTTTACTAACACAAAATAAACACAAGGCTAGGGCCAATAATCAGAACCAGCAGCAGACCATAACCCTTCCAAGAAATTCCATAAGATAAAAAAATTGTGTATGTGATCGGAGAAAACCAACAGCAGCAGCAAAGAGCAACATTCAACTCCATTCCAATGAAACTTCGAGGGAGAGAAATAAAAATGAAGATGAGAGCAGCGGAGACAGAGGGAGAGCGCGGTGGCGCGGTGACGAGGTAACAGAATGTTGGCGCGGTGGCGCGGCGACAGAGAACAAGTAGAGCGGCGGCGTGTAGGCGGCACGGTGAAAGGGGAAAGGCAGTGTCGCGGTGGCGCGCGGGTGAGGGGCGGCACGCGGGTGTGGTTGGATGAACAGATCTAGGGTTTGTTGATCTGGGTTTATGGCTGATCTGGGTTTGTGGCTGATCTAGGGTTGGTGGCTGATCTGGGTTTGTGGTTGGCTGATCTAGGGTTAGGGTTTGATGAGATGAACAGTAACAGATTAGGGTTAGGGTTTGTAGTGGCTGGGATTTGTGGATGCAATAGTGGTTAGGGTTAGGGTTTGATTAGGGATATAGTAATAGATTAGAGTTTGATCTAACTCGGCTCTGATACCATGATAGCGGAAAAGAAATAGATAAAAGTGTGTAGGGAAAGTTCACTGAACCCTTCCACACATTACTTTATTTATATTGAATGGAAGAGTTACACTACATAGAATAATCAATGTGGGACGAACACTTCTAACAGAATATTTCCCTAAGCATAGATAACTACACTTTCTATTGGTTGGCTAAAGTCAGAATTGTTTGGGGTTTCTATAAGGATTTTTGTTCATATACCATTCTGTTGTAACTATTGTTTGGGTTTTATTTTGCTATTATAGAATTTTGTTTGGCTAAAAGTCAAAAAATATTTCCCCATATATTCAATTTTTAATTTGCCACAGATAGTATTGACAATTTTCTTTCGGCACAACTTCACGGAACTTAAAGAATGTGTATAATCGTCTTATTCTCGAAGATATTAAATCCAAATAACTGTGAAGGGGTTGGGCTACAACTTCAAATACTTTTGCACACTTAAGTACACATATTCACATAACACGTGTGTAGGGTTGGTTTGCTCCACACGCTACGTAAGTTACATAGATGTGTAGGTGTACTTGCGAAGGATTTTGGTGTAGCTATTTTTTCAATGTTCTAAATCTGTACCGAAGAGTTGTTTTTGTGGTTATTATCGTTCGGACGCATTTTATCAAATTCACACTATTAATTAAGAACAAATATGGTTGAGATTTATAAGTTGTTGTGATTCTTTGATATTTTTTTAGTTCAAGAGTTTGAGAATGTCGAATTCTTTTTCTTTGTTTGCTCTTGACTGCATAATTAACCATATGTCAATTTCTTCAGTTCTCGATTAAAGTGTTTGTCTTCAAACTTTTTACATGCAGTGATCTGTTCAGTTTCATCTTATTTCTATTTTCATAGATGACATCATAATATTTGGCTATGTATGTTCTTTTTGCACCTTTAGGTTACGGACATGTCATTTCTTATCAAGTAGGTATGATTTAAATTATCTTTCTCATTTTTGACAGGTAGATAAGACTTGGGGGAAACGGTAAATATGATTTTCATATAAGCTTCTCGATTTTTCTACAACTTAATCAAGCAATTTACTTTTCCAAACTTTTTTTAGGTTGAATATCTTAAGAAGAGAAATGTCGGTGTTGTGATCGAGAGGATTGAGATCTTAATTTCATCCGTTTCAATGGGTAAGGGCCTTTTTACTACTTCCTCTTCAGAAAATAAAATTTCTTCTCAAATATTTCTTTTTTTCAAAAAGGATAAAGAAGTGGCAGCATGTAAAGGAAAAGAGAATGTAGTTCCAGTGGTATGAGTCTTTAAGCATTCCAAGTTTGTGACTACATATTTACACCTCCCAGTGGCTTTTGTTGAGTTTTTTTGGTAACTTTCCTTTGAGCATGTTGAAGCTACTTGAGTACACATTGCTTATATGTTCTCCATATGTTGCCAATTTATGGACAAGCGTATTTCTCTTAAACATTAGTGTTCTTTACTTTGCAACCTAAGTTCTTGCTTTTATTTTGCCTGAAGACAGTTGTGCCACAAGAAATGTTGTGTGAGAAATAATTTGTTTGAAAACCTAGATATAATAGACATGTCAAGAGACAACAATTTATACAAAACGTGTGTGTAGATGTTCGTACAATCATTGTACGTAATAAACATATAGGTTGTAACACCTACCGAGTGCATTACCAACCTTGGTGTGTCCCTAGATCCAAACACATTTGGTCTTGAGTCCCCTATTGGTCCAGTCATGTTGAAGATACACATATGTGGCCCTACAAAATAAATTTAAATCCTAAACCCACCTCGCCCTATTCCGACGTGTTCCCTTCATCTCATGTGTCTCCTCTACGCTTCTCATCATAGAATGTGTGTATAGCAAATGTGACTGCCACTTTGGGTGCCCTTCATGCAATGTGTTCGTTAATAACCCTCGATGTGTTCAATAAGTTGATATCAAACCCCCTAAGTGTGTCGATTCTTCGTGACTAAGAATCAAAATGAGCAATACAGAATATGGCAAGATAGGAGGAAAACTAAACGAAATATTGGAATAAAGACAATGAGATACCATGGTCTAACACCTATTGACACGACAACATATTCATTTTTTAGGCATCCAAGGATAACGCAATCTCAAAGGTTAGATTGGCCCAACGTGCATGATGAGAACAAGAAAGAAATGAGAAAAACTGCCCGACATACCAATCAAGGCAACGCTTGTGACGAGAGCAAGATCGAGCGCTGACATGTATCCAACCGAGACAACCTACCTATACTACTCTTTTAAGACCTAGCTGTCACGACCACACAAAGCAAGTGCCAGATACAACTCAGGGCCCTGAAAAGCGGCAGATGGTGAACCATCCTTCTACATGTTCGTTCTCTGTGCCAAGTTCACCGTTACCAACTAATAGGTAACAACAATAAATTTAATTTTGCAGTTCAACATCGCAAAATTTTGGTTAAGTTCATAATTTTGTTAAATTGAAGTAGGGGAAATATCAATAGGTCTATTCTATTGAATCAACACTATGAAGACAATACAATCCATATAGTGATGATGAGGTGGATGATAGGCCTATGGACTTGGTGGTTAATGCTAGAGCTCACTTAAATCCATGTCGGCATTGCCTTGGCAAAATGGATACGTTGTGTCCTTATTGTTCGGCTTTACATTGGATGGACGAAAAGTTGGTTAAATCGTCTAAAGAATGTCCCTTCTTCGGGAATTGCTATTTGCAAGGAAAGGTAGGTTACCTTTGCTTGTGGCAGCCCCTCCACCAATTCAAGCATTGTATGATGGGAATGATGATCGATCAAAGTTGTTTCGGTGTTATGCTTAAGTGTACAATGCATCCAAAGCTTTTACGAGTCTCGGTGCTACCTTTGATCCAAGGTTGCTTACTGGAAGGGGTCCCACATCGTTCACTATACATGGAGAATTGCAACACCGAACGGGATCGCTGATGCCGCTATCAGGAATGAGGATGTCAGTGCCGTCAATACCGCAGCACTGCATATTTTTCCAGGGAAAATATTTACTTACTTAGCGGCAGATAAAATGTCTGAAGATGACAGGGTGGATCGCACGATAACAAATCAATACCCAAACTTGTACTTAAACTCATTAGACCCTACTGGCCTACCGCCTTTTAAGGTCGAGTTGAAAGTTGGTTCTCCTATTATTTTGTTACGTAACATTGCGCCTAAAGACAGCCTTTGTAATGGCACAACAATGATGGTTGTCAGGTGTGCCTCCCGCATAATTGAAGCTCTAATATTGATGGGAGATAAGTTTGGTAATTTTGCATTTATACCAAGAATGTCATTGACCCCTTCATCCTCTGATTTTCCTTTTCGAATGACGAGACGTCAATTTCTGGTTTGATTGGCATACGCTCTGACCATTAATAAATCTCATTTCAATCAATGAAATTCGTTGGGGTTGATTTGCGCACACCTGTATTTAGTCAAGGGTAGTTATACGTGGCATTGTCAAGATACACATCTTTCGATCGTGTGAGTGGTTCTACCAAACAACGAACTTGATTCTACGACAAACATTATCTACCCCAAGGTTTTGTTATAATGTGGTCGGCACAGAACCCCGACATGTGGTATAATAGTGTGGTGGACACTGACCCAAAGAATGCATGTAGAGAAAGGTAATCTCATATAATCCGACCTATAATTAATTTCTTTCTTCTGCCTTTTGAATGTTTCAAATATTTTGATTATTGTTTAGTACCCTTATGTAGGATTGGGATGAAAAGGCTGCGGAGCTAAAGAGGTTGAATATGACACGGATGCTTCAATGGAAACGTAATAAGGTAGTTTATTTCATAGTAAATATTGTTGCTGTGTGTATCTTATATTCAAACTAACACACTTATCGTTTGTGTAAACAAGTAGATTGTCGTGCATTCTCCTCAATGGAACTATCAAGACACAAACTAACTTTTTCATGAATTCAATGGCTGAGATTGAGTGGAAAATCTGATCAAGGGTTAGGATCATTTTATCAGTTATAGTTTCCCCCTCAAAAATGTCTCGAGTGTTGATAGGAGAGGTCAGTCTTGCAACTCCCATTTCCTCCATCGGGACCATCATGCCAAGACAATCTTGAGATTGCCGTGCTCCCCCACCCACCTCCCCTTCTCTCCATTCTCCACAGCCTCCACCCACTTAGTCGTTCATCTCTAAGTGGTGCTGCTTTGGATGTCTGGTTTCAACATTTTTCCAATTGAAGGCTAAGTGTGTTTTTTCGATTTTTAACATTTCTTCCCACTGCTTTACTGATTCTACTCTTTCGTTCTTTTTGCTAATTTTGTCCGTTTTGTCCGTTAATCGAAAGTATTGATTTCTTCTTTGTTTTATTAACACCGACCCAAATCAGAGAAGATAGCAACCCGAAGCTCTGAAGAGTGTTGTTTTCTTCTTAGCCTTTAGTCTTTCTTTGACAGTTGAGTCTTGGAGTTTTTGCTATTGGGTCTTGATTGGGCAGTAGTTATTCCATTTCTTTGCTTTTGATTTCTTAGATTTCTTCAATAAATTTCTTTGGATTACAACAAAACAAAGCAGTTTTTTTGAATTAACCACTCTCATACTAACTTTTTGCAGGTTTCAATGGTTAGGATTTTCTTTGAGTTTTGATCCAATGGTCAGGACACGGTCTTATACTCACCCATTTTACCACGCTCCTGTCTCTCTCTCTCAGTGCTTCCGAGATGCCTTTTCTTGCTCTCTCTCCACAATACCGGTAAGTTATCTCTCTCTCTCTCTCTTGCACGGTGATAATGAACATTTGCTGATTCTTCCACGAGATCTCAGCCTTTGTATACCTTTTTCTAATGCCTTTCTCCAAATTCCCCTACTACTCAACTTCAAATGCAGATTTTGTCTACCAACATTCGTGCACATTACCTGTTTGTGAAAATGTCTGTGTCGGTATTATACTGTTTATGGTACTCTGACTTTGTGGTGCCTTCTTTGGGCTACCTGATTTTGGAAAGGTAATACTTCATTTGTTTGTTTCCCTTATTTTGGCACCACATTAGTTGGGAAGGAATATGTGTTAATTCTTTACTTGATTGAGTTGTTTGATTTGGGTGCAACAGGTGTTAATTTTGTGGACTTCAGCAATTTAACATGTTCCTGTTTAGCCCCCAAACTTTACCTATTGTTGCTGTAGTTAATTCAGTCTTTGAGGAAAAATTATCTAAGGGTAAGAGACAACTCTTAAGCTGAACACTCACATAGGTAGAACATGTACATAGCCCATTGCAAGAAGTATAGTGCACAATGGGTTTCAACAGAGTTCAACTGCCTCTTAAAAGGTAAGAACTATACTGCTCCATTAGACGATCACTAGCCATTCGATAAAAGCCTTATTGAAAAACCCATTCCGATCGATAATTCAAAAGTATCTTTTCTAACGTTAAATGAGAGTTAGTCTAAGTATCTAAGTCCATAAACGGGTACTAATGTACCTTTTTCTTCTCTAATTTTAGCATATTGTAATTTTTGGAGCATGATAACCTTTTGCTAGATGCAAGGTCTGATCCTTTTTGTTACGATTTTTCCATGGAAGACTTCTGATTTTTTCCTAGGGTTTCATTTCTTATTTGGGTCCCGATCTCATTAATGCCATTGGCTTTTCTACAGTTTCGTTACTTTATTTGTGCTTCACGTCGCTTCATTCTTCGTCGCCGAAGTTTCCAGAGGTAAGTTTCGTTTTTGTTGTATTCATTTCTATATTTGCTGCTACAATCTGCGAATCTACATTTCATTCGGGGTGTGTGTGTGTAGCTTATGTTCAATTGATGTTTGTAGATGTTGGCCATTTCTTTGGTTTGCAAGTCTTAACTGTTTGTTGAAATGGTCAGAAGAGATTAACAACTCTTTTGATTGCTGCTTTAATTATTTTTTTTTTTGGTGTCATGTGACTTAAACAGCTGAATCCAAAGGGTTGTGATAATATATAATTGGGTTCTTTTGATTTATTCTTTAAATTTTGTGATGCACATAATTATCATGTGTCATGTAATAAAGGCTTCCATACCGAGATACGACGGAAATGGGCAGTGGTATTCAAAAGGTTTAAGGATCAAAATATACGTAAATCAATCAGATAGAATTTACTTGGCAATGGGCAATTGAAGGATATGATCTTAGTATAACTTTTGTTCTATTGCTAACGAACAAAGCTTGGACAAAAGATTCTATTTGTAAATTTTTACGATAGAGAAAACTTGAAGTTGCAAATAACTATATTTGGTGAGGAAGCAAATCACATATAACTTATGATGTTTAATAATGGCAGAGAGCGGAAATCTCTTTGCATTTTAGAATCCGTTTAGTATGTGCAGCTTGATAACTGTCTCATGTTGTTGAAAAATGCTACTGTAGTTTTTGAGTTGTATTATTTTCAGCCCACTAGTTGCCTTCTTTTTGACCAAGACTTAAAATGGTGCCTTGAATGTGATAATATGCAGGCGGGCAATAGTTAAATGTTGTGAAACTTGAAGTTGATAGGTTTGTTTATTTTTTGGCGGTACCCTTGCAAGTGATTTAGGAGGTGCACCTTTTGGGTATGTTTTACCTTATACTTCTATTTATTCCTGCCACATCTAAGTGATTTATGGTTCATCTGCTGCATTTGCTTCCAATTTTCATTGGATTACAATGCGATATATGATTTGAATCACAACAATGCAGTTGCATGTTATCCCCGGCAATGGCAATGACAAGGAATAAATCTTTTGGTTTAGCATCCTCCTTACCATTTGTCTTCTTAAGTTTCAATATAGTTAGTTAATGTTTTAGGAAGTAGGGAGACCACTAGTGGTAGAAGAGTTTGAAGTTTTGGGAAGTAAGGAAAGCCACTACACATCCGTTTGCACATTAGGAAATTAAGGTACCCTACATATCCAACTAGACTCAAAGCCCCTTTGAATAGTGGAAAAGGGTTAGGAAAAAAGAATGGAACTAAGTGAGAAGCTCGAATAGAACTAAAAGAATAGCTAAGGTACCCTACATATCCAATCGCATATCGGAAGCTCAAATAATTGATGCTATTCAACTGTATCTCTCAACTGTACCATTAGCATTTCGCTTAACAGTAAAAATTCACTTGCATCCTACTACTTTCTTTTTCCCTGGAAGTGATACTGTCACGCCCTCATTTTCAAATATATGGCATAACCCTATTTACCATTTTAAAACCTCACAATTACCCAAGATACAATTTCCATAATCCATCATCGATAAAGTGTTTCAAATTTACAATTCATGGGTGGCACTCTTGGCCTGTCACACCAAAATATAAGTTTGAACAAGTATAAGACCATTTGCTTTCAGTTACAAAAGAAGGAACAAAAGAGGAGTTAGTTTACATCTTTCAAAAATAGTTCTAAACATGCTATGTAACTCCTAGTATGAAAGTCTTCTCAAAACATATTGCATGCACAACCATGCATCCATACAGTCCATGTCAAGCCTCCGGAACTGTACCTGAAAGAATGAAAGGGTGAGCTAAAAGCCCAGTAGAGATATCTACGCCAATATTATATGAATATAAATGATATGGCATGCTTCATGAATAGTTCATAATAACACGTGGATGACAAGTAATCCATTAGTCTAGACGCAGTACTGAATGTCCACCATTTTGGTCAATTCGCGGTTCTCATGTCGACTCAGTTATCATATTCCAACTAGCACATCACCCTTCAGTGGCTAGACAATACTAAAACATACTATCACATTTCCCATCGAAGCTATACCTTGCATATAACTAGCACATCTCCTGTTGGAGGCTAGACATCACATAACTAGCACATCTCCCGTCGGAGGCTAGAAATCGCATCATGCCAATACAATACAAAAATTCGTAGTTTGACACCTTATCGGCCATTCACATATCACGCCAATCACATTTTAATCTCATAGTGAAAGAAAAATGAAAATATAAATAATTTCAACGTCATCGAGCCCTACGAAATTTATTGCCACATTAAGATCCCGCTTGTGTCACACGTCCCACATACCACATGTATGAGTGAAAGTACTCTTAAACGTCCATAATCTCAAATTAGGGTGAAAACCGTCAATAAAAGTCGCCCGACAAGTCGCTGGAGTGACTAAAAAGTCGCTGGACGTGCCAAAAATCAGTGGAGGTCACTGGATGGTCGCTGGAGCGACTTGCATAAAAGCAAGGTCACTCGAGTGACGCCAAAGTCGCTCAAGCGACTTGGTCGATCTCTGATTTCACACAGACAGTTCGCAACTCGTCCAAATCGATCAAAAACGCAACAATACCCAATCTAAACACGAATTCAACTACCAATACTATGAATAAACACATAATAAGGGTAAGACATCCCTACCTCAAGTTTCGAATCAAAAGATTTGGCGAAGAGGTAGAAGGCCTAGGTTCCAAGCTTCGGATCTTTCCTTCCCGAGCTCCAAATCACGATCCGTCGATTCCACGTCAAGCACGATTCAAGCTTCCTCTATCCCGAATGAATTCGAAAATGACGGGGTGGTTTGATGGTGGTGGTAGAGAGAAGGTGGAGATATGGTAGAGAGAGAGAGAGGAAGATATGTGTTCTTGCCCCTTTTGCCCCAAAAATCTGATTTTTAAGGCCCCCCAAGGGCTCCTACGTAATATACTACGTACGTAACGCGTGTGAAATAAAAACAAAGACCCCGGTCTCAAGCCTTATAATCAAAAGTCCGGAACATATAATAATAAACTAAACGATTATTCCACAAATAAACTTTCAAATAATTATCTTTAAAGCTCAAAATTTTCCGCGTCCTTACAGATACTAGCTCCCAAGTGCCATTCTTTTTCAAAGCCATCATCTCTTTTTTACTATAGCTTCTTTCGACTTAGGTATCATTATTGAATCTTGCCATTTCTGTGGAATAGATATAGAAGATAGAGACGAACAAAAGCATGGTACGAAGGAGATGAACGATCATAAGAAACAAACTGAAAAATGAGATGTTGAGTACACGACCTCACACATTTTTGAAGAGCAATAGGAAGATTATCAAAATCAATAATATTAGAATCAATAAATGGAGTTTCAATGAGAGAAGAGTCATTACCAGATGAGACAACCGAGGAGTTTGGAACTGGAGTAGGCAATTGTGATGGACAATGTGATATTGCACATGAGGACTTTGTGTTCTTTCGACTTGTGTAGGTTTTTAAGTCAGTCTGTTGTAGTCGGTATAGCTGCTCGCCCATATCACCACCAACGTCATATGTGGCTGCCCCTTTATCCGATATAGGCTCCCACTCACTATGTTCGTCATGTGTGGCTGTCTCTTCTGCAAACATGGGCTCCCCCTCACTATGAGTATATTGGGTAGACATCTCTTCCTAACTAGACTCCCCCTAAAGAGATGGAAGAGAGTGAGAGTAAAATGACTCAGACTCTGAAAAAGTGACATCTATAGAAGCGTAGAACTTTTTGGAAGAAGGCTCATAGCGTTTGTAGCCCTTCCGGGTATGGGAGTACCCAATGAAAATACATTTGTGGGCTTTACGACCTAACTTGCTGCCCGAGGGATGATGGGCATGAACAAAACACACACAACCAAAAACTCGCAAAGGAAGTGTCGTGACGCGAAAAATTTTCGGGAGACATTCTAAAAGAGTTTTAAAGTGGAGAACACTAGATGGTAAGCGGTTTATAAGGTAAGTATCAGTTAAAAGGGCCTTGCCCCATAAAAACCTAGTAACATTCATAATGAACAAAAGAGAGCGAGCAACCTCAGCAAGATGTCGATTTTTTCGTTCGACAACTCCATTTTGTTGTGGATTGTCAACGCAAGTGGTCTGAAAAAGTAGACCATTGGCATTTAAGAAAGCCCTAAAATTCGTATCAATATATTCAGTGCCATTGTCACTACGGAGAATTTTAATCTGTGAATCAAACTGAGTGTGACCCATGGCATGAAACGATTGAAAATAGGAAAAGACGTCGCCTTTAAACTAGAGTAAAGACACACATGTGACACGAGAAAAATAGTCAATAAAAGTGACAAACTCCCGATAACCTTTTAAAGAAGGAACGGGGGGAAGGACCCCAAACATTAGAATGAATAACCATAAATAGAGTGTCACTTCTTTTATTAATAGGTGCATAAATAGAAAGTTTATGTTTTTCAAGCTCACAGGCTTCATAAAAAAACTGACTCCTAGGACAATGTTGAACTAAATGAGGAAATTTTTTTTCTAAGGTTCCAAAAGATGGATGACTTAATCTACGGTGCCATTGGTGTAACATAGAAAGCGTAGAATTTGTAGTTTATTGCAGAGCTAGATCACGTGTCATGGCGGTGTTGAGTCCAAGAAGTAGAGACCACCATGTGCTTTACCACTGCCAATCACTTTTTCCGTATCCAGTTCCTAAAAAATACAATGAGTAGGAAAAAGTCACTGAGCAATTTGCAGAACGAGTACTATTACTAACAGACAGAAGGTTAGTAGAAAATTTTGGAATATATAGAACTGAAGAGAGAAACAAGAAGGGAGAATAACGAACGAAATCTTTTCCCGAGATAGTAGAGAATGTTCCGTCGGCTATTCTGACTTTATCTTTCCCAGAACAAGTAGAGTAAGAATCAAATACAGATGAACAACCTGTCATATGATCGGAAGCATTGGAATCTATAATCCAGGGACCAGTAGAAGAGGCAGTAAGTGCACTAACTAGGGTACCTGTGTGAGCAAAATTGGATGATGTGAACAACTCGAGCCATAAGGCGCCGGAGAGCTTGTATTTCCCCCTGAGAAAATCCACCAATATGATCAAAAGGTACTTGAACCCCAGTAGTGAACTCATAATCCGGTAAGGTGACAGGAGCCCACTCCGAAACATGAGTTGGGGCCTGAGAATGCCCGGAGCCAGAGCCACGACCACTGCATCCGCCCCCTTGCCCACAAGGGGGGGGGGGGGGGGGGGGCGGCCATGTAACTTCCAACAAAAATCTATAGTATAACCTATGTTATTGCAATAGTCAGACTTGAGAGACTCACGATCCCGAGGCCCGCTACTAGCACTAGACTGTAGTTTACTGCTCGGTGAAGGGATGGCAAGCAAGGCAGAACGATCAAGAGAAGGAGTGTGTACCATAGCGCCCCTCTGACTTTCGCCGGCTGGAAAATGGCGTAAGCCTCCCCTAAAGACGAAAACAGAACACAACCCAACACCTGTACATGTATCTGATCATATTCAATATCTAGCCCAGCAAGGAAGTCATAAATTCGCTCTTTCTCCAATCATTTAATCTAAGTTGTAGTATCTTCGGTACAAACAACCTGAAAGCTCTGATAGTGGTCAAACTCTTGCCATACTCCACTTATTTCTGCATAATACACAGCGGCAGGCCGATGGTGTGGATCCAACATTCGAAGATGCTTTCTCAACTCAAAACATTATGTATCATTACCTTGTTGCGAGTACGTTTAGGATGCAGTAGTCCAAATCTTATACGGGGTATCCAAGAGCAGAAAGGTGTGGCGAATGTCATCTTGCATTAAGGTAAATAACCGGGTCATCACTAAATATTTTTGAGATTTAAAGCGCTTAAGTGCAACAAGCTCACTCTCACTGGGAGGAAGAATAGGGCCCTAAATAAACTCGGACATCCCTCGGGCGCCAATAGCTAATGTGAAAGTGCGAAACCAAATCAAATAATTGGTACCGTCTAATTTGATAGAACATATATCCAATGGAGCGTTGTCAAAGGTTCTTTCATTAGGCCGGTCATAGTGGCTTACAGTATTTGTAGAACCAGACTAACCGGTTAAAACAGGTTTTGGATCCGTAGCCATATCTAAAATGGAAGAGATACCCAACAAAAAAATAACCACTGACCGAAAAACCAACAATTAGTAGAAGCGACTAGCAGAAAATAACGAACCAAAGACTGATCTATATGGTGGCTGAGTTGGCTGGGCAAACACCGAAAAGCTGCGAATCAAATCAATAGCTCAATAGAGAGAGCGCTGGCGGCGGCGGTCGCCGAAAACTGAAAACCAGAGCAGCAGCGGTGGTCAGAGGGTCGCCAGAAACTAGAAAATTGAGCAATAAACAGTGCACTAATGAACAATGAACAGTAACGAGTGAACAGTACGCAATGAACAGTACGCGATGGGTGAACAGTGCGCGATGATGAACAGTAACACGGATGAACAGTGCGCGACGATGAACAATGTTTGCAATGAACAGTGCCGCGCTTGGATTTTGGGGTGGTGATAGTGGTGGGTGACAGTTAGGGTTTGTCGTTCCGCTCTAATACCATGTTAATTAAATGGTTCTGAATGAATTTTCTATACATCAAGTGTAATATTTGTACAAGTAAAACGAAATTTAATTTAACTATAACTGTAACTATAACTCATCTACTATTCTATTTAAGAAACACAACATAATTCTAATCTAGTTACAGTCCTATACACATAAAACTTTAACAGAACAGAATAAAAAGAACATGGAATCATACCTCCAAAAGAAACTTCTAATAAGATGCCACACAGGCATTCCATCATATCTCGAAAAAAATTAGAATCGCAACAAAGTTATAAGAAGTGAGCAAAACTAGTATCTATAGCTTCCCAAACTATTTCATGCTATACCCTTCACTCTAACTGCAAAATCCAATGAACATAAATAGACAGATACCATGAGCCAAACTTTTACTTGTGAAATCCAAGACACTATTTAAATCAAAATATATCAACTAAGCATAATTACGTATAGCAGTATTTGATTCAAAAACACAAAGAATAATACTAAATGTGTTTACATGTAGAATTTTTTTTTTTTGCTCGGCTAGTATTTATTCTCTAGTTTGTTTTTTTTTTTTTGTTGCTTGGTTGGATTATTTTCCTCTGAACAACTCAAGGACGATGTTCAAGCCCAAATTTGAGTATGAAATGGAGCTTGTCTTAAATACCGCATGGTGACTACCCCATTTTTCCTGAAGGAAATTTAGAGAAGTTTAGTTGAGAATCATGGAGGAACATAGCTCACCAATAAAAACCCCTGATGTGTTGGAAGTTGTGAAGGTTGATTGGCAAAGCATACTTCCATTGTCGACGTTCAATGGTTACATTGTGTGGGAGGTTGTCTGTTCAACTGTCAATAGTTTGCATATGGAGTTTGCAAATCAACGATTGCCTCGCCTTCTCTACGTCGAACCACCGTATGATTGCCACTGACCATTGCCGCGGGAAACCAAACCCTGGATCTGAACAACTTCTATAGCTATAGAATCAATAGATTGGGAACGACTTAAGCAGAAGAAAGGGGGAAATACCTCTTTCTTCAATAATAGTCATGGAAGAAACCCCAAGACGGTAGAGAGGAGAGAGATTGGCACAATAGAGAGAATTAAGATAGAAACAGAAACTTTTGTATCCAACGGCTGAGATTAATGGACAATGGTAAGGCGGATAGGGGCTGGAATTGGAATATTGAGGACTAATCTCACCCGTCAGATCCCAAATCAAAACTTCATCCCACCCATTCAAGACAATTTGTGTCTTGATATTTTCAAAAATAAAACCAATGAAACATACAAATGTGTCTATTGTTCACAATTCATTCACCCAAGCAAACAAAAGTTCAAGAGATGGAGAGAACCATTACAAATTTTTTCGCCATACATCATATCCAAAATACCACAAGGTCATTTTCACACCTAAAAAGGGAACTATAAAGAACAGGAAAAAAAAATAATTGTTGATGAATTCTGGTTTTTCAGGACCCAATAAATTATGATTTTCTTGAATTGCCAAAAAAATTCACCAAACTCGTGCTAGTGATCAATCAACGACAGGTAGAAGCCTAATACTTCCGTAACATTGCAGTCTAGATAAAAGAATATAGTATTAACGAGTCACATTTTTGGTATAAGAATGGCTCTTGGTCGCAAACCTTTTCACCAACAAAATCAAGTGCCTGGCAACCAGTTCTACAAGAAAGGGGGAGCATAATCCTTCGTCTCAGTTACTTGGGTCTTCCATCTTTCCCATCAAATAGCTGCCACACAAAAAGGTTCTGGAGTATAAGCATCAAAACTAAAAGTTTATCCAAAAGAGGAAGAAGAAGAATTGAGAAAGGACCATAACTAAAACATGTGAGAAGGTGACATCACCACAAATATGAGTCCTAAGCATTAAATGTCACGCCCTCAATTTTAAACATAATAAAATTATGTATTTACCATATGTAAAGGCTCACAATCTCACCCAAATCCCCAAAGGGTGGATTAATGAAAGATAGTGTAAAATAAGTTTGAAATTGATTACAAAAGAGGTCACTTCGACTAATGATTATCACCTCCAAAGCCAAAAAGGAGATAAGTAATTTACATCATTTGAATCAAAATAAATAAAGTACGAGGTAGAATACATATTCTCAAAAACAAAATATAAAAGATGTTAAGTAACTTGTCCAATACAGCTTTCAAAAGTATGCATGACAATCCATACATGCCAAGCACCCCATGCTATTACTCCAAGGCTATATCTCAAAAGAAAAAAAAGGTTTGAACTCGACAGCCCGATAGAAAAATTTAAACATGTATTACATGCATATGACATGATATAATAAGCCATATGAACATAAATATCTATACAAAAGAGAGAGACTAAGCGAAAACGGTAATGAGTCAAGAAATATGCATAAACAGCCCATAATATACTAAAGTTTCTCAATTCATCAATTACAATTTCATGAGTCACGTGTGTCATCAATATCTTAGATGTAAATGTGTCATTCTAGCCACTCCCGAAGGAATTCTAGTTCAGAATCATTCTTGGCACTCCCGAAGGAATTCCAGTTCACTTGCCACTCCCGAAGGAATTCCAGTTCAAAATCATTCCTGACACTCCCGAAGGAATTCCAGTTCGGTGTTCACGTGTGTCACATGTCTCATAACAATTGTGTCATATCATAAAAATGTGCACACGAGTCATAGAGTTCATCATTTTCGTCCAACAAGATCAATATCAATGCATGTCATATAATTCATTTCCTTTGTTCTCGATAATGGCATGATACAATGCTTGATACGATCTAATACAATAAATGGAAGTCAACATTTTATGTCAAAGGAAGAGTAAGTTTTAGAGTTCATGGAGTTCCAATTCAAGTAGAAAAATACACCAAAACAAGTGTCTAAGTATTACAAAACCATAGAGAAGTTTCAAGGTTCCTAAAATAAGCCACTGGTTTTTAGTGGAAATCTGAGATACTACAAGCGAAAGGCACAAGTGCTACAAAAATAAATACACCGGTGCTTAGTCCAAAATCTAAGAGTTAGGAACAAAGAGAAAAGGGAAGCACCGGTGCATTAAAAATCAAGGCACCGGTGACATGCACCAAAATTGAGATACAAAGAGCAATTTGCACCGGTGCTTCGGGTACGAACAAGGACATTTTTCAACAGATTTCAACTATGAAATTAGGGCTTCTCAACTCAACTTAAAGGCATCAAATGGCAAACAAATCAAGTTCTATACACATAATAAATGTGAGAAATTCCTACCTCAACTCCCAGATGCAAGAATCAAAGCTCTAATTTCAAGTTCTAGCTTCCAAATGTTGTACAATGTCAAATATATCTCCTCCAAGCAAATGGTTGCAAACCACCACTGGATATCAACCAAGGATGAGAAAAATGTGTAGAATCTTGAAGGAATCGAAATTTGGAGCAAGTTTCGGATGGAGGGTTTTGGGTGCGAGCTCAGCGTGAGGGAGAAGAGAAGAGAGATGGGTTATGTTTTAGACCAAAATTTTTGTCTGATATAAACCAAATGCAATACCCAAAATTACACTTACATCCCTCAAGTATGTCACTGCTACCACAAGCCCCCAAGGCTATCGCATTATATCACATTGACCCCAAATCATGTTATTTCATCAATTTTCACACACTTCACATTAATTATTCTTATTAACCCGTATATTAATATAAAAGCTAAAAAATTTCCGGGTCCTTACATTGAATAAAATTTCTGATAAATTATTCTCACAAATGATGGGCAATGGAATCAAAGATAATCTGATTAATCTTCTACAACAAATTCCATAGATTTATTTGACAAGAAGTTTCAATATTTTTCTCAAGTCATAAGTTAATACTCTCTTGCCATTCTTTTGGTACATGGCACTTCTCGAAGAATATGATCTAGCGAATATCCATTTTCGCGCCTTTGCAGTTTCTGCTCATTTTTTTTATTGGAGTCACCTGTATGCTTTTTGCCCTTTCTTTTTATCGATTTCGAAACAGAAATGGCAATCTCTTTTTGCCTTGAAGAGTTGGTCTATAGGTATATTTTGGAACCGGGTGTTTAGCTAATGAACCATTCTAAAATGGATTTGTTCTAAATTCCAAATCGGTTTCTTGGTTGTCTGTAGATAATGATTTTAGGAAGGGAAAGGAGAACAATAGAAACCAAAGAAACAAATTTAGCTTGTATGCTTAATTTTCTTCTAATCAGTTCTTTTGTCTTTCTATTGCCTACATAAAACTCCCAACAAAATCCTTGATCCAATCATAACCCAAATATATTGGACAAAATGTGTAGGTGATTGTTGTGGCTGGATTGCCATGGCTTATGGCTTCTGCTTTAATCATAATGTAGGAAGCTATGTAATTTTCTTCAAAGCTTCCGTTGTATGCCTATGGACCAAAAAACTCTCTAAATAGATGATTTTTTTTTAGAATCTCCATTTTGATGCTTTACATTTGTGCATTTCATGATAATGTTCAATTGGAACGGAAGGTTGTTTTGCAAAATATACAAACAAAAGTTTGATATTTTGACATGTACTCACTTGAATCGCTTGAATATGTAAAACAAATAAATTTCTTTTCATTGTTATTGTGATATCTACATATCCTATTTAGAGAAGGGAAATCCAGCTACTAGCTAAACTGACATTTAATTGTGATCTGTTGTTTTTAGTTAACTGACCAACTCTTAAAGCAAGTTTTCTACTTTTTCTATAGTTATTCCAGTCGTGTGATATTTTTTACGGGATGTGAATTTCGGTTCTTGCCAATATATGTCTCTTTAATTTTCATTTTCATTTTCATTCTCCATCTCTCTTTGGATGAACCTGCCTCCTCCATGGGAAACTTCGCCTTAGAAACCACCACGGCTTCAAGTATCGGCAACCTTTAGCAACAATCAAGTATCGGCGACCTTCAGCAACAAGGCATCGGTAAAAAAAACATCTCTTTTTGTCTTGATGTTAGATTTTGATACTCCGGTTTGTTTTTTTTTCGTAATTTTGATACTCTGATTAATTCTGTCGGTTTTCATTACCCAAGGGAAGGAATGTTATTTGATTGTCTCTTTGTCAAGGAATGTACAACCCTCAGGATCAAATTTTGTTGATGTTATTTGAGTCGTACCATGCTTTTCTTACAGGATCAAATTTTCTTTAACCCTGAGACATTTTTTTCAGAACCTCAGTTTGCTTGATGTTATTTGATTTGGGAAGGAATGTTAGGCACGTGTTTTTAGTGCAATATGTGGTTGATTTTGGAAAGGAGTTTTTTACCTGAGTTGGGAAGGATATGTTAATTAGGAACTATATCAGATTTTCGCGCAATGAGCGTTACTTTTTTTGGACATAAGCAATTTAATATGTTTCTATAAACCCCAACTTTTTCCTTTTGTTCCTTCAGTTAATTCATTCTTTAAGCAATCTTTGTAGGGAATCATGCTAAAGGTTTACGTGGGAATGTTAGGCATGCGTCTTTAGTGCAATATGTGGTTGATTTTGGAAAGGAGTTCTTTACCTGAGTTGGGAAGGATATGTTAATTAGGAACCATATCAGATTTTCGCACAACAAGCGTTACTTTTTTTGCACATAAGCAATTTAATATGTTTCTATAAACCCCAACTTTTTCCTTTTCTTCCTTCGGTTAATTCATTCTTTAAGAAATCTTTGTAAGGAATCATGCTAAAGGTTTACGTGTTCTACCCAAAATGATTTAAGGGTTAGTAAGAACAATTAAGCCGAACACGCACATAAGGAAAACACGCACCCAGACAACTTTGATACATTTGATTGGCAGTCATGGTATGAAGTATAATACTCCATTAGCTAATCACTAATTGTCTGATAAAAAGCCTCAATTAATGTTAAATGGGGATTAGTCTAATCATCAAAGTCCTTAAGTGGGTAATGTCGTATCTATTTATTTTCTAATTCTATATCATCAATTAACATTAAATGAGTGCTGTTGGATATGGGATTATGACTATGGGAAAGTTTGGCAATTTGCCTCAGTTTAGATCTGCTTTGTTCTATTTCTTATAAGGTCTGTGGTCCTCATTTTTTCATTCAATTTTAGTTTGGAGAGTTACTGGGCGTGCTGGTAATTTTTCTTTGTTTTGTTTGGATAGTTTTTGGGGCAAGCCATATAACTATTCGAATAGTTTGCTTGAATAGTTGATTGTAACTTTAGAGTAATGGTTAACATTTTTATTTTACTAGAATTTCAATGACTTATAGCTTTCTAATAGTTTGTATATGCTTGATTAGTCTGTTTGATTTCTGTAATTAGTAATTAATGCTCTTTTTCTATTCAAAACCTTGACGTAGTAGAACAAATAAACTTAATTTGTTTTATTGGGTTTTTTTTTTTTTAGGAGTGATATCTACGGGGCTACAATTAAAGTGATCACAAGAGTTTCAAAAGAACTATCTCAAGTACGCCATTGCCGTTCCCTTTGTCACAATGTATCGCGATAAGCCGATAACTAGTATAGGACTTCTTTCCTGAGACTGTAGGATTTTACCAAGTGATTTCATGACCTAATCTTTTAGGTATCTATTTATCAATTCAATTTTAAAGCATTGAGACTCGTTAGTGGTTTCCTCATGTCGGTGTTGTGTTACTCCATCCTATTTTGGTTTCTGATTTCTATTTTGATTTTCAGGAAGGATCCTTCTGTTCATTGAAAAGGTAACCCTTCGATGAATATGCATTTTCTGGACCTTCAGTTCATTGAAACGGTAATCTTCATTTCAAATCCTAATGTGCTAAGAGATAGGTCAAGAACATTGCACCTTCTCTTTTTACTATGATCAGAGCATTTTTTTTTTTTTGTCAATAAAAATAAAACTGAGAGAAAGTTCCACTCTATAGAAGGTATCTTGCATAGGGGAAAGAAAATTTTCAAATTAGGGGGAAAGATGGTGGGCAATTGTTGGTGTTGTCTTATTTTCATTTGTTGTCCCATAAAATGGCCAAGATTAGGTTGGAATTAATTGTTGCGTATCTGATTACATTTTTTCGTTTGCATAATGGATGAGAATCATTGGCAATATATTGGACTCTGTGACCGTAAATGAATGTCAGGTGCTTCCCTCCTACCGGAACATAGAATTCGGTCCTCAGTCCTACAGAGAGGGGATGGATAGAGGAACAAGTATGGTAGGCACGAGTAGTAGTGTGGTCAATCCGTTGGAATTTTTTTTATCGAATGTTGGACTTATTTGGTCAGTTCTGTAAAATCCACAATAGACTTATTTGGTCAATTATCTTTGTTTTGTTCTCTATAACATGTCGGTGCAATGGTTAGGGTAATATCTAGCTTATCGAATGTGGGTGTAGGGTAATCACATTGATTTTCTGGGTGTATGTGTATTATCACGGTTTGATGCATTTTGGTGATTATTGCTCCTCCTCTGAAAACTTCAACTAATTACTAAGACTGGAATATTAAAGACACAGAACTAATGTGCTAATTGTATCACAGAGGGCCCAAATGAAGAAATATTAAACACAGACCCAAGGGAAGTTTAATCTGTTTAGAAGAACTCTTGATTTTAGATTTTGATGGCAAGATTGTGCTATTTGAAGCTTTCTTTGGTCTTAGAAGTAAAAGACTTTCATGAGGCATGTAAATTGAGCCAAATGATGCGATTTGTGAACACTTTTTATTAAAGCCTTTTATGGTTTTATGAGGCATGTAAATTGAGCCAAATGATGCGATTTGTGAACACTTTTTATTAAAGCCTTTTATGGTTTTACGAACTCATATTGTTGAGAATTTTTTTGTGAAACGGTCATGTGCCTTGGCAGGTATTCGAGTTTGCTAACATGCATGGGGATGCGTACAGCTCCAGCCTTTGCTCTGGTGTTTGCCCTTTTTATTGCGACGTAAACGGTTACGAGGTGAAATTTCACTTAGTGCACTTAATTCATGTTATGTATTTTTACATTTTATTTTGTGTCTAATCTGCATTGTTTTTTCTCAATCACTAAATTAGATACAGACTAGATTGGGCATACGTTGGACTTCTTTGACTGGAATGTGTTTGGTATTCAAGTTTGCATATAGTTATTAAAATTGTAAATTTGAAATCCGTTGCGACATAAGTTGCATTGCATTCTTTTTTTATGTCAATTTCTGACTTTTAAACTTATAAGCCACTTCCCTGGTTTTGTGTGACCATAACTTAAGGTCAAACTAATATATCATCTTCTCAAATTAGTGTGGTGTTGTAGTGATTAGTGCTTTAGAACTTTGTGACTGGATGACAAGTTTGGAGAACGTGATTCATTATTTTATTTTTTGTTGTGCGACTTTGGTTGTCTCCTTAAAGTGCAAGTTTTTTCTTTGTGATTTCACCTTTCACACGATTGATAGCAAGAGATAATGTCTATTATGTGTCATCATATAATTATTGTTCAATGGTGGTATTGGTTTACTGTTTTTTGCTAATTGCTTTCGTACATGTTTTTCACTGGTCGATACTTTGATACCATGTGAAGTTTTGGAATCCCAAAAGTTGAGTTTTACCTTTCACTTCAATCATTATATAAATACAACTAGAAACATAATTATACTACGACCCTATAATACTAAGCTAATTACTAATTACTAATTGCACAATTAATTTACACGCGAGTCCATATCTTAAAAATGAGCCCTAAGCATTGAACAAGATTTCTGATTAAATTATTTTCATAAATGATAGGCAATGGAATCAAAGATAATCTGATTAATTTTTTACAACAAATCCCATACGACATTTGAATCGAAAATCAAATGCCAGGAAGTAAAGATGTAGAAATTTGAAGCATCAGTCATTAAAACCTTTGTACAGTCCAGAGAGCAACTAATTGGTCTAGTTCTTGGTTAGCTGACCTCAGGAAAAGTATAGGTCAAAAGAAGTGGTAAGAGCATAAGAGCAACTACTATAACCATTCGCTATATACATAGACAAACGATGTGTCAAAAGAAAAGATTCGTAGATTTGAATACACAAGTACTAACCGTAAACTATATACAGCTGCAAGTGGCCATGGATTTGTAGATTTCAGACTTGTTAGAGAGAGGATAAGAGAGGTAGTAAGTTGTGTGGGTTTCAAATTTGATATGGAAAGTTGCAGAGAAAAAGGCTTTCTTTGGAAATGGGAGAGAGATGAAAAGACAATGGTAGTAGTGGCTAGTCGCAATGACCAAATCCAATGGCCCTTCAATTTTTTATTGGATTTAGATCCAATGGCGTAAGACACTTGGCTTTTGATTTGACATTTTTTAGGGGGAAAACTAGTATGGAAGAATTAATTCTAACCATTGGACCAAATTTTACAATGAATCTTAGCCATTCAGTGTTGTAAAAAGTTTGTGTGTATACTAGCAGTTAACCGTGCCTAAATGCACTTGTTCAAAAATAAAAATATTATAGCTAGGCACTCGGTGAAAAATAAGTATGCCAGTGCTTATCCGTTGAACAGTAATTAAAGGAGGATACATAAGAGGCATTACCTGTTGTTATCAATTTTGTGGAAAGCAATCACAACGAAAAAACCTTTAAAAATAATTAAAGCCGTATAATTGAACAAAATAACAAATCACGACTTCCAAACTTACCATCTAACCTATGAAATAAATATTCAAGTCTTAAATCACTAAACACTACAACACATGCTAATTTCAGAAGATGAAATTCTAATTAGACATTAAGTTCTAATCTCTATTTGAAGATGATACAAACAATCACAAAGCACAAGCTTTAATGTAATTTCTAATCCAACTAAAGTAAGAAGAACACAAGATTGTAAATGAGAGTAAAAAACAAACGCACGCCATTTTAAATAAAATAAGGCAACTCAAGCTGGCCATATTTGCAATCTAGTTTTTCTCACATCCCGTACACACACAACAGTAGCAGCTATAGAACCTACCGGTGCATAAAACGGATAAAATGACTGAAGAAGAGTATTATTCTTTCTATTAGAAAAAAACATATAAAAGAGTACTATTCTTCCAATTTTTTCTCTTTAGAGTGCACTTGCAATACAACAGCGTTTACTTGCACAATTTGAAAGGACACTAACTACCACAATTAAAAAATACTGGAAAAAAACAATTGAGTTTCAATTTGATACAGTCGAGGCTAGTGCATTTAGCAATATTTTCAAGAAACCATCAAGAAGTAAGCATGCAACCGTGTACAAAGATAACCAAACTTAAACATTTAAACCACTATAAAAATCACTCACAAATTCAACCAAGTATAAAGACAAAATACAAAATTTTCACCTCAAAACCATCGAAAGATATTTCACTGAAATTCGTCAAGTTCCTTCAACACAGAACATTTTCTCAGCCTATTCCCCTTCCTTGGCAATTTAAAAAATTAAAGTCCCGAGGATGAGGAGCAAAAATTGAAAAGCTATATATCTTGCTTGATCCGTACCAATTGAACTCAGTTGCTCAATGGGAAGAAAATCAATCAAACAGATAACAATCGTATTCAAAACACCAAAAAAGCCATGTATAAGGTTTAATTATTCAAATTGACGATTATTCAAATTAAATATATCTAGCATATAACACGTATTTTCATTCAAATTAAATATAGCTAGATATATTCAAATTATTCAAATTAAACCTTATATGCTAGGATGTATATAATTGACGATTATATTTTCATTATTCAAATTGGCCTTACAGAAAATACGTGTTATATATATAAAAAAAAATAGAATTTTGAAACAAATTGTCCTTACACATATACATCTACCACTACTGTCCTTTGCATTCTTGAACATGAATAAAGCCATTAAATAATTTGAGTCATCTCAAAAGAGAGAGATAAGAGACCAAAAATTATACCATTTTGGATATGGCAAACGAAAAAACAATAAAACTTCCAAGAAGAGAAACTTGAACAGAGAAGAGTAAGACGTAAAACCAAAATAAAAATAGAAATCCCACAGTGAAATGTTATAATTTTTTAAGGGGCTGCTTATGTTCCCATATCCGTGTCGGATACACGGGGATACACCTACATGGAGTTCCCGTTAGACTTTCATATTTTTTGAAGAGAATAGGATGGCAAAACAACGGGACACTCATGGGGATACATGTGTCTCTCGCATCTCATTTCTGTGTCCCAGGCGTGTGTCTCATGTTTTTCCCCTTTTAAACATGCTAAAATTGAATGGACACGCCACGTGGTGCGTACCATATGTGTCCTTTGCATGTTCCCATGTGTCCAAAAGGTATATGACAACCTCGTATTTAGCTCTATGGAATTGCATATAATAAATAAAATTCCCGAAATAATCATAAAGATGGCCAAGTATCAGAGTCATTTGTGACCATTTCATCCGAACATCACTTAAAAGCAATGTAACAAAATCAATATTCAGCTAAACAAAAGGCATGTCTCTAGCTATACGTCTAAACTGATTTTTTAATTTGTACCTTTCGATGACCAAAATAATACTTTAAGAAATCAATAATTGCTACAGCCCATGTGAAACTTTTTCGCCGTCTTTTCCCTTTCACTTATGCATGCCACAATACCATGAAGAAAGAAAGAAAGGAAAAAAAAAAAAAAGGATTCATTCTTCTTGTTCAAGTAGCAACAGAGACAATCAACTGGGAGGCCACCCATCCAAATTCGAAGTTGCCACATACGAGCTTATAGTTCCTTACAAAATACCCATTCGCAATGGTAACAAGTTGTGAACTATTCTTTGAAAATCACATAAAAAATACCAAAATACACTGCGAAATATCAACATTGAAATGACTTCTATATATTTTTGTACAAGTAAATAGAGTAGATATATGAAAACTAGAACAGAAGATAATTAAGCAAAAACGATAAAGAGATATGAAAATTGTAGCCTTTTGACTAGTACGGCATCTGTTTTTGTAATTTAATCTCATAGCTCCTATTTTAATGAATGGAGTTCTTTCCATCTTATAGTAGTCTGATTAGAAGAAAATTAGAAAACACGAAGTATTAACACAATGCGATAACAATAAAAACCCACCAACCATTCAAGCATTGACAATCGAGATACGCTTTCAAGTAGAAACACGGTACCGGGAATACATAGGGAATGAGCGGAGGAAATATAGCCAAACACAATTCAAGAAAATAAGAATTGGCTGCAATGGTCATGATCAAAGGTGGACTTGCATTTTGTGTAAGAGTGACTTTATGGTGTGAGGCTAAAACTAGTTTTTGAGTCTTTCGCCTTTGTTTGGTGGAAATTGAAAGCACTAATTCAAATTCCTTGAGGCACGGGCAAGTCCACCCTTGAATTAGTCTTTCATCCTAGCAAATTAGAAACAGTTATCTCAAATACTAGTTCTCAACGTACTTGGATCAAGTGCAAGAGAAACATCAACTGGAAGTAACTGAGAGGAAATTAAAGCAATCCAAGCCTGTTATCTCCCTTAGCACAACACAATTGTTGAATCTATTTGTCAAATGGGATTGAAACATTTTTCAAGATTGTACTACAGTGTGAGGAGTGTGCTACATATTGCACTGAAATCACCATGTTGATTTCTCCTACAAACAACATGAGAAGCCAATAATGCTCGTATTTTGGGCTATCTTAGTTTTTGCAATCATGAATAACTGTGGTGCCATTTGTACCCATGTAGAACAAATAAAAATTTGTAAATGGTAGTTCCATTGACTTCAAGTTTTCGCAATCAAACAACTGATTCTCTAGCCTTTCTAAATGTGGGTTCAAACGGGTGTAGGAATTAAATCAAACATGTTGTGTGCAGCAACAATTGGGTATATTGGTTTTATATACGAACTATGAAAATATCCACTTGCTTGAACAAAATGAGCTAATACCTCCAATTTGTCCTTTCTAGCCTCGTGGTCCTTTGGCAGTCTTCGGAACTCCCACGTTAATTAAATGTCCTCTCAACCATTCAAGCATTGACAATCGAGATACACTTTCAATTTCCTTAATGATCAATTCATTTCCAAGTTTTATAAGAGTACTGCTACTATATATATTTACCAAAATTAATAACACAGGAAAACAATTGAGTATTTCTGTTTTCAAAATTTTGTACTCGAAAAGGATAAAACTGCTTTTAGACTATTTAAATAGGCCACCCAAGCGCTTTCTGTTCCAATTGACAAAGCCAGAGCCACCCTGCAGCTTTAACAATGCAGAGGTATGGGATTAGTTAGAAGGAACTGTTGAAAGCTCTAATGTCAAGAGAACACTTGCTTGTGAAAGGGAATTTATTTGTTTTACATATTCAGGCTGACTCAAATGAGTACATATCAAAGTATCGAACTTTTGTTTATATATTTTGCAACACAACCTTCCGTTGTAATTGAACTCATGGTAAAAGATGATCATGAAATGCAGAAATGAAAAGCATCAAAATGGAGAATCTAAAAAAATCATCTACTCAGAGTAGTTTTTTGGTCCATAGGCATAAAGCAGAAGCTTTGGAGCAAATTACATAGCTTCCTACACTATGATTACAACAAAAGCCATAAACCATGGAACTTAAGCCACATCAATCACCTACACCTTTTGTCCAATAGATTAGAAGACAATTCAGCATAGAAGCTAAAATTGTTTCTTTAGTTTCTATTGTTCTCCTTTCCCTTCACAAAATCATTATTTATAGACAACCTAGAAACCGAGTTGGCATTTAGAACAAATCCATTTTAGAACGTTTCAGTAACTAAACATCTTGTTCAACAGAATAGGTATAGACCAACTCTTCTAGCCAAAAAGAGGTTGCCATTTCCCTTTCGAAACCGATAAAAAGAAAGGAGCAAAAGGCATACAAGCGACTCCAATAAAAAGAAATGAGCAGAAAGCGAAATGGAGCTGATATGCGTATTCTCTAGATCATATTCTTCCAGAAGTGCCATGTACCAAAAGAATGGCAAGAGAGTCTTATCGTACAACTTGAGAAAAATATTGAAATTGGTTGTTGAACAAATTTATGAAAAGCTTCCTGCATGAACCATGAAATCCCAAATTTCGCCAAATAGTTAATTTACTCATTAACGTAATCTGTGATGTGAATAACGGAACCAACAGCATCTAAATGAACTGTGGAGATACACTAAAAGATGAACAGAAAGAAAGAGACCAAAATAGAAGAAGGCACACAAAAATGAAGAGGGTAGAGAGAGCTTGTTACTGCCTATAAAAGAGAGAGAATCACACCTGAGCTACGGCCTTCAGAAAATCTCTAGTCCTAGACGTCTCACCTGCATGTACAAAAAACATGTCCCGAGTTGTTTTTCATCTCCAATAAGAAAGATATAAAAATTTAGGACTTAATAATGGAGTTGATACAAACCTTTGAAAGTTATGAAGGAATGATTAGCGAATAGTGGTTTCTTAATCGAAAATCAGCCACACTTCGTTTGTTCAAGTAGTAAAAGTAAGGAATCAACTGGAAGGCTACCCACATAGATACAAAGCTAGTTTCAGAGTTTGTTTGTCTATTATGGTCTCTTTGCTGTAATTCCAATCTAACTATTCCTCTTTTAATGAATGAAGTTCTCCCCTTCTTCCACAATCTTCCAAAAATAGGTATGTCCAGCAAATACAAAAAGCCGATGATCATTTACTCAAATGATCACAACCACATAATTTTGTAGTCTGAAACTAAAAAGAAACCTTTATCTAGCATTTAAGTTAACCAGTCCAATAAAATCAATGAAACAAAAATTACTCTTTTTCATTGCTACCATAAATATGTGTTCTACTTGGTCGTTCCACCGCCATGAAATCCCAGTCAATCCAATTAAACCAAAAAAAAAGTCCAATCTACAATAAGGAATTCTTTTTTTAAAAGAAATAAATCCAAAAAAAGAAATTGACAAAAAAATGAAAGGAATTGCCAAATCCATTCTAGAATTCATAATCCATTACCCACCAAAGGAATAAAATAAATCCACAAGCTTTCCATATCTAATTGGCAAATTCAATTTAAAGAATATGGGGAAAAAAAAGAGTAAATTACCTTTATATCCCTTCGACTTTATGTTCAATTTCGATTTGGTCCTTCTTGTTTTAATTTGAACACTAAACCCCCCAGACTTTGACATTTGGTTCAATCTCGTCCATCCGTCTGGTTCCGTCTATATTTTTAACGGAAATTATCCATGTGCAGTGCACATGACCTCATTAGAAGGGTATTTATGGTATTTTCCACCCTTCTTTCTCAACTCTGAAATTTAGACTTTCTATGCTCCTCTCTCTCTCACTCCCTTTCCTCTCTCTCTTTTTCCTAAAATACGCTTCAGTGCTAAAATACAGAGAGAGAGAAACCGAGGGAAACTCAGGGGTCCCTCCAATAATCACCAAAAACCCAACCGTTGCACCCTCAAATCGACCCATCTCAGTTCGAAATCAACGTTTTCAACCACTGAAACGCTAAGCTTCGCGATTCCAGAAGGAAGAAAAGGCGAACCTCTGCGGAATCCCAACCGCCATTGACGACGGTCGGTGAAGCTCCGTGAAATCATCTCCTAGTCGCTATCTCAAACCACCATCCATCACACAAAGCCCTAATCAAAAACCCTCTCAACCATAATCTGAAACCTCTGAACCCAGATCGAGACCCCTCTACCACCTCACCATTTCAAAATCAGTCAATTTCAAACAGTCAAAAACCCTAAACGCAAGGTGTAAAGGAGAGGGCCATCGCTGTAATGGTTCGAACCCAGTGAAGTCTACACCCCATTCGATCAATGGAAGCCCAAATCGAAGACCAGTACTGCAGGAATCAAGTATCCCTATCACATTAATACAGTGTTGAACTGAGTTAGGGTTGTGTAACCCTCGTTGAGTGAACTATAACTGAACCGGGCCGTTGTGCATGGCCTTGTAGAGTAATGTCCTTGCATTTTGATATTGCTATTGTTGAAGCTCTATTGAAATTGTTGATCCTCGTTTATCCCTACTAATAAATTATGGGCATGATTACTGATGCGATTGATGATCTATGGGTTCTGGATCTACTGCTGCTCCTGGTTGAGTTCGGATATCATTTTCTGGGTTGAATTGTGTTGATTGATTGTTTGACCATTGAGAAATCCTACTCAATTCTGAGTTGTAAACACGTGTTGATTGAATGAACCATTGCCCCTGACCTATTGAGTACTCCTACTGTGGAAAATCAAAATGGGAAAGAAATAAATTGCCCACGGATCATGTTAATTTGAAATAAATTACCCACGGAAAGAAAGAAATAAATTGCCCACTAGAGAGGAAAGGGAGTGAGAGAGAGAGGAGCATAGAAAGTCTAAATTTCAGAGTTGAGAAAGAAGGGTGGAAAATACCATAAATACCCTTCTAATGAGGTCATGTGCACTGCACATGGATCATTTCCGTTAAAAATATAGACGGAACCAGACGGATGGACGAGATTGAACCAAATGTCAAAGTCTGGGGGGTTTAGTGTTCAAATTAAAACAAGAAGGACCAAATCGAAATTGAACATAAAGTCGAAGGGATATAAAGGTAATTTACTCAAAAAAAAAACATAGCGCACATAATAACCATAACAATTCAGTAAGTAATTAAAACTACAAATTAACACATTCAGCAAACATCTTATGAGCAATCTAATTGAGACTTGACTTTCAAAAAACCAAAGCAAACCAAAATATTGGATAACCTAACAACCAACCCACTAACAACTGGAGCCTTCCATAAAGTAGGCTTATCCACCACCATGAAATACCAATCAAACCAATTAAACAACCATGAAATGCACTCTTCATAAGGAACTGACAGAAGGTGAAAGGAATTGCCAAACCCATTCTAAAATTCAGAAACTGTTAGATTTAATAAAATCAGAATACTTTTTCTATTCATCATGCGTACTATTTATACAAGTGAAAAGAAGATTGAACTAACTATAACTTTAATCAATCTTGTCACACCTCAAACTTCTAGGGTATGAAATAAGTAATGGAATAATTCAAACCAAAACTTAACATAAACATAACTCCAATAAACTGAGATAAATCCCTAATAACTGATAATCAACTATCAAATAACAAATAATTTATCTTAATTAATCTGAATATAAACTAATAAAAACAGGCCCACAATGCCCGAACAAATAAATAAACAAAGTCTGAAAACTCCAACTGAATATCTAAACATAAATATTGTCAAAAATTACTCTTTTTCATTGCTACCATAAATATGTGTTCTACTTGGTCGTTCCACCGCTATGAAATCCCAGTCAATCCAATTAAACCAAAAAAAAAAAAAAGTCCAATCTACAATAAGGAATTCTTTTTTTAAAAGAAATAAATCCAAAAAAAGAAATTGACAAAAAAATGAAAGGAATTGCCAAATCCATTCTAGAATTCATAATCCATTACCCACCAAAGGAATAAAATAAATCCACAAGCTTCACATATCTAATTGGCAAATTCAATTTAAAGAATATGGGAAAAAAAAAAAACATAGCGCACATAATAACCATAACAATTCAGTAAGTAATTTATAAAACTACAAATTAACACATGCAGCAAACATCTTATGAGCAATCTAATTGAGACTTGACTTTCAAAAACCAAAGCAAACCAAAATATTGGATAACCTAACAACCAACCCACTAACAACTGGAGCCTTCCATAAAGTAGGCTTATCCACCACCATGAAATACCAATCAAACCAATTAAACAACCATGAAATGCACTCTTCATAAGGAACTGACAAAAGGTGAAAGGAATTGCCAAACCCATTCTAGAATTTAGAAACTGTTAGATTTAATAAAATCAGAATACTTTTTCTATTCATCATGCGTACTATTTATACAAGTGAAAAGAAGATTGAACTAACTATAACTTTAATCAATATTGTCACACCTCAAACTTCTAGGGTATGAAATAAGTAATGGAATAACTCAAACCAAAACTTAACATAAACATAACTCCAATAAACTGAGATAAATCCCTAATAACTGATAATCAACTATCAAATAACAAATAATTTATCCTAATTAATCTGAATATAAACTAATCAAAACAGGCCCACAATGCCCGAACAAATAAATAAACAAAGTCTGAAAACTCCAACTGAATATCTAAACATAAATATTGTCAAAAATATAAATTCTATCTACCATGCTGAAACATCTTCATACACGAGGTCCGAGTCATTGAGTCCACGTCATCACCTGTAAATTGTTTATTTACAGAAAAAATATAAGTTTTTTTTATTGAAAACGTCAACATATTGAGTAAAGCATGCTCGCACCAACAATATAATATGTGTAACGACAATATAAACCATCGACTAAACATTCATAACACTATCATGCTCTCATGCGATTCATGCATAATTTTAACGGTTTTGCACCACGGGCGGCTCACATTGGGGACCCTATCATAGAGTTCACGCGCTGCTCTGACCGTCGGACCACCTCTTTACCCAGTTGTTTCATGGTCTTTCACCGGAGGAATCGTAAAGACTCCCAAGTCGAGTTTACGGGCTTTCTTACCGAGGGGTCATCCCTTACCCAAAGTTCAATGTCCATGCATGTTCATATGTACCATTACCAGTCAAAACCATACTCAAACAGTAACTCTATGTGGAACGAAAGGCAAGAAACAGACCGAGTGTATACAAATCCAAATTTTGTTTTTCAATAGATTACTCGAGTGGATAAAGCTATATAGTCAGGTTTACCCTTAAAAATTCTAAAACATTCTAATTTATAAGTAGAGACATTGAGTCTAATGTCGATACAAACTACACTCTTCAAGGTTTCAAACGATATGTAATAGGTTAAAAATAGAATTGAGACAATATATTCGTGTCGGTTTAAAGTTGGATACCTTATTTTGAGACACCAAAACTGTTTCGTCAAATTTAATCAAAAAACTGATTTTGCTCGAGTAAAAATAAGATGCAAAACATATATTTTTTTGAAGCTCTATGTGTCTAGTTTTCAACAAAATAAACGGTGCGTAATTCCGATACTCGTACTAAAAGTTATGCTCGTTTTACCTAAGTGTGTCAGTGCAGCATACACAGGCGCGAATCTATAGCAGCTCGATCGCAGATTTTTGTAGAATTATGTACGTTGAATTAGGATTTGAAATTTTAACCCAAGATAGTAGACTGATAACCCAACACTCAATAAAAATTTTAGAAATTTTAGAGTTTCAGAACCACCCTAACGAAATTTTCTAAAATTAGATTATTGTAGTGCTCTGCTTTTTTCAGATTCTGTTCTTTAACGATAAAAACGCAGAAATAGTAAAGTAGTCGAAAGGCCTACGAATACTCCGTGTATAACGCTATTCTCGGACTCTATGCGAAGCTCTCAATATCCTCTACAACTCTCCAGTTGATCGCGTTACACGAATCTTTCGTCTAGGCACCCGTTCTCCCTTCTCAATCTTTTAGGGTTTAGAGATCTTCTTAAGAAAAAAGTTCCGTATTTTTAATATAAATTGATTTTAGGGTTTCCTAATCCTTTTATATTCATAATTGGATTCATTATATTAACTTCTCTCGAACTACTACAACTCTCGAATCGAGTCCCAACGTTCTAATCCATTATGATTAAGCCACAATTAAATATTAAACTCAAAACTACGCATTCTATAAACAATAAAAAAAAAAAAGATGTCGAATCTCAGGTTCTCACAAATCTATAATTCTACTTACACATGAAATAAAATCTAATCATAATCTAATTACAATCCTACACATAAATATAACTTAACACTCCCCCTCATGTTAGTGCGAAAATATCAATCATGCCCAGCTTGAACACAATTGGCTGAAAACTCTTGTTGCCTAGCTTTTTCCTGAAGATGTCGGCTAATTGATCTTTAGATCTCACAAATGGCATACATATCACTCCTTTCATTCAACTTTTCCTTAATAAAGTGCCGATCAATCTCAATATGCTTCGTTCTGTCATATTGAATAGGATTATGAGCAATGTTTATGGCAGCTTTGTTGTCGCAGTAGAGTTTCGTTGGACCATTATCAATCATTCCCAAATCACGTAACAAGGTTTGAAGCCACAAGAGCTCACAAATTCCATGAGCCATAACTCTATACTCAGCTTCTGCGCTAGACCTGGCGACCACTGGTTGCTTCTTACTTATTTCGCCAAGTAACCAAATTTTCTCCAAGTATAGTACAATACCCAAAGTAGTAGAATGCTTATCATCCACAGAACCAGCCCAGTTGGCATCAATGAATGCCTCCAACCATAAGTGACCGTGATTAAAAAACATAATCCCTTTTCCAGGAGCTGATTTTTCCAAGAGCTAATTTGAGATACCTCAAAATACGATAAACTGCATCCAAATGAGAAGCACGATGATCATGCATGAATTGGCTGACAATGCCCACAGCATAAGAGACATCTGGTCAAGTGTGGACTAAGTATATCAGACGGCCTACTAATAGTTGATATCTCTCTTTATGAGTGCGTTCCCCCGAGTCTCCACCAAGTTGATAATTTGCCTCAATAGAGAAAGTTGCAGGTCTGTAACCCAACATACTTGTTTCATCCATTAAATCAAGGATATATTTTCAATTGGAGATAAAAATACTCCAATCAGACCATGCCACTTCCATTCCCAAAAAGTACCGCAGTGATCATAAATCTTTAATTTCGAATTCTTGAGTCAAACTTGATTTGAGACTAAGAATCTCGTCTATGTCATTGCCTGTCATTATTATATCATCAACATAAACAATAAGGACAGCGACCTTACCAACACTTCATTTGATGAATATAGTATGATCGACATGACTGTGTTTGTATCCAAACTGCAACATAACCTTTGAAAATTTGCCAAACCGCTCTAGGTGACTATTTCAATCCATAAAGGGTTTTTTTCAATCTGCACACCTTTCCTTCTGTCTTAGAGGAAGAAAAACCTGGTGGTACATCCATATACATCTCCTCTTCTAACTCACCATGAAGAAATACATTCTTCACATCAAACTGATGAAGAGGCCAATTCAAATTTGCCACACAAGAGAGTAAAGTTTGCACAGAATTCATTTTCGCTAATGGAGTAAATGTCTCCTCGTAGTCAATACCATATGTTTGAGTAAACCCTTTAGCAAGATCTGGCCGGGGCCTTCTCTTCTCCTGACTAGGGATGAATGAAAGACTGCGGAGCTCAGTCACAGGACAGGGGGGTTCCCTTATGGGGTGTTTGTCTACTCTCAACTGATTGATCATTTGATGGAGTGACCTCAACTGTACCATCAGTATATTGGTTAACCGTGAAAATCCACTTGCATCCTACTGCTTTCTTTCCCCCTGGAAGTGATACGAACTCCCAAGTACCGTTATTTTTACAAGTGGTCATCTCCTCTACCATAGCTTCTTTCCATTTAGGTATCATTACTGCTTTTGGCCAATTCTGTGAAATAGATATAGAGGACAAAGATGAAACAAAAGCATTATATGAAGGAGATAAACAATCGTAGATGGGATGTTGAGTGTATGACCTAACACCTTTTCGAAGGGCAATTGAATGATTATCAGAATCAACAAGACAAGGTTCAATGAGAAATGTGTCATTACCAAATCGGTTAGCCGAAGAGTCTGGAAGTAAAGCAAGCAATTATGATGGACAAGGTGGTATCACACATGACGACTTTCGATTTTTTCGCCTAGTGTATGTTTCTAAGTTGGTCGTGTCGGTGTATCCATTCCCCATTATCACCATCAATAACATGTATTCTTGTCCCTTCAACAGATATAGGTTCCCTCTCATTGTATTTAGATATAGGGTCATCATGCATTCTTGTCCCTTCAACAGATATTGGTTACCCCTCATTATGGCTATAGAACAGTGACTACCCCTCAATGAAATTATACCAGGTAGATATCTCTTCCTATCTAGACTCCCCATGAAGAGATGGACGGGAAGAAGAGTAAAAAGACTCAGTCTCCCAAAAAGTGACATCCATGGGAACATAAAATTTTTTAGAGGAAGACTCATAACACTTATAGCCCTTCTGGGTAGGAAAATAGTCAATGAAAATACATTTGTGGGCTTTAGGACCTAACTTGCCACCCGAGGGATGATGGGCATGAACGAAGCACACGCAACCAAAAATCCGCGGAGGAAGTTTCGTGACACGGAAGCTGGTAGGGAGACACTATAGAGGGGTTTTGAAGAGCAAAACACTGGATGATAAATGGTTTATAATGTAAGTGACAGTTAAAATGGCTTCGCCCCAGAAAAATTTAGGAATATTCATTGTAAATAAAAGAGAGCTAGCGATCTCAGCAAGATGACGATTTTTGCGTTCGGCAACTCCATTTTATTGTGGAGTGTCAACGCAAGTGGTTTGGAAAAGTATACCATTGACATCTAAGAAAGCCCAAAAATTTCTATCAATATATTCGGTACCATTGTCACTACGGATAATTTTAATCAATAGCGGCGTTTCACTAAAGGCGCTTTCCTTACCCTTGCTTCATCAATCAGTACCAGTGGTGGTGGACGGGCCCAGTGGTTTGATATGTGGACGTGCTCTTTTCAGCGATTAGGGTTTGATTTGTAAGATTTTGAAGGCAAGGGAGACAAACCCGGTGGTTTGATTACACTTTTCACTGAAGCCGTCAGAGGAGGGAATGCGAAGAGACATAGAGATTGCTTTGCGTTTAGGGGGAAAAAGTATAATCAGGAAATGCGTAAATCTGAGGGAGAGAGAAGTCATCACCTGATCTGTCCATTAACTTTGAAAGTGCGTCAATCCAACGATAAATTTTGAATAGCCTAATTTTGAGCCGTAGGTTGAAAGCCCCGAACCCATTCTTAGTCATCAAAAGTCATGCATGAATCCAGTGATTACACGAATTAAACAGAATATGAGATTTAGGGTAAAGAACTTGAGCAAAACAAAATCCACTGGAAGCAAAGCAGATAATAATGGAAACTACTCATTGGCAGTAACTGTCCATTGGTACTATAAAACTTGCACTCAATTCCATGAATAGAACTTATATTCCAAACCTTTTGAGGATATCGAAGAGGAGAAAGTTGGCATGCAGCAGAGTGCCCAAATATGTATACGTTAATATATCTATACTCTATTCACGGTTTACCCCGTAATTATAACTAAATCTTTTTTTAAAAAATCATTTTCACCCAGCCTTATCCCCAAAGTCCCGCCATATCACTAAGTATCCCTCGCATATCCGAAATGTATCCAAAATTAAAAACCTTTAATTTAAATAAATAGTACTCATCTGTCGTATCCAATACGCATCCGATACCCATACGCAACTACATACGCAACTACTTTCGGAATGTCTGTGCTTCATAGGATAAAGAAAATGTAATAAATATTATGAGCATCTTGATGTAGCACCGTTTGATTGGTCACATGATAAACAAATAGGGAAACATGTTCTATTACGGTAATTTTAAGTAAGAGAAACAACGAAAGGCTTTGGTACTTGGGAATCCCGTTGAATGTTGGTTGTGTCACTCATTATAGCTTTAGCAATACCAAAGTCTATTAGCTTCAGTGAGCCTCTGACTAGAAGAAAATTAGCAGGCTTTAAGTCCGAGTCATGAACAATACGTTCCTCATGTATGGTGTTGACAGCCAGAAGTATTTGCTGCAAGGTGTTAAACAAGGTGAATATCATATTCTATTACAGAGTATCCACAGGATTAACTTATTTTGTCCCTACTCTAAAGCAAAATAGATGTAAATGTATGATACAATTTTCTAGAGAAAGCGTATTAATATTAGAGCTACCAAAAGAATTTCCAAATGACATCACAAAATACAGAAGGGGCAACAGCTGGTTCACTGATTAGTAATGTGTAACTAATTGTATTTGTTGGAAAAAAATGGATTTTAATCCATAATTTTAGTGATATTTGTCCCAAAGATTAAGGGGTCCCTTAAGACCACTTGAGGTGAGTCTTAGTGGGTTTGTGTACTCCCATATGAGGAGTTTAAACCTTGAAAAGAATGGTTAAAATCCATTAAGATTTGAATGAGAAATTAATTCTCTAAGTATGCACCATGTGTGTAGTATGCGAGAGGGTGATAGGTCGCGCACGCCGCCTACCTTTGTCCATGGGTCATGGGTCTATATTTGGGCTTGGCTTGGCTTGGCTTGGTGTGGTGTGGTCCTTGGGCCCTTGAGCCCAAGAGGTTGGATTTACTCGCTTGGGCCACGTAATGGGCTTGAGCCCATATAGGTGTGTATTTAAGATGAAAGATCAATTTGAAAACAAAAAAATTAATTTCTAATTTAAAACCAAATTTAATTTTTGATTTATTGCATAAAATTTATTCTGATTTTAAATTTAGAATTTATTTCTAGATTTGTAACCACAGAATTTATTTTGAAAATAAATCTTAGAATTTAATTTTGGTTTATTATGAAATTAATGTTTTGGCTCCCCCTTAGTCCTATAAATTGAGGACCATTCTTTGGTTTTGAATAAATCAACAATTGATACAAGTCTCCTCTATTCTTCGAGTGTTCTTCGTGTTCTTCGATCAAGAGAGAGTACAAGGTGAATTAGTTCGAAAGTCGTTCTTCGAGAGGTGCTACCGAATCCGAATTCAACCGTTGTATCCTGGGAGACGAACGCCGAGCATATCCTCAAGCACTCCGGTGAGGCGGCGCAATTTGTCTTAAGGACACCGTGAGATTCACGGGCCTCGGTTTGCGTTTTCAATTTTATTGTTGTTCAAATTTATGTATTATTTTATTTTTCAGAGATTAAATAAAATTTCCAGAATTTGTTTATTCCTACAGTATTTAGTGTGAAAGCTGATTTTTAACAAGAAAAAATTCGTGGTTTTATGTCCAATCTTATGTAGAATCCATTCGCAACAATACATACAAAACCAATGCCAAAAACATATTCAACACCTTACGAGAAATATAAATAGAATGAATTGGAGTTTGGACTACATTAACTTATTTTTTAGATAATAGCTTATTTTCATTGTTAGTGAACTTCTACACCTTCTAGTCAAAACATTTGCTATTGTGACTTTTTAGATTTATCTCAACAAGAGTAATAAGAAAAATAAATAAATGAACCAACTAGAAAAAAAGTGCAAAAAGGACAGATAACTGAAAAGATTGTATGTTTTTAATTATTTGTCTTTATTGGACTTTTTTTTAACCTTTAGGTCACAATTTTTTTACTTTTTAACTTCATCTCAATAGGACAGAAAAATTGAATGAAAATGCACAACGAAACACTTATAGGTCTAGTATCTATAATTGCTCAAGTATTTCATTCCCAGCAATTAATCGCAAAACAGTAGAGGAAAAAAAATGAAAGAACAAAAAAGAAGAAAGAATGTAATTAAGATGAATTCTTAGAATCAATTAACAAGTTTTACATGTGAAGCCCCAAAACTCTTATCCAGTAGAAACCTCTACATGTATATATCAAACATCCTTTGGGAAATGAACTAACACATCATAACAGAGACCATCCCAATCAAATTGCAATCAAATAACCCAATTACTGGTCAACCCAATCCCCAAATATTTAGGATGACCAACCAAAACACTCTGATTGAAAAGTTCAGCATTTTTTCTAGATTGTATTAGCACTTCCAAATACAATCTTGGCAACCAAATAACACAAACACAATAATACCCATCCCCATTAAGTCAGTAATTCCGTCAAATTTCTCGGGAAATCAAACAAAGCACTGAGCAGACCCCCCAATACCTATCCTCGTTAAGTTAGTAATTCTGTTAAAATTCTCAGCAAACTAATCAGAGCACCGAGCAACCCCAACACCCACACCCACACACACACAAAAAAAAACTGTTGATCATAACAGAAAAATGAATTTAAAGCTGTGAAAAGTCAAACCTTGATGACAATAGTAGACTCCATAGCTAGCATTCCAGGTAAGCTCCGAATTGTGTATACTCAAACCGAGCCAAGAAATGAAACCCTAAACCCTAGAATCGACCAAAGATTAAAGAGGAATATATCAATATTCAGAGCGATATGATCAGGAAATAACAACAAATATTCACACAGTCTACGCATAACCGTGAGCCGCGCCTCTCTCTCCTCTCTAGATGTCTTTTTCATTCGGACTCTATGTGTATATATACATATTGCTTTGTGTATTATCTTGTTCCCGAAGAAAACCATCCGACGAAGGAAATCAAGAGTCATAGCTAGACCTCAAATTTATTTAAGAGTGAAACATGTACAGAGATGATGAACTGACCTTTTGGGAGATCTCTGGCGATGAAATAGGACCGGATTCAGACCACTCTCTATGGATCTCCTTGTGTAGCCCTCGCCGCCATTCATGTTCACGTCAATTGCTCCTTCTTCCGGAATCTGCAAGTTAGAACAATGATTTAGGCAGTTTTGATCGGAGAGATTTCGGCGGTTTTGACGAGAGCGATATGGGCGATTAGGGCTGGAGAGGGAGGCGGGGGTTGTCTTGCTCCAGGCAAAATATTAAGATAAAGGGGGACTTTTTGTACGTTTGGCGTGCTCTTTTAATCTCTTTCTACCTATTCCAAGGATTTTCAAACAACGGCGGGAATTAAGTGCGGTAAATACACCTTTTTGTTGTATTGGGAGAACAGCTGGTGTGATTAGTAATGAAAAGGAGAATATGTACCTTTCCGAGGAAATTCTAAAATGAAAATGAACATTGGATTGTTCCTTACAACTCTAAAACTACGATTGTCCCAATACAATCAAAATTTATAGCAGTATTAAAAGTGTCAAGTACTTATACGAATATGTCTACAAGGGCCTTGATCATGTTGCACTTGAGATTCGCCAAGGCCCTAACTATGATGAACTTAGACAAGTTGTAGACTGAAGACGGGTTTGTGCTCCATAAGCATTATGAAAATATTCAAATTCCCAATGAACGTCTCCAAATACACTTGTCAAATAGACAGCACGTGAGATTCTACACGCTCCAAGACACTGAGAATGTCTTATCCGATGACTACTACTCAAGAACTATACTTACCCGATTTTTCCAAATAAATGTTCTCGATACAGCAAATTATTACTTATACCTTGAGATCCCCAAGCACTACAAATAGTGTAGTGGGTGAAAAAATGTGGGTACAAAGAGGAAGCTGTCAAAGAGTAATGAGTAGAATTGACATTGTATCGCGATATAAAGGTAGAGACTTTATCTAAAGATTTGTTTGAACCATGTTTGAGGGCTGACATTATTTGACCATCAATATTAATGGATATGTATACCAACTTTCAAACAAGCAGCTGAACATCGTGACTTCTCATATCACAATGATAGTATACGCCAATGTTTGCTAGAATAGCAGGCTAAGGAATAGATGACATTGAGAACATATTCCCCGGTTGCAGGTGCTACCAAGCAGGGTCTTGGGATAGATATAGGCAACCTGAATTTGCTCATAGTGTTGAACTAGGCCAGCAACCCTCAACACAATATATCGTGAGGGCACTTGGGATATCATAAAAATCAAATATATCAAGCTTTTTTAAAATAATTCAAAATGTTCACATCTGTTAGCATTCCCCAATAGTTGCGCGTTATCTGATGTTATTTATTATAAGTAATGATCATGTGCACAAGACCGTTCATTTTACTCTCCCATGCTTTCCGTTGGTCAACGGCCAACAAAATTCTCTCTAGTTCTTCACTACTCCAGCAACGACCATCATGCCATCAATTTTAAGAAGACTTTGTTACAATCTTAGTATTACGAACCAACAAAGATGCATAATTTGTGGAATGAATTATATGATTACCTGGAAGAAAATTACCAATCTTTAACCATAACCAACACATACATCCTAAACAAAGTTCTTGATATAAATCATCTCTTGGAACAACCTAACAAGAATATTGCCAAGGTTATAATGAATCTTGCTGAAAACTCAACATTATCAAGATTATACTTGTAGAGCTTTCTGTGTTCATCTTTGAAGCAGGACCGGTCGACTTGAAGAGCTCTCTGTTAAGTTCCCACTTAAGTTCCAAGTTTAGGCATTTAAGTGTGTAACCTTAAAGTTAAGGGGGTCTCCAGAAGTCATGTTGAACAAACAAAATACAACATTCAAGATTTGCAATAAAAAAGTACTGAAAAGAAAATTGTAATTGCCAATCCGTCACTTACATCCCTAACATCACATTTGTATAATTTGTCTGCGAGGTAAGTCTGTACAAAGTTCCAGAGATTGGTTCCAATAAACTATTACAGAAGCCATTGGGATTAGTATTACACGAAGTGAAAAATTGACGACAGTATTTATACCAATGGTTTTATACCAATCATACTAAAATGATTTGAAATGGTGATTACAACAAATATTTTAACCACTGGTCATGTATAACACAAAACCAAAAGGTGGACAGGCAATGTAGTTGGATCTCCAAGCAGCAGCATTGTCAATTTGCACACTTCATTCTCCAGAACTGTGTACCCTTGAAAAGCCCAATAATTTGATTCTAGCAGTAGAAATACCTACTACTTGCCTTCGCTTGATAATATCAATTGGATAGCGCAACCACAAGGCAAACCTTATTGAGGCACTAATCCACCATGTCACCATCCACTTGAAGAAAACTGAAGGGGCCACCAGGCCCATACCGAAACTCCAACCCAAATAAGATGTTGTAAAGATGGAAAACGATAATCCACGGAGCACACACAATCCCCACATGCACGATGTGTGTGCATGCATGAATCCCCTTCAGGAGACGGTTGAAAATTCCTGTAGTTGTTTTGGCATCACAACAGCCAGTTGCAGCTTGCTTAGGTGGCACAATCTCACTGGGTTCTTGAACAATGTGATCCTCGCCCTGTTGTGATTACTGTCCAATAAACCAACATGCGCAATACTATAAGATTCACCTTTCTCAAAAGCAAACTGCCACTCCCTAGATGATATGAGGAACCAGTCCTTCCTTGAAGATTTTGTGGCCTTCACTTCTATGTATTCCTTATTCTTTCCCTCTTCCCCAATGACAATGTCATAAGGTAACCCACTCTCGTTATCCTTGTTGACCCATGTCACATTCTTCTCACCAAAATTTGTGGTGAAGTAATTGAAAGCTACTAGCTCTCCCAGTCTCCCGGTTAACTTAGCCACTTCTGCGTTTGGGGTGCCAAAAGAAAATTGATCCCTCTCACTATTCTTATGAACCATTAAGTTTGGTTCATCAGAAGCACTAATTAGATCAACGGAATCATATGCAGCCTCTAATATATTATCTGAAGCTTCAGAAGGGATCGGATTATATGACGCGCCTTCTACAGTCCAGTCAGAATTGATCCCAATTTGAGTGATATGATCCATTTGTGCAAGTTTCTCTTTGGAATTATCCTCCATTACATGCAGGCTACAGCTTGGAGGCGAGACTGCTTCTTCTGCCCTATATCGACTTAAACGAGGAAAACTGAAACCTGGTGCCGTTTTCCAGTCCACGGGAGGCCAGTTTGAGTTGATTCCAGGCTTCCTCTTAGACTTGTTGGGATTTTGTTGCTCAGTTGTAAGTGTTGAAGCAATTTCTGTTTCTTCATTCAAGGTTGATGATGGCATGATCGATGGAAGGGACCAGACTGATTCTCCATCAGGAAGCTTTGGAACCTTCTGACTATTCAAAATGAAGAATTCTATCTGTTCCTCATTGGAACCTGATTCTACCATAGTTGTTATCATGTGAAGGAAATTTGCCAAGTGTAGGTCAGGAGTTCCATCAAATAATAAACGAGAAAGCTCCATGAACAAGACATGAGAATCTGATTCCCGAGTGGCGTAGAAGACATTGTCCTGTAATTATCAGGAGAATTCAGGCACACAATTATAAATGAAAACCCTAGATATTAGCCCTAATCATGCTCATTGCTCACAAAAAAAACCTGTGACAGACGATCTATTCGAACTGCCACAATTATGCACTTTGTGATCGTGAACATAGTACATTTAATATTTATGTTTGGTTGTCATTTAGTTTTATCATAAAGGCAGCATAGTCTTTCAACTAGTAGGTTTACCTCCATAACCTAAGTTCAATCTTGTAATCTTCTATTCCATCAATAAGAAGTTATCCATTTTTGGCCCATGACTTCTGTATTCCAACAGCCATGCCACCACATACAAAGCCAATATCAATACCCAGCCTGACCTTCCACATGCTTTGACAATAGGACAAGTTCTATTTCCAGTATAGGTAATAGGCATCTTAATGACCGAAGAATTATTTACATATCTGTCCTTTTTTCCACATCAAATCTAGCAGACAGTCTGTTGAATGCCCACAACAGAATACTAACCACTTAAGCACACATTAAGCCAAGGATACTATTGTGATTACATACCAGCAGAAGACAGCTACATTCGAAACGCTTCTTGGATGCGATGCCAGATCTTGCTAAGACATTCCGGTAGAACAATTTCTCAACAACAACAATTTGCAAATGACTCAGGATCCCAAATCCAGTGTGCTTGAGTTGAGAATATCTATCTTGATGCCCATTATAGATGTAACGCTGAGCATATGGAAGAGCCCAGTTGAGCAATGAGGCTTTGAAACTACAATCTGCCAGACCATAGTGTACTGCTTCACGAGTTATGACCTGCATGGAAACGTAATTGTCAATGCAAGGATAAAATAAATTCTCTTCTTAACCTTATCAGTCCCCCCTACACCGAAAAAAAAAAAACGGGGATATGTTTCAAAACAATGGATTCATTTTTTTGAAGATTATTTGACTTTGACCCTTCAATGGAATTTGTTTTATACATACAAATTGAGGTCAGAGCTTAAAAATACTATCAAAAACGCATGCATGCACAGAGATTACCTTGGAAAGGGCAGGAATTCCTAAACTCTGCAACAGAACAGACACCTTAACCCGAAGCATCTCTTGTTCATCATCACTAAGTTCCCCGAAGTACAAAAAATCAATATTGTCGAAATGCTTGAATTCCTTCTTCAAATTCTCGTCATCACACCAGCATATGAGGCCAAATGATGAGTGTAAGGAAACCCATTTATCTAGCACAGTGGGAAGAACAGCAAATTCCAATTTTAGAAGACACTCCTTCAAGTAAGAAAGATCTTCATGACTCAGAATCCCAGATCTCGCTCCATTACTCCACTGCAGAAAAACCTGGAAAACCTGTGGCAGGACATAAACTACTTAGATGGCATTGATTCCATAATGAGCTGCAATCCACAGTTCACTTCTATTTGGTAACATACCATATTAGCTGCCTGTGAAGGCAATGCTACAGCTGTTAACTGCAACAAAATTTCAAGGTAGCCACGGAGATGGGGTTCCTCGTTGACTCCACACTCCTTCACAAAAAAGTCATGTAGACCCGGGTAAACATTGCACAATGTTTTGCACAAGGGACGATCAATAGCACTAGAGCCACTGTGAGGATGGCTCTCCTTGACTTGGTTGAATGAACCAGTTAAATCATGCCAATACACTTCATCAGGAGTAAGGAAGACACCAGGCACGACAGCCTCATGCCTTTGACCGACTGAGTATGGAATGAAAATAAAAGGTCCAAGGCGTAATTCCTCAAAAATCTTTTGCTTTGAAGTAGCCATTTCATTCCAAATGAATGTGTAAAAATTGGTCATCTGTGCTATGCTGGGAAAAAAAAAAGAGAGAACTACATAAGCATGGTCATCTTATATAATACTAAAGGAGAGCAAATCTGAAAAGCACGGAGAGTTCATGTGAATCATTACAAGTGAATGATAGTGTTAACCATCTGGACAAAAAGATTACAGTGCAGGAAATGTTTCACTGCTGGACCAACCAAAGCAATAAAATGCTCTGACAGAAAGCAAGTCAATGCTCAAAAGGAAAAAATACAAGGTAACCCGCTAAAGCCCTGTGCAAGTAGCATAAGACTAATAAACGAACAAACTCATAGTAAATTTACCCCACCAAAAGAAAGGGTACCCTTTCAAACGAACTCATGCCCATGCAATTATTATACCAAATGTGAAGTAAAAATAATTGACATTAGTAAATAATAATAGTAAACACCCCAAGAAGTCATGAAAACTGCATCACTGTGGGTTGGCATTTACAGGTTCAAACTGATTCACTTGTCATTATTGCCGAAAAGGTTTCAAAAAGAAATATTGGAAGATAAATTGACATAAAATTATTTAGTGTTAAATAGGTTAACAGAAAAAGATGAATACAAAGCAAACTACTCTATACCTCATTCCATACGCATGACTTATGCTAGTGAATAAATATGTGTCTACCCAACAGACAAGTAGACAACAAAACCCGAAAAAGGCAGGCCTAAAATCACCAAGAAGCACCAAACTTGGCATCTAGTTCATAAGGTAATTCCTCTAGAAATGCTACTAACTTAGAAGAGACGGGCAGTGCCATTGCTTAATATGATAAGTCATCTCTGACACTGCAGCTTAACAAGATACAAACACGTGTTAACTTATGCAGGCAAATATGGTGCTAGGGCTATCACTGAATGGTTACCTTTACAGCAGAAAGATTATACCAAGCCATCATGCCAAGCTTTGAATAAAAAAATTGTTACAAAATCACAAGTCAGTCCCACAAAAGAAGCATCATGTCACTTAATAAGAATCACAAGTTCAGGTGACCATCTCCTACCAGTATATGCCAGTTGATAAACTAAAACTTGCAACTTCAGAAAGGAGAATCTACTAAAAATACGAAATTTCATTTGCATCTTCATCTTTTTTTTTTTTTAATAACCAAAGTATCGGATCTGCTTGGGATATGCCTCACCTGTTGCCGACTACCCTTGGGGCCCTGAAGTTAACGACCGGGCAAATCTCTAATGCCCCAAGTATGTAGTTGCCAAGGTTCGACCTCAGAATGTCTGAGTTTACAGCTCATCCCGATCTCCAGTTATCTTCATCTTATTATGCTGGTAAAGCATTCCACTGTTCATTAAAAAAAAGAATCTAGACCCCAGACAATTAAGTAATAGAACAAGAGCTTTCCCTTTACGTCGCCAAGTATAAAGAAGACGGGACCACTACTATCACATTAGGACTTGGGCAAACAAACAAGGAAAGGAAAGCTGCAGAACTGTGTTTTTTATAGACATGAAACTGTGCTTCAAGTTACTCCTGCTACAAATAAGACAGGATTCCTCACAACTTTATGTACTTGCCGTAATGTGCGCTTTAAATAAACCATGTCAATCCTTGAGGAATAAAATAAAAATGCCAAACAATCAATACAAAAAATAAGACTTGATACCTAGCCATGAAAGGGGCTTCAGATCTTCTCCAAACTTGAAGAACTCCCAAGACATTGTCAAGGCTAACTTTAGTCCTAAACCCAACATGGCACAACAACTTCTCACTTTTAACCTATATAAATAAGAAAATAAAAGCAAGATTTTTATAAGAATCCACATCGATCAAATCCCCAGATTCAAAGAGTTAATACATAGTTCTATAAGTTGAATTTCTCATTATTGGGGGACACGCAATAAGCAATGGAAGATAACGAGAGGTTACCAGTGTCTACAAACAAATCAAGAATTACAGAACTAAGACATTCACAAAAGACCAAATGGAGATGTAGTTTGGAAGAGTAATTGAACCCGAAAATTAAATCAGCAGCAAACATTGGCAACCACCAATGAAACAGTAGTAATAATTGTATACCTTGTTGAAAAAAGAAAAAGAAAAAGGGTTACCCAATGCACGAGCCTCCCGCTACTGCAAGATTTGCGATTGAGTATGGGCTCCTACTCCTACGGGAACCAATACTCAATCCAATCCCCTTAATAAAGGTCAACTGACAATTAAGCAAACCTCGCCAGATTCTCCTTATGAAAGTGAGGACATCAGGACTTCTCAAACTAAGTTATGAACCAAGTTAATTTCAAACAACGCATTTTCCCCCAGCGATGGCCCCTTTTTTTTCTTTGTTAGCCTATGAATCGATTTATTACATTTTGCAATGCTTTGGTCTGAAAGGCACTCATCAATGGTCTATTCCCCTTAGTGTTTCTCAGAGCTTCTTCTATTTGATCTATCTTGTTCAGTTTCTCCAATAGAGCCTCTTCTGTGGCCAGGAATGACAAGCGTGACTGATCAATAAGGTTTTCCGGAATGGGTAGGTTGATGAGGTTGAGAGGGTCAGGAATGAGTGATGGTTGTTGAAGGTTAACTTGGGCGTTGGGTATTGGGGGAACTGGAGGATCAACAAACCATCCAAATACAAGAAACCAACCATTTTGTAAATCTTCATTTGTTCTGCTCCATACAGAACCAAAATCCAACTAACAGTTCTATAGTAGCTTTCGAAGACAAAGAAGGACCTTGTTATGTTTCTGTTTACCTCATTTATTTCTTTATGGTCTCCATGTGTAAATAGGAGTTGCACATACTATGTATTATCGGAATTCGTATTATGTGGGTATCATAATACTTCCTAAACTAACATATAATCCTTGCCGGGGTCGCACGCGTTGCCAATTGGATTGAAGTGTTTTCACATAACCTAACTGGTGTATTTTCTATAAAGCTATTAAAGTAAAAGATAGAGAAGCTACACACTCCATGCAGCAATATGTTCAGAATAATAAGAAGAAAAGAAGCAAAAAGAGAAGTTACTAAATGAAGGTTAATTGGTGCCACAATACTACACAAAAACTATCTAGAGAAGCCAGTGTTCTAAAAATCGGTCAAGTCGGCCGATTAATCGGCTAGGAATCGGTAGTCGGTGGGTTACCGATGGGATTACCGGAAAATCCTCCACGGAAATCGTTCTCTCTCCTAGGCGGGCTCCAGTCGGCGATTAATCGGGCTAGTCGGCGATTAATCGGACTGGCCGACTAAACGGGCCGAGGAATGGGCCAATGTTTTTGAGGGAGACCAACCGTTTTTTGGGTATATACCTACAGAACTTACCAGTCGGCTATTACCATTCATCTTCCTGAGAAAATCCTTCCTCTTCCGGCGATTACAGCAGCACGTCTCCGGCGGTCCGCCCTCCATTCTCGGTGAGTCTCCCTCTCTGTTTCCTGGTTCTCATCTCCCTCTCTGTTTCCGGTTTCCTGGTTATCGTCTCCCTCTTTGTTTCTGCTTCTTGTCTCGTCTCCCTCTCTGTTACCGACTGTTATATATGTAATATAAATATATAATAGCTGGCCTGAATATCTATTATATCTATAGTAATCGGTAGTCGGTGGTTGCGTGAGTATAACTATGCATGTTGTGATAAAGTGGAGTGTTGCCACGATATCACTACTGACAAATGATGCTATTTTTCATAACCTGGCTTCTAGAAGATTTACATTTTTTTTCTTTTTAATGCAATAGTCTCTTCAATTGTTACTTAAGTTGACTGACCTAACGACCTCAGCATGCAATTGCTTGGACTCGTTCTGAATATCTATTAATATTGTTTGAAATTTTTATGTGTAATGTGTTACTTATATCTATTTAATTTGGAACATTTATAGATATTTTTATTAAAAAAGAAAAAAACCGACTAATTCTCCTAGGCCGATTAATCTCCGATTACTAGGCCTAGGCGCTAGAAGGTCCCCCACCGCCCGACTAGCGCCTAGCGATTTTTAGAACATTGAGAGAAGCACTGGTTCACTATATAGCTATGATAAGAAATACTCCCCCTATATCCTAATTCTCGGTACAGTACTCCATTTTGTGATGTTCCAAAACGGCCTCTCTCGGGAAACATGGCCCAATTTCTCTTCTTTCTTTTTGATTTCGGGTTTCTTTCTTTTTTCAGGGGTTCAGAACGCTAAAAGGTGGGGGAGAAGGAAGCCGAACCTCTGATCGACCTGGACACATAAAAAATTCTCGGCGTCGAAAGATTTGAGATTCCGTAAGTAACTCAGTGATTTCTAAGAGGAAGAAGAAAATGAAATAAGAACAATCGTGCTGGTTGTTGTTTCTAGTTGGACTTTCATGCTGGAGCAAGAACTAGCATGAAAGTTCCATTTCAGGGAAGGACGACGTACTATGATACTTTCTGTTTTGTCAAGTCCTGCTTTGGTCTCTGGTTTGATGGTTGTACGTGCTAAAAATCTTGTACATTCCGTTTTGTTTCTCATTCTAGTCTTTCGCGACACTTCAGGTTTTTAAATATGGCAGTTTTCCAAAACCATACTTATAGATGACTCGGAGTGTTCGACAGTAGTTAGAATATATGGGCAATGATGGAAATGATGTCCTTAAATTTGAACTTAAGCGCAATCATTACATTTATGGGACCGACGTCTTATAGTTTGAATTTCAGTGCAACTATTACAAGTCTCCTTGAAAAGTTAGAATTCCCAAAAGGACAAACATTAAGTAATGGAGGGAGTAAATGAACTTGAAATGCCAGTAAAAATGTACTCATTTAAATCAACTCCACTCTCTAAACTCTTCTTCGAAACCATTTCCTTCTTATGTTGTACAGAAATAAGAAAAAATGCTAGCAATACTTTAGCAGTTGTACCGCATAAGTAACAGAGATAAAAGTGTCATAGTGGAAGTTCGAAGGTCTACAAACACGCAAAGTAGTCTCACAAGGCTGCTTACTTTTGTGGTTAAGCCTCACATAATGACAAGGAAAAGAATAGTGCCAGAAGGCAAATCATGCTCCTTGAAAATTCATTGTTTTATAAGTACTCTAATTGAAATCTCCAATCATGAGGAGTACATTACAAAAGAAGCTTCTATGGCCAGAGGGCGAAAATGATTTAAGACAGACAAAAAAGACAAATGAAACAAAAAGAAAAGAAATGATGAAGGAAATAGAATTTATGACAAGTCGTATGAATGTTAGGTTTCAGAAGTACTCTACCAATTCAACAAACAACTAGTTAAAGCCTCACTATAGGAGTAAGATTCACCACACTAACCTTTGGAACCGCATAAGGAGCAACAGCACCAAGGATTGAGCGTACTGCATCACAATCATGAAATAACTCTTTGGGATAGTGAAGCTCGTCATCCATAATTGAAACTGTCCACCGAACACCACAAAGACTGCTCATAAATGAAGACTGGAATGTTCTGTTATCCCCAGGGGAATTCAAAATGTATTGACCAGTAGCTTTATCGTTAAAACAATCATCCCAAAGTGTGTCTAGTACTTCCAACAGGAATTTACACTTTATCAGGTCACCGCTTGAGGACAACTGGGATAACAAATGAAGCAACTCTGGTGACTCCCAATCTTTAGCAACTGCTCCATGGTAGATATGGTCCCCATCCCACGAGATATTCTTCAGATCCAAAACAGATATATCAGTGATCTTCTTTTCAACTGGAACTACTTTCACGAAGTCAGTAATGCCTATTTCCTGGAAAAACTCCCGCCACTTCTTCATACCACCTGACAGTGATCCAGTCATTGGATGTTTCAAATAGGCAACATCTAGTTCATGCCATTTCAAATCCAACCCACTAATCAACTTATCTACATCAATAGGATTTCCAAATTCTGTACTGAAATGAATTGATACCTCAGCAAGTCGTTTGTAACCATGATTTGTTGAAATGAAAGCTTTATTGTGCAATTCGGATACTATTTGTCCCCTTCCCATGTGACAGTTGGGGCAACTTGATTGCAGGTGCAACATTACAAAAGAAAGGTATTCTATCATCAAAGTTTTCTTGCCTTCTGTGATTTTGTTATCAGAGATAGCTGGCAAGATGTGTACCACCACAATTTCGTGTGCAGACACCTGTTGGACACCAACTCTTTGAAGCACCCTAATAACGTTGTCCATGACAGACACATCCAAGCATGAAACACCAACCGTTGCAGCAGCAGATAGAAGCGCAGGACTTACCGTCCGAAGTTGAGCATACAACAACGGGAAAGATTCAGGAACGTTGTCAATATCCAATCTTGGGCTTACACCATCGGAGTGTAACCAAATTGCACCGTCATCTACTGAACTGTAAGTACCATCTGAAAGAGGAATAAAAGGAATTTTTTTGAGTGTGTTTATAGCATCTGATGCTACCCCAGAGTCTATAGATGATCGCCCAGAAGAATTAAAAACCATGGTATAAAGGGTACTGAGCCAAGAGGATAACCAAACCAAGCCAACTGATTTAAGATCATTCTCTGAATGACACAGGGAAGATATTACCTGAAGTAGGACTTTGGGTCCATATTCCTCAATACCCAGATCTCTAGCCAATGAATCTGACAACACTATATTTTTATCCAACAATTTAAGGCCTAGGTGCTCATGGAGCAAGCTATCAGGCAAAAGAGACCGAGCTTGTTCATTCCAGCACCTCATAACCTTGCAGGGAAGAACCCACTCATTATTATCCCCTTCTACAAGCAAGCACTTTGAAATGCGTAGCTTCGAAATAATCAACCGCGGAAGACTAGAGAAAAAGCCATGCACTTCTCCTACAAGTGGAACAAAGCTCATAAAAACTGCAACAGCCTTGCCAGGATTCTCTTGAAAACAAGGAAGGGCACAAAAAGATCTCTCCGCACCAACAAATAAATCAGGAAATTTAGACAACAACCACTGATTCCATGGGCTATCTCCATCAACTTCTTCTCTAGATGAAGGAAGAACAAAATCACCTTGGATGATAAACTTCAGTCCATATCTTCTTAGAGGGAGAAATGCAAAAACAGGCTGCTGGTCCAGACATGGGATAAAATCCCCATTATCAGATTCCTGCAAGGTAAAAGCTATTGCGATTTCTGTTGTTTTCACATCAGGACGAATGGTTTCTGCTTGCAACTCTTGAGATTCTACAAACCAAGTCATTGTCTCTTTCCCAGTGGAAACCTTTACCATACCATTCCCCACATTTTGTTTCCTCATGATAATCATAGAGTCAGAAAGAATGTCTCTGAAACAGATACACTGGAGGCGGTGAAGAAAAAGCAATAGAGATGGATGAAGATCTGAAAACATAGGTTTAATGCTGTTCATAGCAGAACCCTCTGATATGTTTGTTCTGAAAGGAAGCACAATGCAGGTGTTATAACAATTTGTATCCATATTAGCAGTACCACAACAAGCCAGCCTCTGGAACAAATTAATATCACAAGGAGGTAGAACTGTTGGTAAAACAAAACCAATCTGCCCCTCAGCTATATCAAACTTGACATGAAACCCATTGGAATGAATCTCCGGAGCATCTGTGACCTGGAGAAAGACCGAATGCATATCATTAGATCAATAATGATGGAATAAAACCAACCATGCAAAGTGGAAGAAGAATGGTCTTTAGTCCACTACCCTTTATAGTCTGTTGGAAAAACTCCAAAAAAATAAGCAAACAAGTTTGAATAAAGCATTACTTGAATATAACATACTTCAAAGCACCATGCTTGTGACAGAGAAATAATCTGTGTTTATTTCTTTTTTTGCACAATTATTTCAAAATTGTTACTAAAAATATGTCATTAAGGGAATGCCACCCAAGTACAAACATAAAGCATAAATACCAAAAGGGTAATTTACATAAAACTCCCTTTATCTATCACTCAATTTCACTTAACCCCTTCATCTTCTAATTGTCCCTATGCATCCCTGATCTTTCCAAATGTAAAGATCGACCCTTTTCGGATTGACGCAGATAGAGAAGAATACGATAGTCATGTATTGTGTGTCAATCCGAAAGGGGTCGATCGTTACATTTGGAAAGATCAGAAGGTGCATTGGAAAAATTAAAAGATGAAGGGGGTTAAGTGAAATTAAGTGCTGGATGAAGGGTTTTTTATGTAAATTACCCATACCAAAAGCCCCTACACGCTTCCATGTGTTTCAAAACCTCTACGAAATCCTATGCTACACGGACTCTTCCAAATATATTGAGTACCTCTACCGGGCTTGAACAAGGGCATGAGTAATGAGTTCAACATGACATGTTGCGCCTCAACCAACAAGCATAGCTATTAATTTGAGTTCAACTTATAACTATGCAACGACCTCCCATATTATACCTGAAATCTTGTATTTCATATCATGAACAGCATAGCCTAAAAAATTAAAGAATCATAAATAGAAATACAGCTAATGTGTTGTATTTAGGTACGCTAATCACAGAAAATAGATGAAATCTACGCTAATTAAACATAGCGCATCTAACACTTGTACCCGATTCGTTTTGTATAGACGCAATCTAAGAATTGGCAAGAAAAGAGTTACTCCCTCCCTGTCCAAACTATTAGCTTTGAAAAATACATAAAAGTACTTCCTAATCTATACAACAGAACTTTCACATGATGAAAAGACCTCTGATTTTTTCTGCCACATACCGACCCCCATAATGGAAAATCGACTTGGTAATGTCAGTCTTTTTCCTCTTCCCAAACAAAAAAAGTGATGTAACATCCATTGAAGTAAGTTTTTAGTTAAAAGTTAATAGAATAACATTAGAGCTAATTGCTTTGTTTTCTCTATCCAATCATCTTCTATTTTGTTTTGATTTCAGAGCCTTAATCGCAACTTTGTTGGATCAAGGCACTCTACTCCAGTGTCCATGTGTTTGTTGCTTAGCCAACAGCCTAGAACAAATATGAAACTAACAAGTAGAAGCTGCAAAAAGATTCAGTCAATGTCTGTAGTCAGTCCCTTTAACGTTTCTTTCCATTTTCAAACTTATATCACTGATGTTGATGCAAACAAATCAAAAAGATAGTTTGATTAAGAGAGAGCAACTTCCAAAAGGGCATATAAAGAGGAAAGCTTTCAATATTCCACTGTCAAAGTGATAAAACTATGAAATGAAATGCCTAGGGCTAAGATAAATGCTAGTGGATAACTTTGTACAGCTGTAAATCACTAGGCTAGGTACAACCAAGCAAAGCAAGCAAAAAAGACTAGAAATAAAATAACATGACTACATCAGATGCCTTTCGGCCCTGGTTAGAAAGTTTATTGTGCGCGGAGAGCTGTATTTACTTTTGCCAAAAAGGAGTAAGGATACGTGGAATGAAATCTGATGATTCCTTAGAAATGGACAAGCTCGGAATTGAAGTAAGCATTTCTTTTCTCCTCAGCGTAGAGAGAGGTAAGAACACAAAATCAACAACTGACACAATCATATGAAATATTGCTTGGCAGGTTGTATTGTTATATGAATATAACCATTGCAGTTGTATTAGTAGTTATTATGGTACTCTTTATAACCGACATCTCCATCGATATATTAGTTAATAACCAAGTATCCACTTCGTTAGAATTAAAGTAATTAGTTTAGTCCCACGTTGCTTACAAGAGAAAACATATAGTCTATGCACTTAATATAAATAAAGCTCGTGTGTTAGGATGCTAATCATCCAATAAACTTTTATCTCTCTCTCTCTTTCTTTTCCATCTCATTAACATGGTATCAGAGCAAGTTTTGATTCCACCATAAACCCTAACCCTAACCCCAAACCAAACCCTAAACCCTAAACCAAGCCACCATAAACCCTAACCCTAACCCTAGACCTAACTCTAACCCTCTTTCAACCAAAACCCTAAACCAATAGCCGCAACCTGCTGCCCGCTGGCACCCTGCTGCCCGCCACCCAGTTGCCCAGCCGTTGCCCCGCCCTGCCCAGCCGCTGCCCCGCCCTGCCCAGCCCCCGCTGCCCTCCCTCATGGCTGGTTTCCGCTGTTGTTGCTCTTTTGGTTGATCTATGTGCTCTCCTTGACTCATTATGTTTGCTTTCGCTATTGGTGGTCGATCCGATCCTCGCACCATTCTACGTTGCACCTTGCAATTGATTATCGCGCTCTGTATGTCTTTTTGATTTGATCGGATCTCCCTATTTTTATCCCCCGTTATTTGGTTGATTGCTTGAGGCAGTCGTTGGTTATTTGGTTGTCTTTTGGCTGCGTGGCTTATTCATTGTCTTTTGATACAATGACTGAAAAGGGATCTAAGTCTGCCACCTCTCATGTTACATCAACTGTTCCTAGTTCTTCCCACTTTCGTGACAAGCGGCCTATTACCTCTATTCTTCTAAATGATAAGAATTATACTCTTTGAGCTAAAACTGTTGAGGTATATTTTGAGGGCGACTCTACCTCCCAGTGACTTACTGATGATCTTCCTCTCAAAACCAGTCCATTGTTTCCGGCCTGAAAATCTGAAGATGCTCGTACTCGTACTGACTTATGGAATAGTATGGAATCTCATATTAGTGGTCCTTTGATGTTTTTACCTACCGTCAAACACGTCTGGAAACAGACTCAGGAGCTATATTCTGGGCTTAATAATCTTCAACGGACCTATGATCTTCATCAATCGTTTTTCTCTTTGACCATGGGTGACCAAACGTTGGAATCTCATTATGCTCGGTTTTGTGAATTTTGTGAGGAGCTCAAGATTGTTGAGCCTATTTATGCCGATATTCAGGTTATGGAGCGCCAGCGCTCGTCTCTGTTTGTTGCACGCTTTCTCTCCAGTTTGCCTGCTACCTATGATTCTGCCCGTTCCCAGCTTCTAGGTGACCGGACATTACCTTTCTTGGTGAGGTCTTCAGTCGTATACGTCAGGCCACCATCTCTGACATTGGTTCCACTTCTGGGTCTCAGTTACTATCCGACCACTCCGCTTTAGTTACTACAGTTTCCCATGATGGTTATACCCATGGTGACTTGCCGTCAGGGGGAGTCAGCCGTTGTAATATCAGTCGTGATTCAGGCCGATGAGGGTTCAACCGTAATTCGAGCCGCGGTTCTAGTCGCGACTCCGACCGTGGCAGTCGCTCCCCTAGAGTCAGTGGCCGAGGCCGTGGGTGGAGGCCTCGTCATTGCACTTCGTGCAACGCTAATAATCATACCATTGACTATTGTTGGGATCTCTATGGTCGCCCTTCTACTCACCAGGTCACAGTTTCTGAGGATGAAAATATACGGTATTCTTCCAATACCGCTCCTCGGGTAGTTACTATTCCAGAGGAAGAGTATCAACAATTTCAGCGATATCAGTCTGCTCAGAATTCCACCTCCACTGCTACGCTTGCTCAAACAGGTCCACCTTCTTCCTATCTTGCTTCCAAATCTCCGTGGGTCATTGACTCTGGGGCTTCTGATCATATGACTGGTGCTCCTACTACCTTGTCTGATTGTCGTCCCTCTGGGACATCTTCTCGTGTCACTTTAGCCGATGGCTCTACTACTCTTATTGCTGGTTTGGATTCGGTCACTTTAAATTCTTCTCTTTATTTAGACTCTGTTTTACATGTTCCTCGTTTTCCTTTTAGTCTTATGTTTGTGAGTAAAATTACCAAATCTTTAAACTGCTTAATCACCTTTTTTCCTGATTCGTGTATCTTTCAGGATCTCAGGACAAGGACGAAGATTGGTGGCGGTGTTGAACACGATGGTCTATATTACTTTTTGGATGGCAAGTCGTCTCCCTCTGTTGCATTTCAATCCACTATTTCACCTTACCAACACCACCGTCACTTTGGCCATCCATCGCTTTCCACCTTAAACGGCTGGTCCCTTCATGTCATAGTGTCGAGTCGCTTCCTTGTGAAACTTATGAGTTTAGTAAGCATCGTCGTGTTTCTTTCTCTCCACGAGAAGAATGTCGTGTGTCGAGTTCTTTTCATTTAGTTCATTCAGATATTTGGGGTCCTATGCGGGTCCCCTCACGTTCTCACTTTCAGTATTTTGTGATATTTGTTAATGATTATTCTCGTGCTACTTATATTTATCTTATGCAACATCGGTCAGAGTTGTACTCTATTTTTAAATCATTTTATAAAGAAATAAAAACGCAATTTGGTGTGCCTATTCTCCTGTTTCGGTCTGATAATGCTCGTGAATATTTTCATCAATCTTTATCACAATTTTTGAATGCACATGGGATCTTACACTAGTCCTCTTGCGCTCGCACTCCACAGCAAAATGGAGTTGCCGGACGCAAATTGGGCCACATATTGAATGTCACTCGTGCTCTTTTGTTGCACATGCAGGTTCCTAAATCTTATTGAAGTGATGCCGTTCTTACTGCCGGTTTTCTCATTAATCGGATGCCGTCTCCTGTCTTAGATGTCCAAATCCCATATACTTTACTTTATCCTACTCGCCCACTTTACCCTCTTCCCCCTCGGATTTTTGGGTGCACCTGTTATATTCATATCCTGGATCCCGGTCGCGATAAACTTGATGCCAGTTCAACCAAGTGTGTTTTTGGGTTATTTCCGCACTCAAAAAGGCTACAAATGTTATTCACCCACCCTTCGCCGTCAGTTTATTTGTGCCGACGTTACTTTCCATGAGTCTGTCTCTTATTTTGCAGGTTCTCCTTCCTCTTCTGAGGCACCGCCTGTTCTTATGCCCCTTTTGGGCCCCTTTCCACCCCCACCTTTACAGGTCTATACTCGCCGTCCCAAAAGTTCTCCAGCTCCGCTTCCACCCGCTGCTGACTCCTCTCCTCCGCCTCAAGATCCATCTCCACCGCCGTCTCCTTCTTCGGCCCCTCCATCTCCCGCTTCTTTGCCCATTGCCCTTCGCAAAGGTATTCGTTCTTGTACTACTTCTCACCCTCTGGCTCAGTTTGTTCTCTGATCACCTTTCACCCTCTTTGTATGTTTTTTCTTGTTTTGTTTCCTCTATTTCTGTTCCTAACACTATTCAGGAGGCCCTGTTTATTTCTGAGTGGTGGATAGCTATAGAGGAGGAAATGACTGCTCTTCACACCAACCATACTCGGATATTGGTCTTTCTTCCGCCTGGAAAGTCTACTGTTGGGTGTCGCTGGGTGTTTACTGTTAAATTCCATCCTAATGGGACGGTTGAGCGTTATAAAGCTCGTCTTGTGGCCAAGGGTTATACTCAGACCTATGGCGTCGACTATGCCAAAACTTTCTCCCCATTTGCCAAGCTTAGCTCCGTTCGTCTTCTTATCTCTCTTGCCACCAATCTTGACTGGCCCCTTTTTTAGTTGGATGTCAAAAATGCCTTCTTACATTGCGACCTGGCCGAGAAAGTTTATATGGAGCAACCACCTGGATTTGTTGCTCAGGAGGAGTCCTCGCACGTATGTCGCCTTCGGAAAGCTCTATATGGGCTAAAACAATCTCCGAGGGCTTGGTTTGGCAAATTCAGTGATGCTATCCTTCGGTTTGGTATGAAACGCTGTCATTCTGATCATTCTGTCTTCTCTCTCGCATCTGACCAAAGGAGAATACTGTTGATTGTCTATGTAGACGACATTATTATTACAGGTGATAATAAGAAAGGCATTGATGATCTGAAATTGTTCCTACAGCGTCAGTTCCATACCAAAGACTTGGAAAAATTACGATATTTCTTGGGTATTGAGGTGGCTCGGTCTAAGGAAGATATTAATTTATTACATAGAAAGTATGTGCTGGATATCCTCGAAGAAACTGGCTTACTAGGGTCAAAGCCTGTCTAGACTCCTATGGATCCTAATGTCAAATTGTGCATTAATCAAGGGGAATTACTTTTTAGTCCTGATCAGTACCGTCGCTTGGTTGGAAAGCTGAATTATCTTATGGTTACTCATCCGGATATTTCATTTGCAGTGAGCCTGGTTAGTAAATTTATGTCTGCTCCTCGTCTTCCACACTTGGACGCTGTTCTAAGAATTGTGAGGTATCTGAAGGCCTATCTAGGGCGTGATCTGTTTTATCGCACTAGTGGGCATTTGCGAGTTGAGGCCTTCACTGATCTGATTGGGCAGGAAGCCCAACCGATAGGAGATCTACTACAAGATATTGCATCTTCCTCGGTGGAAATCTTATCAATTGGAAAAGTAAAAAGCAGACAGTAATTGCGCGATCTAGTGCCGAGGCTGAATATAGAGCCATGACTCACACGACTTGTGAGATTGTGCGGATACGTTCATTCCTTGAGGAAATCCGATTTCCAGTACAATTGTCTGTAAATCTGTATTGTAATAATCGAGAAACTATTCACATAGCCACCAATCCAGTTTTCCATGAGAGAACTAAACACATCGAAGTAGATTGTCATCTTGTCCGAGAGAAATTAACCGGTGGTTTTATTGCTACTCCTTTTGTATCTACCAATGCCTAATTAGCCGATATGTTTACTAAGCCGTTGTTCAAACCACGGCTAGAGTTACTTTGTGACAAGATGGGACTTATTGATATCTATTCTCCAGCTTGAGGAGAAGTGTAAGAATATTAGATTAAAGTAATTAGTTTAGTCTCACATTGCTTACAAGAGAAAACATGTAGTCTATACACTTAATATAAATAAAGCTCGTGTGTTAGGATGCTAATCATCCAATACACTTTTATCTCTCTCTCTTTCTTTTCCATCTCGTTAACACACTTCTTACTGCAAAGTCATTATTTGACCAATTGTGTCTTATTGATATGGATACTTGAAATACTTACTGAAGACTCATAATGCGTAAGAACAGTAAAAAAGAAGCAATTTATCTTCCATATTACCCGGAAAACTGATTTGAAGCCAATTCCTTTCTTGCCAATATATCCTGCACTGGATCCCTTCTTAGTCGAATTTCCAACATCACAAAGTGCTCTAATATTCTGTTCTGAAAAGCCTTGCTCATTGTTGAGAACAATAATGCCCGACTCCTGAAGAATGAATGACAGAGTTGGTTCTACATTTGGCAGGTAGACATTGTCATCTGCATTCTGAACCTGAAGCAGCATGACAAAATGTAAGATGCTTTGAAGCATCACAATTGTGAAAAACTAAACGAACATGATATATATACACAGCATTCTACTAACATCAAGCACTAACAAAGAAAAAAAAACTCATATGTTTTATGGGGAAAAAATAGAAAACTTTCCCAGAGAGTCTAATGTAACTCTCTAAACAGCCAGCAGAGTCTCTCTAAACCTCCACATATCCATACCAATCATGGATAAAAGGACATATTTATTGGCACCAATATCTGAAAAATTAAAATTCAGGAGCAAAACTGTATTCTATATAAGACTGGAGCAACACACATTAAAAGTATGAAAGATGGCAACATGAGGGTCATTAAAAGTGTTTAAACTGTTGAAACGAACAACCCCACAAATAAGCACAAGGGAAAGAAAATGCATCTACATGAAAGTGCATTTCCATCCCACCTGTGAAGCAGAAAGTGATAATAACAAAGGTCCTACATAGCATCAGTAAGTTCCGGGAGCAGATCTAGTTATTTACAAATTTAGCCATGAGTTTTAGGCAGCAGTTTTGCAGTTACATGTCAGCAGTTCATCAAGCAAGGGTCACAGCAGAACCAAGTGCTGACCCAAGTGCCAAAGTGTATCTGGTTACGTTGGAAGGGTGAGAGAATACGACAAATAATACCATGCCAATGGCTCATGTGCAAATTAAGAAACATGAAATGACATTTCCCCCTTATTTTTTTCTCTAGTACTATCCTTTCCAATATGGTCTATTTTTTTAGAAAAAGAAGGCAACAAATTAATCGAAAGTTTCAAAGATCAAAAGACATGTGAGATAGTACTATAATCCCAATATGTGGATATCTATACATACTTTGATCCCAGTTGGATTATTAAAACAAGGGCCATCAAATGCACTAGTCACTCCGTTGCCAGGTTTAGTTTGAGAGTGAGGGTAGTTTTAGGTGAGTGAAATGAGGGGAAAAAATGGCGGATTCGATAGGATGATAGGTGATGGAATTGATTGGTTTAGTGGTGGAACTTCTAGTATCATTTTCAGCTGAAAATTCTAAGGAAGCAATTACGGAATTTAAAAAACAAAACAACAAAGTTATAATCAAATTCTCCAATCATTCAAACTATTTACTAGATTCTGTAGACTTTTTTAATCAAGCATACGCTAACTAATCTTGTCAATTTTGTTGATTCGATGATATTGAAATACCATAGGTTTACTATTGTCCCTTGAAGATATAACCTTCTTTGTTTTTCCAAGTTATTATGGAATAACTTTCTTGTACTCTAAGCAGCATCCCCTTTTTGGATGATTTTCAAGGAAACATGTTTTACTTACCTAGAAGATATTGTCACCATTCCACCATGTCACACAACTCAACCTCAAACCTCTAACAGGTAAGCAATATCCAAATATAATACAAAAGAATTCTTCCACCATTTGGCTTCATGATACGGATTAATTTTTCTTCAAGATCATGTAATTACCAAGGGTAGAAGACTAAACACCGTGTAGCCAAGTGCAGGACAGAATTCTAATATTCCGTGGAGATCAAAAAAAAAATTCCATCTATAATCTCAGAAATAGTTGGATTTACAAACTGTGATAACCGTCCCAGTGAAAAAATAACAGAACGCATTGGTAGAACCTAGCAAATGAACATCTACATGATGTAAACTTCTTCATCTAGTTCATACTAACAAATAGCTTCCACAAAGGTAACATCTAATACAAAAAAAAGGATCGAAAGACTTCGTAAGACTTTATAGCAAGTGCAACGTTATCATGGATGCAAAGCACCAAGCATAGATTGGCAAGTGCATACACAAGCAAAAAGTATCGATGTTTGGCCCTGTTGTGTAAGGCAGCAGTTAAAGGTAAAAGTAATACGAAAGGCACATGAATGCACAAACTCAGCATGTGGAAAGACTCATATAGACATAATAAAACAAGGAAACACCAAATTACCAGCTCCAGAATAAAATGTGAATCCTGAGAATACAACTCTTGCGAAAGACAATGAAGTGCTCTCCCTAAGCGAGCATGCTGCTTCTTCAACATGCTACTCTCCTCTTGTGGAAGTCTTGGATCGAGACCAAATTCTTCACGCCTAATAGATTCAATAATCAGAGCTGCCTCATTTTCCTTGACAATGGCTGATAAATGTCCTATATCGCTGAAACAATCACCATTATTCTTCTCCTTGTTTGACCCACAACAAACAACATTGCAGTCTTCATTCTTCTGGTCCAACTCAGTAGAGATCACCATTTCACCTCGAGTATATGCAAACTTCTTTCCTGCATCTTCAATACCCGTTGACCCCCTGCTGAACTCTGAAATGACAGCTGGTACAGCAGGTAAGCATGACAAACCAGAAGATGGAAAAGAGTCAATAGTGGTATTGGAACCAAATACATGGTAATCGTCAATCCACTCCACTATACCAAGAGAGAGTCCTACATCATGAAGCATGAGACGCTGCTCGATTTGCTGGCATTTGCCTAATAAGGCTAAAGGGGCATCTTTAATAACAGGTCGTAATCCTGAGAGCAATATGTCAGCAGCAAAAGCACGAAATTCTGTGGGAAAATGACCCAAACAATCAATGAAAAACCTTGCTACAACAGTGAGAGCTTCATGAACTGTACTTTTGCTTTTGCATAAATCAGTGTCGAGTCCAGCTGCATCTTCATCAGACGTGTGCAGTCTATAAAGTGAATTTCCATGCATCAGGGAGGTGTTATTTTTGTTTACTTCCATGAAATTCTTAGTGAAGACTTCAAAAGCTTGTCGTGCATAGCACTTTAGAAGCGGCAAGGGAACATGCCTCTCACCTCCATACAATGAAAGCAAAGATAACAGTTTAACTGCTGTTTGCAAAGAAGATCCTTGAAGAGCAGCTTCTAAAAAAGAATCAACAGTAGATGTATGGTCAACCCGGATTACTTTGCCATCCTTTGTAACCAAACACAGAAGCTCTTCGCTGTTAACCTCATTCAACAGCCATCCGACAAGAGGACCAAGCGAAGGGGCAAATATGAGATCCCAATGTGTCCACAATTCTAAATCAACCAACATCGGTGCTCTAAGTAAGACTTCAATTGCATCCTTAGTGGTAAAAGAACCAACAGCCCCAATTGTGGGGCCAATCTCTGTTCTCGCTGCAGCATTTTTTGACAAAGCTTTCGCATTAACAGAATCTCTAGTGTAATTTCCTAACAAAGTCATAGAAAACAACACGCATGTCGAAGTGCTTTCATTCTCTCTCACTATATCACTAAAATCTTTTGAGAAACCAGTTTCCACCAATAGGAAACTGATTTGAGGGAACTGCCTCATAAGCAGCACAGTAATCATCTCCTTGGTCACATTTTCCATTCCCCCTAAACTATTTGAAGCTTGTGACAGTAATATAGCCAACTGATGCTGAAGCATGCAAACCTCCAAAGGAGCCTTCTCACGTGCATAATCAGTCAAGCACATCTGCAGTGCATTAGGCATTAGACAAAAATGTTGCTCCAAGAAAGTGAAGAACTCCCCATAACCAAGGGACTGAAATTCCTCGACAGAGAACTGTTTAATCATCCAACACTCACACTCGCGAAGCTTCCTCATTAAGGTAAATTTCTTCTCAAGTGAGGATTTTAAATTGCTCAATATATTGAAGTGAGGCTCAAAATACGTAGAAACTTTCTTGACAATATCTTCGACAGTGACACCTGTAGAATTTTAGAAAAGGTTACATACATCATATGCAATTTTCGCAAGGGAATGAAGAAGAATGAAAATACAAGCATTAGAATACAATCTTAGAGAGGGCAGTAAACGAGAAGTAATCCCTATCACTACAGAATAATTAAGCACATTGAGTAGTTGATGAGCCGTTATTTTAATGGCAACAAAGAATGACTCCTCTTTTTCAAAACTTTTAGAAAGAAAATATTGGAGATCTCAATTCAACTCAATAGGCCTTTCTCCCAATATCAGGGTGGGCTACATGGATCCATTTCCTCCAGGCTCCAGGTTGTTGGACAGGGATGTGTGGGAAGATGGAGGGTGGGGGATCAGTCCCCTGCCCATTATACCTTCTTGTAGGCAAATCATGGTAATTTTCCTTCTAATAGTACTATCTACTATTTCATCCGAAGACATATTCTAAACAAAAACATTGACAAGCAGGTGAAGAGCGTGGAGAATTCCCTCTGGCTCCATCTTCTCAATGGCAAGAATTCATTGAAGAAGCTCCACATAAAGAAGCTCTCAAATCTACAGAGGAACCCCTCTTTTCTTATGCAATATACAGGGTTCCGTAAGATTTATTACGCACAAGAACTCACTTTGCTCACCCTTTGAAGCATGCTCAGCCATGATTAATGCATCCCTTTCAGCTGGTTCAATCTCGATGCTTTCATATTCAGCACATTTCTCTGAAATTGCATTTCTTGCTCCCTGTTCAGTGAACGTTTGGAAGGCATCATACGCGCTATCCCACATTCCACATTTGATGGATTCCACCTGCAACAGAAAAAAGTAACCCAGCTGTAATGAATCCTTACAAAACATGTCAGAATAAACCAAAATGCATACAGAAAATAAGATCCTACATGCATGATTATATAAAGAATAAATAAAAATGTTGAGAATGAATTTGAGTAGACGGCCTTAATGTAAAACCCCTTCCTTTCCCTTTCGAACGTAGTCATGGACCCTGACAGGGATTGCTCATAGAAACAGCAGAGAGGGGGACATATTTGAGAGGGTATCTGATTAGAGCCATACAGGTCAGCCCCTTGAGGTTCTAATTTGCAACTGTTGATACTTTTTGCAAGGCAAAGCGGAATAGTCAAGGCACCTCCAGAGTGTACTTAACAATTGGCAACAATCACAATTGAAAATTCCTTCAGACGGAGAGGAATTTGATTCTGATTGAAATGCCAGGCTTCCCAGAGAATTTCGGTCATACAGGGGACCAAATTTACCTGTTCAAAAGAAGGGAGAACTGACACCACCGTACTTTCAGTTACGCTTGCGTTAAGATCTATGTTTAATCCATATCTGTTTCGGAGTTTTAGCCAGTTGTGAGATTTCAACCATAAAAGATATAATGATGTTCCTAACTAAATGAGATGTCTAATTTGTCGGGAAGAGATTAATCACGGGAGCGTGGAGTAATGGCTAAAGGAAAGGAATTACCACTATGAATCGGTAGATGGGTAGAGTTGGCATCTTTTATTAATAACCATCAGTTCTGCTGACAGTCATATTAATCATCTGTGCTCCTTTTTTAATTATAACATGCTACATTGATTAACACAAGGATCACTCCTGGATCATTTTATTAACTAAAGTAACTAAAACCGTGATGGACACCTACTCTCGTGCTGAACCTCTTTCCCAGCTTTAGCATCAACAAAGTTTTAATTGCAGAATCCCCAAAGACTTTGTTGAGCCACACTTTTCACTTGTTACGTTTATAGAAGTAAACATCCATCAGAAATGGATGACCAAGCCTCTCCAAGCAACCTGAATCATAATTGTAAATATCCAAACATCAGCACCGTGGAGCTTCTGAGGTACAACTGCTGCTTCTCAATAGTGCCATTTGTTCATTTTCCTCCTTTCAGCTTCTCGTTAATTTTCTTAGTAATGCTAGATCTTGTGTTGTACTGATGTGGCCCCAATGACCACATCAACGCTAAATTTACAGATATTAAGAGGGCTTAATCACCACAATAAATTAATTCATGGAAATATGCAAGTGGCTTCCTGAAATCCTCAAGTACATTCAAAAGATCATGTTTAAGACCCATGGAAAACTAAAGGATAATTCTTGAATCTTCAAGTTTCTCACGTGTATAAAACTCTCTTCTTAAAGGCATAAAAATATTGTAAGAAATGGAACCATGTTTAAATTTCATAAAAGTCCCCAAAACCAAAAAAAAAAAGCCATCTTAAACCCCGACACTTGTAACTCAAACTAAAAACATGCGTGTTGTATGTTGTCTAAAGTCAGACGAAGAAGGAAAAAAGTTTCATTGCTCCACCTCCAGCAACTGTTGTGCTTTCTCCTGTTGTGTGTTATATTAGATAGACACAGAGCCAGTATAGCATATGGGTGGGAGTCCAATTGTCAGGCCCTAAACTTAAATCGTAGGATATGTGGACTCATGTCCCACACTTGGGTATGGTTACGGGAAACATCTTATTTCTATTCTATGTTATGCAAATTACTTAATTCAAAGAGATATAAGTGTTTTAATAACATTAAATAATGGGGTTGAGTTCTTGCTAAAACATCTACAGAAAATATTAGTTGGTCTATCAAACAAAAACATTACAGCTCGGGCTTCCTCTCCAATTCACCTGTCTCAAGAAGTGTCAAGTCGAGGATTGGAACATTTATGCAGCTGCTCATCAATGAATCTATTCAACTCATCCATTCGCCTTGATCATTGATACCCCATTGGATATGAGTTAGGAAGCATGGATACCGATACGGGATACGGATACGGATACGATACGGATACGGATACGATACGGATACGTCGATACGGCAAAATCTAAATAAATAGGATACGGATACGTTGGGGATACGGCTATAAAAATTAATTTTTTTTATAATTATCGATTATGTACTATGCATAAAAAGAAGCCAAAAGAACTGGAAGAGTAATTGAATTGCTAATAACATTATACCAATCATTTAGCACAAGTTAATGTTCAAAAGTCATTCAAAATAGAAAGAAAGCGACTAAAGTCTAAACCAAGAAGTGATAATTCCTACTAATTTTTACCCATATCAACTTCGATATTCAATTACATCCCCTTAGCCTTCATTGGAGAATATCACGACTTCTATATCCGGCTCATGAAGGAAAAGACTAGTAACTTCAAGTATACCGGCACCCTCAAGCAAATTAAATGCGTCTCTTGTTGTATCCTTAAAGTCTCTGGCCGTATTCTAGAAGCATCCACCGGGTATCCGAAAAGTATCCGAAATTAAAATGATTTAATTTAATGTTGAATACTTATTTGGCGTATCCCATACGTATCGAGGTGTATCGGGTGAGTATCGGTATCTGAGAAGTATCCGATACGCGTCCATGACTAGTTTCGGAGTATCCGTGCTTCATAGGATATGAGTGAAATGTTGGAGCTGTGATATTCAAGACTTTCTAAAGCTTTTGGATTTTTCTTACTTCCTATCTTCAGAGATTAAGAAATTTTCGAAGTTTTTATTGCGTATCTATAGTATTTGGGTGTTTTTCTGCTTGAGTTGTACAAGATGAAACTCTCATATACGGTTAAATGAGGGGGAGTCTTACCCATCTCAATAAAGAATTCAATTGATATTCATAGCTAATATGATAAAAGCTATTCCAATGTAGGATCAAAATGCAACTAATGTGGCCTTTTTGTCCAAATAACAAAAAGCTAGAGTATCCAATTGTCTTAATTTGGGTACATGTCTCAGACACATATCTCACACCTTCACCAAGGCATCAAGCGTCCACCGCAAATACTTCCATACATTTAGAAAACTCTACGTAAATAGATAAAAAGCAGCAACCGCCGCAACCATATCAGTTACGGCCCTAAAACCACTATATGAACCTTGTCAAGCCAAGTTACACCAAGAAAGGCTGACAGATGTTCATGCATAAAACTATCACGCTCATTCCAAAATGGAGAAAACCAACACTATCAAAAGAACAGACTATACTTGGAACTTCAAAGTTATGATCACGCATCAGTTAAAATAAATTTGATTGCTAGACAAACAAATGGCACTTGGAACTTCAAAATTGTGATTATGCTTCTTGCCAAAAGTAACAAATCTCAAAAGGCATTTGAAAAAACACCAATCAATAACATATGTGATATTTCGTATCCAACGAGAATCTAAACAGAATTAACTTACTGCAACATTTAGCAATCCAATGCACGGATATGACGAGAACATCGACATCATTTTCTTTTGTGGTCCAACAGTGGCACACATTCCCTTCCCTTTATGTCTTGTCTGCCCCGTTGTTTTGTAAAACGCAAGCATCCTCTTAAAAACCTACAATTGCAGAAAGGAACCAACCAAGAAAGAGATTTTTGATTTTGCAAGCTAGAAACAACATCAAACGTTGAAGAGGGCAAAGAACGTGAAAGTATAAAGAATGAAAAAACCTAGAGGTCCAAGATATCTCAAAGAGAAGATAATAATAGTCGAGATAATAATATGAACTAACATAACAATAAAGATAGTGTCTTATTTTTCTGTAAAGACATCACGATGTCACAAACAAAAACAAAGGACAAACAAAATGTACATAAACCACAGAAACAGAATAAGATAACCACATGGTCATGAATGCAACCTCAAAAACAGCTTCGGTAAGGAATTCAACATAAAATCAACTTATGTACGAGTTCATCTCTAGCACTTTAAGCAGAGACCAAATAGCCCCAGTATTATCAATTTCAAGTGTTGGGTGCAAAATAACAACGGCATTAATCGCATTAAATGGCTGCCATCCTTCATGAAGCAATTTGTCTAGATCTCGTACCAAAATTTTGAGGGTTGCACAAGAAAGCTATAACATTACTAAATACCAAAAAAATTCTAAGGAAGAGCAACGACAAAATGAAAACATGGTTAAATATAGACCCTCAACCAATAAAAGTAATCATAATGCTACGGAGACACCCCCTTAAAGAGCATTACAAGAGAGTGTCTCTGGATTTTACATTTAACACACCATGGGCTTCACAGTTATGTTTTGTTAGTCGAGGACTTAATTTTACTTATTTTACAAGTCATAACACTCCTCGAAAAGTCTATAACTTTATAATTGATCTTAGGTGTCAATCATATTCAAGTGAATTCGTAACATACCTGTTATCAGAGATGGGAGAAAGTGTATAGGGTGTTAATGAACCCTAACACATAAGAGTTATATTTATAGTACTGCTTACCACATTACATGTCTCACTTAAGCGATGTGGGACAAACACATAAACTAAACGTAAACTATTCTAACACTCCCCCTCAAGCTGGAGAATAAATATCACAAAATCCCAGCTTGTTACATAGAAACTCAAAACGTGGTTTAAACAATGACTTAGTAAAAATATCTGCAATCTGAGCTCCTGTGGATACAAAAGGCGTAGCCAAAGTACCACTATCAATCTTCTCCCGAACGATATGACAATCGACCTCAATATGTTTGGTTCTTTCATGAAACACCGGGTTTGAGGCAATATGTATTGCCGCCTGATTATCACAATGCATAGGCATTGGTAACAGCACTGGAAATCCAAGTTCCTCAAGAAAGGATTTCAGCCAGACAACCTCACATGTAGTATGGGCCATAGCACGGTATTCTGCCTCTGCACTAGACCTTGCAACAACGGTTTGCTTCTTACTCTTCCAGGTAACAAGGTTGCCACCAACAAAAGTACAATAACCAGTAGTTGAACGTCTATCAGAAGGTGACCCTGCCCAATCTGCATCAGTAAATGCCTCAACACGCCAATGGCCATTAGAACGATAAAATAAGCCACGTCCAGGGTGAGCCTTAAGATACTTCACAATGCGAAGGCAAGCCTCCCAATGTGGAATACGAGGAGCAGACATAAACTGACTCACCTTACTAACAGCAAAGGAGATATCCGGACGAGTATTGGTAAGATAAATCAACTTACCAACTAAGCGACGATACTGATCTGGCTGAGAAAATACCTCCCCCTGATCAATGCAAAGTTTGATATTAGGATCCATTGGAGTCTCCACAGGTTTAGCTCCCAATAAACTTGTCTCTTCTAGAATATCCAACACATATTTTCGTTGGGATAAACTAATCCCATCCTTGGATCTTGCCACCTCAACACCCAAGAAATATCGTAGCTTACCCAAATCTTTAGTGTGGAATTGACTGTGTAAGAATTGTTTCAAGTCACCAATCCCTCTCTGATCATCTCCAGTAATAATAATGTCATCAACATAAACAATGAGCAACACTTTCCCTCGAGATAATATGAGGGAGAATACAGAGTGATCAGACTGACTCCGACGCATGCCAAACTTCATAATAGCATCACTAAACTTGCCAAACCACGCTCTGGGAGATTGTTTAAGGCCATAAAGGGATTTGCGAAGACGACATACCTTATGATGCTCCCCCTGAGCAACAAACCAAGGTGGTTGCTCCATATAGACTTCCTCCTTAAGATCACCATGGAGAAAAGCATTTTTAACATCAAGTTGAAACAACGGCCACCCAAGATTGGCGGCAAGAGAAAGAAAAATCCGCACAGAACCAAGCTTGGCAACAGGAGAGAATGTCTCGGAGTAATCAACGCCATAAGTCTGTGTGTAGCCTTTGGCAACCAGGCGGGCTTTATGACGCTCAATAGTACCATCAGGAAGATACTTAATGGTATAAACCCAACGACAGCCAATAGTGGTTTTACCAGCAGGAAGAGTAACCAACTCCCACGTGCCATTATTATGAAGAGCAGACATTTCAGCTTCCATAGCTGTCCGCCACTCAGACCGGGATAATGCCTCCTGAACAGTGTTAGGAACAGATATAGAGGAAACAGTAGTAGTGAAAGCGCGAAGAGAGGGAGAGAGATGATCATAAGAGATAAACTGAGAAATAGGATGAGAAGTGCTCGAGATATTAGAAAAACCATATTTTACCGGTGGGTGACGATTCTCACGAGTAGGATAGCGACGAGCCGGCGGATCTGGCGACAAGGAGGAAGACGGAGGTGTGGGCAAAGATGGTGCAGCAGCCGGGGATGGTTCGGTAGGTGGAAGTAATGTCTGGGGCTGGTTTGATGCAGGTGCGGGAGAACGACGAACATATACTTGTAGAGGTTTGGGGGAAACAGTACCAGTGGGAACGGTCATAGGTAGGACAGACTCAAGGGTAACCAGATCGTTGGGAGTAACAGGGTCTGAGTAATATGGCAACGACTCATTAAACGTGACATCGGCACAGACGAAGTGACGACGTAAGGTAGGAGAGTAACAGCGATATCCTTTCTGAGTGCGGGAGTATCCTAAAAAAATACATTTAAAAGACCGAGGATCAAGTTTACTCCTATCAGGGTCAAGGACATGGACATAACAAGTGCACCCAAAAACCCGAGGGGGTAAGGAATGGAGAGGCCGACCAGGAAACAAGACCTTATGGGGAACCTGCCCACCTAAGACCGTAGAGGGCATACGGTTGATTAAATAACAAGCAGTGAGAGCAGCATGACTCCAATATGACTTAGGAACCTGCATGTGGAATAGTAAAGCACGCATAACCTCAGACAAGTGGCGAATCTTGCGCTCAGCAACTCCATTTTGTTGTGGAGACCGAGCGCACGATGATTGGTGAATAATGCCATGATCATCAAGAAATTGAGAAAGAAGACTATGAAAATATTCACGGGCATTATCAGAACGAAATATTTGAATGCAGGTATCAAATTGATTCTTAACTTCCATGTAAAAAGATTTAAACACATGTTGCAATTCAGACCTCTCTTTCATTAAATAAAGGTATGTGATACGAGAAAAATCATCCACAAAAATAACAAAATACTGAAAACCAAAAACACTGGGCACATGAATAGGCCCCCAAATGTCTGAATGAACCAATTGAAAAGGCCGTGATGCACGACGCTCAACCCTAGGATGAAAAGAGACGCGTCGGTGTTTACTAAACTCACACACTTCACACACCAACTTATTGAGAGAACGACACGAGGGGACAAGACGCTTCAAACTCTGGAGAGATGGATGGCCAAGGCGACAATGTTGTTGGTATGGTGACTCGGATGTCTGAAGAGCAACAGGCTGAGGGACAGTCAGGTAATAGAGGCCACCGCGCTCAATGCCCCCACCAATCTTCCTCCCGGTCTTGAGATCCTGAAAAATACAGCCATGAGGAGAAAATGTGACGGAACAGTTTAAAGATTTGGTAAGACGACTCACAGACATAAGGTTAAATGGAAAACGAGGAACATGTAAGACAGAAGTTAAAGTGAGAGAAGAAGTGACAGGAACGGAGCCCAAACCAGTAACAGCAGTGGTAGAACCATCAGCTAAGGTGACATGTGATGATTTACCAACTGACTGTTGACTAAGAAAAAAGTTAGGTGTACCAGTCATATGATCTGTAGCTCCTGAGTCAGTAACCCAAGGAGAGGATGAGGATGAGACAGCACAGCACAGGCAACAGATGGACCGGTCTGAGCAAGCGTAGCAGTGGAAGATTCTGTCCTATCTTGCAATGACAAGAACCGTTGGTAATCCTCAGCTGAAATAACCACACTATCGGCAGAAGGTTGAGCATACTGTCCAGTATCCTCAGAGGCAACCTGATGAGCTTGGGGATAACCATGAAGAGCATAACAATAATCCACGGTATGACTTGTACCCTTACAATGAGTACAAAATCGAGTACCGCGACCACGACCAGAAGTACCTCGACCAGAACTAGCTCCCCCTCGACTAGTAGTACCTCGACCAGAATTACCATGACCACCATAATGAGGACTGGAATCATGGTTACCAGAACCCCGTCCTCCACGACCACGACTGCCATACCCAGAATCACGGTCGCGGCCACGGCCACGGTTGGCAGAGAAAGCAGAGCTATCAGAAGCAGCGGAAGGCAAAGATGGTGTAGAAATAGATGATGACTGACGAAGACGACGAAATACCTCGCTGAGAGGAGGTAAGTCAGGAGATCCCAAAATCTGATTACTCACAGGGCCAAAGGTCGATGACGCACCAGATAAAAAACGAGTAACCCGCATACGATCGCGCTGGCGTCGTACAACCTGAATATCAGCAGAAAGAGGCTCACAAATGTCTAATTCATTACAAATACGCCGAAAATTAGCGTAATACTCCTCAAATGAAGCATCACCCTGAGATATAGTAAAGAAAGATCGATGCAGCTCATATGTGCGTCGGAGATTGTCTACACCTGAATACAATTCTTTGGCCTCGGACCAGACTTCTTTTGCGGTCACACAGAACATCAATGTACTGGCAACCTGCTCCGTCATACTATTCCAGAGTTCGGAGCGAACACGGGCATCAACTGCTTGCCAGGCCCGATATGTGGAAGAAGTAGCAGGCGGGGGATCATCAGTCAAATAAGAGCCCTCGGACTCACCCAAATAATACACCTCAACAGCCTTTGCCCACAAAACATAATTTCCCCCATTTAATGGTGTGGAGGTAATAGAACGCCGATCACGAGACCGGGAACCACCCAATAAACTACCAATAGTTGTCGAGTCAGAACCAGACAGAGTACCAATAACAGTAGAAACAGGATCAGACTGCTCTACAGACATGTTGACAAATACAAATAACCAGCGACAAACGAAATCCAACAACCACCACTTTTAATGGATCAAACGATAACCAGTACCAAATTAGACAAACGAATCATCAAAGGTCACCAAACACCAACTAAACAGGGACTAAGCAATCATCAAACACCAACTAAACAACATCAAACAGCGGACCAGATATCGAACATCAACTAAGCAACATCAAACGCCAACAGATATCAACATAGATCGAGTAATCAGATTGGGCAGGAACAACAGACCAGAGATAAGACATGATCAGGTCAGCAACGGCATCCGGCAGGTCGGACTAGAGATGAAACAGCGGCTGAGGCGAAGCAATCAGATCAAACGGATCAGATCAAACAGATCAGATCAGATCATCAGAGGTGCAAACAGATCAGATAGCAAACAGATCAGATTGAGGCGAAGCAAACGAAGCAACACGAACAGATCAGAGGATCAGCGGCGGCAGAGCGGCAGAAAGGCAATGCGTGAGGGGCTGGCGGCGGTGGCGTGGAAGGGTGACGCGCGGCAGCGACGGCTGAGAGATGGCGACAGAGAGGTAGGGTTTCGGCGGTAGGAGGGTGCGGAAGAAGGATGCGGAAGAAGGATGTGGCAGAGAGATAGGGTTTCGGCGGTAGGAGGGTGCGGCATAGGCTGGTTGATCGTGGCTGAGATGGGCGACGGCTGAGATAGGGGCTGGTAGGGTTTAGGGCGGTAGGTTTAGGGTTTAGGGGTGGTAGATTTAGGGTTTAGGGGTGGTAGGGTTTAGGGTTTGTTTAGGGTTTGGATTAAGGGTGGCTCTGATACCATGTTATCAGAGATGGCAGAAAGTGTATAGGGTGTTAATGAACCCTAACACATAAGAGTTATATTTATAGTACTGCTTACCACATTACATGTCTCACTTAAGCGATGTGGGACAAACACATAAACTAAACGTAAACTATTCTAACAATACCATATCAATTGTCTCACCCACGGGTCATGTTATGGGGGCCCATTGACCAACTTGGGTTTTTTATTCGAACTTCCATGAAACGTACCCCTACACTCCATTTCACGTGGGTTTATGAGACATTGAGACATAAGCTAGCTAAGTGAACAAACACTTGCAACATTCTCAATGAACTTCCCAAGTGCCCAAGAAAACATTGTTTGAGATAATGTGGGCGTTTGATACCTTACTGGTAGGTTCAATGTTATACTTGACTCGTGTGCCATGGTGACCACACTCACCAATAGAACATAGCAGCTTGTTCTCGTTAGGCTGTGAATTTTAAGTGTCGAAGTTGTGAATTGTTATTTTACTTCGTGGGTTGAGCCAAGAAACACCAAATTCTTCATTAAAATGTGTGATTGCAAAAGTTATGGTGTGTCTGTTTGGATATTTCACAAAAAAATTTAGAAAATTTTTGTGAATTATGTTTAGAAAAATTTTTCCCAAACATAATTGTTTTTTTGCTAATTATTGAGTTATCATTACATCATCAAGTTTGTTAATGATTACTACATTAAATAATCATATTTGATTCATTTTTGGTCGCGTACAACACCATTTATTTGATCCTTTTTTTGTCGTGTTCTTTAAATTTTATTTTCAAAAAAAATTTAAAAATTACTGTTGACTTAAAAGTATTTCGAGATTAACTGTGAATTCAAAATTTTAAAATAAAAAATTTTGTTAGCAAAATATGTACACAAAGCACACAAAAAGGACAACAATTTTTAAATACAATATCCATTTCCCTAGAAAAGAAGAGAGAGAAAACACTTTGAAAATGCCAAAAAAATTTAACTCCCAATTTTTTTGTGAAACACTTACACCAAACAATATCTCAGAGTTTTTTTCTCAAAAATCGTTTCAGGAACACTCAACCAACCACACCCTTAGAGTAAAACTAGTAACAACCCATGGCGGATGTACAGTTTTTCGGGAGAACCTATTGAATGTTAGTGGATTAACTCCGAAAGGGTATAGGAGTTCTTTTAGGCACACGAAAAGGGTCGAAACACAGTATATCCTTTTCTTCATATTGCCCTATTCGTGACGTTGTCTAAATTAATGTTGGATAAAGAAGTGGTTCTTCAGATAGAGCACTACTAGATAAAGCAATTTGCAAATTGTTCATCGCTTTCTTTTTGTCTAATTAAGGTTCAAATCCAAGCCATTTGAGCAAGATTTCGAGAACTTCAATCATCGAATCTCTTTTTCTTACTAGTGTCTTTAGTTTTTATAGATCGGCAATACCATTCTCTTTAGAATTTGTTTTTTTTGGACCAGGGAAGAATGTTTCTGGGGTTTTGATTCATGTTGTGCTTAAGCTATGATCGAGGCCCTAATTTTGATGAAAGGTTTTATCCAACAGGGATTGAACTTTGCCTAAAATGTTGGGGTGGGGCATAGAGCAATAGTGCGAAGAGGGAGAGAAAATTCAAATATTAATTTTGCTAATGGGTTATAAAGTATCTGGCAAGGTAAGAAGTTAAGAGGACCTTTCTTCAAGTCTTTGGCGAAATGGCTTTGTGAGGAAGAATGACAATGGAATGTAGGTGTATCCAAAATCAAGGGCGAAGATCCTTCGAAGTGAAGACTAGCTATTTGCCTCGGAAAAGAACTTGATATATGTATCGTGTAATGGGATGGGTGGTTAAGTGTGACAAACTTGTGGATAGATCTTGGAGAAGTTGTGACATCATGATGAATCCTTCATTTAATGAAAGCATATTGCATATTTTGGGTCGATGTTTGGCTAGAGAAATTAATAGAGTTGGATGCGTCATGTTTTGCAATCAAAGGAAGTCTTGCATAAGATTGAGCATTTTATCTACTAGGAAGCTCTAGGGTAATGAAAAACGGGGGTGCAACTAGAAAGATGGCCTACAGTAGCAGGGAGACTTTCGTCAATGTTGGAGTGATAATTGGACATAATCACAGCAAAAGGTGGGGTATATTTTGTCTATCCAAGGGAGTGCTTTCAACAGTTCAAGATCAAGGATACTTAATAGATAATCACTTGAGGAAAGATCAACAATGCGAAGAAGATAATTTTGGATTTTCCAAGAGAAAGGTGCATGTATTAGGGTTACCTCATACACAGATCATTTAGGTACGAGGAACTGAAATAAGAATACGAACGTGACACGCCACATGCCCTACATTGCAGTACAATTGGGTAGGCTTCTATATGTTATAAAACTAAAATGTATTTCTTGCGAACAATAAATATCCAATAAAACATCTTGTATTTCAAATTGTTCTTGTAAAACACATTTGCAGGAGCATTTTGACCAATTCCTTTACAATCTCTTACAAAGCTATACTCTATCTAGATTGTTATTGAAACAAATAAGAAAACCTTTAGGATTGCTTTGGATTGCCAAATTTATTGGCTCGAAACAATACTATACAATGTTTTGAAACATATGTTCAATACCTAAATAGTTAGGGTATTGGTATTTTCTGGTAACATAAATGTGGACATATGCATTGAAAGAATGATCATTATTGATATGTTGGCGACGGAGACAACATGTGTGGTTGATTTGTTTCTACAAGTGAGAAGACTTTGGAAGTTCACAAAGTTTGTGTGGGCATGAAAAAGATAAGTAGAGTCAAGAAAAGATGCAAGGGTTATTTTTTGAAACAAAAGGCTATTGTGATTTGCACGCCGTAGTGGAAATTATTTTAGCAATCAAGTTAAGTCTAGGCCTAGTTTTTAGTGGAAACGATCTTAAGGTTGAGTTTATACCATAAGGTATTGAACTCGGGGCTGGGGAGAAAAGATGGCCAACCAAGATTGACATTTGAGGTGAAGGCTATTGATATCAAATTTAATTTATGTTGTGGAGTTGTGGAGTTGTGGAGTTGTGGAATTGTGGAGTTGTGGTTCTTGCTTTGCAAGGAGGCTTTCCTAAGTGCTCGAGCAACCCTTTCTCCATCTATATCGTCTTGCTCATTTTTATTTAAATGGAATGGGAAGATAAATTCACTAATGTTGCTCAATTACAGTTGCCTAGGCTTAGGTCGAACCATTTTTTTATCTTGTTGGATAGAGGTTGCATATGTAGGGGTCGCTAGGTGTTGATTTCAGAACATGTGGTTGAAAGTTAAAGGCTTCAAGGAGAAAGTGGTTAGTTGTTGGACAAGTTTTAGGGTGCAAGGCGCTCATAAATGGGTTTTGGCCAAAAAAGTTGCAGCTCTTGAAAACTGATATCGAAAGGTAGAAAAACGGAGGAGTTCGTAGGATTGGAAGGTCAAAAGCTAAGGTCCTAGAGGGTAGTAGTTCTATCAACGTGTTGGAGTTTAGCAGCTCTACATGAGAAGAGGATTGCGTAGGCAATTTCAGGAAAATTGCTAAAATGTAATAGCATTTTTGTACGAGGCTCTATGGTTAAAAGGAGACTATAATAGTCACTTTTCCAATCTAACAGGCCGTGCGAATAGCAGGGTTAATCAGATTGCACAAACATGTATCAATGGAAGGACTATCTTCGAGAACGATAAGATTAAGAGGGGATTGTTGGGTTATTTTGACCAAAATTTATTACGGGAGCAAGTTAAATGTTGGCCTCAACTCAATGGCAATGTTCTAAACATCGTTAGGCGCTAGTCGGGTGGTAAGAGACCTTCTAGCACCTAGACCTAGTAATCGGAGATTAATCAACCTAGGAAAATTAGTCGGGTTTTTTTTTTAATAAATATTTCTACAAAGTTCAAGATTATTCTGATATAATACACCATTAGATATTATACACCATTTTACTGATATAAGTCATAATATAATCCCGATATTCTATAATACATATATATCTATAAAATGCGAAGTGTAATGAGACTATGAGAGATAGGAGAAGGAGAGAGGGAGAGGGAGAGGGAGAACTGTATCTCTGTAAGTTCTGTAAATGTCCTTATAACCCTAGTAATACTTAATCTGTACTATGTCATTTTAATTGTCGGATTTTGATTTTCCCATCAGCCGACTAATCGACGGTCTGATTAGTCGGCGATTAGCCGATTAGACTCCGACTAGGTGACCAGCCGATTTCCCTCGACGATTTGGGTGTAGTCGTCTGGTGACCAACCGATTTCCCATTAATCCAATTTTTAGAACAATGCTCAATGGCTCAGATCTCAATCCTTCATAACTCAATTCCATTTTGGGGGAGGATAGGACTTCTAGGATAGGCCTTTCTCTAGAAGTTATGATTTGTCCTTGGGGTGACTTGGAAAGTGGCCTAGCACTAACGACATGTCTCTTTATCTTTCTTCAAAAAGATATTGGGAGGGCAACATATGGAGGAGGTGATATGTATGTTTAAACAGCTCCATAAGTCTTGCTACTTTTGAGAGGAGTCTAAATGCCTCTTTTGTGGAATTGATTCCTACTTTTGAGCAGAATATTCACAACTTTTGACCTATTAGTCTTATTAGTTGCGTATACAAACTATTTGCTAAGGTGAAGGGTAAATGAGTAAACGGCCCGAACCATGTCAATTATACCGTTAATTAGAATTGTCCTAATGGCAACCATGTCAATTGTGGAGGGCCACTGCATGTTGGATGACAACCTAGTGGAAAATGAGTGTGGAACCAAAATTGCCTGCCGACATTCAGGGGACTATTGGATAGGATTTTTGCCCTGAAAGGTAGAAAGAATTGGCTTCACAAGCAAGCGGAGACAAAAGATTGGCTTGTATTTAGTTTTTCTCAATATCAACTAGACCATGCAAGGGGACCTTACGTCACCTTATTTGTTTATTTTGGTGATGGAGGCTCTGAGTGGTTTAGTTCTAAAACAAGGTGGCTTCTTCAAAGTTTTCAAGTCAGCACGTTATCGGAGGCTCATATGTCTATGTTGTCACTTTACCAAGATGATACAATTACATATTGCAAAATAAACCCAGATCATCTTGGATATCTTACCGACATCATGCTATACTTAGAGGCAACGTCGAGGTTGGGGGTTAATCTTGCCAAGTCAGAACTAATCCCAGTTGATAAGGGTCCAAACGTGGTGGAAATATTTCAGAACACTTGCATGTTGAGGGAAGAGGCAATAACTTTCAAGAGAGGTAGACTTAATTAAAAGCCCTTAGCAAGTACTCGAAAACTTGATTTCTATTCATGGTATTCCTCAGTCGACTACTATGATGTTAGAGACACAACTAAGAGCATCCAAAATTAGTTTTAAGTACCAAATTGTTGAGTTGCCACCATTTGCAGTTGCACGAAGATGGCGGGTTAGAAGTGAGGAGTTTGCACAACTTCAATAAGTCTTTTTCAAGCATAGGTTTACGGAGATTTGCTTGTGAGAGAGAGCACTATTAAAGGAGAGCAGTAGCTTCTAAGCCAAGCGAACAATGAATGGGTTGGTTGTTTGAGGAGGTGGCTTGCCCCCATTGGAGATTGTGGTTAAGGGCATTGGATATATTTGAAAAAAGATTTGGCCATTTCTCAACTTCCAAGTAGGGCTCTAGGGTAGCTTTTGGCCAGTGTCTTCAAGGTCAACCTAGGCAACGACCAAACGCTAGGCAGCGGTGGGTAGACTAGTCGGCTCCTAGGCATTGAGCGACAACAATCCAATGCCACAACTTTAAGTTTTAGGGGTACATTAGACGTTTTGGCAATAGTCAAGGCAACTAATCGGCAACACCAAATAATAAGAGGGTTGACCTCTTAAATTTAAAAAAAAAAAAAAAATCGGGCTTAACTTAGTATTACTTTAAATGAATTTTGAGATTTTATATGTTAATTTTTTATTTCATTCCATTTTGAACTTAGAACATCAAACTTTGTTTTTTAACTAGTTATTTGTTACTACTTACTTTTTAGTTTCTAGTTGCTAATTTAGCCTTAATTCATTTCTTCCTAATCTTGTTTCATTTCTTAGTCAAGCTTTGGGGTAAGGATATAGTTCCCCAAAATAGTGGGAAAACTGACTAATCACTAGGCCCTGACTAGTTTCCGACTAGTTGCCCCTAGCCCAACTAGCGCCTTGCTATTTTTAGAACATTGCTTTAAGCAGCATCAATAGTGTGTTGATGGGACATGTGTTGCTACTTCTCAAGCCATCATTTGGCTAGCAGAGGATTGAAAAGCGTCAAATGCAGATTATCTAGACCAAGTTGGCAAGGTGTTATACATCATTTAGGTCACGAGACCAGCCGATTAATCGGCAGTAGGTAGTCATCTTCCCACCGATGCGATTACCACCAAATCCCCAGAGAAATCGGTTGGTCACTTAGGCAGGGACTAGGCGCCGACTAGTCGGTTAATTGCCGACTAATCGGACCAGCCAATTAGTTGACCAATGAGAAAAGTAAAATCGGACTAACGAAAATGACAATAGTTTAGCCGTTTAGGTAGGGTAGTACAAGAGCTACAACAATAGTTGACAGTGGTGATGAAGAGGTTGAGCACAGTTTGGACTTACATGGGAGGTGGTTGGAGAAGCTATGGGAGTGGATGAACCCCTTCAACTTAGAAGAAGTGCTAGAAATATTGAAGTACAAGAGCTACAGGAAGAAGATTTTGAGTCGGAAGAGGAGAAAGATTGACAATTTTGACTTTGAGTCTGATGGGATCAAGTTTTGGAAAGATTTGGACAGGAAGAGGAGAAGATTAATTCTATTTGAGATTTTAGGTGTAATGTGTGACTTATTTTTTTCATTTAGTTCGGAACCTTGGACTTTGTAGGAATATTTATTAAAAAAAAAAAACTCAACTAATCATCCTAGGCTGATTAATCCCCGATTACTAGGCCTAGACGCTAGAAGCTCCCCACCGCCCGACTAGCACCTAGTGATTTTTAGAAGATTGCCCTACAAGATTGCGAGTTGGATCCGTTGTCTGGTTTATTTGCCTTGCTCTATAGCCTTGGTGTTGTGGGGGCAAGAGATGCGATATTTACAGGGACGGTATCCTTTGCATGGAGTCTGGAAGGTGAGGGCAGCCACCATGCTAACTTTTTGTGCGAATACTGGCTCATGGAAAAATTAACCAATCAATAACAATATCTTGGGCCTACATTTCCCGATCAATTGATATTGTACATGCCAAATTGATGGACAAAGTTTTACATCTTTTCATCCATCCTAATCGCCAAGGGTCTCTAGAATTTTATGTTTGTTGTGTTTGAGTCGATGAAGTGGGTTGATGGAGACATTGTCTTTACCATTATTTTTCTAGCCGAAATTCTTTTGTAGAGTTTGGAATGTCCTTTAATCAAAGGATAGCCGTTTTGTTTTTGAAGCCTTTAATTGGGTTGGGGGTTCTTTTCCTTATAAATGATTGACATCGCCTTGTGCCTTTAATTTGCATTAATTTCCTTACTATAAAGTAAAAGGAATCCGTTTCAAAGCCAAGCATCCCATTAGTTTTAGTGTGTACTAGACCTCTTTGGGCTGGTTTGCAGGGAGAAGGTTTGGAGTACATCAATCTTCTTCTGTTGGTGACTGGTGAGGCTCATCATTACTAAAACTGATGGTCCAACCTAAACAATGGTCTGTGCCACCTGGGGTTTTTTCTTCTTAATCTTCATTGCATGTTTGTCCAATTTACAAGGGAATGCAAAATCCTATGGATGTGAGCCTAACCACTGTTTGGATAATGGTGTTGGGTTTTGATAGTTGAAGCTTGGAAGTAGGGTGTTGATCATGGTGCCGAGGCCGTCAGCAAGGATGGTTCCTGCAGTGGGATCTTTTGGGTGGTTGCGATGTGACAAAGTTAGAGATATTAATTAGGAAGCTTCTTGATTATAGGGTGATGGGACCAAAATGTGGTTGAAGGAGCTTTCGATATAGTGACCAGTATGTTGGGACGTTGGAAAGGTCAATGAGAAGTAAATTATTGGTGCTATATAACGGTTTGCAAGTGGTGGATGTCATGACCATCACTAGGGTGTGCTTTCTCCATGTGATATGGACTTGGAGTCCATACAGAATTTAATGTATCTCAGCCTTGTAGATTCTATCATGCATTAGAGGCATCACGAATAGCACAAGGGTGAGGATCTAGGAGTGCTCATCAATATGAAGGTTTGGCCTAAGAACGTAATAATAGTAAAATGTTTAACAAGTTTGTCCTGCGCAAGATAACAGATTAATCTGAAGTTGTGCAAGGACATCAAAGCTTACTCTAGTCTTCAAGTTTATGATTAAGACAGTTCTAAGAACACGAAGAAAAAAGGGAAGAGAAAGATGCCATCTACCAAATTATGGTTAATCTAAGAAAAGAAGATGTCAGGTGATGGTCAGAAGGGGTGTAATGTTTTTGCAAGGCAGTGTGGTAAGAAGTCGTTTGGTGCCATTTTCATTATTGTTTCCCAGAGTGTGGTGATGTTTCAATGTACACTAAAGGAGAACTTGCAATAATAGGAATTGGATATCACACTTCAATTCACATGTGATAAGATGAAGGTTAATTAATCGATAAGACACAAATGATCATTTGGATTGAAATGTGAATATAGTTGTATAGGAGAAAGGGAAAAGATGAAACATAAAATCTGCACTAAAATGCATACTAACTCACTCTTATAATGTATCTTCTTCTGCAACATTAGAAACTAACAACAAAAGATGAGCAGACTCCCATAACAGGTAAGATCTGAGGGCTTGCGCGAGTACAAATATAAGAATGATGCTTCAGGAGCATCATATGGCTAATTAAGCATGCCACACTAGTTCATCACACAGCCACTAATTGATTTATAATTGTAATGTCAATGTTTTTCTTATATCTTATATCATTCTATTGTTCTCTATTGCAATTGCTAAATATGCACAATTCCCCCTTCATGTGGTTACATAATGCCAAGGAGGGGCCTACTATTTCGGTTCTTATCAATGCTGATAAGGGATTTTATCTTGCAGCTATGCTTCTTCCTCTTTTCATCATCAAACCTTATATGGTTCTCTTTGACGAGTACACTAGCAGTATTTTTAGGAGCTACCTTAGCACCAGCTCAAGACAGCACCTTCCTAAGCCAATGACCTCAAGAAACTTCTACCTCGAAAGGACAACAATCAGACATATAAACCATGTATGAAACATAAAACCTTGCAATATTCCAAAAGGCTGACAGCCTCAAAACATGACTTTCTCGTATCCAAATTTCTAGTGGAGCATGACAATTGACAACCACCTTTGCGGCAACAAAACCATGGTGTCACACTTTCAGAATACTTGGCCATAAAAAGAAGTAAAATAGAGTAATTGCAAGATCCAAAAAATGCAAGCCTCCAACTACCCTTTTACTTTAATAAGGGAGTGGGATCCCGTCAACGAACTGGATAAATTTCTCAGTTACTTCTGAACAACTAATCAAATAGTTCATTCAAGAAGGATAGAATATATCAAACCAGCCCCAAAAATGACCTCGAATTAGCAACAAATTGTGGACATTCTTGGTGTATGCCATAGAACAAAAGCATCTACGTACCTCAGCAACGGTGTTCTCCCGGCAAGCCTCTTTCCAAGTGGTAATGAACATTTTCATGGAATTGTTAGGAAGCGAAAGATCAGCTTCAAGCGAAAGATCACCACCATTCTGACCAATAAACTCCTTTTTGTCCTCTTCAATTAAACAATCAGATCCAATCTTGTCGTTTTTAGCTAGTTTGTGAGGTGCAGCGTCATTGCTGCCTAAGTTTTCAGATTTTCTTTTCCTTTCCGACTGCCCATTGCCTTGGCTGTATCTTTCACTGCCACTAGCTGCGGAAGTGCTGATATTCATTTCCCCTTTCAATCCTAGTCGTGACATCTCTTCAGCAGCTGAAGGGTAAGGACAGCTACTTACTCGATCACAACTAGTATTTGGCAACAAGAACTTGGTGTTACTTTTTGCCTCTGCGTCATTCTGGCTGCCTTCATGTTCAGAATCATCACTACCATCATCCTCTGAGCTAGATGAAAATTTTATGTGCTTGCCACCAAAATCCCCACGCAGTGGGGAAAATAAATTGACACGCTGTGATATAGAGCTAAAATGGTCATCCAATTGCTTTTTCTGCAAGGACAGAAGTGGCCGGCATTTACGACTTCTCTTCTCAGATTTCTTTTTTGCATCGTCCAAAATTTTTTTTACTGTGGTAATTTCTGATCTCCTTGATTGGCGGATAAGACTAATATGCATTCTGCAAACAAAGATTTCACTTGCATATTTAGAAGTCATAAATCTTTCCAAGCAAAAGCATAACTAGTTAGTTTTTAAGTTTGTATCCGGGACAGAAGACAGTTAAGTATACTGATCAAATATACCACCACGTCATCATTGCCACAAAAATTCTAAAGCAAGACACAAAATAATACCAAAGTTATCAATCTCGTACCGACGAATGTACCGGTGTGTACTGGCATACCTTTTTTTTATTTATCGTTAAAATTAATATACATTTCTCAAATAATATTTTTTAACAGAAAATCATATTGAACATATAAAATAAAGCCCCACAAGTTAAAAAGGATGATTTCAGTCTCAATTTTACGCAAAAAAACATTAATTGAATTTTTTTTAAATACGGACCAGTAAGGTATTGGCCGGAACTGGCCAGGATGGTACAGGTGGTCCGGTACCGCTACAAGGCCGGTACGCGATAATAACATTGAATAATACACTAATAACATAAGATAACAAAACTTAACTCAAGCCACCTTAGTCCCAAACACTTAGGCCTGTTACAAACACTGCCAATTCATCACTGCATTCGGCCTGAGTGCAGCAAAAGACGCGCATCCGAGTAAAGACTACCCCACTTAGAAACTATTATTAAGTAAACAAATAGAACTAAGATTCGAAAAGACACTTTTCCAGTATATTCTGGTTTATTTCACTCTAATACTTGCTTTGGTTACTTTTATATCTTAATGCAGTAAATATCCAACCATATGTACAGTTCTTTATAGGTATTCTATCAAAAAATGAGCGAAACTAAAATGGGCGCAAAGCAAGATTATAGCAGCTGAACCGACAAACCAATACAGAATACTAATCAGCATCATAAATTCATAATTTCTGCAGAACACCAAGTGAGAACCGTGAGATTTGAACTAAGTATCGTCCCCTGTATCCTTTTACAAAACTAGAAGACATTACCAACACCTTTAGTCATTTACTATGGTCATTCTTCAAAATACATTCCCAATACTTTATACTATGACGGCAACATGGCGTAGTGTTGACAACCATTGGTTCGAGAAAATAATTTATGTCCAAAGTTGAGTTGCAAAGCCTATGGCTCAAGAAGTGGCACCTCAATGATAAATTGCTCCTTAAAACTTATTTATGGCCTAACTGGCAATTCCGGTTGCATGTCTTCATGTGTATCCAACTAAAAGAGTTAGGACACTGCACTGAACCCAGAAAAATATAATTAAAAGAAAGAAAGAAGAATCTGAAAGGACTTTGTTCAAACCAAACAGTCAAGGAAGAAGTTGACATGAATTTTTGTCAAAACCAAACACGTAGTTGCAGCTTTTCAAGTACTTTTCAAGTCAAGGACATGTTTTCACAGATTCATAGTCCTTAAATAACTCAATACCAACAGATAAACAGACTGAAAACCTCAAAAACTGGTTAGGTTCGCTGTTTCGTTACAGCTATGCCAATCAAACATTGAAACTATGCTTCAAAATAAGAATAGTAGCTCTATTTGATAGAAATCTTAAAATGATTAGGCCTTGATATTGAAAGGGTGCAGCAGCAGATAGGACTACATACCCCAAGCTTTGGACACGCACGCTAAGTTTTTCACTGCCTGTGACCGATCTCTTCTTAGCAATATAATCCAAAAATTCATCAACCTTAATTTCTTTATCCTTCTGAGTATTGGTAAACTCACAAAGGCAAGAAATTACCTCTTCACTTGTTATCTTGAAAACTTCTGTCAAGTCAGGACTTACAGAAAAGTAATGCATAACAAGTGGATGTCGTACCAAAGGGCCTAATTCAAGGTCTTCAAATTGCTCAACACCCTCATTCTTGCAAATTGCCACTTCCAAATCGTACAATGAAGTAATTCTTTGAACCGCAACAAAACAATGGATAAACCCATTAATCTACATACAAGAAAGAGAAGAAATCAAAATTTAACCCAAAAAATCAAGGTTATTTAAATGAGAAAAAGAAGGGGAAAATCCACTTTCACATCAGATATTTAAAAATAGCAAAAAGGGCTCCTCGTGGTTCCTTCAATATTGTAATTTACAGCCCTACATAAATAAGTCCCTCCCAATTGCCAGTAATAAGATCAAGCGGATCTATTTAAGCGTTGACATGAATAAAAAAGTTATTTGAATGCCAAGCTACAATTAAAATGCCTTATCTTCATCTTGTTTCCCAACTTAATCTTGAAAACCTTGACCCCAAGAACCCAGACTTATGTTGTTAGAATTCTAGGACACAACAGGTTCTGCTGAAGTAACCATTTTGACAAGACACATTACAAGCAGGTAAAGATACTGGATTTTGATCCAATCCTTTTTTCTGAAATGGATGATTCTAGGTTTTTCTTTCATCCTTTTAGAGGAACAAAATACATTTCGAGTACAATCATCCCAAATTTGAAATGGTATTGAAATTATTGCACTCTATATTTTCTATTGTTGATGTATTGAGACCGATAGAAAACCATCACATATTAAAGGATATATTACGGCCATACCTTAGTAAACCATCACATACTAAAGCAAACCAAAGCATAACTCAAACCCACCACCTTCACCGGAGCCCATGAAACACATACCCTAATTCAACATTCCAAGGACTTCCCCAACCTCGCCCTCCTCCCCTTGGCCTAGTTGCGAGCTAGCAATCCATATATTGACAAAGATTCAACAAACTTCTATCTGCTCTAAGAATATTAACATATCTGACCATATATCAAAAATGTTTCAATTAGACTTTGATCCACACCATATATACGCAAGTGATATCATTGTTTTTGTGAATTCTGCCTAAGAGCATCTACAAAGTACATTTTCAGCTATTTCACCTATAGAATTTCCCACATAGCTCTCGAGTGAAGCATATAAAGTTACGAATCAAAATAAATGGAGGTACTTACAAAAAAAGATTCTTGTATAGACAAAGAATGGGTTATTTTTTTATCTTCACTTTTTCAATCGATCATTCTTCTTATACAGTAGCAGTGCTTGTTATTGCTCCAAGTAGATGATAGACTCAAAATGGTCAGCTCAAGAAGAATTTGCAATATGACTAATGGAGCTAATGTGTTAAATTAGGAAATAAAAGATGGGTAAATTACAGTCAATGTGTAATTAAGTTGAAAAACTGGTAGATAACACAGACTCGAGGAAAACCCAAGGGATTGGCTTGGTGGTCAATGCTTGGAGACTTAGGGGTTTGCTCCCGGGTCTCAGATTTAAAACCTCCCATGTATTACGAACTCTTGTGGATAGTGCGATTGTTCCCCAAGGAAATCGAGATGCACGTAAGCTGGCTTGGACCTCGTAAATTATCGAAGAACTCATAGAATAGAGGAAAGAGAGATAGAACTTTGGATCACCAAAAAAAGTAGGGATATCAAGATAATTTTACGTTTATAGTTAACCAAGATAGCATTACACTTTTAGTCCAAACTTAGTTGCGGGAACCTCCTACGAGGAGTGACGAATCCGCTCTAGAACCTCAATTCCACGCTTCAAAGCAATAAACTTGCCGGAACCAGCCCCCAATAAGATAGAACCTTTGCTTGCACTTTAGGATGGACCTCTCAAACATATAAATCCCATAATAACAAAGGAGTAGAGATAATGAGTCCATCTTTAATCAGATGTACTATAAAACTTGTCATTACAAAATATAGTAACGATAATTTTGAATTGACATCAAAATCCAATATTCATCTTCCTTTTCACATGTATGTTGGTATTAAGAACTATACCAATACATATAATATCAATCATATATTCGTGCTCCCAACCGTAGACTCTTCTATGTACCCTTATGGCCCGTTTGCTAGAGGTCAAAATTTTAAAAAGGGATGCAGTAGATATAGTAAGAAGGGGATATAGTAGAATAGGAGATCTATTATAGACGAGTGAATAGCTATAAAGGGTTTGCTTGAGTATCTTTTTAAGGAAGGAGGATAAGGTAGATGTGAGTAGGTAAATGGCATTTTTGTAATTGATAATGACATTCTTGTAACTAATAACGGCATTTTTATTCCCCTCTAGAGGGATAAAATAGTACTCCAGATATAAAATCCGGTGTGCAAGAAAGCAAACAAACCCCATATATGGCAAACCTAGATAGCCATATTCAGGGTGATAGCATTGGAACCTTTCTATGACTCCTAACAAACAGGTCATTACTCCACCAGCCCCGACCCCATTTCCAATTGGTAAACTAAGGTCCAAAGTTATCTTTGACATTGGGGATATCAAGTAGTATGAACCCAAACCACATGTAGGTAAATTAGATTCTGCCTTAAAAAGAGTTTAATAGTAAGGCAATAGATTACAGCCCCCGCGTGTCCGTCATAAGAAAGATAGAAAAGGATCAGAAAAATTGTGGATCTTACATTCTTATGTTTTCCATCGTGTTTTGAAAGGATAAGTTCAGCCCAATTTGGCCAAACAATGAATGTGTAGCATGCTTATCTTCCTTTTCCTCCACTTACTCTACAGCCAAACAAAGCTCCAGCCATCATTTGACAGCTCAAGAACACCAAGAAAAAAATAAAGCAAGCCAAAATACAGATATATTGTTTCAGTCTAAGTGATAACCAGAGGCCTGCACGTATTGTTTATGGTGGTCATTTGAACATCAAGACCCTCAAATCAAGAAAACAAATATAACCAAAATTACATGGGTTTTTCTTTAACATGCAATTTAACTACCCAAAAAAATTATAAACACCTAATGTCATGACATTTTTACCTAAGCCAACAAATAAATGATATATCTAGCCCATTTTATTAATCCAAACACCAATCCAACTTCAATGGAACGCCTTACATTAGTAATTTTATAGCCCAATCCACCATACGATTTTTGCATACCCCAGAATGTTGGCTTAGTTACGCACATTGCATGAGATGTATTTGATAGGATAGATAACGAGACAATACACAACAATTTCATTGCAGTATAAAGACTCATTGAGAGCAATTGCAACATGTTATATGTTAGCATACTTTCAAGAAAAAGGATGATATCGAATATATTGAACTACTAAAATTCTTTTTCTTTCCCTTTACGGAACTGGTAAATTCAGGTTCATCAACTGACAAAAATAATTGGAGCCGCCCCTGATGATACTGTTCTTAAGTCCTAGGCAAAGAAAATCTCAAAAATAGTGTCTTTTTTTCTTCCCGCGTTTCTTTCCCAGCAACCAAACACAGAGTTCAATACAACAATCCTTACAAATTTGACATTACCTTCCCTTCTATAATTATAAGACGATAGAGAGAAGGGACTTGCTGCATCTGCACCCCCAACGAGTCCCACGAGTCAGCCTTAAGAGTTAACAACGCAGCCTGAGACACTTTCCACGCCGAAACACTCTCTCTCACAGCGAGAAGATCGCGATGAGCCTTCATTACGGCACGGTCTATCCTCTCGAGTGTTTCATTGGGTCGAGATGCTCGAGGTTGGAACGCCTGATTGGGTAAAAAATTCGGAACATGAATAGGATAGTTAGAAGTATGGACTGGGAAATTAGGGTTTGGGAAGTATTGGTTAGTGGCGAAGAGAGTTTGATGGTAAAGGTTAAGGTATTGGGGCAATAAATTGGGATTTATATCAGGCGCCAGAGCTTGTGCCACCGGCGGCGTAGGCGGCCCGCGGCCAGTACCACCACGACGGTGGCGTTGCTGTTGTCCGTACATCTCAGAGAGAGAAGAAGCCGGAGGGTTTTAGGTTATAAGCTTAAGCTAGGGATTTTACGTTCATATATATATGTTTGCAGGTGACACTGAACTGAATTATTAGCTTCTCATTTAATTAAAAAAAAGTGATGCGAATCACCGCTTGTTTTTTGCCTTTTTTTTTTTTTTCCGCTAAGCAGAATCACCGCTTGTCGTTATAAATACGATGAATAAACCGGCAGAAAAATACAGTATAATGGCTGAATAATAATAATAATAATATAACTTAATTATTTTTTGAAAAAAAATATAATAAATATGAGTAGGTGAATGATATTTTTAAAATTAATAATTATATTTTTATATTTAATAACGACATTTATAAGAATAGAAAAGGGATATAGAGGGGTTAAAATATAAATGGAGAGAGGAGTGATAAGTAGGGTGTAATCATAAATCGAAAAACTGGACCGGATTGATAAACCGAATCAAGTCAACTGTCCGGTCTGATTTTTGACTCAGATCGATCCGATTTGGTCCGATTTGAGTTTTGTTTAAAAATTTGTTTCAATTTTTTATTTTCACTTTTCAATCGAAAGACGCCAAACCGAATCGGACCAGTTCATGATAAGTTGACCCTGCAAAATAATACCCTTTTGTTTTTCTGTATCCAGCTCTCCATGTTCATCCCTCACTTCTCAGTCTCTCATTCAGTAATCGCCTTTTATGTCCTTCATTCTTCGTTCGACCATTGCATTCTCCGTCCAAACCTAGTCACCGAGGCTAACAATCTATTCAAGTTTGGAGTTTAAGATTCTACAGGTATGGGACTCCATTATTGATCGGTTCCAAAGTACATTGTTGCAGTACTAGGCATGGTCAGAGTTTAAATCTGAACTTTTCTTTTCTCATGGATTGTACAGCAATGAAGTTTAAATATCGATTCATAAGAAAATTAGTTTTGAGTTGGTAATGCTTTCGTACTGAATTTTAGCACTCAAGACGCTAGTCCTTTTGATTTAGATTTGAGGATTAACTAAACAAAATATTGAATACAAGACTTGTTAATGGAAGAAAAACAGTCATAGTGTTGGGGGTTACTTCTTCCCTAGTTTAAACACAAGATATTTTCTTCTAACTACTCAACAAATGATCAAAATTTTATGACATTGGTTGGAAAATCAATCTTTGAAACTCTAACATGGCAAAGATATGCAAAAATATAAACTTTGTCCCCTAGACAACAAGTCTAGATATGAAGGACATGGAACCAAGTATTAGATATGCCATAATTAATTTCAGACATAACCAGTCAAGCCTCTAACACTCCATTCTAGGTTCTAAGGTTGGAACTCCATTCACCTCCGAACATGCTATGAAAATCATTTAAGAAGATATCTATACTCAAGCCATGGGATTTCATCTCATGACTAGACCTTCTAAACTTAGCCTAACATACTTAAAGTAAATCTTGTAATCAAAAGAGACAACATGGGAAGCATGATTGCAAAACTAAAGTTGGAATTGAAACTTTCACTCACTACTAGAAAAAAGACATTTTGCGTCAAACGTAACCCGTTGCAAAAAGTCATTTTTTTGCGATGGCAAAGTTGAAATTCCGCGGAAGCTTAAAAACGTCCTAGAGGGGGGGTGAATAGGACTAAATAAAAAATTAACCTTTTATATTTATTTCATTTTTTTATTTTTTATTAAAGAGATTAAACAACTAAAACAAACAATAAAACTGCAGAAAATAAATCAGAAGACAAGACACACGATATACGTGGAAAATCTTAGGGTTCGAATAACCCTAAGACAAAACCACGGCCTAGTCTACTATTTTCTATTAATCAAAAAGAGAGTTACAATGCGAAATAGATTACCTCAAGCCTCACCCTTAAGCGTTACCTATTCTCGCCAACTCACGATGCTCCCCGAGCTTCTTTTTGATTCAATAGTCTGCCACGAACCTCAAGTTCAATCTCCGGAATTAACCGGCTCCGAATAGACTCCTCGTCAATCCGACCAACAGCAACAAGGCACCAACGGAGCACCAGATGAATGATGAATGATGAATGATGAATGGAATGAACAGGACAATCAAAAACGTTTGGAAAAATGCAAGATTGAAGAACGTTGAATTAGATTGTCACAAAACGCTCTATGTGAGTTGAATGGATTGTCAACTCATACAAAGTAATAAAATCACTAGCTCTTAAAACTTGACAGATTTTTCTTTCTTTTTGCAAAAATGTGTCGAGAGAGCTATTACCGAAAGGAATAAGGGGGATATTTATATGAAAAATCCATCCCCAAAACTTAACAGTCAATTAAGCCAATAAAATAAACGAGTGAATAAAATCTCATCATTTCAGCCGATTGCCAAATCCTCCACAAAGACCACGTTTCCTTTTTGCTGCAAAAATATTTTGGAAACAAAATATGCATGTGATATGGAAAGCGATTTGTCGGAGAGTCTTTTAGGAAAAAAAATTGTGCAAAAATATTTTGAAAATAAAATATGCATGTGATATGTAGAACAATGCATTTACCTAAATTGGGCAAAACTATTTTGGAAATAAAATATGCATGTGATATGTAGAACAATGCATTTACCTAAATTGGGCAAAAATATTTTAGAAATAAAATATGCATGTGATATGTAGAACAATGCATTTACCTAAATTGGGCAAAAATATTTTGGAAATAAAATATGCATGTGATATGTAGAACAATGCATTTACCTGTCGCACAAATTGAAATTGATGAACTTTGCAGCAGGAAACTTGACGTAGATAACGAAAGGCACATCGAGCGAGCAACTACCCCCTAAAAAGCCTACCCATTAAAATTCAAATGTGATCGATGAAACAATTACGCAAATGAATGTTTTGAACAACCCCGGAAATTGCCAACAAAACTAACAATCTCCCCCTTTGGCATTTCCGGGACAAAACCATTCATACAAAAACGTACATGGAAGCAAATCCTAACTAGCTTGAGAATCTACAAAACTCAAACTAACTAGGTAAACAAACGTCCATGGTAATCGCCAAGATCCTGCAAAGTAGCTCATCCAACATAAATGCAAGCATATTAATAAGATAGCGCAAGTCATATAACTTCTCCCCCTTTTTGTCACGGGAAGGCAAAGGATATACAAAATCTGTGAAGACCAAGTGCCCCCTTTGACACTAGCTCGTAGAATCTCTAGACAAGAAGAAGAAAATACCAAGTGCCAAAATCACCGCATTACAAGGGCCGTGACACGGCGAAATCCTATAGGCGCTCGGCTCTGGAAATCAACACTAATGTCCCAAGGAAGCCTTTACTCTTTGAATCAACACAACAACTAAGGAACTAACATACCTGCTGGGAAGAGCTTTAGCGGCAGTAAGTCGTAAGGATGCACTTACTCTGGATATGAGGAGGACGATGCAAAGACATGAAAAACATACGGGTGTAACACATGCATAAGAAGCACACATAATGTGAACATTTTCCACATGAAACCCAAAAACTTGTAAGTCAACGCATCGAAATCTCAAGCAAAGACATGAAGCCATTTGAAAAGATGCATATGTAGTTCTAGACCCTATCCCGTTAGAAACATGAGTCATAGCACCTACATTTAGCTTGTTTGAGAAAAGGGCTTTGGTCACCTGTGAAAAATAACTCAAAAATTCTCGCCGGACCGAGTCTCGACTTCAAATCTCACCGTGTCATGCACTCAACAAATGAAATCACTCGAAACAAGGTGCATATTGAATACTCTCAATATGTGCGGTTGGAAGTAATGTAAATGGAAGCAAATGTAGTCCGCACACAAAGACACGAAAAGAACGCTCTATAAAGTGGACACAAGATCTCATGAACAGAATGCCAAGCATTGAAAACTTATCTCATTCCATCATTCCACATCCCATTGCCCCTAGGATCAAATAGGGCTTTGATTCTGGTTATAACGTCAGGTAAGGAAAAATGTTTCAAAGCTAAGGAAGTACTCAAGTGTCTAAGAATGGCTCATAACAATACATAGGGCAAATATTATGATGCGTGCCCTCTTTCCTTTCCTCCTTCAACACATTCCCACATTAAGAAAAAGTATTTCCCCTTTCCACAATAATTTGGTGTCCTCCCTTTTAGCTTTGTTTTCTTTATATAAATATGTTGCACAAATTCCCTTGGGAAAAGGGAAAGATCACCACAAATCGAGCACAATTCTCAAATATACTCATCTCCTTCTTGTCTCAACAAACCATCTTCAATCACATGATTAAGTAGCCCTTCTCAAGACACAATATAGATAGAGGAGATCAACAAGAAAAAGGTTACATGCAGAAGGCTCAAACGGGCTCACAAGGGATACGTGTATGACATGAAGAAACGAACCGGCTCAAAATAGCAAAGATTGCCTATAATCCTCTCCAAGGGGCAACAAAACCATGCAATTTCCATACCCAAGAGAAATGTGAAATGTTCCCAATACTTGACAGCAAAAATAATGAGATCAACAACGAATTTGCTCTTTTGTGACAAACAAGAGTCTATGTGACACCACTCCAAGAAAAGATAGGGCTCTAAACTCACATGTGCATAAGTCTCCACTAAACTAGCCATCAAGAATAATCAAGTCACAGCTCACAAGCAACCAAAGCCCAAATAAATGCGAAGTGCAAAGGTACTAAGTGTAAGTGCCATGACAAATTTTTCACGACATGATAGCAAGAAGAACTACAATGCCACAAGATAATAAAATTATGACAATCACATCTTCAATTCAGTCAATCAAGAGCCAATCTCACAAATTTTCAAGTCTCATGCAGAAAGAATTCTATTTTTTTTTATATGTCTACTCTAGAATGATGGCACACAAAGCACGCAAATGAGAGACATAAAAACACTGAATTTAATCCATAGAAACGAGACCAATAGATTTCCTAAGGTACTCAAACCTAAGAGAATCTAAAGGTTTTGTGAAAATATCAGCCTTTTGATCATGAGTGAGAACGAACTCTAGAGTAACAACACCATCTTCTACAAGTTCACGAATGAAATGGTGATGTATATCGATATGTTTAGTACGAGAGTGCTGAACGGGATTTTTAGAGATATTGATGGCACTAGTGTTATCACAGAAGACAGTCATTGTACCATGAGACAAACCATAATCCTGAAGCATTTGCTTCATCCACAAAAGTTGAGTGCAGCAACTGCCAGCTGCAATATATTCAGCTTCGGCAGTGGACAATGAAACACAATTTTGCTTTTTACTATGCCAAGAAATTAAGCAATTCCCTAGATAAAAACAACCACTAGAAGTGCTTTTACGGTCATCTGCACTACCAGCCCAATCAGCATCAGAATATGCTGCTAAATCAATACTTGTACCACTAGGGTACCAAAGACCAAGATATGAGGTGCCCTTAACATAGCGAATAACATGCTTGAGAGCTGTCATGTGAGATTCTTTAGGGTCGGACTGATAGCGTGCACAAACACCCACACTAAAAGAAATATCAGGGCGACTAGCAGTGAGGTATAAGAGACTCTCTATCATGCTCCGATAAAGAGTAGGATCAACACTAATGCCGTTAACATCTTTAGCAATTTTTATACTTGTGCTCATAGGTGTACGTGTGGTTTTAGAATCTGCCATGCCAAATTTTTTAACCAAATCTGTAGCATAAGTAGATTGAGATAGAAATATACCATTGTCCATTTGACGGATTTGAAAACCTAGAAAATAAGTCAATTCCCCCATAAGACTCATCTGAAATTCATGGGACATTTGGGCTCCGAATTGTTTGGCATACAACTCACATGTAGAACCAAACACAATATCATCGACATAAATTTGAGCAATCAAAAGATCGCTCTCTATTTTACGAATAAACAAGGTTTGATCAACTCCCCCTCGAACAAAACCGGTAGTTAATAAATGATCAGTTAAACGTTCATACCAAGCACGAGGGGCTTGTTTTAAGCCGTATAAAGCCTTACGAAGTCGGTACACATGATTGGGACAAGAAGGATCAATGAAACCCTTAGGTTGTTCAACATAAACCTCCTCCTTTAGGTCACCATTTAAAAATGCACTTTTAACATCCATTTGAGAAAGTTTAAAGTTTAAATGAGATGCAATGCCAAAAAGTAATCTAATTGACTCCAACCTTGCAACAGGAGCAAAGGTTTCCTCAAAGTCAATTCCCTCAATCTGTGTATAGCCTTGAGCGACTAATCTTGCTTTATTTCTAACCACAATGCCATCACTATCCTTTTTATTTTTAAAAATCCATTTAGTACCAATGACATTAGTGTGAGAAGGTCTTGGCACTAAGTACCATACATCATTCCTAACAAATTGTTGCAATTCCTCTTGCATGGCCTCTATCCATAGCTCATCATTTAAGGCTTCTTCTATTTTTTTAGGTTCAAGAGCAGAAGTGTAACAAACATAATGAACAATATTTTTAGCCCTTTGTCTAGTTAACATGCTATCATTAGGATTTCCTATAACGAGGTTTTTAGGATGATTCAGTTTAACACGAGACGAAGGTTCTTTAGCATCTAAGGGCAACAAGTCATGCGGACCTAGTTCCTCATCCATTTGAGGTTCATTTTCTTCCTCATGAACCTCCTCAGGCTCACACACATCACTTTCTAAATTAGTAGAAGAGACGTTATCAATCGGATCAGACGAAGTCTCCCCCTCAAAAATATCCCAACTCCCTTCATCATCGTCATTGGAATTTGTATTTTCATCAAGAGTGTTATCATCAACTACAACATTTGCAGACTCAATAAGAGTAGATGTACTAAGGTTATACACTCTAAAAGCTCTACTAAAGTTGGAGTATCCAAGAAAAATACCATCATCACTCCGAGAATCAAATTTCCCAAGAGATTCACTATCTCTTAAGATGTGGCATTTACTACCAAAAACTCGAAAATATTTAACAGAGGGTTTTTTACCATTCCAAATCTCGTAGGGAGTGCAAGTAGTGCCAGGTCTTACATAGACCCGATTTATGGTGTAGCAAGCAGTGTCAATGGCCTCGGCCCACAAATTTCTAGGGACATGTTTAGCATGCAGCATGACTCTAGCCATTTCTTGGAGAGTCCTATTTTTCCTCTCAACAACCCCATTCTGTTGAGGTGTGCGAGGAGCAGAGAACTCATGCTTGATGCCTTTATCATCACAGTATTTTTCAATTTCGGAGTTCTCAAACTCTCCACCATGATCACTTCTAACACGTGTGATAGGATACCCCTTTTCATTTTGAATACGTTGGCAAATAGTTTTAAAACAAGCAAAAGCATCAGATTTTTCTTTAAGATATCCAACCCAAGAAAAATGAGAGAAGTCATCTACAATGACTAAAATATATCTTTTACCACCTAGACTTTTAGTGCGAGACGGACCCATAAGGTCCATGTGAAGAAGTTCAAGACATTTTGTGGTAGCAATGATGTTAGTTTTTTTATGGGAGCTTTTAATTTGCTTTCCTTTCATACAACCTCCACAAACTAAGCCTTGCCCATTGGCAAGTTTTGGCACACCTCTCACAACTTCGGTTTTAGTGATATGATGTAAATCTGAGAAATTAACGTGTCCTAAGCGTTGGTGCCAAAGTTCAACATCATCAAGCATAATACGATTACACACAACAGGACAAGCCGTTTCAACACAATAACAATTATCAGACGATCTCACACCTTTAACTACGCATGCACCAGATTCATTAACAATAGAACAATCATTTTTAGAAAATTGAACTGCATGCATGTTGTCACAAAATTGACCAATACTCAAAAGATTAGCTTTTAGTCCCTCAACATATAAGACATTTTCTATATGAGGAAGGCCAGGAGTAGATATAGTGCCTTGTCCGACAATTTTACCTGTATTACCATCACCAAAAGTGACAAAACCGCCATTGTAATTTTCTATCTTGCTAAACCAAGACTTGTCGCCAGTCATATGCCTAGAGCAACCACTGTCTAAATACCAAACATGCGTATTATTAGCTTTGAACGCAGTGTGAGCAACATGACACAGTATATCAACTTTCCTCCAAGCTTGTTTAGGTTTATTAGCCATTTGAGACAGGTGGTTAAGAGAACTCTGACTGGGAGAGGTATTACTTTTCTTTATTTCTTTAGCAAAACTAGAAAGTTTTTGTATTTCCTCAACAATGTGTGAAGTTTGATTAGCCAAAATATTTAACTGTTTTTCAAAATTTTCATCAAGTTTTTCAGACTTTGTCGGGAATATCTCACGGGGTTTTTCAAAGTTAGAGACACTTTGTTTTGGCCCAGAGTAAACATTAGGAATTTGAAACCTACCACGTCCCATTTTGTTATCCTTAAGAAATTTGTAGCAATAAGGACGAATGTGACCTAGAGTGCCACAATGGTGGCAAGTGAAAGTGAGTTTCTTAGGAATAGGAGGGTCTACAATTTTAGGGACAGTCGGAGACACGGGTTTCACAAATTTTATCTCTTTCTTAGAATTTTCACTAGTCTCAGAGGTAAGAGATTCTGGCTCGATGAATCCAAGGCCACTTCTATTTTTAAAAGTACGTGTTAATTCTGCTATGCGAGAAGCGCCACAGTTATTTCTCTTAATGGCCTCACTAGCCTCTCTTAAATCATGTTCTAAGATTTTAACCCTCTCTTTAGCTATCTCAAGAGACTTTAAGGCCTCCAAACGACCTTTTTCAATTTCAGCAAATTTTTCGTTGAATTTTGTTTGGTGCGCCTTTAACTTTTCTATTTCGTGAATCTTAGAATCAACATCAAGACGAAGATCATTTCTTTCGGTTTCAACCTTTTTAATGACTTGAATCAAATCTTTCTTTTTCTTTTTCAATTTAACGCATTCTTTGAAAAGTTCATTATAAGCATCGGTAATAGATTCTAAGTCATCCTCCTCATCGTCATTATTATCAACACTAGATTCATAGTCATCAGCAAGACTATACGTAGGTGTGGACATAGAAGCTTTTGCAGATGTAGGAGATTCAACACTAGCAACAAGAACAGTGTATCTAGGGACTTCGTTAGTCTTATCGTGACTATTTTGAGAATCGCTCTCTTCCTCACTATCATCATCCCAAGTGACTTTGTAACCCCGATTGGATTTCTTTTTTAGTGTGTTGGCACATTCGGCTTGAACATGACCAAAACCATGACACTCGTGACATTGAATGCCTTGGACTTTCTTAGAATTATTAGTAGAAAACTTCTTTTCACTAAAACCAGAATTGTTAGCTTTAAAATCATCTTTAGACGCTGAAGAGACTCCTTGCTTATTATTTTTTCGAAACCTAACAAATTTTGTAAATTTTTTGGCAAAGAAAGCAAGTTCTTCTTCATCAAGATCTTCATCACTATCTTGAGACGCATAGGATTTAACATTGGAAGTTTTAAAAGCAATACTTTTACTCATCTTAGAAGTGGTTTTCTTAGTTAAATGATTTAATTCAAAGGTTTGTAATTTTCCAACCAACTCCTCAAAAAGCATATTGTCAACTTCTGGCCTTTCTTCAATGGCCACAACTTTAGTTTGGAACCTTTCCGGAAGAGATCTTAGAACTTTACGACAAACTTTGAGATTAGGAATGGGTTCACCTAAAGCATGAAAAGAATTAACAATATCAGTTAGCTTAGTGATAAAAGTATCAAAAGTTTCATCTTCTGACATTCTAAGTTCCTCAAAGCGAGTGGTTAGCATTTGAATTTTTGAAGTCTGAACAGTTTTTGTGCCTTCGTGGGTAACGCGCAAAATCTCTCATGCTTCCTTAGCTGTAGCACATGCAGAGATGCGACTGAATTCGGTCTTACTTAAAGCACCATAAATAGCTCCTAAAGCACGAGAATTAGACTCAAAACTTTCATTATCACTCGCGTTCCATTCAGTGTCCTCTTTAACTCTCATCAGTTTGGTTGTAGGGTCCTCTATTTTAGGAGTTTCATATCCGTACCTCATAGACCTCCAAACCCGAATACCAAGGGAACTTAAATGTGTCGTCATGCGCGCTTTCCAGTAAGGATAATCATTCCCATCAAAATAGGGCGGCCTCGAGTTTGAGGCTCCCTCACGAGGTGTATTCATGTCCATGATCACAGGATCAAATACTCCGGCGATAAAACCGAAAACAGAGCAACTAGGCTCTGATACCAATTGAAATTCCGCGGAAGCTTAAAAACGTCCTAGAGGGGGGGTGAATAGGACTAAATAAAAAATTAACCTTTTATATTTATTTATTTTTTATTTTTATTAAAGAGATTAAACAACTAAAACAAACAATAAAACTGCAGAAAATAAATCAAAAGACAAGACACACGATATACGTGGAAAACCTTAGGGTTCGAATAACCCTAAGATAAAACCACGGCCTAGTCTACTATTTTCTATTAATCAAAAAGAGAGTTACAATGCGAAATAGATTACCTCAAGCCTCACCCTTAAGCGTTACCTATTCTCGCCAACTCACGATGCTCCCCGAGCTTCTTTTTGATTCAATAGTCTGCCACGAACCTCAAGTTCAATCTCCGGAATTAACCGGCTCCGAATAGACTCCTCGTCAATCCGGCCAACAGCAACAAGGCACCAACGGAGCACCAGATGAATGATGAATGATGAATGATGAATGGAATGAACAGGACAATCAAAAACGTTCGGAAAAATGCAAGATTGAAGAACGTTGAATTAGATTGTCACAAAACGCTCTATGTGAGTTGAATGGATTGTCAACTCATACAAAGTAATAAAATCACTAGCTCTCAAAACTTGACAGATTTTTCTTTCTTTTTGCAAAAATGTGTCGAGAGAGCTATTACCGAAAGGAATAAGGGGGATATTTATATGAAAAATCCATCCCCAAAACTTGACAGTCAATTAAGCCAATAAAATAAACAAGTGAATAAAATCCCATCATTTCAGCCGATTGCCAAATCCTCCACAAAGACCACGTTTCCTTTTTGCTGCAAAAATATTTTGGAAACAAAATATGCATGTGATATGGAAAGCGATTTGTCGGAGAGTCTTTTAGGAAAGAAAATTGTGCAAAAATATTTTAGAAATAAAATATGCATGTGATATGTAGAACAATGCATTTACCTAAATTGGGCATGTGATATGTAGAACAATGCATTTACCTAAATTGTGCAAAAATATTTTGGAAATAAAATATGCATGTGATATGTAGAACAATGCATTTACCTGTCGCACAAATTGAAATTGATGAACTTTGCAGCAGGAAACTTGACGTAGATAACGAGAGGCACATCGAGCGAGCAACTACCCCCTAAAAAGCCTACACATTAAAATTCAAATGTGATCGATGAAACAATTACACAAATGAATGTTTTGAACAACCCCGGAAATTGCCAACAAAACTAACACAAAGTGAGGGTCACAGTTGAATGGGTCGCAAAAACTTTTTTGCGACGGCAATTCACCATCACAAAAGCTTTTGTGATGATAATATACGGTCGCAAAAGACCTTACCTTTTGCAACTGCTTAGTTAGCCGTCACAAATAGTCCTTATTTTTACGACGTGTAAATTTGCCATCGCAAAAAGTATGAACCTATTGCGACTGCTTGTTCAGCCATCGCAAAAGTCTTACTTTGTGTGAAATTTGCCGTCACAAAGACATTACATTAAAAAAAAATATTTCGGGTATATTCAAATCACTTAATACCAATTCCATAACTCTAATTCCACAAGATAACTAACATACTTTCTTAGACAATAAAAAAAATGACAATTATTCCAAACATAACCACACATTATAATTTTTGAATCATTCTATATTTATAAGATCAACATCTATGAACATATTCATCTGTATCCACCTCGGTTTCATTTTTCGCTGCTTCTTCTTTCTCATTTGCCAAACTTTTTTCTGCTATCTTTCATAGCAACTTGTCGACTTATGGATAATTTCTGATTCATCTCTCGAATTATCCTCTACATCCACAACTTCTTTCTCGTTTCCTTTAGCCATTATTGAAAACTAGAAATGTCAAAATGTGGTGGAATTACTTACCCAGAAATCTCAAAGGACCCCTATGTATCAGTCAAGCCTGTATACCCTTGATCTTGCTCTACCTTGGTTTGAAAATGGAGAAGAAAGAAAGAGATGATGATCAGTGGTGGTCAGTGATGGTGGAGGGCCTAAATCACCAGAGCTCTGTTTGCTCTTTCCCTCTGTATCGTGTGAATGAAAAATATGAAGAGTTTGGCTTTTTATAGGCTCAGGGTTTTTTTTGGAAAGTGGCCCGACCATCTGGATGAAATGGGTGCCTCATCTAGATGAACTAGGTCTTTGGATGATTTTGAGGTTTTGGACTATAGGACATCTAAATGATTAGGTACCTCATCCAATGAAATTTGTCTCTAGATTGTGGAGCTTGGTTCAAAAGGGTAGGTCATACGGATTAAATGAAAACTCATCCGAATGGATTAATCCTCTAGATTTGCAACTCTTCCTTGTTGGGTTTATCATCCATATATAACATTGTCTCTGTCTGACATCCAGATTCACATATACTTCATCCGGATGGAATTAGCCCTCATCCAGATAACTTGTATCAATTTTCAACGCGACTTGTGCTTTCAATCAGTGGGTAATCCGAATGACGTGATGCACTATCCGGATCAAAGTGGTATTTTCACCAAAACTCGAACAATCACACACTTTGCACTTGTAGCACCTTATACCAACCGGGTTACCTATGGTTTTACACAAAAAGAGGTACAGACTTGGTTCAAAATTAAGGTCTAAGAGACTCGTATGTGGTTTTAATCACAGAACATGGCCTTATATCATTTCTCGTGTCACGTAATGAATTCAACTTAATGTCTCTACCTATCAAGATGGCATATAATATGGCATTTATTGGAACAAGAAAAACAAAGAGTTCAAGTAGATTATATAGAATGTGAGTATCAAACGAAGGGTTCGAAAGTAAGTTACGCAGTGGAAAGGTGTTAGGCACCCACTGCACCTGATTTGAGAATCGGTCTCTACTTGACATTTATGGGATTTTAAATATATTTCATGTTAAATAACTCACGCCGGTCGGGTAAGCATTTAAAAAGGGTAAGTGTGGTAACAAACATATTTTTGACCTATTTCCCTTTATACAAAAGCATTGTGCATAGATAAGAGAGGTCAAAAATGTTGTTCTAACACAAAGATTACTTCTAATAGAATAAAATGGTGAGAGTTATTATCTTGACGTTACCTTTTTTATTTGAGTGGTATGGACTATTGAGCTTGATAATGCATACCGACCCAGAATCAGAGTAATACAAATGTTTCTATAATGTTGTACATATTCACAAAACATAGATGATAAAGCCTGATGGGATTAATACAATTCTAACAAGGTGAATGTCTCAATCCTGGGAATAGTGTATATCTACATTTGACACTATTTCGGCTCAAACCGAAATAATGACTCCTATCAAGATACAATAAATGGACAACGAAAAACTCATAAGTAGTCTAGATTACTATCTCAATTTCTCTGATGTTTCCTCAAGAATTAATGCGGTTATACCGCTTGTGTTTCATGCTTTGAATTGTATTTTTACTTTGATACGAGTATTTGAGATCAAGGTTGGGGATGAATACGTAAATATCGGATTTGCTTAATGCCACCTCATATTTCTTACTATTCTTGACTTGAATGTCCTAGATTGATTCCTAAAACGCGCTCTCAAGGACTTTTCTTTCCAAAATATCCTCTCGGGGTGGGGTTTGTTTTCTTTCCAAAAGCCTTTGGTTTCTCTTTCCTCTCCAAATCCTTTCTCCAATTTTGCCTCTCCTCTATTTTCGAAGCTTGGGGGTCCATTTATAGGCCCTCAAACTTTCAAAATCGATCAAGGGCAATTCTGTTCATCCAGCATTTGGACTAGCGCACGCCTTAGTTGAGCATCGCACGGCACTCCATGAATTGGCAAGAGCAAGAACGTTGCAACACGCAACCGCAGTTTGCACAGCATGGTGAGCCACACCATAGTCGAACTGATTTGACCAGTCACAGGATTGGCAGGCACCTAAGATGGACTGGCGTGCGTCACACATGGCAAAGCGGTGTGCGTGAAGGTGATTTTCTACATGTATTTGGTGGAAAATAGAGATTAAGCAAGAGCATTCAAGGCTAAATTCGTCAAACCCTAACATAACTCAAACATTTATTCAAGGGTAAGTAGTGTCTTTTTCATCATCGGAAGCGTCCAACCGTTGCTTTTGAAAATTTGTGGGATCTAAATTGGGGTGTCTAAAGTGACATACTCGTTTGAGTTCGGTAGTTCTCTAATCATTTTTTTCTTGACGGTTCGACAATAGAGGTACCTCCTCTGAGTGACTAGATTCTTGCTTACAAAATAAACATTGAACAAGTTTTCTATTTTGAGGGAATGCCAAACTTTTCCTTCAACTCGATGATCCCCATCACTATTCAGTAGAAGTTATGGTAAGCTGGACGGTGGTCAGGCTGAGAGTCTATAGTACCTACCTAAGGAAAGGGTGAAGTGGGAACCAACCCATCCCCCTTTGTATTATTGCCATCAGTGGCATCATCTGCCAATCGTCAGCCTAAGGCTCTTCGCCAGGCCTGATCAAATCTACGTAAACACTATCTGACAAGTTATAGGCCTGACAGAACTCACTATACTCTCAGCATCAGAGAAACACTTTTTGTATTGTGACTCTTCGGCACCTGACATCTTGGAGGAAAGGCGTGACTCTGACCCATTTGTGCTAGACGTTAGCACTTGCGCGGAGTCAACCTTGAGCTTAGACATCCTATGAAACAGTGCAAGGGTAGCGTGAGAAATAGAAAAAACTATGTAATGGAAGGTTTGGTCTGAAGCTAAGAGGCTCAACCAGTGGAGGGATCAATCAATTACTGGGGGTGATGTGACAGCCCCATCAACATTAGTTCGAAGGGTTTCTCCAAAAACCCAAAAATCATTCAAAAGACGTATGAAAGGAAATGAAAATAAGGCGATCAACAATTCTCAATGAGTAAAAAGGTAGATTTCTATACCTGGAGTATGTAGAAGAACTGGAATCCAGTCTGGATCATGAGAAATCTAAGTTGGAGAGGATGGAAGAGAGAGAGAGAGAGTGTGTGTGTTTCAATTTAGAGAGAGAAGTATGTGTGGCTTTCTCTCTCTAGGATTCATCCTTCTATACTCTTGTCACAACTTTCAAACTAGCTATGCGAGAATTTGAATTGATTTGTCTCCACCATTGGATTTATGACGCGTGGCAACATTTGGCAGACAACGAATTGTGTGAATGATCACGTCTGTCGATTACAGTTCCCTTGGAAAATGAGCTAGAGCAACCAACTGAACAGCGCCACATGGATTGTTTACATTGGCACATGACAAAAAACTCTGGCCTTCACACATTCAATTTATCTCATCAGACAGTGCCAAGCAAAGGGATTGAGGACTACTGTGGTAGGTTAGATACGCAAGTCAATGGGCCTTCGGCCCATGTGCACGCTCAACCCATCTATGTTAAGATCGAGTTGGGTCGAGGGATTTGACAATGCCACCTAGCATGCCTCAAGCAGATTACTAAGCGCACGACATGCTAGATTGGGCCAAATCCTTTTGCATGGCTGGCCTTTCATCTCAGAGTGAAGATCTCTCAAGTGGCAACGTTCGCTATTGTCGACGAGAGCTCTACGCTTGGCAGGGTCAGTTGAAAGCGTGCCCCTCACGTTACAGGCAATTGTCTGGGTAAACGTGGGGGTGAAATTATAAGATATGCAGACATGTCCGTCCAATCGGCACAGACGTGGGGCACGTGATATAAGTACCGTGATTCGCGGTCCCCGATGTGACATTTTTGACCAATACTCAATTTATTAAAGGTACACTATACATACTCCAAAGACACTCTACTCTCAGATAGGCTGAGTTTACACTATTTGTTCTCAATTTACTTTTGTGCTCTCTCTCATAAACTAACTTAAGCATCGAAGTGTTTTTCAAAGACCCAACTCCGGTCGGCACAAACATAAATTTGAGTGTTTTGTAACTAGTCAAAGGGTGCGCAAAAGAAATTATATGAGAAGTCTTATAGTGTATTTATAATTACTTATGGTAGTTATTTTAACTTGAAATTTAAAAGGAAAAAACCACTCTTTAAAAGAATGTGTGTGTTGACTCCGAAGTTGGTTTCTGCTTTTATTTTATCATTAAAGGCATTTTTGGTACTAAAAAAGTAGACTTGTAATAATTTGATACTAGCAAAAAACCCGTGCTACGCACAGGACAAATTGAAACATATACTACTCTATTGATACGAACTCAAAATCACACATTATTTTAGAATTTTAAATAATAAAAACGTATATGTTATTCACCGCATCAACCAAATATAATTTGAAAGTAAATTATTTTTTACGGATCGATCGAGATCAACTAAAGTTTGGAACTAAATCACTTTTGAAATTTTAGACTTTATATTTTACATTATAATTTTTAAATTATAAATGAAAGTGTTTGGATAATAATGTGTAGAATAGATTTAAATTTGTAAAAGAAATAATATGTAAATTTGTATTAAAAAATACAAAAAATTCATCTGAATGTGATAAAGATGAAAATAATAATTATACTATCATTATTATTTTTTGCTTATATCTATAGCATTATAATTTTTGTTTTTCTCATGCTTATTTATGAATCATTAGATTTTTTTCATCAATATTGTTGCCACTCTTTATGGATCATTGAGTTATTATTTTCATGCTTATCTATATAGCGTTATAGTTTTTATTTAGTTGATACGTTTTAACCTAAATAACTAATTTAATAAATAAAAAACGTGTAAATAAATATTTAAGCATAACTATCACACCTAAGGTTATGGATAATAGTTGTACTTGTTGCACATTATTTATGAAAACATAAATTTTATGTTGATCAAAACTGAAAAATATGCTTAGAGTTTCAAACATATAATAAAATAGCCGTCAACGGAAAAAAAAACCAAGTTAGAGGTTATAAATAATGATTAAAATTGTTGCAAAATATTAATAAAAAATAAATTTTATGTTGATCAAAACAAAAAAATATGCTTAGAGTTTCAGACGCGTTCAAAAGGAAAAAATTAAGCCAGATATTAGATCCAATATGTAAAAATAATAAATTAAATTAGAGTTATTTTTCCACTTCATGGCCAACAAGGTCAATGTGAATACATGAAACTTCTTTGAATGAAAAATAGAATACACACAATGCAAACAAAAATATTAACTTCAAAGAAAACTAACCATATAAAATTTCAAGTACAAGATTACAACACAATAACTGTACTTACCATCCATGACATTGCACTTTTAATTCGTTTTCCAACACTCCTGCATAGAAATCCAGCATCACAACAAATTCGTCTATCTAAATGATTGTTCACATATATTTGAATTTTGCTGACAGAGCCTCCATTTTTGTTGCAAAAACTTGAAAACAGAAGTATTAGCTATTGAGTTCGGGATTTATGGTGTGCATGAATTCAAACCCCAAAACCTCACTTCTTATTCATTTGAATTTAATTTGTTAATAGGAATTTGATTATTATTTGATCAAAATGATATGTATTTTTTTGAATTTGAACTATTTAGAAGGCTTTTGATAAAAAGATAAGTACTTGTTTGGATTTGATTTGTTAAGGATAATCATTCATTAAAATTTAACTTATTCAATTAATATGATTTGTTAGGGATATTCATTCAATTATAGTTACATTATTAATATTTGTTTAATTTGTCAATTTAGTTTCTAACCCAATCGTATTGTGCCACTTGTCACGCTCAGGATGATTTTCACTAAAAGCCGCCCTGCAATACATAAGTAATATAGATTAGTTTTAACTTGAGATATGAAAAAATTCTTTGGAAGGATGTGTCTCCTGACCCAAGATGGATTGGTAACTTTATTTTTATAATTAAGAGAACTTTTGGTATTGATTTTAACTTTAAATTTGAAGTTACAAACTCTTCAAAAGAATGCATCGTCTGATCTCAAAATATATTAGCAGTTAGTTTTTTATAATCCCAGATTAGGAGATATTTGTTTATAGCTCTAAGCCATAATCAGGCTATATATTAATACAAGTTCATTCCCAAAAGATTAAGCGTGAACCATCGAAATTCATTCAACTTTGCTCGACCCTACCTACCCTGGTTCAAATTAAGGACAACTTGATATTGAGACTTTAGATCTTTAACAGCTTATTATCTTCATGTCCTATTTTGACCAGGAAACACTTGAATTGTCACGCCATCAATTTTAAACATATAAATAATACATATCTTTTAAGAAAATCTCACAATTTTCACTAGTAAGCCCAAAGAATTTCATTCATGACTAACCATTTAAATAAAATTCAAATTTTCATTTCCTGCTCAAAGGGGATAACTCAATCCGATTACATCAAATGTCATATTGAACTGTTTAAAGATACATTGTCTGATCACTAAAATAGACGAATGATATATAAGTTGTATAAAATCTTTCAAAAGATTTTACAAAACAACATGTGAAATCTATCAACGTAACTCCCAAACATGATGCATCACCTCAAGCACTTCAAGCACTCCATGCTAAAATTCTGATAGGGTACCTGTGGAGGATAGGGTGAGCTAAACAGCCCAGTAGGAATGTTGATACTTATGCCATGTGATTTGAAATGGCATATAATATGATCAATGATTAATAAACAAGCATGAGCTTGAAGGAATCACAAGATAATCATAAACGACACACTCAACCATCTTACGATGCCGTTCCGTTAATTCACCAATCACTTCTCAATATCAAAGCTTCTCCATTAACCGTTTCACGACACCAGGTCATTTTTCATTGATCATTGCATTATACCAGTACATTAGCCATAACACGACTCATAACTTCGCAGCCGTGGGTCGCTATCTACTATCAAGCTAACACTCATACCCCTACATACACATAACAGTCATCCCTCACATTCCATGTCTCGTAAGTATACTTACCTCTTCCATTTAGCATCAAATCGTCATACCTCAATTCAACAAAGTCATCCAAAGTCTCACAATTTATCCAAGCTCTCAACAACCAACGATATTGACTTTCTATCTAACGAACCATTTGATCGATACCCAACTCACACACATCATCTCGTTTGCCTCATCGTGGTTTATTTGTTTCATACCATGACTCACGTGCATCACCAACGTATGATAATTAACTGTCAAGTTGTTATCCTTGACTTTCTGTAATGGGACCGACCCACGTCATTCCTAATACTGACATGAAGGAACCTAGTACCCTACTAGCATACTCAGAGAAACCTAGTATATTGTCACGTCCCATTCCTAGCACTCCTGAGAGGGGGTCTAGTTCATACACTCCTAGGATACCCAAAGGTGCCTAGTTCAATATTCATGTAAATCCCATGTCTCATAAGGGCCATCTCATATTGCATTGGAGTCCACATAACTATCACTTAGTTTCATTTACACAATATAGACCATGTATTCCGTAACTCCCTTTATTCACAATCTATCATTTTCATTTAACAACGTATCAAAATAACGGTATAGGTTCCATCACGACACATCATACGACTTTCATTCACAATATGTCATAGAGTTTTACGCAACTCCAATAGTCAATGAAAAGTTATTAATTAAGTCACAAGAGCAACAAACATTTTAGTGTATACAAGAAATAAATAATGGAGGCATATGAATAGCTCTCCGTCAACGTGTCATTTGCAAATCACTACACGTCATCTCAACGTCAAAGCATCTCAACGTATCTCGTGGCCATTACCCTTCATTATAATGCCATATCTAACTTTTATTAACGTCAATCATCAAGTAAAAACGTTACTTCTTAATTTAGCAGTCATGATGACCCATTCTCGGCCCACATCTCACGCCTCATGTCTGTCGTCACCCTAACTTTAACCCAATGATGGCTAGACAAGCTATATCATTTACTAGCGCGATTTCCCAAGAAAACTAGGGAAAAGGCTCTCATACATTCTATTCGATTTCAATAATCCACATTGGCACGACACACGAAGGTGGCCCAACAAAATATATTATCTTACTAACACGATTCTCTCAGGAAGTTAGACAACTTTCATTAACCATTACATTGATTCGGGTGTTCCATTTAAACTCATTTGTCATTTGACGGCACCTCACCCGAAGGTGGCCAAATAAGATATATCGTCTCACTAGTACATTTTTCTCAGAAAGCTAAACAAATTTCATAATTAGCACCACTCCCAACGGAGACTAGTATAATATGTTCTCATTCATACTAGCACATCTTCTTGCGGAGGCTAGGCCACGATTCATCAATCACTAGCACATCTCCTCACGGAAGCTAGGCCACAATTCATCAATCACCAGCACATCTCCTCACGGAGGCTAGGCCAAAATGCAATTGTATTGAATGCATGGGAGATTACAAGTTCATGACACAACCCATACGATTGTGGTTATCCAACTAACATCCATTATTCGCAAAGTCCAACTAGAAATAAAAGAGTAGAATCTCACGCGTCACATCACAAACCATGGTCAACTCACCTATGTCATCTTCAAACATGATTCAACTAAGTTCATAGATGACTCGATCTTAGAAAAAGATTCTTCATGCAAGATAAGGAAGATGGTAAATGGATACCAAAACCCAACACTCGAATCTCAAATTCAAAGGAAAACTCAACATGGAGAAATATTGAACAACATCCTTTTCATATTCAAAATCAAGAAATATGAGTCAAAACATGTAGAAATCCATAAATCGAAGAGAAAACATCCTACCTCAAGTTATTCGCTCAAAAATTTGAGCTTCAAAATCCAAGCTCCAATGGTGGGGATGAAGCTCCAATGGAACTCCTCCAAGTGAAATTAATGCTTCCAAGTTCAAAATATTCACTAATCTAGAGATATTAGTGATGGATCTTGAAGGAATTTGAATAATATCAAGGGGAATCAAGGGTTTGGAGTTGGGGTTTGATGGGGAAGAAGACCTCTAGAGAGAGAGAGAGAGAGAGAGAGAGAGAGAAAACCCCCTTTGAAAAAGTTAGATCCCTTTTACAAAAAATCTTATTTTTACCCTTTTTAAAAACGCGCATAAAATCTGACCGGAACATCTGATCGGATGGTCCCCAGATCTGACCGGTTAGATTGACATTCTGCCCAATTTTTTTTAAAATTTTAGGCCAAAATTCCGAATCTAACTGGATGGTTTTTCAAACCTGACATGATGGCTTTGGGATCTGACCCGATGATTTTTCACATATTTTCGCTTCCTACTTTAGCTCAAACATATTCAATCACTCAATTTACGTCATACCTGTCAATACGAAGTCATTAATGACATTCCGATTATGTGATAAAACAAAAAATATTTCTGGGCCTTTACATGAATCTATCAAATCAAAAAAATAGAAAACTGGTAGAGCTTTAAATGATGCCTAGTACAAAGTTATGATCTATAATATAAAGATACTAGCATTTTATCGTGTCTACAGCACTACCAGCAAAATTAAAACTGCAAGTTCGAATCCGTATTAACGGACCTATTGATCACATTAGTCCCAAAGGCACTGGACACTAAAGCTAAATTCACCAAAGTTAACATTTCTATTGATCACATTTGTTAAATCAAATTATCCTTTCAAAATCTGGTTTTTAGCATACTATCCATGTCTATAGAATAAAAGAGGTAAAAAGTAATAGCACCATAATAGCAACAAACAACTTAGTTAACACAAAGGACCAAACGAACCGACTAAAGAAAATTATTTGAGGTCAAGAGCCACCAACCTAACACATCGCTTCTTGAAAACGCATTTCCTCTTAGATCGAAAAAGAGCTTTACCCAAACCAAATTAGCTATAAAAGCCCCCCACTAACCCAAGATTGAATGATTAAAGTGAACACCTATATTGCGAATAGAATATCTAATCACAAACTATATATGAAGTAAATAAAAATGGTTAAAATAGGCAACCTCTTGAAAGAGATACGTGGAACATATCATAGCATGTACCCATGCCCGTTCCTATGTTTCTTAGGTAACCTATATATTTTGATTTAATATAAGGAAACGAATGGCCATGAAACAACTGTTGGAAAAATGGTGTTTGAACATATATTTGATTTGTTTAAAACCATTAAGGAGTAAATGAAAAATTGACTCCTATTGATTTTCATTTAATATTGGTTGAAGAAATTCAAATAGAATTTATTTTTATTGAATTTTATATAATTTTAATGGGTTATTTATTAGTGTAGAGTTGTGTCTAGTCGATGACATCTATTCGGATGAATAGTTATGTCACTTCCTTTCATGACTATTGGGAATAGTCACGAATTCTTTTATATAAGGGTATTCCCTCTATTTGTTAATAAGGACTTTTGGGGAGACACATGTTAGAGTATTTTTTGGATTGATTTTTCATTTATTGTTTCGAGTTTTGAGTCTTCATAGAAGAGAGTACAAATTTTTTGTTTAGTTCGCTAGGCCCCATCGATTAGAGTTGTACTTTAGTGGAATTCGATCATTTTATCTTGGCAGACAATCGCTTGTTCAAATCGTGAGCACTGTAGCGAGGGTGAAATTTATCTTAAGGATATCGTGTCTAACACTAGACTTGATCCTTTCCGTGCGATTTTCAAATTTTATCTTTCTATAATTTCATTGTTCATGTCACAGTAATACAAAAAGTATACACAACTTTTTTAACAATCTTAAGACAAATTTGAATTATATATTTTGTGTAGTCACTAAATTTTGTTTTGGTATTATCTCCTACGCCTAACTTTTGTTATTATGAAATGATAAACTGATGCATATGTATATGTTCTGGATATGCATTGTTTTGGTCTAAAGAAGAATTTGCTTTGGTCTAAAGCACCCATTCACATACATGATAGCATTGGTCTAAAGCACCGTTTCATATACATGCATACACCTTTTAGCACATCTTTGACGGTTTATCTTTCGGTCTAGTGTTATATTGATTTTTCTTGCTTTCAGCTAGCGATAAGTATCCCATCAATATATGTATTTATATGATATGATTCATGTGTCGAACTACTGTTGCAACTGAGATTTTTCAACATCTAGACATAGTGAAGTGATGTTCTTGAGTTTGTGTATGAACCATCTGGTGCATGCATTGATGCCATGTGTCTGAGATTTGAACAAACCTTTTGGTCATTTTCCATAAACGACTATTATGCACAAGGTTTTTGCAATAAAGCTTTTTTATGTTAGTGTTTTTCTTTTTTGGCCTTTGCATTTTTTATTGGGACAAGAGGGACATTACACTTTCATCGTATAAATGGTTTGATTTTAGAGTCAGTTGGCACAAGTAAATTGTAACTGACCATTACCAAATAATAATTTTCTCCTTAATTTTCACTTGGTGTCCTTTGGGGCGGGTCTCGTAACTCTTGTAAATGTCATTCTTTATAATTTGGAAAAACACTATTTGTTGAAGTGCCTTGTAGTTGGCAAAAATGCTTTTCGGGTTTATGAGTAAACCTAGTAGAAATTAAAGGGAATAGTTATGCATATAAACAGTAATAGTTGGTAAAAGTTATTACTTGGCAAGAGTTACAATGTTTGATTTGTCGTAGGTGTCTCTTGAGAAACGAAGCACCCATTGAATATTCAAGAGTTACAATGTTTGATTTGTCGTAGGCGTCTCTTGAGAAATGAAACACCTATTGAATATTCATGACTTCCATCCACTAATTTTGAACAAGCCATTGTGTTTGTTTGAGGAAAAAATGTGAGAATAATTTATCCAAGTGAACAGTCACTAAACATAAAGTTATATTTTATTGTGGTGGTTTCCTTTGTATCTAAGAACGATTGTGAATTTTGACATTATTTTTCTTTTAGGACTAAAAAAATAATAATATGTACAAATATTATTTTCCATGAATATGATATTCTTGTCAAAATCATAAAGGAAGCACACACTGTACACAAACTCTCTCTACTTCTCTCTATACGCATCAAGGGCTTGAGACCATCTCTCAGTACAAATGAAATTTTTTCATTTCCCAGCAGTTAGATCCCTTTCGAAAACATGCACCGGAAACTTTATTTTACGGATGCTCGAAGCAAGGAATGGTGTGTGACTATCTGGCCAGTTGTTTTCCGAAAACGACATGGTTGTTAAAGTGTGTATTGATGGAACAGAATAAAAGATTCATATTGCTCTCTGACAGAAATAGAACTTTAAACAAAATTATTTGAATTCAACCATCTCTTTCTCGACTTGCCTACTTGAATCGTATATTTTGAATACCAACAAATCCCAGAATATCCCGAGTTTTTCTCCCTTTTTTGAGGTTTTCAATATAGTAACCAATTCCCTAAATCTATGTAGTTTCCAAGTTCATCGAGCACTATCCAACCTTTCGACCTGGGGCATTTTCTGAGGTTGGTTTTATTTTCTTTTATTTCCATAATCAACAACCGTCTGGATGTGTGTATAATTTTTCTAACTATATAATGTTTTTTTCCTTTAAAAAGATGTGTCTTTTAATCAAATTACACATTCTACCAAAAGACATGACATATCAATTTAAAACCAATAGTCATGGAATTTCGTTTAAAACATTTCAGATAATAAGGTAGATTTAACGGACATGTTCTTTGCGAAAAGGCACATCCTTTCGTTCTCATGGCCTGCGGTGAGCTCCCCTCTTTCTGTCGTGGTGTTTCCATCCATGCTGTTGTATGTGCCCAAGGGTTTGAATCCAACGTGTACGTTTCTTAGGCAGTCGTTGCCATGTGTGGTTGTTGTGGTTCTCTGGCCGATGCACATCAGATGTTTGATGAATTGTCGACGAGAGGTTTCGGGAGACATGTAAGGAAAGTTTGGGTAGATGGACCAAGCAACCCAGTTTTTTAATCGCATGTAGGTGAAGGATATCGTTTCTTGAAATGCCATGGTCATTGGGTTATGCTCAGAGGGGTTTCGGCTATGATTCTATGAGTCGATCAATGTTTTCTGGCAAAGGCAACATTGTGGGTTGGAGCCTAATGTTGTTACCCATTGTCCGGGTGTGCCTCCGTTGGCGCATTGCTTCAAGGGATGGAGACTCACTGCTACGCAATCAAACGTGCATTTGAAAATCACCCAAGTTGCTTTTAGTATCTTCTCAGGCCAATGAGTGATCGAGCATTTGGCGAATTGATCATTGGCACTGCTTCATGTTTCCCCTTGGGAGTGTCTTTTCTGTCAGAGATCATGATAATTGGTCATTTGGAGTTTCAGGTTCTACTCTATATATCCTTTCACCCGTAGTTACCGTTTCAAGGCTACGGTTTTCCTTTTATATTTGGTTGGATACTGCCTTGGTAAAATTTGGTATGGCACTTGGTGTTGGTTTCCTGGACAAATTAGTTTCCGTAGGGTATCCTCGGCAAATTGGTTGCCTCTTTAATAAAAATATTGTTTCCAATATGCCGTTTGGTTTTTTTTTTTTTAAAAAAAAGATTGTTCTTCCAAATTGTTGTCGAAAGAAATTCGAGATCTTAGTTGACAAGTACTCTAGTATACCTCCACTGGGTGATGTTTTCTAGTGGCACAGTTCTTATGCTTATTTATGCTTCTTGTTGTTCGCTGATTCGCATCATATTTTCATTCCCAATTCCAGAAGTCATAATAATAATCGCTGACAATACATTCTTGTTTTGAGAAAGACTGAAAATGTGGGGATTCAAATAATTGATGTATTCTTCAAATTATTGTGCTCATGCAACGTGATTATTTTTGAAGTTGTGATTTGAATAGCGTTTGCTTCCAATTATGCAATTTCTATAAAGAGAGTTGATTACAGAGGTTTAAAAATAGGTGATATTCTACTTTGAGATTAGAACTGCTATGGTTTAGTTGCATGTTCTGCCTCTTAATTTATTCAGTGAATGTGTCATTGTTTTATGCTCCTCTGTCAATTCCTAACAGTGCCTGTACATAAAGGAATTCGGGATTAAGTTCTTCAATTTCGCAATGCTGGCAAATATATTTGATACTTGTGTGTCATTGAATAAATCTAAATGATTTTGGCATGACACGGATTTTGTAATCTATTTGATGGATAAAATCTCGAATGAACTATTTATTTTAATGAACCATTTGAAATTATAATTTATTTAAAGCGACACAATGTTACTTGGTGTCCATTGGGATTGACACACCCCTTAGAAAAAACATCACTTCCGTTCATTGGTTTTGAACTGACCTTTGTGTCTAATGTGAGACTCATTCTAATCAAGATATTAGAGAATGTAGTAATATCATGGGTGTGACTTGACTAGCTACCATTATTTTTTATACTAGACAGTTAGTGACTTCATCCTCAACTAGCAGTGGGTTATGGAAATCATTGTTAGGGACATTATTTTTCTCTAAGAGTTAAAGAAAATTATATATGTTATGTCAATAAATATGATACCCATTCTAATCAAACCTTTAGAGGATTTGATATCTCATGGTGTGATTTTTTTTTGGACTGGAAATATAATTTTAATATTTTGAACGGCTTGGTTCTATTGTCGGGTTATGAACTTAGGTCTCTCGGTGAGAGCGGACTATTCTAGTTGGTTTGGTGCCCCACGTTGTCGGATGTTAACCATGAGAGACCTATTAATTACCTATTGCAAGGTGCAATGTTTGAAAACGTTTAAAAGTCTCTAATATTTGGACAGAGTCTGGTTAGTGTGGACTTAACTACCAGAGTGTTTTTTTAAATATTTTTAAATTACAACATTCTATATTGTGAAAGAATTTGTAAATTAATTTCCATGGTATAGTGTAAGGTCTTTTTATTGAAAGGCCATATTAACACCTATTATCCAAGGCTTGAAGTGAAGCATATGAGTAATGAATTACTTTATGCGAAAATTTATCTATTGGAGAGAATTTCTTATTTTCGCCTCTTCGTAAAAAAGAGATAGAATGGCACAATGGGTTGTCATAATTATGTTTTTTAGTAAATACAAGTATGGGTACACTACAACAGAAAGTAGAATTCTCGACGTTTGTTAAATCCTGATAAAAGTCTCAAAAACGCAACAAAGAAGTTTTTTCGGCGTTTTTTGTACTATTCCCAGTGCTTGTGAAAAACGATGCCGATACCCCTGTCGGGAAAACTTATCAGAGTTTATAAACGTCGCTAATAGTTACCGGCGTATTTGCCGGTGTTTAAGAAACACCGGGAAAGATTTTCCGGCGACCGAAAAAATGAGATATTCCCTGCGTTTTAGAAAACGCCGGCAATGTATTTGTAAGATTTTAAAAAGCGTAGGTAAAGTTTTTGAAAAATGCAGAGAACGTATCTACGAGATTTTTTAAAATGTCGGTAAAAATATATATTGCACGATTCCCGAAACATATAAACCTGAACCAAGCCAGCAATTTGGGCTTATTGCCCATAGGATACGTATCAGCTTTGAAGCTGAACAAACCAGAAGACATCATCAACACAATACACCAATAGAACAGTAGCATCGAATTCCAATAGAATAACAACACTTTCAAGTCAACGTAAAACATCAGTGGAATTTCCAGATCAAATGAATAGAAACTGAAAAGATGATACATGACTAAATGGATAATTCATTAGTGCTCTATCCTCTCTCACACTAATACATTATTTGTTGAAGATCTTCCCTCAAATAGTCTCTCCCTTGCTTTTATTGCCTGGAACATGAAAAATTCTCCAATAAAAAAAATTACTGAAATCGAAAAACATAACAAAAGATAGTTCCAAAATCATATGAATATGCAATTTAGTGAATGGAAAATATACAATCACTACTGCTCCACTAAGTGGCTGAATGTTCGGATCAAGTTTATTTGCACATTGACTAATTTTTGGAATACTAATTTTATTATCTATCAGTAGGACACCCATTCAAAATCGGAGTTTTACTCGTATGAATCAACCCTAACTACCAAATGTTTATCTGATAGAATTCGAAAGATTTTGAATCTAAAAGCGAAGAGAAAGCAAACTCTATCCCCAAGTCATGACTAGCGAAAGTTAATCCCAAGGCGACTTTTTAAATAGCTTCAAGAGATTAGAGAGTGAGAAATGGACCTACTTTTTCCAAATGAGAATGTGTAGCAATCCAAAGCATTCCAGAGATCAGACCAAGAAGAGCATATTGCGGGCTCTAAATCTCGAAGGCTGGAGACCAAGCCCTAAGACGCCACTAAATTTTTACTAGCTCGATAGATGAGTTCAAGTCTAGTTGCTGTGGAATACTTGCACAAATCTTAACTACTCTTGATAACCTGAAATAGTAAGAAAGCAAATTTCCAGTGTCTTTAATTAAAATTCCCTACAAGTGAGAATGAAAGTTGCAAACTCATGAATAAACTACTTACTTTTTTGTCGTGCTCCAACTCAACTCAACAAAGAGAGAGTGCGAATTTTCACTTCACAAAAGCCCAATTTGCAGTTCCAAGATCCCATTCTTCAGTCACAACTAGTAGCATATTCATCAGTACAAAAAAGCTTGTTCAAAATAACCTCCACCTTCACATCTATTCCAACGAGAATTTTGATTCATGTTCCTGCCAAACAATAAAGATACCTTGAAATTTTCTATGCAGCTCCTTTGATATAAGCAAATAGTTGCAAAGGTTCTTGGTGTGGTTCCTCTTTGAGTGTTTTAAGGTGTGTGGTAATTTTATGCATAGTCCAGCTAAACAGAAAGCCCCCATCATAGTTTTCCTCACTTCCTGATGTATCATCATCACCAAACATTGCTAGGTATTGGTTAACAACATAAAAAAGATGCATTCTTTGATAGTTTATCATCCCTTTTAAGTATTTATAAGCATTTCTGTGGTCCAAGTCATCAAGAATTATGGTTACGAAGGTTATATTCAAAACAAGGAAGGTTATTGATGCAAAAGGTGAATCACAAACATGAAGACCTAAGACAAACCATTAATCAATCAGAAGAAAAAAGTAAATAAGTGATCAAGGAAGAGTTGATCAACTACAAAAAGAAGCCTTTGCAACAACGAATGAAAATAAATGAGACAATGCAAAACTAATTAAAAATGGCAGATGAAAACTAGTAAAAGAAGTAATGACTTACCAGCAAAATGTTCTGGCAAAATCAGATCCATTCCCCAGGTGTAGAGAAGTCATAATGATCGTAACTTCTCTCTATGACAATGGACACAAGTTATACAATACAACACTAAAACTAACATAACCAAAAAAAGGAGTGAGAATCGATAGGCTTACCGAATCTAGAAGGTGATGCTACAACAACAACAGGAGCAGAAAGTAATTTGATTCTGAATGTTAGAAGCTAAGAAAAATTAGCAAATACTAACAGGCTTGGAGTCTTAAGAGCTTGGCTATGGAAAAACAATATGTTTATAAGAAAAAGGTAATGAAATCAAGCATAGAGTCTACATCATCAAGTTTCAATCATTACTTGCTAGTTGCTTCCAAGACACTTGGTGTATGTCCCAAATTGACTAATTTGCTAAGCTTGATTCATAACTAGGTCATCTATTTCAGAATGTACTCACACATCTAGCAATAGTATGTATCCGATTTATGTCCATAGTACATACAGAGATAAAAGAGCAAAAGATATTTTGTCAAAATACTAAACAACTATAAAGAAACAAAATTTTATAAAAGAACAAGAGTCGTAAGACCTATCTCAACGTTAAGTATTGAGACAAAATCAATACTTACAGTTGATCCATCAGTCCATAACTGTGATTAAAATGCACGCCGCATGGAGGTCAAAGGATTAAGCATCATCATTGTGTCAACAACCCCTAAGCAACCAGTTTTAGGTGCATCATTTTTTTATGCATTTTGTTAGACACTTTGCAAGCACCATTCAATTCTCACACCAGCAAAAATAAATAATAGAGAGAGAAGATACATACAATCAACATTTAATCAATAAAAATTAAACTTCAAGCATACACTCGACACGCAAAATCTGGATCTCTGACAACGGCAACAAGGGACAACGAGGGCGAGGTGCAGTGATGGTGAGAGAAAATGATGAACAGAGATTAGCAACGAGGCTACGATAGCTCTGGATCCTTGACAGCAAGGGCCAACAGCGTTGAGAGAAAATGATGAATGAAAGATCTTGACTGAGGCTTTAGCTATGGCGACGGGCAGTGACAGCAAAAGGCGATGACGTCTAGGGTTTCGATAGGGGTGGGGGTCGGATGTTTTTACGGGGGAAGGGGTGATAATGATATATAAATTAAGGGTTGGGAATGAATCATTCATTCCACTTAGTTTTTTTTTTTTTTGGAGTTTCTATTTAATTATTTCTTGGATTTTTTAAAAGCACTGAGAATTAAATGTTAAGAATGTGTGTTTTTGTTATAGTGGTAATTAATTGTGACTATGCTAGTTATCTGGATGATTTGAAGAAACAAAGTCACGGGCATTAATGATTATGTGACCAAATTCTAGATTGTCACATAATTGTGGGGAAAGAGGTGGTTTTCGAAATTACTCACATATTGTATTATAAAATCTATGCCAGAAGTCATATTAATTGAATGGGCATCGAGTAGTATGGCAAGTCTCGATGTGATAATCGTAGACATAATTTCATGTAACACTTGTTCTCATTTAAGTTGGTGTCTATGATTCACAAGATCAAAAGATAAACTACGGAGCCATTACCCAAGAGATGTTGACCAGAGAACAAGTGACGTATCGAGGGAAATGAGGTTTAAGCCTATTATTTAAGAGTTGCCTCAATGGAACTCTACCTAGTTGACTGGAGATCCTAAGATCTAGGTTCAAAGGGACAACGAAATTGTGTGCGACTCAGTAGTATCACTGCGGAAATAACTCTCCTATTCATTCCTAAGATACAACAGTGATACCTACAGCATTATCTAGGGTAAGCTACGCTTTTAATAATTCTCATATCTTGAAAATCCAAGTGGGCTATGGCAGGATACTCTTAATGGAAAGTCACCTATATGAGTGAGAAGGAGCCGCTTCTATGAGAACAATAAGACTTAATTCTCTAAAGAACTCATGAAACCAGTAATTGTCCAAGGCCAAAATAGGCACAACCGTAAGAACCAAATGTGTTCGAAAAGTTCCTGTGTGAATTCTATTGTCTTGATTTACATAAAAAGCTGAACAATTCAAGGCATCACGTCCACTGATTAGCGAGTAAATTCGATAATCTTTCACAAGGGAAAGTTCATAGCCAAAAACTACCTATTCTATGTAGGAGATTTTCATTTGTACTACCTCTGTCGTCTGCATAATTTTATGCATCGTTTATCTAACTAATTTTTATTCATGTGGAAAATTGTTGAAAAAATAGTGTTAGAACATTTATTTAATTTGTTCAAAATCATTAAAGAGTGAATGAAAAATTAACTCCTATTAATTTTCATTTAATATTGGTTGAAGAAATTCAAATAGAATTTGTTTCTACTGAATTTTATATAATTTTAATGGGTTATTTATTAGTATAGAGTCGTGTCTAGTCGATGACATCTATTCGGATAAATAGTTATGTCACTTCCTTTCATGACTATTGGGAATAGTTACGAATTCTTTTATATAAGGTTGTTCCCTCCATTTGTTAATAAGGACTTTTGGGGAGACACATGTTAGAGTATTTTTTGGATTGATTTTTCATTTATTATTTCGAGTTTTGAGTCTTCATATGAAAGGGTACAAGTTTATTATTTGGTTCGCTAGGTCCCATCGATTAGAGTTCTACTTCGGTGGGATTCGATCATTTTATCTTGGGAGACAAGCGCATGTTCAAATCATCAGCACTGTAGCGAGAGCGAAATTTGTCTTAAGAACATGGTCTCTAACACTAAACTTGATCATTTTCATGTGATTTTCAGGTTTTATCTTTCTATGTTTTCGTTGTTTATATCACGGTAATACAAAAAGTATACACAATTTTTCTAACAACAACTTTATTGATGTTTTGACGACCTTCAAAAATCCATAATTACAAAAAAATTATCTGATAAATAAATTGACGAAAAAATAAAATGAAAATGAGTACCTAGCTGTCATCCTCTAACAAGCCGAAGTGTTACCCTACATCCTCTAACACAAACCTACTAAAAGATAACATGATGTTTAAATCAGCCGGCTTTGACAAATTCAACAAAATTCAGTAGACGTTAACGGAACTAAGGAAAACTGAAAAAAAAAAGAGAAAACAAATGAATTCGATAATTTTGCTTTGATTGCTATAACAACTGAAACAACTCCACATATAAGCAGTGCCGGCCCCGACATTTGGGTTGCCCAAGCCCGGACTTGAATTGGTTGCCCACTTAATATTATTATATCATAATAAAATTAAAAAACATATAATCAAACAACAAAATAAAAATAAAGTTACATTACACTTTTAGGTTGAATTACATAAAAAATTCAAAATCAAAATATAACTCCGGTCATAGTGTTTTATAATTAGCATGATTTGATTAAAAAAATAACTCATTGTTGCATTTTTTGACACAAATTTTTCAACTAAATCATTATAGTTTAACTTATTCAAGTATTCATTGTCAATTAAAATGATAGACAATTCACTTAATATCTCATGTGACATGGTAGTCCGAATATAAGTTTTTATCAATTTTAGCTTCGAAAACCTTTTTCTGTCAAAGCATGACAATCCATAATTTTTGTTTTTATCTATTTTTATGGGTTATTGGGTTGTCTCAACAAGAGATTTAAAAATATATAAAATTATGGTTAAAAATAAGAAAACTTAGAAAATACGAAAAATAATCAAAACATGATATGTTTTAGTTTGTTATTCATATTTAGTAAAAAAAAAAAAAATTAACTTTCAGATATAATTTTATATTTTTTATATTTTTTTTTGGAGACGAACTAGTATTTTACAAAATATTAAAAAAAATAACAAATACAAAACAAATTGGATAAAAAGGTAATTAATCTATTTAAATACAACGTTACACTAATTGATACAATAACTATAAATATATTTTAGGATATATTCTGTTTAGGATATCTTGTTTTTTCTTTTTACACAGTAGAATATATACCAAAACTACAGTGATACATATGTTATACATATTTAATATAGTGATGGTTGAAAGGAAATTTTCTAAAAATATATGCTCTTAAAATTAATTTTGTTCACAACTAACCATTAAATTAAAAAAAATATTCCCGTTGTTTTTTTTGACAAATGAACAAGTGAATTTTTATTTTTTTACAAGATTTTTTTGGTAAATAAACACACACAAGAATATAGATTTTTTTTTATTTTACTTCACTTCACTTTAATTTTTTTAGAACAATTTTCTCGTACAACTTTTTCGACAACTGAACGGAGCCTAAGTAATGTAAGGACTTGATCGATGATGTAAAAGAAATAGGCAACTCTAAAATAATTTTTTTACAAAATAATTAAAATATATTTTCTTTTTTTTTTGCAAATTTTTATTTATTTTTGTTGCTCCAGCCGGGGGGTTGCCCGAGCCCCGGGGCTTGCAGGGCTTACCCCGGGGCCGGCTCTGCATATAAGTAAAAAATAATAATGCTTGCTTTGATTGCTATAACAGCAATAGTTGCTCAAATATGAAGGAAGCAAATATACCTATTCTCAAATGTTTCAAGCTGTGTTTCAAACCCACAAATTTGATTGCTATAAAAAAAATACCCGTGCCTATGACACTACCGAAAAAATTTAATTCAACATGTTCAACCTGTGTTTCAACACATTCACATGAAACAAATATACCTATTCTCAAATGTTTCAAGCTGTGTTTCAAACCCATTTACGTGAAGACACGACTCACCAATGAAAAACTATCATGAAAAAAGATCATTAGACAAACAATTTTAATTTTAATACCCACATTTTTAGGAAGGTACAACAAAAACCCACAAACCTAAAAAATATTTCAAGCAATAGATTTATCCAACTGCCACTTATAAGTGCACTTTCGTCACTTATCAAGCAATTTCTGAGTCAATAGTTCCTCTTCTAATGCCCATTTGCTCTGAGTTCCTTTTGACCTATCTTTGGGTTCTGTTATAAAATGAGGGAAAACTCATGTTCGAATTGCTACCCATCACATAAAACAAAAAGAAATAGTCCAATTTCAATACAAAAAGATTATACTGTGAACCATATAATAAATCTCTATTTCCTCTCGACACCTTTTCAAGCAGTTAATTCAATATCATATGTTCAAATATCTACATATCCAACCCACACATTAGATTCCTCCAATGATTTTGAGTTGAATCAGAAATTGCGAGTATATTTCAAAATTCAAAATTTTCGAATCGTACAGCAGAATCTCACAAACCTAGAATATATTACAACCATAGATGAACTCCATAAAAATCGCGACCCCTTTCTTCTCTATAGCTTTGCTCTCGCAACTTGGTTTTACATTTCTCGACAGAGGCTTTGGTTGGGCCAATTTGCCTAAAGACATTTATAGGCACGGCCCAAGACAACTTGAAATTATGATTCCCTATTGCTATTTAAGAAGTATGCTTTTTAAATAATCTTCAAATACAATCTATGCATCTAATCAATTTTATTAAATAAATTAAAAAAAGTACGTACATTTGTTTCACAACAACCAATGAGAACAAAGTTCAATCAATCCAATAAGTACGTATAACGCCCCGAATTATCGGAGACGTTAATTTAAAACAATTTACCAAAAGTCAACCATACTTCCATTACTTAGTCAAAATAAAGTTTGATTACAACATTCGAATTTAAAGAAATTACATTAAGATTTGAAATTAAGAGCTCAAACTAAAACTAGGTGAACCACGGGGCTACGACATCCTCCTCGAAAGTACCGCTGTTGGTATCTGGATAAGCGGGCTCAGCAACGTCATCTTCGACACCTGACATGAAAGGCCAGGGACAGAGAAGTTGCACCAGATGAGCGATTAACGCTCAGTAAATAAAACTACCCTAAATCTCAATCTATGCAATGGATCAAATGATGCATGAACATGAAGATAGTATGAGCAGTTAATTATGTAATATGAATAGGACAAAATAATCAGAGTTGACATAATCAGATTAAATAATAAGCGGAAGCATTAAACACGTAAGTACATTAAATGAATGAAATGGCGACAAAGTATCCTTAAGTCAAACCCTATGACTTGTTTCGAAGTTTCTGACACACGCGACCGACTTATATCCATAAGTGTCTGTCGTTGTTCACAAGTGTCCAAAATTTCTTTCAAAATATAAAGTTCGGGTTGACACAAGCATTGCCCGTCATCAAACTTTCATTTATCAAAGTGGTGTTATGATGTTCCCGACCAATATGGTCCCGACCCCTACGCTGACCTCATATCCGGCGCTAGTGTACCCAAACATCGGCTCCCGTATCCCATGCTCCCAACCGTTATGCTCCCAGCATTATGTCTCCCATATGTCGTGCCTTGACTCGGAAAATATCTAACTCCTCCCCTTCAACTATATTTTTATTTTTGAAAAGACACGACACGGCTTACGAACATAACCGGCTCACGACATAACTTGGCTAAATACATGAGACGTGACCGACTCGGCTCCAAGACACAGCCCGGTGGTAACAGACGTAGTTCGGCTAAAATCCATATCCCGGCTAAAGACATCCTAACACGCCTCCCCAAGGAGTAAGTCAAATCTCGGTTCACCAAACATAAGAGTTTATCAAATTCTCGATTTTCGTTACAAAGCTCGTGACTTTTTATGACTCGTGTCAAAATCTCGAGTGTCATCTCCACTAACCTCAAACGTTTCACATTGACTCCATCTAAGTTTCGTTTCAACGACTAGACTCATGATAACATGATGATGTGTTGGAGATGCAAGATTAATCAAGCGAACAAGATAATACAAATAAGCAAGCTATGGCACATAAACAATAATCGCATGCTTTCATTTCGCAAGAAAACTTCTAACACGCTAATTTGAGTAAGATGTCATCTCATAATGATATAGGGTACCTAAAGTTTCAAAATGATAATCTGAACTTGATTATAGGTGTAGTGGTCGTAATGTAAGAATTTGGGCGATATTCTAATTTTCTGAAAAATTTTACTGTCTGAAAATTTTTCTAAGTATAGAAAAATTTGAATTTTTCAAGTTTCGAATTAGGGGATAAAAAGTCCCGGAAATGATTCCTTGATTTTTTCTAAGCACAATGGTATATTCATACGCCTCAAACGCATAAGTTTAGGGTGAGTTTCGGGCCAAAGAATAGGAAGAAAACGAGTGATTTTTCTATTTTGTACTAAAATAGGGAGGGCGACATTTTGATTCGAATCGAATTTCAATTTTCTGTAAATGCCATTGTTTCCAAATGGAGGGTATTTCCTTATTTTCATTAAATAAAATTAAAGTAAAGAAATCTAGAACAAGCCCATTATTTCCTTATTTCCAAATGGGGGTATTTCCTTACTTAAATTTATTTATAGAAAATAAGTATATTTTCATAGAACAAGCTCTGCCTTAACAAAGACTAAGTCAGAAACTAAGTGTCAAAATTCCATAACAGAGGCACCGGTGTAAGGTTTCAGAGGCACCGGTGTAAGGTCTGTTCTGTGGTGTAATACTAAGATACAGAGAGGTCAAGGCACCGGTGTAAGGTTTTAGAGGCACCGGTGTAAGGTCTATTCTCCAGTGTAATACTAAGATACAGAGAGGTCAAGGCACCGGTGTAACAAAACTGAGGCACCGGTGTAAGGTCTAACTACAGGACTGTAAAATACAGAGAACCAAGGCACCGGTGTATCAAAACTATGACACCGGTGTCAACATCATCATATACGAAAATACAGAACTGAGTTTCGTTTTCTCCGAGCTCCGTGGAGCTCAATATCGATCAATGACATAAATTAAAGGTTATGATAGATTCATTCACCTTAGTATTGAAGAATCAGGGCTTGAATTGGATGATTTCGACTTGGATTAAGATAATCGAAGCTCAAATGAAATTCTCCCTCTTCTCTCTCCCTCTACTGTTTTTTTTTTAATTTCTCTCCTCTAAACCACAACCATGATAACTCTCTCCACTCTCTGAAGAACTGAAATTCGTAGGTACAATGGTGAAGATGATGGAGTACAAATCAATGTTATTAATACCGTACCGTACCGGCCGGTACGTACCGTTTTGGCAAAAAAACGGTACCAAGTACCTCTAGTACCGTACCGTTCCCAATACCGGCCGGTACCGGCCGGATACCGACCGTACCGGCGAATACCGGCCGGTACCGGATTTATTTTTTTTTAATTTTTTTTAAGAATTGCGGAAAAAATTAATTTTTTTTGACTTTCTCTCTATAATTTATATATATATTGATAGTTGCGATAAATCCGGTACGGTATCCGGTACATGACCGGTACCGGTACGTACCGTACCAGTAGGAAAACCGGTACCCAAACCGATCCGGTATTCAGAACATTGGTACAAATAGAGAGAGATGGAGTGTAAGGGAAAGATTTGCATGGAACTCCATTGGAGGGAGGAAACTTGTTGCAGATTTTTGAAGTGGAGTGGTGGCATTGCTCAGCCATTATGAGATCTACAAGGGAGATTGGTGATAAAACCATGATACAAGGTGGTTTGGCTAGGGAAAAATGGAAGTAGACGTATAATTTTGGAGAAGAAGCATGTGGGTGAGATGATTAGGGAAAAATTATCTCATGTGACAAGCTCCATGGAAAAATGACTGATGTAATGGGTTTTGGGTCAAGTTAAAAGAATTTGGGTTGTGAACCGGGTTAAACCGAGTTGGGCTTGGGTTAAGATTTGGGCTCAAGGATTAGTCCAATGGGTTGGATCCAAATACACACATGCACAAACCCATGAATATAATGTATGGATAAAATCAAAAAAACGCGCAAACTAAATAAATCAATAAATGATTTCATACAATAAAATTTAATTTAATTTAATTTTTTTATTATTTTATTTTCATTTAAAATTTTAGGGTCTTTACAGTACGTTACTTATGAACCAAATAATAAATAACAACCAAGACATACTATTTAGGTTTTTCGATAATTATAAGATGCAAAATAACACAGTTGCAATTCAAAGATAACTAAAAAAATTACAACAGTAATGTGATGAAAAAACAAACAAATCAAGATTATCAAAGAATTGAAAATCAAAGTGCAAGTACAATTCAAAAGATGCACAACTAATTAACCCATCGTGTAGAGTTCCCCCCAACTAAGTACAAAAATTTGGTGAAAATCAAAGACTAAAACCAAACTCAAGGAAAGTCTCTTCGAATTAAAGCAAGTCCAATTTAGAAAAACCAATTTCAAACAAAAACCATTTCCATATTATGTCAAATTGAGACAATTGATGTTTGTGGAAATACTAAAAATCAAAGGAAAAAACTTGAATTTTATTAAAAAAAAATTACTAAACCATCAGAGAATAAGTATAATGTAGAAACATGCACAAATAATTCATGTGCAAAACACAATTCCCTAGTTAAATATTTCACAATCACCAAAACCCACTTCAAATTTCTCATAGATAACAAAGCCCCACATATGGAGCATGACTCAACTGATAACCCTAAAACTAAAATCCAAGAGGGAATTCACAGAATGAATACCGCACATCTTGATAGGTGCCTCAAGCTCTTGGAGATTCGGTTGTTGCAAGAAGATATCCTTGGATTGTAAACAAAGTTGTCTAATCTCCGGCTCCAAAACTGAACTTGCTTTCCTGACCTCTCCCGCACTTCAAGCAAAGGTTCCATATCTCATGATTATGGACTTGGGGAAAAGAAATCGAACTTCAACACTGAAATCGCATGTGAGCAAAAACTTCACATTCTTGAAAATTTACGCAGAAGCTTTTCCCTCCTATTGTTGTGAAACTTCACATTCATTTCCAGCAATTTTCTGCAAAATCTAAAGATAAAGTCTTTGATTTTCCTAAGCCAAACTCAAACTATCACCAGAAGAAAAAATCTACCTCAATAAAAAGAAAACTTGATTACAAATACATCAGTGGGTACTAGTTCAATGTCAGCACATATCTTTTTGTAATAATTGATGTTACAAAATAAAATCACACGAAATTAGCTCAGAATAATCAGTTTGGTAATGGTTATCATGATTCAAGTGATCCAAAGTTCATCTTATTTCAAATTAGACTCTGCTTCGCTAGTTAACTATAACCCGAATCAGAAATCACTAACACCACCACCGCCACCACCACCACCAACAATAACAAAAAAAAAACACATGTGAAGATCATCTCAAGTTTCATGACAGATTAGTGTGAAAAATGGAGTCGAAGAACAATGTGCTTGGTGTAAAACAGAGAGATTCCCATTTGCAAGAATGGAGATAGATTTGAGAAACACTACATTAATGCAGCGCGCTTCGATTTCGATCCATGGGTGCTTGCCATCACTCGCAAATCTTATCGAAGCAAAAAAAAAATCAACAAAACATCAATAAGAAATGCGGATCCAAAATCAACCTGTCAGCAAAGGTTTCTTGAGAATCAGCCTTGACCCAAAATCAACCTGTTGACGGGTTCAAGAAGCTTCGTGTAAGAGAGAATCAAAAAATTGAGAGAGAGTATTTCAACTTTAAAATTATTTGTCCATCCCATGTGTTTGTACTTTTTGCTTATTTAATTAATTGGCCAAGGGAAAGCTATCTGAATTTTGAATGTATTGGTGACAGCATAGGAAAGCCAAACTTTTAGCTTTAATTTTTTTTCTTTTTGGTGACAACGCACGGAGCCCAAACGCACACGTATATTGAGGCAAATACATATGCACGCCTGGCTGAAATAAATTTCATCCGTCCAATCAAAGCGATCTTGGCTGTTGGATCGAATCAATTCAAACCGTTAGATCAAAATTGTGGGGGTCCACATCATTGTGATTTGTATAATAAATAGTTATAACATAAATGATGGAAACTTTCTTGGCAGTTTAATGGGTGCCTTGTCGTAGATTAATATATAATTGTTGACGTAAGCTCCCAATGGAAGTCGTAACTGTTTGAGACTTTTGGTTGAGAGTTTCAAATAAGGGCAATGCCATCCATTAAAGGATCTAAATTATTAACACTTTTAAAATAAGGATAAATTCTAAAAAAAAAAAAATTAATTTATTGTTCAGTATCATTTAACCCTCCTCAATTCTCTAATTATCTCAATGTCCCCTTGATATTTTCAATTGTAACAATCGACCCCATTTTATTGTAACAATGTGAAAAATAAAACGAAAATTAAGCGTATTACCTATATTGCCCCTATATATTTGCTATCTCTCTTCTTCTTCTTTGATATTCCTCTTCCCTCCCTCTCTCTCTCTCTGATCTCTCTCTCTCTCTCGCCTCTGCTTTCCAAAACAACCCCAAAATCCACAAACCCAACTCAAATTCTACCCTCTTCCTATTAAACTCTATTTCCACTTTCAATTCATTAAATTCCAAGCAAACCCATAATCTTTCCTCCATGAAAATCCCTTTCCCATCCTTCTTTTTCTTCGTTGTTGTCCTCGGTTTTCAATGGGTTTAGCCGGAAGTGACTCTTTCCATTCTCTTCGAAGGTTTACCGATCTGGATTTTTTTTTGTTAGCAAAGGTATAGGGGTAATATGACTAGCTAGTTTCCATCATATGTTCTCACGTCGTTATAGTAAAATGGGTTGATTGTTACAATTGAAAATATTTGGAAGGATATTGAGACCATTAGAAGATTGAGGAGGTTAAATGATACCGAACGTAGATTGAGAGGAATTTTTGTAATTTACTCTTAAAATAATAGACCCTGACTATTAACACTTTTATAATAATAGATCCCAAGTCAAACATTAAATTAGTTAGGATCTAATGAGCCAATCCACCATATATTTGTACTGTTTACCAATTTTCTCATTTTAACATATTATATATTTTCCACCATACCAATTCAATTACCATGCTAGTGTCATCATTTCTGCTTCATACCTAATTATTTCTCTATCAGCTTTTGCAATTCGGTTGTGTCACCTCTTCGTTCACATTCATTTGGAGCAATAAATGCCTATTTTCATTACATGTATAGACTGTCATTTCGATATTGTAAAGTCAATAAAAAAATAAAAAATTAACTAGATTTGAGAGAGTTTAGCACAGCAAAAAAGATATGTACATGTCACAGTGCTACGTGGTAAACTTTAATTTACTGTTAAAACCTAAAAAAAAAAAAAAAAATTAGTGGAGCACGGGGGTCGGGGGTGTCACGTGACACCTTGCCCCCCTCTTTAGGTCCGCCCCTGCGATAGACTATAAGTTGACCACATATTAGCATTGGTTTATGATCACCTCCAACATTTGCTGGAATTGATTGTTACATTTTATCTTATCAAAGCAAAGAGCAGAATATAAAGCATGAAAAAAAGACAACAACAAACCAAGTACAAAACATTTCTCAACATATAATTTACAATAAATTACAATTAACTAATTTTTAAACCCAATAGCAATAACTCATCCTTGTACACAATATTTTTTTATGCACACTATTTCCTGCCATTTTATATTTTCATATTTCAATAGAAAATTTGCTGTGTTTTGTGATGTGCCTCTTGGAAACCCAACATATACTTAGCCATGGTTGAAGACATCTTTTGGGAGATGGAAACCAACTTGAGGAATTCTTTATCCTTGAGCCTTTTTGATTGTTTAGGAAAAACTCAGTCAAACTGAAAATTGACTTCGGATGTTCTCAAATGGAAGTTAGGTAGTCTTGGAAGTCTTTAGTGGAATTCGATAAAGGAATTGTGATATCACATTTCACATCGAAAGTCTATATGAGTGATCTTGAATCATGTATGCTATCACTTAAATTGAGTTTAAACATTTTGAGCCATGTGATTGAACTCCAAAAAGTTATTTGGCCGATAATATACATGAGGCATTACAAAAATATTCTGGTACCTTTAGAAGCACCCATTAATATCTCAACATCAATGAAGTCGCCATTTAAAGTAGTCCTCATGCCATTAAACAGGTCATTTCTCGGATCCAGGTTTCATAAAAGTATAGTGGATCCAGGTTGTAAGCTCCATCGTCCTACTCGTCACTACCGTATTGGAACTTCCGGACTATCTACCAAAACAACTGTGCCACTCGTCGTATTAATTTATTACATGTTGTTTTAATTTTCCAGAAAGAGTCTGTTTAGGTAAGTGGAAGAAATCAATTTTATTTGTATTTGTTATTATTCTTGTAAAGTCGCTCCAGCGACAGTGGAGTCGCTCTGGCGACCTTGAAGTCGCTCCAGCGACATGTTGGTCGCTCAAGCGACTGTTCCGTTTCGTTTATAAAACCTAGATTAGGGTTCTAAGCAAATTACGAATTAAGTGAGGGAGTTTCAGAGTTTTTGGAGCATACGACGGCTAATAGAACTGAATGGTGGTTTCATGTTCTCAATCAAAGTAAGACTTGAAGATTCAAGACGGAAGTAAATCAGTCACGGTGCGGTGAACGTGGATTCGGCAAACCAACCTGGGAACAACTTTGAGGAGTCATAGTTGTAAGTATAGGTTTCTTTGTAATCGCACAATGGTTATTATAGTGATTGATTTCTTCCCGTGGTTTTTACCCTTTTAGGGGTTTTCCACGTATATGCGTGTGTTGCTTTTTATTCTCGCATAAAATAGCGTATGATATATCTAGTTGTAGTTAGTACCGTTTTTCAATTGGTATCAGAGCGGGATACTTTCTTGCATCTAGTATAGTTTCCTGGGTCATCATGAGTACTAACATCAACATGAATCATATCACTAACCGCACGCCTCTTCTCGATAGTGACAACTTCGATTATTGGAAATCCAAAATTAAAGTTATTCTGAGATCGGCTGACGAAGAAATCTGGAATGCCTGCATTTATAAATATATCTATCCTACGATTGTCACTGAGGGAGTCGTAGAACGTAAACCTTTGTCTAGTTTCACCATCGCTGAAAAATCTGCTCTTCAAGCTAACAATAGAGCCCTAGACATTCTTTTCAGTGCTGTAGATATGACTGAACACAGAAAAATAGCTAATTGTGAAATAGCTAAAGAGGCATGGGATATTCTTCTAACTTGTCATGAGGGAGCCGATATTGTCAAAGAATCGAAACTGCAAAGATTAACTACAGAATTTGAAATCACTCGTATGCATGAAGATGAAACTTTCACCCAATTTTACTCTAGACTCATATCTATTGTAAACAATTGTGCTACCCTCAGTGATCTTATTCCTTCTTTTCGTGTCATTAAGAAAATTCTTAGATCTCTCCCAGAACGTTTTAATACTAAAGTCACTATGCTGGAAGGAAAACGTAAGCTAAAAGAAAAATCTGTAGAAGAAGTAGTTGGCATTATTCAAACCTATGAGGCAGACATGCTTCTCCTTACTCCTCAAAGACCTAAACTTAAAATGACCACTAAACCTATAGCCTTCACTAGTTCTCAAACTTTCACAAATGAATCTGATAGTGAAGGAGAATACGACGTTGAAGCCATGGCCTTGTTTACTAAAACATTCAAAAAAAATTTTAAGAAGAAGAATTTTAATGAAGGAGGAAACAGCCACTCTTCTAAAACTAAAGAAGACTCTTCTGGAGTCAAGAATAAGAAAATCATCAAAGGTCCTCCTGCTGGACCCAAATGTTATGAATGTCATGGGTACGGTCATCTTGCACATGAATGTGCTAACAAATTAAAAAAGAAAAACCCTCTTAAAACTAATATTACCTGGGATGATGAAAGTGACACCGATAAACAGGAAGAAAATACTGATAACAATATGAATTATATTGCTTTCACATCCTCCCTTAATGCTAAGTCTGACACTAAAGATTCTTCAGATGAAGAAAGTGAGAGTGAAGAGGAGAAAGAAAGTTGTAATTACAAAGAACTGTTTGACGCTTACAATTTGATCTACAAAGAAAGTAATAAAATAAACAAGACTAATCTCAAACTTGTTGAGAAATATAAAAAATGTGAAGAAAAACATTCTATCTTAATGAAACAACTTGAAGATAAGAATATTGCTCTTAATCAGGTTACTAAGGAAAGGGATAGTCTAAATCTTCAAGTTATCAAACTTCATACAGAAAATGAAAAACTCACTCATCTACACAAAAATTCTAAAGATGAACTAGAAATCATAACTACTGATCTTGCCAAAGCTAATTCCGTTTTTGAACGATTGAATACTGGAACTAAGAGCTTAGATGATATTCTAGGGATGCAAAGACCTTTTAGCAATAGGGCCGGTCTTGGTTTCGCTACTAGTTCTTCTAATGAACAGTTTAAAAACAAGCCAAAGAAAGTAACGAACCAAAATCATCAAAACAATTACATCGGTAATTACGAAAGTGAAAGGAAATACAAAAATAAAAGGAATCAAATCAACACAAAAAAATTTATTCATGTATGTCATCATTGTCACGTATCTGGTCACATTCGCCCTAATTGCTTTAAACTGTATGGCTTCCCCCGTGATTTTCAATACCGAAAGAATGCTACCACTTATCATAAAAACAAATGGAGTACTCTTTCTAATCAGGTAAACCCCCATAAAAATTCCCGATTCATATGGATTAAGAAAAAAAATCTGTCCTGCCATGTTGCACACACAGCTTTGAAGGCTAAAAGCACTCATATGTGGTATCTTGATAGTGGATGCTCTCGACACATGTCCGGTGATAAATCGGTTTTTGAAAAACTCGAAAAATATGATGGAGGGATAGTTACTTTTGGAGATGGAAACACTTCTCGAGTCGTAGGACGTGGTACTGTCAATACATCTGGGTCTTTATTGTTAGAAGATGTTTTATATGTCGATGGTCTGAAAGCAAATCTTATTAGCATAAGTCAGATGTGTGACTCTAATCATGAAGTAAAATTCTCTAGACACGACTGTTACATCTGTGATGATACGTGAAAAGAAATCATGCATGGAAAGCGTACTTCTGATAATTGCTATGGGATTATACCTAATAATGAATTAAACTGCAATTCCAGTCTTCTCTCTGACACTGAACTTTGGCATCAACGTCTAGGACACGTAAATTATAAAGATCTATTTGTCCTGACTAGACAAGAATTGGTTCGTGGTGTACCTAAGTTAGGAAATCTTGAGAACCAAATATGTGGACCTTGCCAACTAGGAAAGCAAACTAGAACTCCACACAAGAAGGTAAACAGTAACATAACAAAAAAACCTCTTGAACTTTTACACATGGACCTCATGGGACCTTCCAAAATAGAAAGTTTAGGAGGTAAAAGGTACATATTTGTTATGGTTGATGATTTCACTAGATTTACTTGGGTAAGATTTCTTAAAGAAAAATCTGAAACATTATCTAATTTTAAATCACTTGTCAAACAATTACAGAACGAGAAAAATGTCAAAATAGGATTTGTTGTTCGGATCCGATCAGATCATGGTAGAGAATTTGAAAATATTGAGTTTGCTGTGTTCTGTGATGAACTTGGCATTGGCCATGAGTTTTCTGCTCCAAAAACACCTCAACAAAATGGGGTTGTTGAAAGAAAAAATAGAGTCATTCAAGAAATGGCTCGAGTTATGCTTCATGCTAAACACATTCCTTTAAAATTTTGGGCAGAAGCTGTCTTTACTGCTTGCTATACCATCAATCGTGTGTATCTTCGTCCTGGTACAAAACACACTCCCTATGAACTATGAAAAGGAACAAAACCCAACGTCAAATACTTCAAAATTTTTGGCAGTAAATGTTATATCATGCGAGATCGAGAATACCTAGGCAAATTCGATACTCGCAGTGATGAAGGAATATTTCTTGGATATGCTACGAATAGTAGAGCTTTTCGCGTATACAATAAATGAACTCATACTGTTATGGAATCTATAATGTTATTGTTGATGAAAAAGTTGTCAATGAAGAATCATGTTCTACTAATGAGTTGTTGGATCAAGTGTTTGAACAAGATACATGAAACCCACAAGACAAACCTAATTCCGATGATCTTGAGGAAAGCGTCAAGGATGACACTGAAATTGAAGAGAATGACCAGGAGTCAGAAAAAGGAAGTGAAGAAGGTACGCTACAGCCATCATCACGTGTTAAACTTCACCATCCCGCGAGTCAAGTGCTGGGAAAGGTAACAGAACCTATGAAAACTAGGAAGCAACTGCGCGATGAGGTATCTTATGTTTGTTATGTCTCTTCACTTGAACCTAAAAATATTAAAGAGGCTTTATGTGATTAACATTGGGTGAACGCCATGCAAGGTGAATAATTCTAACTCATTCATATATATCCATGGATCGATTGCTATGCTTCCATTTCCCATTAGTAACAGGTACCAATCCGCCTCCATCACCATCACTGTTGTTGGGTTTCTTGCACCAAATTTTCTAATTAAATCTCCCTCTTTCCACTTGAATAGAAACAATAATTAGTCTACAGCCACTAGCTTGTTAAATTTGATTTCGATTTGATGTATACACGTATAGTTTAAAATATAATTACTTTTAATTTGCATATGGTTTTAATGTGTTTAGGTTTCAAGCACTGTGAATTACTTCAGTATTTGTATGAACGAACACTGCAAACTTGAAGAATTTATATATACTTAGTCTACAGCCACGAAAAAAACTGTTGGGTGGACAATGCCTTGCCTACGTACTTGATAAGGCCAGTGGATATTTGCATATAGTTTTTTATGTTAACCTCAGTGGTTCTTAATTGTTTCTTGCATCTAGTATAGTTTCCTGGGTCATCATGAGTACTAACATCAACATGAATCATATCACTAACCGCACGCCTCTTCTCGATAGTGACAACTTCGATTATTGGAAATCCAAAATTAAAGTTATTCTGAGATCGGCTGACGAAGAAATCTGGAATGCCTGCATTTATAAATATATCTATCCTACGATTGTCACTGAGGGAGTCGTAGAACGTAAACCTTTGTCTAGTTTCACCATCGCTGAAAAATCTGCTCTTCAAGCTAACAATAGAGCCCTAGACATTCTTTTCAGTGCTGTAGATATGACTGAACACAGAAAAATAGCTAATTGTGAAATAGCTAAAGAGGCATGGGATATTCTTCTAACTTGTCATGAGGGAACCGATATTGTCAAAGAATCGAAACTGCAAAGATTAACTACAGAATTTGAAATCACTCGTATGCATGAAGATGAAACTTTCACCCAATTTTACTCTAGACTCATATCTATTGTAAACAATTGTGCTACCCTCAGTGATCTTATTCCTTCTTTTCGTGTCATTAAGAAAATTCTTAGATCTCTCCCAGAACGTTTTAATACTAAAGTCACTATGCTGGAAGGAAAACGTAAGCTAAAAGAAAAATCTGTAGAAGAAGTAGTTGGCATTATTCAAACCTATGAGGCAGACATGCTTCTCCTTACTCCTCAAAGACCTAAACTTAAAATGACCACTAAACCTATAGCCTTCACTAGTTCTCAAACTTTCATAAATGAATCTGATAGTGAAGGAGAATACGACGTTGAAGCCATGGCCTTGTTTACTAAAACATTCAAAAAAAATTTTAAGAAGAAGAATTTTAATGAAGGAGGAAACAGCCACTCTTCTAAAACTAAAGAAGACTCTTCTGGAGTCAAGAATAAGAAAATCATCAAAGGTCCTCCTGCTGGACCCAAATGTTATGAATGTCATGGGTACGGTCATCTTGCACATGAATGTGCTAACAAATTAAAAAAGAAAAACCCTCTTAAAACTAATATTACCTGGGATGATGAAAGTGACACCGATAAACAGGAAGAAAATACTGATAACAATATGAATTATATTGCTTTCACATCCTCCCTTAATGCTAAGTCTGACACTAAAAATTCTTCAGATGAAGAAAGTGAGAGTGAAGAGGAGAAAGAAAGTTGTAATTACAAAGAACTGTTTGACGCTTACAATTTGATCTACAAAGAAAGTAATAAAATAAACAAGACTAATCTCAAACTTGTTGAGAAATATAAAAAATGTGAAGAAAAACATTCTATCTTAATGAAACAACTTGAAGATAAGAATATTGCTCTTAATCAGGTTACTAAGGAAAGGGATAGTCTAAATCTTCAAGTTATCAAACTTCATACAGAAAATGAAAAACTCACTCATCTACACAAAAATTCTAAAGATGAACTAGAAATCATAACTACTGATCTTGCCAAAGCTAATTCCGTTTTTGAACGATTGAATACTGGAACTAAGAGCTTAGATGATATTCTAGGGATGCAAAGACCTTTTAGCAATAGGGCCGGTCTTGGTTTCGCTACTAGTTCTTCTAATGAACAGTTTAAAAACAAGCCAAAGAAAGTAACGAACCAAAATCATCAAAACAATTACATCGGTAATTACGAAAGTGAAAGGAAATACAAAAATAAAAGGAATCAAATCAACACAAAAAAATTTATTCCTGTATGTCATCATTGTCACGTATCTGGTCACATTCGCCCTAATTGCTTTAAACTGTATGGCTTCCCCCGTGATTTTCAATACCGAAAGAATGCTACCACTTATCATAAAAACAAATGGAGTACTCTTTCTAATCAGGTAAACCCCCATAAAAATTCCCGATTCATATGGATTAAGAAAAAAAATCTGTCCTGCCATGTTGCACACACAGCTTTGAAGGCTAAAAGCACTCATATGTGGTATCTTGATAGTGGATGCTCTCGACACATGTCCGGTGATAAATCGGTTTTTGAAAAACTCGAAAAATATGATGGAGGGATAGTTACTTTTGGAGATGGAAACACTTCTCGAGTCGTAGGACGTGGTACTGTCAATACATCTGGGTCTTTATTGTTAGAAGATGTTTTATATGTCGATGGTCTGAAAGCAAATCTTATTAGCATAAGTCAGATGTGTGACTCTAATCATGAAGTAAAATTCTCTAGACACGACTGTTACATCTGTGATGATACGTGAAAAGAAATCATGCATGGAAAGCGTACTTCTGATAATTGCTATGGGATTATACCTAATAATGAATTAAACTGCAATTCCAGTCTTCTCTCTGACACTGAACTTTGGCATCAACGTCTAGGACACGTAAATTATAAAGATCTATTTGTCCTGACTAGACAAGAATTGGTTCGTGGTGTACCTAAGTTAGGAAATCTTGAGAACCAAATATGTGGACCTTGCCAACTAGGAAAGCAAACTAGAACTCCACACAAGAAGGTAAACAGTAACATAACAAAAAAACCTCTTGAACTTTTACACATGGACCTCATGGGACCTTCCAAAATAGAAAGTTTAGGAGGTAAAAGGTACATATTTGTTATGGTTGATGATTTCACTAGATTTACTTGGGTAAGATTTCTTAAAGAAAAATCTGAAACATTATCTAATTTTAAATCACTTGTCAAACAATTACAGAACGAGAAAAATGTCAAAATAGGATTTGTTGTTCGGATCCGATCAGATCATGGTAGAGAATTTGAAAATATTGAGTTTGCTGTGTTCTGTGATGAACTTGGCATTGGCCATGAGTTTTCTGCTCCAAAAACACCTCAACAAAATGGGGTTGTTGAAAGAAAAAATAGAGTCATTCAAGAAATGGCTCGAGTTATGCTTCATGCTAAACACATTCCTTTAAAATTTTGGGCAGAAGCTGTCTTTACTGCTTGCTATACCATCAATCGTGTGTATCTTCGTCCTGGTACAAAACACACTCCCTATGAACTATGAAAAGGAAGAAAACCCAACGTCAAATACTTCAAAATTTTTGGCAGTAAATGTTATATCATGCGAGATCGAGAATACCTAGGCAAATTCGATACTCGCAGTGATGAAGAAATATTTCTTGGATATGCTACGAATAGTAGAGCTTTTCGCGTATACAATAAATGAACTCATACTGTTATGGAATCTATAATGTTATTGTTGATGAAAAAGTTGTCAATGAAGAATCATGTTCTACTAATGAGTTGTTGGATCAAGTGTTTGAACAAGATACATGAAACCCACAAGACAAACCTAATTCCGATGATCTTGAGGAAAGCGTCAAGGATGACACTGAAATTGAAGAGAATGACCAGGAGTCAGAAAAAGGAAGTGAAGAAGGTACGCTACAGCCATCATCACGTGTTAAACTTCACCATCCCGCGAGTCAAGTGCTGGGAAAGGTAACAGAACCTATGAAAACTAGGAAGCAACTGCGCGATGAGGTATCTTATGTTTGTTATGTCTCTTCACTTGAACCTAAAAATATTAAAGAGGCTTTATGTGATTAACATTGGGTGAACGCCATGCATGAAGAACTTAACCAATTTGAGCGAAATAATGTATGGGAACTAGTTCCTCGTCCTAAGCACACTAACATAATCGGAACTAAATGGATATACAAAAATAAATCTAACGAACAAGGAACAATAGTTAGAAACAAAGCTAGACTAGTTGCTCAAGGATATACACAAGTGGAGGGGATTGATTTTGATGAAACTTTTGCACCCGTTGCTAGACTAGAATCTATCCGTATTATGTTAGCAATCGCATGTTTTCTAGGTTTTAAATTACATCAAATGGATGTTAAAAGTGCGTTTCTAAACGGAATAATTAAAGAAGACGTCTATGTCTCCCAACCTAAGGGGTTTGAAGATCCTCACAACTTAGATCATGTATATCACTTGAATAAAGCTCTTTATGGTTTGAAACAAGCACCTCGGGCATGGTACGAACGACTCACTGAGTACCTACTGAAAAATAATTTTGTTGGGGGGAGTGTTGACAAAACCCTGTTTGTTCGTCACAGTAATACACACATGTTAGTTGCTCAAATTTATGTTGACGATATTATATTTGGATCTACGTCTCCTGACTTGGCAAATGAATTCTCCACACTTATGCAAAATGAATTTGAAATGAGCATGATGGGAGAACTGTCATATTTCCTCGGATTCCAGATTCGACAACTTGAGACCGGCATCTTTATTACTCAAACCAAGTATGCCATAAATCTGATCAAAAAATTTAGAATGGAATCATCAAAACACTCACGCACTCCCATGAGCACTACACTAAAACTCACAAAGGACACATCTGGAGTAGACATAGATCAAACTCTCTTTCGAAGTATGATTGGAAGCTTACTATATCTTACTGCTAGTCGACCAGATATTGCCTTTAGTGTCGGAGCGTGTGCCCGATATCAAGTTAACCCTAAGGAATCACATTTAGCCGCTGTCAAACGTGTTTTAAAGTATATTCAGGTACTATAGAGTATGGTATCTGGATGTCGCGCGATACAGCCTCGGTCTTAGCAGGCTATTGTGATGCTGACTGGGCCGGTTGTGTTGACGATCGTAAGAGCACCTCAGGTGGTTGTTTCTATGTAGGAAATAATCTTGTAGCCTGGTTGAGTAAAAAACAGAATTCCATCTCTCTTTCCACTGCTGAAGCCGAATATATCGCAGCTGGAAGTGTCTGCACTCAACTCCTTTGGATGAAACAAATGCTTACCGACTATGGCTTGCCTCAACATAATATGACTCTTTACTGCGACAACACTAGTGCCATAAATATTTCCAAAAATCCTGTTCAACATTCCCGTACTAAACACATTGACATCAGGCATCACTTTATTCGTGACTTAGTTGACGACGGATCTATAACTCTTGAATACCTAGAAACTACCCTTCAACGTGCTGATCTTTTTACTAAACCTCTAGACTATGTCCCGTTTGATTATCTTCGAAAACTTGTCGGTATTGGTTATGTTGAATAATTTTAAAAAAAATAAAAATAAAAATAAATAAAAAAATAATATACAATTTTTACGTGGCACTATTTATTCTCTGTTCATCCAACTCAAGTTATTCCTTCTTTGTTGTCATTTTCCATATGATCAAATGAACTGTGTGCTCCTCATTCATGTCTGACAAGATTTTTATATCGTTGGAACGTACTTGGTTCATCCTTATGCTCACGTATCATCGAAACTTGCTTGTTTGATCGGATTTCTTACCCTCATTCATGTCTCACCTCTTACTGGTTGGTACTTACCCTAAAAGAAAGGGAGTGACATTCTCTCCGGGCAGTTTCTGAGTAACCGGACAGTCGGCCTAATTTAAGCGGAACTGTTCGCGTCAAAAGGAAATTCGTCCTCGTAAAGTCTATCTGGACCATACACCTAGTAACCGGACACTGGGCCTAAGTTAAGCTTTGTGTTCGCGTCAAACAGTGATGGGGTAATATTTGATAATTTGCTTAATTGAAACCTACGGACCACCTGTTTAGTAACCGGTCAATGGGCCTAAGTCAAGCTTATTGGTCGCGTCAAACAACAGTGGGTTAACAAAGTATATCTTGCTATAAACAGCTCCTAAGGGAAGTATGTCTCCCGTAAGTTGTTCCGACATTAATGCGGTCTAGTCTATCCGATCCTCTCAAGTTTTCGCATGTTGCACCCACACACTCCTCTCAGTTTGGCCTCCTGTTATGTTTCGACCATATATTGATCACTGTTAGTCCTGTGTTGATCTCACTGTTTCTTTTGTTCCCTATGTGTTTTTGTCAATCTTGTTGGATTTTCTTGTGTTTTCTGAATATTGAATACCTATTTCGTGCTCGTGTCGTTCTATATTATCTTTTTATTCGTTGTGTTTTTAATTTCTGTTTAAAAATTCAACGTAACCCAACCGTTTGAGCTTTCGTTTGTTTCCACGTCGCTCCAGCGACCAAGTCGCTCCAGCGACTATAGGGCGACCTTACCAGCGACATACACTGATCCTAGCCGTGTCCAGCGACCATTATTGTCATCCAGCGACCATAGGGCGACTTACCAGCGACCACCACTGACCCTAGTCATGTCCAGCGACCATAGGGCGACTTACCAGCGACTTCTTCTGACGTCTTCTGAATCATTTTTTTTTGTCCAGCGACACAGTGTCACTCGAGCGACTATCCAGCGACGGACATGTCGCTCCAGCGACTCGATTGTCGCTCCAGCGACTTGTTTGCTTCTATATATATCGCCCTTTCATATTCAGATCTCGTTTTTGTCTTCTACCGTCGATTTTCGACGATTTTTCACGTGGTTCACGCGTACCGGCTTCTATCACCCGGATCTCTCTCTAGTTTTCCCTCCTCTCCGGTATTCTCTCTCTTTTCTCTTTCTTTTTACTTGTTTTTGCTTATCTTTCATGTTCATTGCCTATATTGTTTCAAACACTACGTGCTTGGTAGTGTTTGACCTTGTTTTTTCTTGTGTTCGTATCCTTGTGTTCGTATCCTCATGTTCATTGCCTATATTGTGTTCAGTACGGGCTTGGTAGTGATGTGTGCTTTTGGGTATGTTCTTCTGCATATATCTTCCCATTATGATTATATTATTTGTTTGTGTGGATTTGTTGGGTTTATTTGTTCAGGATAATGGCCCGTGGTAAGGGACAAGCTTCTCGGGGGACAGGCCCTGAACTCAACCGTTTCCCTTCCAGAGATTTTCGAACCAAGTTTGAAAAGTTTGAACATCGAACGGTTCTCATTGAACGCCTCCTGAACTTACAATCTTTTGGGGATGCCCCAATCGTTCACTGGATCAATCATCAAGGCTGGGCCCCTTTTGCTGCTCTTGAAGGGGTAGTTAATCTTAATATGGTCAGGGAGTTTTACTGTAATATCTCCCAAGTTGACCACGCCACTGAGAGCCTCACCACGTGGGTCCGCGGTCGTGAGATCATTGTTACTCCCACCACCATTGGTAGCCTTGTCGGTCTCGCACCCCTTCCTGAGTTTGAATACCCTCTTCCCTCCCACACGCAGCGGGTCCCTTCTCTGGCTGTTAGAAATACCATAGCTGATGCAATATCCGGGTACCCACGCACATGGGACAAAAATAAGATTAACCAAGGGGTGCTCTTACCACACTATAGGATCCTCAACCTCTTTTTCTGCAGTTCTTTTGAACCCACTTTCCATACCTCAGATGTACCTGCTCTTAGGGGCGTGGCTTTCCATCTCATTGGCCAGCAAGCTCCTGTGGATTGGACCCGCATTGCCTTCCACCAACTAGCAAAATTTGAACCCGGCAAGTTTTCAAAAAAAGCCTCTCTCCCCTTTGGTGTACTTATCTCCAACCTCCTCCTTAATGTTCTCCAAATTCCGGTCATTGAGGGTGAACCCACTCTCGTCTCCCGCACCCATATCTGTCCTATCAATGCCCAATCCTGTAATCTCAGCACTGCCCATGCCAATCCCAATATCTTCTTCCATAATTCAGCTGAGGAAGACATGGATTCTTTCTTTGCGGCTAATGAGGCCGCTTTTGCTGAGGCCGTTGGTGCCCCTTCGCCTCCCCGTCGTTGTACCCGACAAGCTTCTGCTGCTGCTGCCTCCTCCTCGTCTGCTCCAGCCACTTTGGATTCTATTGCTGAAAATCAATCCAGGCTGTTTGATATGATGGGTGAATTGCAACACTCTCAAAGCCGCATCATTACACAGATGAATGAAATTCAGGCTTATCAACTTGCTGCTCAACAGGAATTTTCCCGGTCCACAGGCACTATCGTCCGCCACTCAAGTCAGATTGCCACTCTACTTAATCAAGTGACTGTTTTTGTGGCTCAGACTACTCAAGCTCCGCCGTTCCCTGGGTATCCTGTTCCTTCTCCTGAGCATTCACCCCCTCACCAATGATTACGCTCGTTTTTATGTCTCTATTGCTATTGACTACACTAGTTCTTCTGTTTCTGTTATCGGTTATTTGATTTGTGGTTTAGACTTATCTCCTGTTTGTTTTCCTTGTTTATGTTTTTTTGGGTATTTATCTCACCTCCTTTGGTTTTCGGCCAAAAAGGGGGAGACCTTTTTAATCATTTAATTGATTTCATGCTTATGATCTCTTGTCTATTATATATCCAGGTTCCTGTCTGTCTTTTGGTTGTTTTGGTTGTGTTGTTCTTATCTTACACAGGTTTTTCTCTGGATGCACTAATTTTGCCCGAAAGTCCCAAAGGGGGAGATTGTAAGCTCCATCGTCCTACTCGTCACTACCGTATTGGAACTTCCGGGCTATCTACCAAAACAACTGTGCCACTCGTCGTATTAATTTATTACATGTTGTTTTAATTTTCTAGAAAGAGTCTGTTTAGGTAAGTGGAAGAAATCAATTTTATTTGTATTTGTTATTATTCTTGTAAAGTCGCTCCAGCGACAGTGGAGTCGCTCCAGCGACAGTGGAGTCGCTCCAACGACCTTGAAGTCACTCCAGCGACATGTTGGTCGCTCAAGCGACTGTTCCGTTTCGTTTATAAAACCTAGATTAGGGTTCTGAGCAAATTACGAATTAAGTGAGAGAGTTTCAGAGTTTTTGGAGCATACGACAGCTAATAGAACTGAATGGTGGTTTCATGTTCTCAATCAAAGTAAGACTTGAAGATTCAAGACGGAAGTAAATCAGTCACGGTGCGGTGAACATGGATTCGGCAAACCAACCTGGGAACAACTTTGAGGAGTCATAGTTGTAAGTATAGGTTTCTTTGTAATCGCACAATGGTTATTATAGTGATTGATTTCTTCCCGTGGTTTTTACCCTTTTAGGGGTTTTCCACGTATATGCGTGTGTTGCTTTTTATTCTCGCATAAAATAGCGTATGATATATCTAGTAGTAGTTAGTACCGTTTTTCACAGGTTTCTTAGAAGTAAACTCTTTCTTGGACCGAGAATTTATGATTTACCCACTTTTTTAGATGTTCGATAGCTTCATCTTGAAAGTTATCAAACTCTATCGATCATGTACGCACAATCACAAGAACAACTCTTAAGGTTACAAAATATTTCTTCAATCAGGTTATCAATTGAATTGTCATCCACCTACGATATAACCCTTGATGCTAGATCCTTCATCATGTCATCAACAATAGTAGGTTTTGTAATGCCTCAATTTCTTAGAATATTAATTTAAACCATTAATTCAATAGAAGAGTAAATTGTGAAAATACTCTTTCGTTATTAATGAAATGATAGAAATAAAGTAAATCAGAGTTTTACAAATGCAGAAGTAAAATTGATATAAATACCCCTTGGGGTTTACATTCCTTTATTGAAAATAAACTAATCAGAGTTTCTAGGGATAAGGCAACCAAACGCCACCAAGATCTTCTTCTGTAAGTCTCGGCTCTTCATGTTTGGGTGGATACTCCAACTGCTTCGCAACATCTGAAATAAAATACCAGAAGCAGAGAAGTTGCTCTAATGAGTAATTAAACTCAGTAGAAATAGTCACCGAAAAACCAAACCCAAAGAGATACAGATATACTGTGGGCCATATATAACCATTAAAACAGTGATGTGCAGAAATAAAGTCACATAGGTTTATTATGCATCCGTTATTTTGCAATTTTTAAGAATACCATTTTCTTGCGGTATTTCGTTCTTACCCAATGATTTAGAGTAGAGTACTCAATTGACATCGACAAGTTCTTACCGATGTAAAGAAGAGACCTTCTACCGTATACTTGAGTCAACAACTACCTCACTCTAAGACCCAACCGAATACGTGGCTTCGCCAAGTTAGGTACCAATAAACTTTAGCTGCTTCCCCTTTATTAGCTCAAGGACGTCCAAGACAAGGCCGTCCCTCCTTTGGGGTTTGGAGCTTATCTATGCAGACGTACCCCAAAGTCACCTCTAACTGAATACACCTATATCCTAATTGGGGTCATTAATCAATCAACGGGATGACGTCCGGTGAGACTCTAACCCACATAGAAAATAACTTGGCATGACGGCCAGAACAACACTTGGCACGACAACCACCAACTTCAATTTTACAACTTTAATAATTTCACTACTTATAATGTTCACCCAATACCCTCTGTTGCCTTGTTACAAGCGACATTCGAACTAGTGTCCCTAACATAAATTCTAGATTTTCACACATATCACATATCATCGTATAGTTCAACTTACTACAATCCAATAGCATGACGGCTATTCTACATTAAACTAACAACACGACGACCATATCACCACTTTTTATATTCTAAGTCGGCCAGTACGACAGTTGTAACTCTAATCGACGAAATAACTTGGGCAGCACGACAGTTGTACTTAGAGCAGAGACTTTCATTCAGAATTATCAACTTTAATCTACAACGTTCTCATGCATGTTTCAATAACTCAATAACAACATAGGATCATGGTCAAAGTTAGTTAACCTGCTCACATGGAATGTTACGAGGATCCATGGACATACATATGTGATCGTAGATACTTGTGCAGCGTAATTATGCATACAGAGGTGAATTACAGTCTGAAATTAACAGCCCAAAATGTTCGACTAACAAAGCTAAACTTTTTAGATTTTACAAGGTCGCTCAATCGACCTAAAGCTCGTTCTCATCAATTATAGGTTCTGACTTCTGGATTAAAATGTCAGAATTTATTAGAATTCAAATAGGTTGCTTGAGCGACCTATTGCTCGCTCGAGCGAGCCATCATTTTTGGCAGATTATGGTCTTATGGTTCTAAAGTGGAAATTATCATGCTTGAAACCTTATTCTACGATTCTGATCCGAAATAGAAATTGAATATATAAATAGAACCTACACATGTTAGATATCATTTTTCCCTTATCAATTCGATAATATAATCTACGAACGAAACAAATTTCATGCTTTAACATAGATAGAACTAACTTTTAATTTAAAACAAAAACCCTAATCATACATTCTACCTACAACCTATTGTAGATCATTATTAGGGTTGGAACTACATTTCCCTATCTCAGTTGAAGAATCCGACAAAGAATTGAATATGAATTTGAAAGAATTGGGGAAAATTCACCGGCCACAGCTGATAACAACAATCCTTGTTGGATAAGTGGAGCGAGAGCGGCCAACGTTCAATTAGTTCGGTTCGACAAATCTATGAGAGGGTTTTACTTTAATGCATCATTTGTCCCTCAAGAACGCAGAGAACACCAAGAATAACGTCACAAATTCTTTATATTCTCTAGATTACAAAATTTAGGTGCAAGATTATTAGGATTGGAGTCTAGTTTATATAGAATCTGAGGAAGAATTAATCCCTCTTAATTCCCAATTCAATTCGATTAAACACGACCATGAATTCTCCCAACAAATTTCTTAATTAATCCTAATAATATGATTATTTATCCTCAACGAATTTTGTTTATTTGTAGTAAAGCCAAAGGAATCTGATGTTGGGTCACAACTCCTCCAAAAATCCTAAATCAAAAGCCATGATTGCAAAGAAAGTCCTAGAGATTCCATGTCGAGGTAGCTGTAAACCGACAGCTCGCTCGAGCGGTCCGAGGTCGCTCAAGCGGCCTCCCTATTTTTGAAATTTTAAAAATTAAATAATTAAAATTCAGGATTAAATACTTGATATAAAATTTTATATTTTTATTAAAAATTATTGGGTGTTATAGGTTCGATTCTGTCACCCATACGAAGAAGAAACTCTAAGAATTCTTGATTGTTAGCAAACCTCGTACTTTGTTTCAAACGAAGGACTTATGTTCCTCTACAATGGCAACTTATTAATGTCTGCATTTATTATTTCGGCCTTTGGGTATGCCAAGGAGCACTTGCCTAAAATCACCACCCATAATCATAGTTTTTCCTCTGAATAGTACACCCACGACAATGATGTCTCTCAAAGTTTCAAACTAACCTGCATATTTTCAATCTTCCTAAAAAAAAAAAAAACCAATATGTTTTTAATTCATAAGGGTCTTTAATAAAATTTATATTCCTTAATAAAATTATGAGTGAAAATTAATAAATTCAACCAACCATTTTTTGTTTTTTGAACTTTTAATAAGCTTCCAGACTGAAGTCTAAAATAGCAGTAGGCCCTAACATTTGAATATTTATCGAAGGTGATCTAAATCATCTAACAAGATAAATATTTGTATTGACCTCTATTGAAGTTTTAATTCAGTCCAATATTTTCGTAGGATTAAAAATTAAGGAAAAAAAACTTATTAAAGTGTTTCTATCACATCCATGTCTATCTATGTAACACATCAATGTGTACATCTTCAAATAACACGAAATGAAATTTCATATAATACATTAGAGACGGTGGAACAGGCTTTCAATGTTTTGTTTTTGCACAAGTAATAAAACCAAAAAGACTACATGGTACTCATTCTTGAAAACATAAATCAAAATACCTATACGAAGTTTGTGCATAAATAACCCCTATGGTAGTCATTGATATGAGATACTCTTTAAGGCTATTTATTCATTCTCATTTCTCATATCTACTTCCATTTCAAACATGGGTTCAAATCAATCCATCTCCAATCATCTTCCACATAAACAATTATTGTGTAAAGACAACTAAACAAACAAAAATTACCAAAACCAGAGAAAGACCCAATCTCCAAGAAGTTTTTTGTGATTTTTCTTGTTCCCATTCTGTCAACAGATTCACCATTTGCGCTCCTTGATCACTAAATTTTCAAAGTCTAACACTATGTTTAAAATGCAAGGGACTAAATAGGACACTTGTTGCAATTGATTAATTATAACACCATGAAAACAAGACAAACCCTTAAAAATGAATCTAAACAAACTTTAAAAGTAATGAATAAACAAAGGGAACAAATTTTGTTCAAAACAATCTTAATCTAGTCTTAAATCATAAAATTGCTTGTTTATTCACCAAGAAGTAACATCATGTACATGTAGGGCCAAGAATGTTACTGGATAGGGAGGAGAAAACCATAAAAATGGCACAGTAGTATGATTTCTGAAGGAGGTACAATTTGAATACAGATTATTAAGTTTTCTTTAAATAATTTAGCCAGTTCAGCAAGAGGAGTCTCTCACACGTAGGCACGTGTGCCGATCACGTGAGGGTATAGCCGACTTGAGAAAGACGGTTCCTATTGCATCCAAGCTGAAAAGGCCGAATCAGTGATTAGCCGACCTGAGAAGGGCGGTCCGAGATTACTCGAGAAAGGGGGTGGGAAGTCTCGAATTTGAGATAAGCTAGAACTCCAAATAAGTCGAGATAGAGTTCTAATTAGATATGGATGAGAAGTCCAAGGTCAATTCAACTTGTATGAAAAATATTAAGTTGAATGAAACTCTAATGATAGAAGATAACTTCTTGAATCAGAACCAAGTGAGAGTTATCTCATTAGTGACTAATCAGAAGGTAATCCTACTCCAACTCTGATGAGGAGTCAGTGTCCTAAGGCTCTCTTTGTTAACCCTCTTACCACCATAGACTGAATTCGTAATCCCATAGGCCCACTAAATGAGTGTTTGATTTGTCAAATAGAGTTGGGACTACGAGTCCCGACGGACTATGAATCCAGAAATTAGGTGGGTTTTGTAGTGGCCTGTTGGAAGTGTTACTACTATTCCAGTTCAACCACTCTCTTGACGTTTTGACCAAACAATCCCTGTTTATTTATGCATTAATAAAAATTGACTACCTGTGCGTACGTACGATTTTCCATTTTTTATTGAAGTTTTATTGAAGATTTCTTCTTGAATAACTGGTCTGTGTAATTGGGCTTCCTTGTGAATCTTCCCAATAGCATCAGTTTTATGTTGGATCCAGTATTCTTCGGGTATGTCATCTTACATGCAAGGTGAATAATTCTAACTCATTCATATATATCCATGGATCGATTGCTATGCTTCCATTTCCCATTAGTAACAGGTACCAATCCGCCTCCATCACCATCACTGTTGTTGGGTTTCTTGCACCAAATTTTCTAATTAAATCTCCCTCTTTCCACTTGAATAGAAACAATAATTAGTCTACAGCCACTAGCTTGTTAAATTTGATTTCGATTTGATGTATACACGTATAGTTTAAAATATAATTACTTTTAATTTGCATATGGTTTTAATGTGTTTAGGTTTCAAGCACTGTGAATTACTTCAGTATTTGGATGAACGAACACTGCAAACTTGAAGAATTTATATATACTTAGTCTACAGCCACGAAAAAAACTGTTGGGTGGACAATGCCTTGCCTACGTACTTGATAAGGCCAGTGGATATTTGCATATAGTTTTTTATGTTAACCTCAGTGGTTCTTGTTTCTATATTATGCAAGCAATGGCAGACAAGAAATTCTATTACGTTGTGTACATGAGACATACTCCGGGGGTTAGATTCAGTATCCTATATTAGTCTAAGTTTTTTTGTTGTCACACGAATTTTTTTCCCAGATTACAAAATTAATTTGTAGACCATAACCATTAAAATTAAGTCTTGAAAAAATTAGAGTCAAAAAACTAACATTTGTAAGGGGTCAACCTAAAAATACAATAAAAAATTGAAGGGCATAACTGAAAACTATTATTTTTAGTCCTATCATCCCTCCTACCAACAAGCACTAGCCATGGACTATTAGCGGTTGTTTGGGAGAGATTTTTTGAATTGTTTTTGAATTATGGAATTTTGATTATAGGTTTTTAAGTGTTTGGAATGTTGATTTTGGGATTCTACTTATGAAATTTTGATTGCGGGATTCTCAAAATAGACCTTTAGAATCACAATCTCAAAAGTAGGTCCGGAGCTACTTTTGATATTTTGATTTTGGATTCTGAAATTTTTTTACTATTCTATCAACATTCTAATAATTTGATTATACTACCAAATACTTTACAGATTTATAATCTATTTTAAACAATTCTACAAAACACTTTACAAATTTTGATTATGAGTTTTCAAAATCTAAAATTTCATAATCAAAATCTCAAAATTCGAAAACACCTCAAAAAATCTCTCCCAAAACACTCTAATTAGTCCAATTCCTAATCCTAAACAAATATTGTAATAACCCGTATATATTTTTAATAAATAAATAGTTCGAAAATTTTTATACTCCTCGTATAATTTTTTTATTACGTTTGCGTACGATTTTTTTTATTATTTTTTATTTTCTCTCTCTCTCTCTCTCTCTCTCTCTTTTCTCTCTCTCTCCCGGGTTTGGGCTGCCTGGGCGGGTTTTGGGCTGACCGGGTTTGGGCCGGTTTGGACTGGGCCTGGGCCGTGCCCGGCGCCTGGGCCGTGCTCGGCATTTGAGCCGTGCCCGGCGCCTGGGCCGTGCCCGGCTCCTGGGCCGTGCCCGGCTTTTGGGCCGTGCCCAGCCGGCTACCCGGTTTTCCGTCCGGTTCTGGCCGGTTTTGTTCCGGTTCAGTGGGTTTTTTTGGCCGGTTTTCGGGTTTTCCGACCGGTTCCTGTCCGGTTCTGATTTTATATATATTTAGATTAATATATTTTATATATACATATATATATATATGTGCGTATATCTGTGTGTGTGCGCGCGTTGGAAAACGGAGAAACAGAACGTCTTCCCCAAGCCTCCTCTCTGATCACCCCACCTCATCCCCGTCAAGTCGCCGCTCCCAATCAATCACCCGTCCCTCGTCAGCTACTCCTGCCACCAGCCACCCCTAAACCATCATCACTTTCGCCCCCGCCGTTGGATTTCCCGGATTTCCTCCCAGCCGTTGCTCTGCCCCCTCCCTTTCTCTATAAATAGGAAACCCCCCTCTGTTATTTTTCACCACGGAATAGCAGAAAGAAGAAGAGGAAGGAAGGAAGGAGAAGAAGAGCAGCCACTCCGCGAACCAGATACGCGATCAAAACTCCAAACCAATGTAAGATTCTTACTCTGGAGTGTCCGTTTTAATGTTCGGAGTATTAAGAAGTCCTGTAGGAAGAAAATGGTGCCGAACGTGAGACGGCAGTCCGACCAGATAATTTCAACAAAACTTCTGTTTTATTTTGTTAGAACAAAATTACATTTTTTCCCCGTAGTTATTAGTTCATTTATGAGGATAAGTTATTTTGTATAAATTACTATTTGCACCCCAGGTTTAAAATATAAAGTAATATTAATTATTATATTACACATTAATCCTATTAGTTTATAAAATTACAGATTTGTCCTTATTTTATTAAATTACAGTTTTATCCTTAAAATATTAAATTACAAATTGTCCTAATTTATTTAACTATAAGTAAATTTTCTTTTTTATTTTATTATAATTAAAACACTATGATATTAGTTTAAATTTTATTTGCACAACTATCTTATTATTATGCAATTTCTATTTAGTAGTTTGAATATTAGTCGAGCATGAAATTATCCTGATTATTGCTATGGTTACTTGACTCAGGGTGTCCCGTGGATACCCGAACGTAAACACACTGATAATAATATACGTTTAGTTGTTGTGGATTATTCCCCGTGGGAATATTATGCGTGTCTTGTAGCCGTGATGCGACATGAGCCGAGTTTTGACTTTAACCAGAGGGTGTGATAGACCCAAGCTTTTGTATCACCCAAGCGCTGTAATTTAGCCGTGTCGTGCGTTTAGCCAAATTTCGCTTGAGCCGAAATTATATCTAGCCCTATCGTGCCTTTTCTAGCCTAACGATCTTCTAGTGTAAACTTTAAACTTATATTGTCCGGCACGATAGGAAAGGATATAATGTTAGGGAAAGCATCTTGATTGGGAACATGACGATCGGGAGCAGTGCGGTTGGGGCGCAGGGCGGTTGGGAAGCATCGGTTAGTTGGGCGGTCGGGATCGTTATCGTTCGGGAGCACCATTTGGACTTTATTGATTGAGAGAAGCCTATTCGAAATATATGACGATGTCATTGATGTTAGAAAAGCCTTTTTGAATTATATGACGTGGTCATGCTTTGGAATATTGATTAAAGTCGAGTACTGTGAAAGATTTAGAATTGATATACTCTGTGTTAGTTATAAACTGCAATTCTATTCATTCGGTTAAATCTTATATTTATCACTGTTCACACTTATTGTATGATACTACCAAACTTTGATTATTTCTACACATTTACACATTGCATATTCTTGTAAAATGCTCTAAAACATTAAAAGGGAAACTTAAGGGTAGGAAACTTACTGAGTGTCAAAACTCATGGTGCAACTTCCTCCTGCCCATGGTATTTCATAACCAGGTACTGACGATGATGGAGCCGGACCCGACTTTACACCTTATGATGACGCTTACCCCGCAGAAGACGTGATCGAGCCGTGGATCACTTAGACTAGTTTAGACTGCTCTGACTTTACTTTTAAAGTCTTTTTGAATGTAAACAGTCTCTTCTGAAATGTATTTTGACGATCTCGTGTATCAAACTCGTATTTCAATATAATGATGGTATTTTAGTTACTTTACTCTTTTTATTAACGTGTCCGAAATTCGGGACGTTACAAATACGGTTCTGATTTTAAGACATGGTATTAATAATCCATTGGTATTACAAATCCTATCATAATCTCACCACTCTACGAATTCATGGTTTCAAGAAGTTACCAAACGGCGCCTAAGAAAATTAGGAAGGTTAAGTCACAAAGTTTGTAAATAAAAATCTAGATTCTTGAAGAAAGGTACGTACTGATTTATTAGCTAATATAGAATATTAGTTTGATTTACATTCATTCTTGTGAAACTTTGTCGGACTTAATCATGGTATCCTTTGACCCGGTTTTTATTTTGCAGATCACAGGTCTACATATTGAAAGCATTATTTCTACTGGATAGTAAAATCCTAACTTTTCTTCTTAATTCTGAAAATTAACCCACTTATAATTGGTGCCGTCTGTGAAAAAGCTAATATATCATGGTAGAAACACCAACAAGATCAAATTGGGATAAACGAACGAGAAGTTCATATCTAAATCCCCAAAGAAGGAGAAAAAAATTAATAGGGTGGAGAACACCCGAAAGAGAAGAATTTGATATGTTTATCCTTTTATGTAAAGTTCAAAAAAAAAACAGGTGACACTCACATAGTACAACTTTTGATGTACTACCGAGACTGTTCAAGAAGCGCATCCAACAGTGGAGCTTGGAGCTCCCCACCTATTTGATTTTTACTGAAAGTCTCACATGGAGCAAATGAGTATTTGTTGTCTCGAATAAAAGATTCTTCCAAAGTATGATTTGTCTTATGTGCCTCATTCCGGTGATGAATCACCACAAGTTCTCACAATGAATTTTCATTTAGAAGTTGTCTCAAGTCTCCAGTTAGTGGATTTGACGTACTCACTGTTATTTCATTGTTTCGAAAAAAATAAAGTTCATCGATGGAGAGCAACTTCTTACGCTACTGAATATATTTATGGAAGAGACATGCTCCGTAAAGCTACAATAGTTGAACCTGCGGAAGCCTCGGTTTTAGCTTATGATATGTACCAAATGGAGAAAATTAGACAGACTTCTTGAGCGAGAGACAATTTGTATAAATGACTAAATGAGGGCCCTATAAGGGTGTCTTTGAATCTTTACGTATTATGGGTTTCGGTTTTCAGATAGAGAACATTTGGTTGATTTTTTTAGCAACAGATAAATTTTGTATATTAAGAGCCCTATGAGGGTGTTCTTGAATCTTTGCATATTATGGGGTTAATATTTGGCGGATTTCTTGCAATTCTATTTGGAAAAAAAAATATTAGTTATTCAACAACATGATTATACAAAGTGGCCATTGTATTTCAGATCTTTCAAATATCTTTTATGGATAAAGAGTTACATCACTATTATTTTCCTCTTTGATTAAGGCTGAGACAAAGTAGGGACGATGGTCCCAAACAATAGTACAAAAGAGTTTTAAGCAAGACAGTAAAAAATCAAGACTTTACTTTCTTACTGAGGGATAAGAGTCTCTTAGCCGAGATAGAGTAGCACGGGATGGGAAATCTCAAAATAGAAAAATAATGGAATGAGAAATGTCGAGATCAAACAATACGGGATGAGAAATTTCCAAATCAAACAACCAGGATGGGAAGTCCTAAGACCAAGAACATGGGCGAGAAGGCCCAAATACAAGAAGCCTTTCCAATCAGGAAATAAAGCATGGAGTGAGAAATTTCAAGAAAGGTGTAGAATCTCGAATAAGGGCGAGAAGCCCCGACTACATGGGGTGAGAAATCCCAAAGAAAGAAAGAGAAACCCGAATAAGGGTGAGAAGCAAAGTTGTGAATCCCGTCCAGTACTGGCCGGTATCAGCCGGTACATCCCGTACCGTCCTCGTAACGGTACCAGACCAGCGGAGTACCGTTTCGACGATTGTTCCGACCTGTTCCGGGCTAGTCCAGCATGTTTCGGACTGTTTCGGCCTGTTTGATAATACTGGCCAGTACTGTACCGTACCGCTCTGTATTTAAAAAAAATTAAAAAATTAAAAAATATATTTTTGGATAATTAGGCATAATTTGAGGTTAAAATCATCTTTTTTTTATATATTTGGTGATTTATTTTTAAATTGTGATGCTTTATTTTTACGTTTAGTATGATTTTTTGTTAAAATATATTATTTAAAATATGTATATTAATTTTAGCGATAAATTCGAAACGGTATGCCGGTACACACCAGTACTGGTACATACCAATAACAAAATACACTCGCGAGTACGAGATTGATAACTTTGGTGATAAGTCGTGAATACATCGGATGAGAAATTTCAAGAAAGGGAGAGAACTCTGAACAAGGCCGAGAATACATGAGATGAGAAATCTCAAGAAATGAGGAAAAACCTAATAAGGGAGAGAAGTCCCGAATAAAACTTTCAAAAAAGTTTTGTCAAGGAAAAATTTGAGACAAGTTTCATAAAATGAATATAACTATTTGGTTGAGTGCCCAGTTATCATCAAATGATCTAGGCTATGGCCTAAAAGAAAAACTTGAAAAAAGTTCCCTAAACACAAAACTTAAGAAAAGTGTTTGGCTGAACGCCCAATTATCATCAAACGTCCTAGACTAGGGCCTAGCATAAAAAGTTGAGAAAATTTATTAAACTAGAGAACAGTTTAATGCACATTGAAATTTGAGAAAATTATTCAGAAAAGGAAGAATAGTGTTCAGCTTCGGGCACTCATTGGTGGGATCTGCCAGCTCGACTTATTGATCTCCGATCTCAGCATTCTCATTAGAATCTATCTTAGCATTATAGTAGGTCGTGATTTCATTATCGAGAAGAAAGTAGATCTAGAACTTCGATCAATGGAGCACAAAATGTTCAAGAATTGCAATGCTACGATTTACAAGCGATGGTTCAAAAATATTTATCCGAGAAGAAAATATTTGCAAAACCACAACTATATAGTTTTGCCCGTCCCTTCAGGTCGTCGGAAGTAGACAAAACTAGGGGGCAATTGAAGGAGGTGAAACTTGAATAAACATTATCTTTATTATTAAGTTTTCCTTAAATAATTTAGCCAATTCGAAAAGAAAAGTCTCTCACACGTAGGCATGTGTGCCGATCACGTGAGAGTATAGGTAACCTGAGGAAGGCAGTTCTTTCTACATTCGAGCTGAGAAATCCGATTAGTGACTAGCCGACCTGAGAAGGGTGGTCCAAGATACCACTAACCCGAGATAGGCAGTGGGCAGTCTTGAATCTGAGATAAGATAGAACTCCGAGTAAGTCGGGATAGAGTTTTAATTAGATATGGATGAGAAGTTCAACGCCAATTCAACTTGTATGAGGATTACTAGGTTGAATAAAACTCTACGGGGCTGATTGGATGATGTCTTATGGGGTGTCTTAGTTAAGACATACCTTAGTTAAGACTGGACCAACCCATAAAGTGTTGATTGGCAACTTTTTTAAAAATGTGTTAATTAGCAATGAGACTTATTAACACACCAACCATTGCCTTATTTGAAGGCACCCTCCCCCCCCCCCCCCCCCCCAAGGCTAACTAATATACCCGTCTTAGCTTATAAAATGACCAAAATACCCCTCTTTCACCCGTTTAATATATGCTTATAAATATAATATAAGTATACATAAATATATTATAAGTATACACGCACGCACACACTCTTATAAGTATACTTATATGTATATTCAAAATATATATACTATACAAATATATTTATATCTTAGAAATATATATAATATATAAGTATAATTATATAATATATATATATATATATATATATATATATATATATTGTATAATATTATACACACACGTGCACACTTGTAATATATATAGGTAAGTATATTTGTAATATATATAATATATAAGTATATTTATAAGTATGTACTTATAAGTTATATATTATACATTTATATAAATATATATACTATATGTATATATATTTACATCTAGAAGTATATATACTATACATATAACTTATATGTATGTATATATATACACACACACGCTACACGTATATGTAATTATATATATATATATATATATATATATATAAGTATTTATAAAATTAACTTATATATACACACACACTCCACATATATGTAATTATATATATATATACAAGTATTTATAAAATTATATATACGTATATTATATATACATATACATAGTTTTTGAAATAATACATTAAATCCATGATGAAGGGCAAAAATATCTTTTGACAGTTTAATACATATTTTCATTGTTTAACACATCCAAATTAACCCTCTATCCAATCACTTTATTATTTAATACACTCTTCTTAAAAATTACATCAATGTGGGCCACTCCACTTTATTTAACACACTCAACTATTTAACACACCCCGCTTATTTAACACACTAAAAACTAAAACGGCATCCAATCGGGCCCTAATGATAGAAAATAACTTCTTGAATCAGAACCAAGTGAGAGTTATCTCATTAGTGACCAATCAGAAGGTAATCCTAATCCAATTCTGATGAGCTATCCTAAGAGAATTAGGAAGGTTAAGTAACAAAATCTATAAATAAGGATCCAGATTCATGAAAAAATGTACACACTGATTTACTCGCTAATAGAGAATATTAGCTTGATCTCCATCCATTCTTGTGAAACTTTGTCTGACTTAATTATCAGAGTGTCTTTCCGCCATAACAGCGAAAGTCCTTTGACCGGTTATTATTTTACAAATTACAAGTCCACATATTGAGAGCATTGTTTTTGCTGGATAGTAAGGTCCTAGCTTTCCTTTCTGATTATGAAAATCAACTCACTTACAATCCCTTATCAGAAAATGTGAAGCCACGTTTCAGAAAAAGAATTGAATTGAGCCATTTCGGTAAAATCCGGTGCAAAAGAATATTTAAGTTGAATCGTTACAATTCTCAAAGGCATTCATCGGTTAAAGCAAGGTATTGACGGACAACATGAAACAATGCATTCGTTTAAATTCCTTAGAAAAAATTTATATTCACAACTTATGAGTTATTTCACAAATATACATTACAAGATAAAATTTTGAGCTTCATTAGGAAACTTGGCACCCTTCTTTTGACTGTTGTCACCTAATCTCTTCAGTTGGCCTGTAATTAATCATAATTAACCTATCTTGAGAGAGAGAGAGAGAGAGAGAGAGAGAGAGAGAGAGAGAGAGAGAGAGATTTTCAAAACAAAACAAGGCATTTGGTGAAGTCAACCGTCCAATTAAGAAAGAGACTTATACTCTCCCAAATGTTACTAGGGCCATCGGTAGTGAAACCAAATATACATTATACCTTGTCGTCCTTCTTATGGATAATAGATGTATTGATTGCAAAGCAAAGATATTAAACGAAATCAAGAAGCATATAATATGGCTTTAGATTGTTAGGGATTTTTCATACAATAATCACAAAATACTTAACAATTAAAAAGCGGCATGAATCATTAAAATATGAATATAATAAATCAAAATATCATAAATAAGAGATAGAGAAAATAGCATTTGAGATTGATGGAAGACACGACAAGTTAGTATCATAAAGTCATATTCACCTTCCTTCATGTAGCTATCGATGAACAAATACCACTCCAAGATACAATCCAGGATCTCCCAGGATGTCTCCAAGTTACATGATCGGTGAAAAACAGGGGTAAGTCTTTCTCAAATTGCTGTGAATAATATAGAAAATAGAAGACAAAAGTAAGAAGTTAATCTACATAAAATACTTATGGGACAATCCTATATTTACATGACTCATGTGCCTTTTCACAAAATGTCATGTCCTTAGAAACACCTTTTAAATTTGAATCCTTTAAAATGAAAAAACATGACTTTTGGTATTAAATATGTAATGACCAGTAATTTTAATTGACTAAATAGAACAGTCCGAGCATTTTATTTCACCTACTCTGCGTATAAATTTTGTTGCGTACTCATGCCTATATATATTGTATATATATTATGTGTATATATCTTTATTTTTTTATTTTAATATTATAGTTTATAATAATTATACTTTAACATTTTTAAGATATATATAAATATGTATATTAAATATTCAAAACAAAAAAACAAAAAGAGAACAAAAATGAAAGAAACACACACGCACACACACTCAGAACACACACACACACACATTCAACACACACACACACACACACACTTATCCCCGACAACCACCACCCCCTCCAGTCACCTCCCTCTCCCATCAGCCCCTCCTACCCTTGCACCAGCCCCCCTACCCCCCTGCCATGGCTAAAAGCTGAAAATTTTGTGAGTCATTGGATCCCCGGAAATTACTCCCACCCTTTGATGAACCTCCACTCCAAGCCTATAAAAGGAGGCCTTCTCTCCCTGTTTTTTTCACACCAAACAATAGCAACAAACTAGAGGAGAGGAAGGAGGAGAAAGAAGAAGAAAAAAATAGGAAGAAGAAGGTATTACAAAATCGCCGGAAGCCGAAACGCGTTCGAAACTCGACAAAACCACCTCGAAACTTCGAACCGATGTAAGATTTCTATTCTAAAGTCTTCGTTTTAATGTTTCGGAGTATTTTCGAGTTGTTCCGAGATGTTTCGGAGCCTCGTCGGAGCTTCGCCGAAATCTGGGAAATAAAACAGTGGAAAATCGGGAGGAAATTTAAAAAGATGGAATAATTACACTTGGCCCCCCTTGTGTTATTAGTATTTGATTAGTTTAAATTAGAATTTTTATAAATTACATATTTAACCCAAAGTTTAAAATATAATATTTTATTAATTGTTATATTACACTATGTTCCTACTATTTTATAAAATTACAGATTGGTCCTTATTTTAGTTAATTATAGTTTTACTCTTAAATTGCTTAAATTACAAATTTGCCTTAATTTATTTAGTTATGAGTAAACTTATTATTATTATTATTATTTTGATTATAATATAATCACTATAAATATTATTACTAATATTATATATATATATATATATATATATATATATTTTTTTTCCTTAGACTAAGATCCTACTCTATAAGCATATTTGTAAATTGTATAGTTTTAATTAACTCACAACCACACTTTAAAATAAATTACATTAATATTTTTGCATTAAAATTTTATAGTTTTAGGTAAAATTATATTAAGTTATATACATCTTTTAAATTAAGTATATTACTATCTTTATATTATATTTAAAAAATAAGATTGGGTAAATCTTATTAAAAAATTCTTACGCTTACTTAATTTAAATTATATTATTACTCTTATATTATAATTATACAAATTATTTTAGAATAAACTTTTAGGATCAACTATTAAATTTTTTTAATTAATTGCACAACTATCTTATTATTATGTGATTTCTATTTAATAGTTTGAATATTAGTCGAGTATGAAATTATCCTGATTATTACTTCGATTACTTTGACGATAATCAATTATTAATACTCAGGGTGTCCCGTGGATACCCGAACGTAAACACACTGATAATAATATACGTTTAGTTGTTGTGGATTATATTTCCCGTGGAAATATTATGCGTGTCTTGTAACCGTGATGCGACATGAGCCGAGTTTTGACTTTAACCAAATGATGTGATAGACCCAAGCTTTTGTATCACTCAAGCACTGTAATTTAGCCATGTCATGCATTTAGCCAAATTTCGCTTGAGCCAAAATTATATCTAGCCCTATCGTGTCATTTATAATCTAACGGTCTTCTAGTATAAACTTTAAACTTATATTGTTCGGCACAGTAGTGAAAGGATAATAATATTAGGGAGAGCGTATTGATTGGGAACATGATGATCGGGAGCAGGGCGGTTGGAAAGCATCGGTTAGTCAAGCGGTCGGGATCGTTATCGTTCAGGAGCACTATACTGGACTCTATTGATTTAGAGAAGCCTATTTGAAATATATGACAAGGTCATTCTTAGAATAATTGATGGAATTATATGACGTGGTCATACTTTAGAATATTTGATTAAAGTCGAGTACTCGTGGAACATTTTGAATTGATATACTCTGTGTTAGTTATAACTTCAATTATACTATTTCGGTTAAATTTTGTATTTATTATTTTTCACACTTATTTTATTACATGATGTTACCAAATCTTGATTACTTCTATACGTTTACACATTGCATATTATTTTAATGTTCTAAAACATTAAAAGGGAAACTTAAGGGTAGGGAACTTGCTGAGTGTCAAAACTCATGGTGCAACTTCCTCCTGCCCCTGGTATTTCATAACCAGATACCGACAACGATGGAGCCAGACCAGACTATACCCCATATGATGATGCTTATCCCGCAGAAGACGTGATCGAGCCGTGGATCACTTCGACTAGTTTAGACTGCTCTGACTTTACTTTTAAAGTCTTTTTGGATGTAAACAGTCTCTTTGAAATGTATTTTGATTATCGTGTACCAAACTCGTATTTCAATATAAGGATGGTATTTTAGTTACTTTATTCTTTTTATTAACGTGTCCGAAATTCGGGGCGTTACAACTTGGTATCAGAGCTTAAGTTTCACCACCTCTCGACCTTGGGTAGACTTTGGTAGATTACACTTTCGAGCATTCTTACTCCGAGTAATTAGACTTTTTATTCGTCCTTTTCCTTTTATGATACGATATACATAAGTCTAATCTATATTTATTTTACATATGGATTATAGAAGCGGACCGCAATACTCAGACAACGACATCTCGGAAAACAAACTTATGGATGGTCTACCAATGGAAGAGCCACAATTGGTCCCATATTCAGATGATAGCGATAGCACTGACAATAGCAGTACTAACGACGACAACAGTGAGGATGAGGATCTTGAGGAGCCTCCTTTCCCTAGAGATGACTATTATATTCCCCCGTTTGAGGCACCAGAGATGGATTTCCCCGAGGACGCACCGGGATACATAGCACCAGTGGCTCCAGAGCCATTACCGGATTGGGAGGAAGCAGCACAGTGGCTCCAGTACGAGCCAGTGCATAGCGACGAGGAGGACGACGGGGAAGACGCTTACCTTGAAGAAATCAGAGCATACGAGGAAGCCGAGGATGCCGACCCAGAGAGTGACGTGGAGCAACCACCGACACCTGAGCCCGAAATGCTACCAATGAGAGTCGAAACTTGGAGACAGTGGGGTTCGACCCCTGACATTGAGGCAGGCACTATGGTGTACGTGAAGATTTCACCATCAAAAAGATGCTTTTGGAAAGTGCGCTCGGAGCCTTATTTCATGGGACCAATGATGCTCCTAGACCAAAATCCCAACGGCAACTACCTACTGAACTTGCCCGTCGAATTTGTGGAGAAAGTGGGAAACATCGCGCCACGTTCATGGGTGCAGATAGCAAGACCGGCTGATGAAAGTAGGATCGTGGATCCCGAAGGAGATGTGGACTTCACCAATCGGTTCGTCTACATAGAACGACCCTTCATGATTGAAGATCGTCAGCTACAGAATCCGTGGGAGCGTAACTCTTGGAGTTACAAAACTTACTGGCGATGTTTTGGCTGTATTGAGACCACCCGAGAATGTGAATCTCGCCTCCGCCGAGACTATCCCCGTCTTTTTTGGTGACAGATTAGCGTAGTGTAGAGAGTGTTATTTTGCGAGCATAACTAGAAAAATCTTTGTAAAATACTCCACAACATATAAAATCATAGCATACATTCACTTTGTAGTATGCATGATTCGGCTTAGCTATGTTTAATGACTTAAGTTTTAATGAAGTGTTCTCTTTCATGAATTGTGTTCTTTACTCGTTCTTATTTAGGCCTATATGCTTGTTTAATTGTAGAAATATGGTAGAAACACGTAACGGAGTCAACACGAGCGACACAGCTGGACACAATCAATATAACCAACACTGTCAACCACCACCTCCACCCCCTACCTCAGTTAATCATACAGCTCCGCCGCCTCAGCAACAATATCAACCGCATGCACCTTCGCATTACTACGGGCAACCCAACCGTAGTATCTTGCTTAACGAGTTATGTAAAAGACGACCACCGGTCTTCACCGGCGATGTTGGTCTTGGAGTTGCAGAGGCTTGGCTTAAGCAGACTCAGAAGCTTCTCCACATCATGCAAATCCCCGACAATGGAGATCGAGTGGCCCTAGCGACGTATCAGCTTCAAGGAGAGGCAGATTACTGGTGGGACCTAGTGAAGACAACACACGATGATGATATGATGGACTGAGAGACTTTCAAGACCTTGTTCTTGGCTAAGTATTTTCCTACCCCTGTGAAGCATGCTTTGGTCCTAGAGTTTCTGAACCTCAGACAGGGCAACCGTACGGTTACTCAGTATGCCACCCGCTTTGAAGAACTTTCTCGACATGCCCCTGAGCATGTGGCAACTGACGCCACCAGGGCTAGGAAATTTGAGTGGGGACTCAACCCCTACATCTGGAAGGGTGTAGTAACTCAAAGAGAACAGACCTACGCTGGAGTCGTAGAGTGTGCTCTACTGGTAGAGCAAGAAGCATCTGATTCAAGGAGAATCTTTGACATCCGCAATCGACCACAGTTAAGTGGAGCAATGCGAAATTTAAGAGAGAACCCCATACAAAGGCCTTACAGCAACAACTTCAATAACAACACTGGAAATTTTAACCGCAACAACACCAACAACACGGTCAGCCGCAACAATGTCAGCAACTACAATCGGCCTCCACCCCAGCAGAACCAGCAGTTTCAGCAGAGGAGTGCTCCTTATTCCACACCACATCACCCGGTGAAGCAGAATCCTGTCACTTGTTTTGGTTGTGGCAAAGAGGGCCATATCAAAACTCAATGTCCATCCAATGCCACTGGAGCTAACCAACAAAGAGTGGGGACCACTCCAGCTGGAGGACCTCAACAGCAGGCACTAGGACAGTGGCAGCCACGGAATAATTTTGGCAACCAGCAGAGGCCCGGGTAGAGAAATCAAACCGAACAGAACAGAGGATCGACTGGGCCCAGGCCGGACAATGGAGGAAGGATCTTTGCCCTCCAAGGAGAAGAAGAAGCTGAAGCCACAGAAGAAGAAGTGTATGACCCTTTGGTCATACAAGGTACACTAGTACTGTTTTACTCATGCATTACAACTTTATTTGATACAGGTGCTTCGCATTTATTTATATCAACTGCATGTGTTAGTACTTTAGAACTTGTACCTGAACAACTAGAAACTCCTATGTGCGTTACCTCACCTTTAGGAGGACTAGTTTCCGTGGGCTTAGTTTGTAAGAACTGGAGATAGAAGTCTCAGGATTGCGCCTAACATGTGACCTTCGAGTCATAACCATGGCCGACTTTGATGTCATCCTAGGCATGGACTGGTTGTCCACTCACTGCGCTATTATCGATTGTCACCAGAAAACAGTGACGGCCTACTCCTTAGATGGAACTTGTTTCAAATTTAAGGGGGATAGGCAAGAGTCTTTATCACTATCGAAGACCCAATCGCGATGGCATGACAATCTAACCGGATGGTTAGCTAGTCTGACATTAGGAGAAAAAGATTGGATGGAATTGGGATTACCACGCGTAGTTTGCGAGTACGCCGATGTATTTCCTGATGAGCTACCTGGACTACCGCCGACCCGAAAATTGGATTTCACCAATGAGCTTCTACCCGGAACAACACCAATATCCATGGCACCATTCAGAATGGCACCGGCCGAATTGAAGGAATTGAAGATTCAGCTTTAAGAGCTTCTAGAGAAAGGATTCATTCAACCAAGCACTTCACCATGGGGAGCCCCAGCACTGTTCGTGAAGAAGAAAGAAGGAACACTTCGACTTTGTATTGACTATAGACAACTCAATCGAGTCACGAGTAAGAATCGATATCCACTACCTCGAATCGATGACCTGTTTGATCAACTTAGAGGAACTTGTTTCTCAAAGATTGATTTACGATTCGGGTATCATCAGTTGCGAGTTAGGGATTCTGACATTTAGAAGACAGCTTTCCGAACAAGGTATGGCCACTATGAGTTTCTAGTGATGCCTTTCGGACTTACCAACGCACCAGCAGTATTCATGTGCCTCATGAATAAGATCTTTACTCAGTACTTGGACCAGTTCGTGGTAGTATTCATCGATGACATATTGATCTACTCAGTAACAGAAGAGCTACATGACCAACACTTGAGGACCACACTTCAGATTCTACGAGATAACCAGCTTTACGCCAAAGCTAGCAAGTGTGACTTTTGGATGAAAGAAGTCAAATTCCTAAGACACGTTGTGTCAGAGAAAGGAATCTCCGTCGACGACAGCAAGATCGAGGCCATCAAGGATTGGAAGAAGCCTACTTCAGTTTTCGAGATTCGTAGCTTTCTGGGACTATCGGTTATTATAGACGATTCATCATGGACTTTTCGGCTTTAGTCAAACCGATGACTCGACTAACTCAGAAGGGAATCAAGTTCGATTGGAGCGATGCATGTGAGAAGTCTTTCCAAGAGTTGAAGAATAGATTGACCAATGCCCCTATTCTTATTGTTCCACGATGAGATATTGGGTACGTCGTCTACTGTGACGCATCAAAGGATGGATTAGGCTATGTGCTTATGCAAGAAGGACAGGTCATAGCCTACGGATCACGCCAGCTGAAGATACACGAGCAGAACTACCCGATTCATGACTTAGAGCTTGCCGCTGTGGTACACGCGCTTAAGATCTGGCGTCATTACCTTCACAGTGAGAAGTTCGAAGTTTTCACGGATCACAAGAGTCTCAAGTACATATTCACTCAGAAGGATCTGAATATGAGACGACGACGTTGGATAGAGTATCTAGAGGATAATGACTTCACCTTGTCCTATCATGTAAAGACCCTAAATTTTCAAATGAAAATAAAAAAAATTAAATTAAATTTTGATGTGTGAAATCATTTATTGATTTATTTAGTTTGCGCGTTTTTGATTTCTAGCCATACATTATATGCATGGATTTTGTGCATGTGTGTGTTTGGACTCAACCCATTGGACTAATTCTTGAGTCCAACCCTTGACCCATTAGAAATTTATGAATTTTAACCCAAGCCCAACTTGGTTTAACCCGGGCCATGATCCAAACCCTCCTTTTGGCTTGACCCAAAACCCATTTCATCAGCCAATTCCCATGGAGCTTGTCACATGGGATAAATTTTCCCTTAATGATCACTCCCACATGTTCTTCTCCAAAAACAGACGTTTACTTATCCTCTTCCTCCATTGAACATCCAATCCTTGGTGGCTACTCTTCTTTTCCCCAGCCAAACCCCCTTCCACCCATGATTTTGGTCACAAACCACTCCTCCAATGTTCATCATGGCTGAGCAATGCCACTACTCCACTCCAAAAATCTGCAACAATTCTTCTTCTCCAATGGAAATCCATGCAAAGGGGCATTCTTACACTCAATCTCCTTCTTTATACACCATTGTAATCCTCCTCCCTTCACATAAACGAATTTCAGTGTTCAAAAAGTTTAGAGAGTGCCATGGTTGTGGTTTAGAAGTGAGAAGATAGAAAAAAAAACAGTAGAGGAGAGAGAAGAGGGAGAACTTCGTTTGAGCTTCGATCACCAAAATCCAATCCGTAATCCTTCGATTCAAGCCTTGATTATTTGATACTAAGGTAAATGAATCTATCCTAACCTTTAATTTATGCTATTGATCGATATTGAGCTCCACGGAGCTCGGAGAAAACGAAAGCCGATTCTGTACTTTCGTAGAAGATGATGTTGACACCGGTGTCTTAGTTTTGACACACCAGTGTCTTTGCTTTCTGTATGTTTTAGTGTTCTGTATTTTCATGGTTACACCGGTGTCATAATTTTGACATACCGGTGTCTTTGCTTTCTGTAGTTTACATTGTTTTGGATTTTCATGGTTACACCGGTGTCATAGTTTTGACACACCGGTGTCTTTGCTTTCTGTAGTTTACATTGTTCTGGATTTTCATGGTTACACCGGTGTCATAGTTTTGACACACCGGTGTCTTTGCTTTCTGTAGTTTACATTGTTCTGGATTTTCATGATTACACCGGTGTCATAGTTTGGATACACCGGTGTCTCAACTCTCTGTATCTTACTAGTACATTACAGAATAGACCTTACACCGATGCCTCAGTTTTGGTTACACCGGTGCCTTACCTCTCTGTATCCTATTATTACACTACAGAACAGACCTTACACCAGTGAACCTTAGACCGGTGCCTCTGTTATGAAATTTTGACAATTAGTTCCTGACTTAGGCTTGTTAAGGCAGGGCATGTTCTATGAAAATATACTTATTTTCTATAAATAAATTTAAGTAAATCTTTACTTTAATTTTATTTAATGAAAATAAGGAAGTACCCCCCATTTGGGAACAATGGCATTTACAGAAAATTGAAATTCGATTTGAATCAAAATGTCGCCCTTCCTATTTTAGTACAAAATAGAAAATTCACCCGTTTTCTTCCTATATTTTGGCCCGAAACTCACCCTAAACCTATGCGTTTGAGACGTATTAATATACCATTGTGCTTAGAAAAATAAGTAATCATTTCCGGGACTTTTTATCCTCTAAATCGAAACTTGAAAAATTCAACTTTTTCTACACTTAGAAAAATTTTCAGACTGTGAAAATTTTCAGAAAATAAGAAACGCTCTCAACTTTTATTTAATGACCACCCAACCATAACTAACCATAGATTATCTTGTTGAACCTTAGGTACTACCAATTATTGTAAGATGATATTCTATTCGATGATCATTATGCTAAACATTTTTCTACGAAATTGTGATCATGAAATTCCGACTATATGATAGATTTTCGCGTTAGTGTATTATCTTATTTCTTTGCTAAAAACTTGCATCTCCAACACATCATCATATTATCATGAGTCTAGTCGTTCAAACGAAATCTAGATGGAGTCAATGAGGAACGTTTGAGGTTAGTGGAGACGACACTCGAGATTTTGACACGAGTCATAAAAAGTCATGAGCTTTGTAACGAAAATCGAGAAATTGATAAACTCTTACATTTGGTGACTCGAGATTTGACTTACTCCTTGGGGGAGACGTGTTAGGATGTCTTTAGCCGGGATATTAATTTTAGCCGAACTACGTCTGTTACCACCGGGCTGTGTCTTGGAGCCGAGTCGGTCACGTTTCATGTATTTAGCCAAGTTATGTCGTGAGCCGTGTCGTGCCTTTTCAAAAAAATAAAACATAGTTGAAGGGGAGCAGTTAGATATTTTCTAAGTCAAGGCACGACATATGAGAGACATAATGCTGGGAGCATAACGGTTGGGAGCATGGGATACGGGAGCCGATGTTTGGGTACACTAGCGCCGGATACGAGGTCAGCGTAGGGGTCGGGACCATATTGGTCGGGAACATCATAACACCACTTTGGAAAATAAAAGTTTGATGACGGGCAACGCTTGTGTCGACCCGAACGTTGTATTTTGAAAGGAAATTTTAGACACTTGTTAACACTGGTGGACACTTATGGATATAAGTCGGTCGCGTGTGTCAGAAACTTAGAAACAAGTCATAGGGTTTGACTTAAGGATTCATTGTCGCCATTTCATTCCCTTACGTGTTCAATGCTTCCGCTTATTGTTTAATCTGATTATGTCAACTCTGATTATTTGGTTATGTTCATAATACTTGATTAACTGCTCATACTATCTTCATGATCATGCATCATATGATCCATTGCATAGATTTGAGATTTAGGGTTGTTTTATTTACTGAGCGTTAATCGCTCATCTGGTGCAACTTCTCTACCCCTGGCCTTTCATGCCAGGTGTCGAAGATGACGTTGCTGAGCCCGTTTATCCAGATACCAACGGTGGTACTTTCGAGGAGGATGTCGTAGCTCCGTGGTTCACCTAGATATTTTTTTGAGCTCTTAATTTTAAATTCTAATGTAATTTCTTTAAATTTGGATGATTGTAATCAAATTTTATTTTGACTAAGTAATAGAAATATGGTTGACTTTTGATAAATTGTTTTAAATTAACGTCTCCGATATCTGGGGCGTTACATATCACCCGGGAAAGGCTAACGTCGTAGCAGATGCACTTAGTCGCAAGTCCTGAGGACACGTTGCCAGTCTGGCAGTCAGAGAGTGGAAACTGATGAACCAGACACAGGAGTACGGACTTCAGCAGAATGAACAACAAGGAGGATCTTATCTGTGTGTAATGATAACTACGCGACACTTCATGAAGAAATTCTGAAGGTACAGATCCTTGATTCAGAGTCAGATCTTGTCAAGAGGCAACTAGCTAAAGGAGAAGCATCAGCAGGATGGACTATTGGAGCAGACAGAGGATTGAGATATCTTGGACGTCTTTTCGTGCCAGACTTCGGTACGCTCCGAGAATCAGTATTGAAAGAGTTTCACAAGTCAAACTTTGTTGTCCACCCTGGAGGGAATAAGATGTACAAGGACTTAAGGCGAACTTATTGGTGGAGCGGAATGAAAAGAGACGTGGCCAAGTACATAGCCACTTGTCTCACATGTCAGCAAGTCAAGGCAGGACATCAGAGACCTGGAGGAATGCTACAGCCGTTGCCTATACCAGGATGGAAGTGGGAGCATATAGCGATGAATTTTCTGACAGGACTACCGAAGTCAATTCAGGGACACGATGCCATCTGGATTATCGTTGATCGTTTGACTAAGTCGTCACACTTCTTACCAATCAAGCTATCTGACACGATGGATTCGTACAGCCGATTGTATATCAAGGAGATCATCAGACTGCATGGTGTACCAGTATCAATTGTATCAGACAAAGACCCAAGATTCACGTCAACTTTTTGGCAGAGCTTACAGAAAGCCTTGGGAACAGATCTTCGTATGAGTACAGCTTTTCACCCTTAGACAGATGGGCAGTCAGAGCGAACCATACAGACCTTGGAGGATATGCTTAGAGCGTGTGTCCTAGATTTTTGAGGTAATTGTGAGAGACATCTACCACTAGTAGAATGCGCTTACAACAACAGCTATCAGGCGAGTATCGAGATGGCACCGTACGAAGCACTTTACGGACGCCCATGTCGATCACCTATATGCTGGACTGAAGTTGGAGAGACTAGTCTTTTAGGACCAGATCTTGTACGAGAGACCACAGAGAAAGTCAAAGTCATCCGACAGCGACTTCTGACAGCGCAGAGTAGACAGAAGAGTTACGCCGACAAAAGAACCAGACCTCTGACTTTCAACGTTGGAGACCACGTTTTCTTGAAGATCTCACAACGCAAGGGAATCATCGGATTTGGAAAGAAAGGGAAGTTATCGCCACGATATATTGGACCATTCGAGATATTACAACGAGTCAGAGAAGTTGCTTATCGTCTAGCACTTCCACCTCAGATCGATCCTGTGCACAATGTGTTTCATGTATCCATGCTTCGCAAGTACATGTCACATCTGACTCACATTCTCAACTAGAAGAAGTCACCATCGATGAGGACACCACTTACGAAGAGCAACCGATACACATCATTGACCATGGAGAGAAGACTTTACAAGGAAAGACCATCCGTCTTGTGCGAGTCTTATGGCGTCATCGCAACATGGAAGGATCTACTTGGGAAAGAGAAGACGTTATCCAAGCCAATCACCCACACCTTTTTAATTCTGACACTTTTTAATTTCGAGGGCGAAATTTGTTAAGGGGGATAGGTTGTAATGACCCGTAATTTTAATCGATTAAATAGAACAGTCCGAGCATTTTATTTCACCTACTCCGCGTATAAATTTCGTTGCGTACTCATGCCTATATATTATGTGTATATATCTTTGTTTTTTTATTTTAATATTATATTTTATAATAATTATAATTTAACATTTTAAAGATATATATAAATATGTATATTAAATATTCAAAACAAAAAAAAAGAGAAAAAAATGAAAGAAACACACGCGCACACACTCAAAACACACACACACACAAACACACTCAGAACACACACACACAAACACAAAAACTCAGAACACACACACACACACACTTTCCCCGACAACCACCACCCTCTCCAGTCACCTCCCTCTCCCATCAGCCCCTCCTACCCCTGCACCAGCCCCCTACCCCCCTGCCATGGCCAAAAGCTGGAAATTTTGTGAGCCATTGGATTCCCGGAAATTACTCCCACCATTTGATGAACCTCCACTCCAAGCCTATAAAAGGAGGCCTTCTCTCCCTGTTTTTTTCACACTAAACAATAGCAACAAACTAGAGGAGAGGAAGGACGAGAAAGAAGAAGAAAAAAACAGGAAGAAGAAAGTATTACAAAATCGCCGGAAGTCGAAACGCGTTCGAAACTCGACAAAACCACCTCGAAACTTTGAACCAATGTAAGATTCCTATTCTAAAGTCTTCGTTTTAATGTTTCGGAGTATTTTCGAATTGTTCCGAGGTGTTTCGGAGCCTCATCGGAGTTTCGCCGGAATCTGGGAAATAAACAGTGGGAAACCGGGGGAAAATTTAAAAAGATGGAATAATTACACTTGGCCCCCCTTGTGTTATTAGTATTTGATTAGTTTAAATTAGAATTTTTATAAATTACATATTTAACCCAAAGTTTAAAATATAATATTTTATTAATTGTTATATTACACTATGTTCCTACTATTTTATAAAATTACAGATTGGTCCTTATTTTAGTTAATTACAGTTTTACTCTTAAATTGCTTAAATTATAAATTTACCTTAATTTATTTAGTTATGAGTAAACTTATTATTATTATTATTATTTTTTTTTATTTTTATTTTTATTATAATATAATCACTATAAATATTATTACTAATATTATATATATATGTATGTATATATATATATATATATATATATTTTTTTTTTCCTTAGACTAAGATCCTACTCTATAAGCATATTTCTAAATTGTATAGTTTTAATTAACTCACAACCACACTTTAAAATAAATTACATTAATATTTTTGCATTAAAATTTCATAGTTTTAGGTAAAATTGTATTAAGTTATATACATCTTTTAAATTAAGTATATTACTATCTTTATATTATATTTAAACAAATAAGATTGGGTAAATCTTATTAAAAAAATTCTTACGCTTACTTAATTTAAATTATATTACTACTCTTATATTATAATTACACAAATTATTTTAGAATAAATTTTTAGGATCAACTATTAAATTTTTTTAATTAATTGCACAACTATCTTATTATTATGTGATTTCTATTTAATAGTTTGAATATTAGTCGAGTATGAAATTATCCTGATTATTACTTCGATTACTTTGACAATAATCAATTATTAATACTCAGGGTGTCCCGTGGATACCCGAACGTAAACACACTGATAATAATATACGTTTAGTTGTTGTGGATTATATTTCCCGTGGGAATATTATGCGTGTCTTGTAGCCGTGATGCGACATGAGCCGAGCTTTGACTTTAACCAAAGGATGTGATAGATCCAAGCTTTTGTATCACCCAAGCACTGTAATTTAGTCGTGTCATGCGTTTAGCCAAATTTCGCTTGAGCCAAAATTATATCTAGCCCTATCGTGCCATTTATAGTCTAACGGTCTTCTAGTATAAACTTTAAACTTATATTGTCTGGCACGGTAGTGAAAGGATATAATGTTAGGGGGAGCGTATTGATTGGGAACATGATGATCGGGAGCAGGACCGGTTGGGGGGCAGGGCGGTTGGGAAGCATCGGTTAGTCGGGCGGTCGGGATCGTTATCGTTTGGGAGCACTATACTGGACTTTATTGATTTAGAGAAGCTTATTTGAAATATATGACGAAGTCATTCTTAGAACAATTGATGGAATTATATGACGTGGTCATACTTTAGAATATATGATTAAAGTCGAGTACTCGTGGAACATTTTGAATTGATATACTCTGTGTTAGTTATAACTTCAATTATACTATTTCGGTTAAATTTTGTATTTATTATTTTTCACACTTATTTTATTACATGATGTTACCAAATCTTGATTACTTCTATACGTTTACACATTGCATATTATTTTAATGTTCTAAAACATTAAAAGGGAAACTTAAGGGTAGGGAACTTACTGAGTGTCAAAACTTATGGTGTAACTTTCTCCTGCCCCTAGTATTTCATAACCAGGTACCAACAACGATGGAGCCGGACCAAACTATACACCATATGATGATGCTTATCCTGCAGAAGACGTGATCGAGCCGTGAATCACTTAGACTAGTTTAGAGTGCTCTGACTTTACTTTTAAAGTCTTTTTGGATGTAAACAGTCTCTTTGAAATGTATTTTGATTATCGTGTACCAAACTCGTATTTCAATATAAGGATGGTATTTTAGTTACTTTATTCTTTTTATTAACGTATCCGAAATTCAGGGCGTTACAAAATACTATATAATTTAAATGACATATTCGTTAATAAAAAGTGCAACTTAATTAAAAGACATGTCTCTTGAAAAATTATTATTTTTGAATTTGTAAAACTTAAATTTCCAACAAGACATTTATCTACATCCCTATCACTGTGTTTATGCAGGAATTGTCATGAGGAGCATACCGGATGCATACAAGTTATAATCTCACTAGTAAATATAATTTGCTTCATACTCCTCCATATTATCTTCAAGGCAAAATAGAATTTCAGTTAAGTTACGGGGTCATGCCGACAGGGCAACCCGATTTGGTATTCATCCTGACCCAAATTCCAATAGTCACCTTTGTACGAATATCTCCTAAGAGGTCAATTGATCAAATCATGTTAAAAGTAAGAATAAATTTATTAGTTCTTTTCTATCAAGAGTATTTTAGTTGTTAGTAGAATTTTTTTTTTCTAAAAGGCAAAGAAAATTTTATATATCATTAAGATCAAATGTGAAATCAATACAATAGGTTGAGACTTACATAGAGAGAGCTTCGGAAACGTGAACGGAGACCTTCCTATTCTGTTACTTGCAAGAACTTTATTCTATCTTAAACCTCTCATTTTTGTAAAGACAAAACGGCAAAACATAGAAGAGAAGAGTTTGTATTCAGTAACCAAAAAATAGGTGTTCAAAATTTAATTAATCAAATTAGGAAGAGTTTGATAGGATGAAAAGGTACGAGAGTGTCATATTACTACGCGATAAATTTTGACTTGCACTTAGAAAATAAAATTTACTTTTAGTGGAATATGGGGGTGTCACATGACACCTCCCCTCTCTTTAGGTCCGCCACTAAGTCTATCTAACCCAGCAGGGATTATATGATAGCAAAGAGCTTAGGCACTATGAGAGAGAGAGAGCCACAATTCAAGTATTTTTCATCCCTTGTTCCTTCAATGCTTCCTCTAGGTATAGGCCAAGAATTGTTTACTGGCTAATTGACTCCAGTTTTTTGACAACTCAGTGTCTGCTTATGTGGGTTTCGACTAATTTTGAAAGATCAATTCTATTATTTAACTAACTCTAATTGCGTTTTATTATCACCATCTTATCTTTGCATCTAACTTTTGATGAACTCAAACGATTGCCTAATGCTATGCCATGCTTTTGACTCGTTGACGTAATTAACCAGTAGTAATCATATCGGAGGCACACTTTGTCGGTTATGGTTCTTAGACTACCACGTGTGTCGTGCTTCCTTACTCGAAAAGTGAATTTTTTTTTTTTTTAGATTCAGGCTTTTGTTGTTTTTCCACTAGTCATACTCATGAAAATTATGATCTCGGATATGCTAAATGCTGAACTATAGTTACCAATGAGACCCACCTTGTCTTCTTATTGAATGCTCTTAGTGCCCAACAAATATTCTATTGTCGAAAGGAACACTTTCTATTATCACATGTCTAGTGTTAATTTGTATGTCTTTTATCATTTTCGTTTTAATAAATTAAGTTCGTTTACATTCCACCTAAATTTGGAGATTTATTTTGTTGCCTCCTATGTAAGATTTTGTTCATATTTTAATATCAATTTGTTTAGCCGGTTTTGTGTTATATATATGCTTGAAAACTGATAATAATTGTTCTCAAAATTCCACAAGTAGTCCATTCCTTTTCCTACTTTTTTAATATAGACATCCCTACGGTTCATACAATCTACCCACGTCTAAAATGTAGTTTGTGGCATTCGATCACAAGCCGACCTTAGCTCAGTTGGTAGAGCGGAGGACTGTAGTCGGTTGAATGCCCTCAGCTAATCCTTAGGTCGCTGGTTCGAATCCGGCAGGTCGGATTTTTGGTTTTTTGAATATAAAACTAATATTCTTAAAACAGTCATACAGCGTATTTTAGCAAAAAGATTGCTTCAAGTGAACAAGACCACCTGAAAAGGGGAGAGGAGATCTCGCTGGTGGGACTATTCTCACTCGATCTTTGTCGCGACTTTCAGATCGATTCATTTCTTTCCCCTCAACGATGGTACTATTTACTAGCAATCTACTCTGATTCTTTTCTTTTTGTTTTATTTGTGTTAGCATTTTTTGGGAAAGAAAAGGCACGAAAATTGGATCTGGAATTCACCACGAAAGAGGCTGAACCTCCTATCTACTTGAATTTTATGTATTGTCCTGTTTAGTTTTGGAAAGAAAAATTGGGACTTGAATTAGGATTTTAACTGTAGTATTACATTTTGTTCTTCATTGAAAAGAGAGCAAAATTTGCGACTTGTATTACTACTGTTTTCTCTTGAACCAGTCGGAGGAGTAATGGGTTTTCATATTTTTGAGGTATGTTGATTTATTCTTCAGTGATCTGTAAATCCAGAAGTACGCATTTATTCCTGTCTGGATATTGCGAAGAAGCTCATTTACTGAAAGTAATTGGAGCTGACTAAACCCATTTACTGCCCCTAGCTGCTAGGCCTTCTCTGTTGTCATTCAAAGGGTAACCTTTGGGAGACGTGATGGGGCCTTCTCTCACTTGCCGGCATCTGCTACACCCTCATTTTTGTCATACAAGGTCTCAGACCCTGGGCCGGCAACTTGGATTGGGGCCCTAGTGATCGTTTCGAAGGCCTCTGCTGGTCTTATTGCAAAGGTTGGTTCTGTCGTTAGTAGTTTGCCACTTTTTGGTCAGTCTTGGTACCGAGCTATAAAGCATGGATACGGATACGACACCACATGGATACAGGCAAAACGTAAAAAACCAAGATACACATATGGCTGTAAAAATTAATTTTTTTTTATAATTATCGGTCATGTATTATGCATGAAAAAGAGTCAAAAGAAATAGAAGAATAGTGAAATTGCTAATACCATTATACCAAGGATTTAAAATAAAAAGAAAGTTATCAAAAGTACTACAAAGCATTTAATAATGCAAAAGTCCAAATCAAGAAGTGATAATTTCTACTATTTCTTACTAATATCAACTTCAATATTCAATTGCATTTCCTTCACTAAGAATATCACGACTTTCGTAATTACACTTTGTCCATTATATTTATTGTCTATTTATTCAAAATTTTATTTTCATCCCACCGTATCCCTATAGTATTCACCACGTATCCGAAGTTAAAATGAGTTAATTTTAATGTTGGATACTTATTTGGCGTATCCGATACGTATCAGGGCGTATCGGGTGCGTATCGGCGTCTAATAAGTATCCAATATGCGTATGTGACTAGTTTTGAAGTATCCGTGCTTCATAGGACTGCCGAGCTATGGCCCTAGTGGTCAAACAAAGGGTTCAAATGTTGGAGACTCGGGAAGAGGTCTTTTTAGGATGTTCTTCATGGCTCTGGTTTTCTCTCTTCATGGTCATGACCCTTGTTTGGTTTGGTTTGGTTTGGTTTGGTTCATGGTCATGACCCTTGTTTGCAGACTGTCACAGTTTTGGTTTTGGTTTTAACTTTCTTATCTCTCTGTCTTTCCCAACAGATGTAGGGCTTAGAGTGGGTGTTTTGTTTGGATTTTGATTTCCTTTCTTCACTGGCTAACAACTAAGTTGCTTTGGCCTCTTGGCTGTTTAGGCCCTGGTTTGTTGGGACATATTCCTTTTGTAATCCCATTTTCCCAGACTGTTGCAGGGCTTAGAGTGGGTATTTAGTTTGGATTTTGTTTTCCTTTCTTCACTGGCTAGTAACTAAGGTGCTTTGGCCTCTTGCGCTGTTTAGGCCCTGATTTGCTGGGACTTATTTCCTTTTGTAATCCCATTATGTGGACTGGGTGTCCTTACCACTTCTTTCCCAGTTATGGCATGAGAACCCATTTGTTATCTCACTTGGGTGTTTTGTAGTGGCTAGGTTTCTGGGTTGGTGGTTTAGGTGTAGAGCTGGTCTTTTCTTCATTGCTGGGTTATGCCTTGTATGCTTCTAGTGGTTCCTTTTAATTATCAACTAACCAGTAACTTATAAGGAAAGAAAAAATGAAAATTGTGTCAGATTCATAATTATTGGTGATCTTCTCCTCTAAAGTAAGCAAAATATTTTCCAAAGGCTGGGAACCCCGATACTCTATTTCAATTTTTTTGTGAGTTACAAGCAGTAATGGTAATTTTTGGCCATTTTTTCAGGCAAACACTTTACGATTGTACTTGACATGCATACGGAACACTCTTGAGGCTGCAATGTGTTTACAGGTACGTTCAGTTGACAACTTAGTGCATAAGTTTAGGTAATAACTGTTGTTTACAAGGAATGAAGTGCGCCCTGTGGCAGAGTTACCTGTTTCTTCTGGCTGAAGCAGTCGTAGCTTTTTTCTGTTTGCCAATTGGAGAAATTTCGACGAAGAAGACACGTTTCACATCTAGGACAGAAAATTGACAAATGGACTCCATTTACATGCTGGTGATATGCCTAAGTGCTCCTTCGCTGGGTTGTTCCTGTTATGTTTTACGGATCGTGAACTTTGCTTGTTAGTAAATTTGCGTTTTGATAAACTTGTCTTCAGTTTTTGATAAGTAACAAAAGGGGTGTTTGGAAGCCAATTAGTTTTTAAATTTTAAATTTTAAATTGTGGATGGTAGGTTATAGATTTTTAGATTATAACGTGAATCTGTAAAAGTGCTTGGATGATATGTGCATAATAGATTTTTCGGAAGGATTATGTGATTGAAAGTAGAATAAAAATTCAAAAAGCTCCTCTGGAGATGATTTTGGAATTTTGCACTACCCAGGTCATTTCTCATAATGCATTCTTGCAGAATGCAATTATGCATTTATAGTTCTGTGATAACACCCAAAATATAATGTATAATTCAAAATCTAAAAACCTCGGGTCCAAACAGCCCCTTTGTATTCAGATTATCTGTGTAACAATCATTGGATTCAAGGCAACCACTTAGTGTCATTATTTTTTGAATCCAGTTCGAGAGTTAGATACTTATTTGTGCCTGTACTCTCATGAATCAAGTGGAGGAATGTTCGGTATTCATACATTTTGGTAGGCTATGTTTTGTGAGTCAGAGGAGGGCTTACTTTGGGTGGATTGTGTATTCAGTATTGACATTTGACGGGATAGTGATTCAGGTATTATCCACTGAATCGAGCTTATGATGAGTAATCAATTAAGTTATATAACTCAAAGAACTCTAAGGGTCCAACATAGCCTTTCATGACACCCTCATCATGTTTGAAGACGGGACGGCACGTGGGTTGCTAAACCGGTGTGTGCCTGTAATGCATTCCAATTTTAGGGCTTATTGTGGTTACTTATGGAATTTATTGTAAAATATAAGAGATAAGGTAATAGTGGTAGGAATAGAATACCGCAACCTCATTTCTATCCTCCTAAAAGCTAATTCTGCAGTTATCAAGAATTTTTAGCAATGTCTCCTCATGCCTGTTTTTGGTTTTATGCATGCCCCTGAATCTGATCAGTTTGGAGTTTCCTATTGCCTCGTGGGTTTACTTGCTTAGTTACTATTCTAGAAATTCATTGTCACTATCGTTGAACGAATTCCACAACTTTTCAAAGTTGTCCTCATGCTTCCATATGGTGGTTGCAGAACTTCCCTTGTCAAGAAGTTGAAAGGCATAACAAACCAGAGGTTGAACTAAAGTATGTTTGAATATTTTTTTAATGTTTGCTTATTGCTGTTGGATCTTTGGTTACTTGTTATTTCTTTTGTTTACTTATTCTCTTTCCGCATTCATTACGAAATTTCATTCCTTATTGCTTTCTTGTCCAAAGCGTTGCAGCACAAAAAAAGAAGTTCTGGAGACATATTCATTGTCTCGGGTGCTTAACATTTTCCAAAAACTCGGAATCTCCTTTTCTCCTTGTAGAATCTGAAAGATGAAAGCAATGAATTCCTGGTCCAGATTATGGGAGTGTCTGATGTCTATTGGTTTTATTAGTTAAACGACCTTGTAGATGAATAGTCTGTTGAACTTCTGGACTAATAACACAATGAGGAACCTTACTCTCCTAACACTTCAAATTTTCATTCAAATTTCAATCTGACACCCTGCTGTGAAAGTATATCTTGTAAATTAGGAATGATTTAGTAATGATTCAGTATCTTTTATATTAGGCATGTTTATATTAGGAATGATTTAGTATCTTGTAAATTAGGAATGATTTAGTAGGATTTCCTAGTCTTTGTTTTCTATTTAAAGGCTCTTTGAGCATTGTAAATGTTATTCAGAATAATAAAACTTTCATGGTATCAGAGCCTCTGACCTCCCCGACCCTTAGCCTCTGACCTCAGCGCCTCTCTAACCTCTCCGACCATCAACGACAGAGATCTCCCTCAGCGCCTCTCTGACCTCCGACCGCAGCCGCTGCTACTCTCCCTCAGCGCCTCTCTGACCTCCGACCGTAGCCGCTGCTGTTCTCCCTCAGCGCCTCTCTGACCTCCTCCCTCAGCGCCTCTCTGACCTCCTCCCTCAGCGCCTCTCTGATCTCCCCCAGGCGTTCTTTCGTCACCTCGCCTCCAACCGCAGCTGCCTCTCCTCCGACCACCACCCGGCTGCTGTCTCAGCCTCTGGCCGCCACCACCCTCCTGTTTTCCGCCCCTGCCTCTGATCTAGGCTTGTTTGCCTCTATTTGCTGCGCCGCACCTCTGTTTATTTGCCACCACCGCTCCTCTGGTGGTTGTTTTGCCCCAGCCGCACCCTCTGACTCTGTTTGCCGCACCCTCTGACTGGGTTTGACCGCTCCTCTGTCTCTGTTTGCACCGCTGCTATCAACCCATCCGTGACTCTGTTGTTTGGGTTCGGTCTACACTCTCTAAAATCAGGTTTTCCGCTCCTTTATTTGAGAAATTTTACTCCACTTTACATCATGTCTGGGGATAAAAATCAATGCATTAGTGTCCGTCTGACCGGTAACAATTATTCCTATTGGGCACATGTCATGAAAAATTTTGTTGTTGGAAAAGGGGTGTGGGGACATGTGGACGGTTCAAAACCACAACCAATATCTAATCCCAAAACCGAAAACTATGATGCCACTGCTCTTGAAAAATGGACCATCGAAAATGCACAAATCCTTACTTGGTTTCACAACTCTGTGGAACCAAGTATTGGGATGAATTTTTCTAAGTATGACACTTCTAAAAAAGTTTGGGATTATTTGAAGAGCATGTATCTGGAATCTAACTTTGCCAAACAGTATCAACTTGAGTCATCTATTCGTACTGCTAGACAGGGTGATAAGACAATTCAGGAGTTTTATAATGAGATGACCAGTTATTGGGATCAGTTAGCCTGTATGGAGCCTGCTGTTTTGCGTTCCCACGATGAGCTTATTGATTATTGTGAGAAACGGAGGTTGGTCCAGTTCCTCATGCCTCTCCGATCCGAATTTGAGCCCCTTCGAGGAGCCATTCTGCACCGTGACCCTCAACCTTCTGTGGATGGAGCTGTTCATGAGCTCATTGCAGAAGAAACCAGATTCAAAGTGGCTAGTATGGTTTCCCCATCAGAGTCTGCCTTTGCTGCACCGGCCCCATTCCGCTCACCTTCAGCACCTCTTCTACCCACTCCTGCATCACATACGGGCAAGCCCAAGACACCCGTGGATACGTGCAGCTATTGTCACTAGAAAGGTCACTGGAAACATGCGTGCCCTAAGCGTCTTCAGGCTAAGGGACGTAATGTTTCTCAGTCTATTGGTTCTTCAGGCTCTCAGGCACCACACCAGCATTCTCGCCCTCCTACAGCTTTGGCAACATCTTCCTCCAGCAGTTCAACTCCTCCTCCGTTTGATTTTGAGCAATTTCAGCAGTATCAGGCCTATATGGCAGCTATCCAGGGGAACTCATCCCAAGCTTCCGCCCTGACTACTACTACAGGTTTGCATGGTGCTTACACCACAGGTACCTTGCCCACCACTTGGCTTTTTGATTCTGGCTCCTCCCATCATATGACTCCTGACTTATCCCTCCTTAGTCATTGCATGCCTCCTGTTTCTCCTATTAGTATTTCCACTGCTAATGGTTCTCCCATGCAAGTTGTTTCTATTGGTTCCATCCTCCCTACTACATCTTCTTCTCTCTCTATCCCTAATGTCTTTTATGTTCCTCAATTGACATTGAGCCTTCTTTCGATTAGCCAACTGTCTGATTCAGGTTTTGATGTTATCTTTTCTTCTTCTGGTTGTGTTGTGCAGGATCGGGTTTCCAAGAAGCAGATTGGGACAAGCCGTAGAGTTGGTGACCTTTATCTATTGGATCAGTTGCATATCCCACCAAAGTCTTCTTCCACTGCTGCATCGTCCTTCCGTTTAGATGATAAATCCTCTCTTTTTTATCTTTGGCATTCTAGATTAGGACATTTGTCTCATGAGCGTTTGAAACTTTTGGTTAAATCAGGTTATTTGGGAAACATTCCTATTAGTGATATTTCTGAATGTAGTGGTTGCAAATTTGCTAAAATGTCTGCTCTACCGTTTCATAAAAGTACTTCTGTTTCTACTTCTCCCTTTCAGCTTGTCCATACTGATTTATGGGGCCCTTCCCCTGTTGTCACAAAAGGTGGTTTTGTTTATTATGTCTCATTTGTGGATGACTTTAGTCGGTATACATGGGTGTATTTAATGACACATAAATCTGATTTCTTTAAAATTTATCAACGTTTTCATGCCATGGTTCAAACTCAATTTTCTACATCCATTAAGATTCTCCGTTCTGACTTGGGCGGGGAGTATTCTCTATCTGAGTTTCAAGCCTTTTTAGACTCCCATGGAACTATCCATCAGTCTTCTTGTACTGACACTCCCGCACAAAACGGTAAAGCTGAACGGAAGCATCGTCATCTTCTTAATACTGCTCGGTCTATGCTCTTATCATCTTCTGTCCCCTCTACCTTTTGGGGAGAAGCTGTTCTCACTGCAGCCTACCTTCTGAATCGGATGCCCACTCCTCTTCTCTCTGGTAGTTCCCCTTATGAGCAACTCTATGGTCAGGTTCCTAACTACTCCTTGCTTAAAGTATTTGGTTGTACCTGTTTTATCCTCCTTCCCAAGAAAGATCGCACTAAGCTCAGCGCCCGTTGTGTCTTAGGCGTTTTCTTGGGATATGGCCTTACTCAAAAAGGCTATCGGTGCTATGATCCTGTGACCAAAAAGCTCTATGTCTCTAGGCATGTCGTTTTCTTAGAGCGTCTTCCATATTTTACTCTTCCTCCCAAAACTGCTCCTGTTGCCAAAGAGGATTTGATTTGTATTGACCCCTTTCCTATGGATGTGCCTACTGACGAATATACCTCTACTCTTGAGATATCTGATATTTCTGCAGCCCCTCCTGGCCGTCCCCCAATCACTAAGGTCTACGCCCGTCGTCCGGCTTCTACTCCTGATCCCCAATCTGTTCCTGAAGCTCCCGATCCACCTACTCACCGGTATCCTCTTCGCACAAATCGGCACCCTCCGGTAAGATATGGCTTCACTAATACCTGTTTTTCGTCCTCTTATCAATCCTTTCTTTCCCGGATTCACACCTATTTTGAGCCCAGATCTTATAAAGAAGCTTGTACTGACCCTAATTGGGTGACTGCCATGGAAGCTGAACTTACTGCTCTTGCTCAAAATCATACGTGGGAGTTGGTCCCACTGCCAGCTGGTAAGAATCTTATTGGTTGCAAATGGGTCTACAAAGTCAAGACACATTCTGATGGTTCTTTGGAGCGGTATAAAGCCCGCTTAGTTGCTAAAGGGTTTTCTCAAGAGTATGGGATTGATTATGAGGAAACTTTTGCTCCCGTTGCCAAGATGACCACCGTTCGCACCCTGATCTCTGTGGCTGCTGTACAACAGTGGCCTCTCTCTCAGTTGGATGTCAAAAATGCTTTTCTCAACGGATATCTTTCTGAAGAAGTTTATATGCGGCCTCCTCCTGGCTCTTCTCACCCCTCTGGTGTTGTTTGCCGTTTGCGTCGCGCTCTCTATGGATTGAAACAGTCACCTCGCGCTTGGTATGCGCGCTTTCAGGATGTGGTTCTTCAGATTGGCTTTCAGCCCAGTATGCATGACTCTGCTCTCTTTCTTCGGCGCACCTCTCATGGCTTGGTTCTTCTCTTACTCTACGTTGATGATATGATCATCACTGGTTCTGATGTTGCTGCTATTAGTGACGTGAAACGTCACCTTTTTTGGGAATTTGACATGAAAGACTTGGGCCCTCTTCGGTATTTTCTTGGCATTGAAGTTGCTTCCTCTCCCCAAGGATATCTTTTGGGACAGTCCAAGTATGCCTCTGATATCCTTCATCGCGCTCATCTCACTGATACTAAAACTGTCGATACTCCCCTTGAACTTCATGCCAAGTTCTCTGCTTTGGATGGTATTCCTCTTGAGGATCCCACCGAATATCGTGAATTGGTGGGTTGTTTGGTTTATCTTACTGTGACTCGCCCGGATATTGCTTATGCTGTTCACATTATCAGTCAGTTTGTCTCTGCTCCTCGGTCTACGCATTGGGCAGCCCTCTTACGCATACTCCGTTATGTTCGTAGTACTCTGCATCAGTGCCTTCTGATTTCTTCTACATCGAGCTTGACTCTTCACGCTTACGCAGACGCCGATTGGGCTGGGGATATTACCGACCGCAAATCTACATCCGGCCTGTGTGTTTTTCTGGGTGCTTCTCTTATCTCCTGGAGAAGCAAAAAGCAATCTGTTGTTGCTCGCTCCACTGCTGAAGCCGAATATCGTGCTATGGCTCATGCTACGTCCGAAATTGTGTGGCTTCGCTGGCTCATCTCCGATATGGGTGTCTCTGTTACTTCACCCACGCCTCTTTACTGTGACAATAAGAGTGCAATTCAGATCGCCCACAACTCGGTCTTCCATGAGCGCACCAAGCACATCGAAATTGATTGTCACTTCATTCGCCAGCATCTTCAGTCTGACACTATTACTTTACCCTTCGTCTCTTCTACGCTGCAGTTGGCTGACTTCTTCACGAAGACCCATACTGCTGCCCGGTTTCGCTTTCTCCTTGGCAAACTCTCGATGCTCTCTGCTCTAGCATCCTGAGTTTGAGGGGGGGTGTGAAAGTATATCTTGTAAATTAGGAATGATTTAGTAATGATTCAGTATCTTTTATATTAGGCATGTTTATATTAGGAATGATTTAGTATCTTGTAAATTAGGAATGATTTAGTAGGATTTCCTAGTCTTTGTTTTCTATTTAAAGGCTCTTTGAGCATTGTAAATGTTATTCAGAATAATAAAACTTTCACCTGCATCTTCATGAACAAGGTGATTATGCCTACAAACCTTGATATCTTCATCCTGAAGGGCTACACCAAGGTTCTATTGGGAGAAACAGCCAAAAGAACATTTTGATAACTCGGGGCTTAAGCTAGCTCGGCCATCTTGAGTTATCAAAAGGTTCCCTTGGGTGTTTCTTGAGTGCCATCAAACTAGATATGTCTTAGCTATCTATCAGAGTTTGTCCCACGTTGACTAATTATTACATCCAAAACTAGTAGTATATGACCTTGGACAGCCCTCTCCACTCACTGCCAATCTGTTTTGAGTTGCATGCTTTAACATAGTATCAGAGCTAGGGTTTTAGAGGTTTTTGGGCAAGACTCTCTTGGTTAGTTGCCTCGTTGTTTGTGCCTTAATTGCACCTTATATTGTTATGGTCTGTTTGTTATGGATCCGTTGTTTACCTCTCCGCGTGTGGGTCAGGGATTGCATGTGGGGGGAAGTGTTAAGAGTTTGTGCCACATTGATTAATTATTACCTTCAAAACTAGTATATGAGCCTGGATGACCTCTCCACTCATTACCAATTAGTTTTGAGTTGGATGCATTAACACTATCTAAGTTGGATTATACTTATTTTTTTGGGTTGTGTGAAGTCAGAACTATGTGGGGAAGTGGATCTATAGTGTAGGTGGAGTATCCTGCCTAGAGAGTGCCAGCCATGTCAACACGAGAACTCAGTTGCAAGCTCTACTTTCTTGAGGAGTGTGTTTTATCTGAATGGTAAACCTTTGCTAATAGCTGAAAAGTTTGGAATAATTTCTAGAGATTTCTGTAGGGACTTGCGGCAATTGTTGTAATCTGATCTGGTAAAATGAGCCAATACCCCATTGGCTGATACCTCTGTTCAAGTTGAGTTCGTTATATTGGTCCTCCCTTGTATTGGTGGACTTCATTTACGTGTGTTACGGATGTTGTCCACCTTCTAGGATTAGCAGGAAAACTATTCACCTCTTTTGTCTTTTGACCACTAAAAGGATTTTCCCCGTTTATTATGTTTCTTGTCTTCCTGAATCTCCGACAAATTTGTCCTGATGACTCCCCCTAAGTGTGGAACTGCATATGTTTTATGTGGTTCCTGAATTTCCTGTATTCATTGATTTCGTAACAGCATTGGCGGTCACTCCACTTGAGTTTTAGGTGGCAATATAAGCTTCAACTATGTGTGAACATCTTTACTGTGCTTGAAAAGAGATTTATTTCTTTTACACGTAATCCAAACTTACCCTAGGGTAGTAGATGTTTTTATTGTTTCCCCTGTCATTGCTTAAAAACATGGCAATATTACCTACTGTCTGCTGATAGAAATTTGGAGGAGTAAAACAACATACCAAACCAAACCAAACCAAACTGAGCCTTATGTCCCAAATCAATTGGGGTCGGCTACATGAATCATTTTCCTCCAAAGAGTTCTGTCAAGTGTTGCTTGCTCACTTAGCCCTAGTAGACTTAAATCCTTGTGCACTACCGCATCTAATGTCAATTTGGGTCTTCCCCACCCCAGAGCATTGCTATGCAAAGCTATCCTATCCGCTCTCTTAACTATTGCATCCGTAGGTCTACGATAGACATGCCCAAACCACCTAAGCCTATTTTCCCTCAACTTCTCGTCTATAGGTGCTACGCCTACCATCTCGCGGACTGTTTCATTTCTAATCCTATCTCGTCTAGTCTTACCACACATCCACCTCAACATTCTCATTTCCGCTACACTCATCTTGGTCACCTGTTGTTTCTTCATAGGCCAGCATTCTGTCCCGTAAAGCATCGCTGGTCTTATAGCAGTTCTATAGAATTTTCCCTTCAACTTTGTGGGTACCCTCTTGTCGCACAGTACGCCAGTAGCACTTCTCCACTTGAGCCACCCCACTTGGATCCTATGGGTCACATCATCCGTAATCTCTCCATCTTGACTAATAATAGAGCCTAAATACTTAAAACGGTCACTCTTTGGTATCTCCTGGTCTTGAATCATCACTTTTTCTTCGTACGCACTTCTGGTATCACTAAACTTGCAAACCATATACTCAGTTTTACTCCTACTTATCCGAAAGCCCTTAGACTCTAGTGCATCCCGCCAAATTTCTAATTTAGTATTAACCCCGCTAGCAGTATCATCTACGAGGACGATATCATCTGCAAACAACATACACCATGGAATATCCTCTTGAATCTGACTAGTCAATTCATCCATAACTAAAGCGAAAAAGGTAAGGGCTCAAGGCTGACCCTTGGTGCAATCCTACTGTGATGGGTGTTAGTTAGATGGTAAATAAAGAGAGGGAGAAAGGTAAAAGTGTATTAGGTAATTTAACCCATACACATAATCACTTTATTTATATTACTGGGAACAAAGCCACAAGCCTAACATAGGCGATGTGGGACTAAACATAAACTAACATAAACTATTCTAACACTCCCCCTCAAGCTGGAGAGTAGATATCGTAAAGTCCCAGCTTGTTACATAGCAGTTCTAAGCGTGGTTTAAATAATGACTTAGTAAACATATCCGCCAACTGAGCACCCGTAGACACATACGGGGTAGCTATCACACCACTAGAAAATTTCTCGCGCACTAGATGACAATCAACTTCAATATGCTTAGTTCTTTCATGAAATACTGGATTAGAAGCAATGTGAATAGCCGCTTGATTATCACAATATAGAGGAATAGGCAACTGCACACGGAACCCTATCTCCTCTAGAAATGATCGCAGCCATACAATCTCACACGTGGTATGTGCCATTGCTCTATACTCTGCCTCTGCACTGGACCGTGCGACTACTGTCTGCTTCTTACTCTTCCAATTGACCAGATTGTCACCAAGGAATACACAATAGCCAGTAGTAGATCTCCTATCGGATGGCCCCCCTGCCCAATCAGAGTCAGTGAATGCCTCAATGTGTAGATGTCCACTAGCTCGGTAAAACAAACCGCGTCCTGGATGTAACTTAAGATACTTCACAATTCTAAGAACTGCCTCCCAATGTGGATGATGAGGAGCAGACATAAACTGACTTACCAGACTTACTGCAAATGAGATATCAGGACGTGTAATCGTAAGATAATTGAGTTTACCAACCAACCGGCGGTACTGATCAGGACTATGGAGCAACTCCCCCTGGTCCACACATAATTTGATGTTAGGATCCATAGGAGTCTCAACAGGCCTAGCTCCCAATAAACCTGTATCCTCAAGAATATCCAGCGCATACTTTCTTTGTGACAAGCTAATACCTTCTTTGGATCGGGCCACTTCAATACCCAAGAAGTATTTAAGTTTTCCCAAATCCTTAGTATGAAACTGCTGATGTAAGAAGGTTTTCAGCTCATTAATACCTCGCTGGTCATCACCAGTAATGATAATGTCATCCACATAGACAATCAACAATACTTTCCCCCGGTCAGAAGTGAGAGAGAACACAGAATGATCAGACTGACTACGATGCATGCCAAACCGTAAGACTGCATCACTAAACTTGCCAAACCACGCTCGAGGAGACTGCTTAAGTCCATATAGAGCTTTGCGAAGCCGACATACCTGAGAACACTCCCCCTGAGCAACAAACCCAGGTGGTTGCTCCATGTAAACTTCCTCTTGGAGATCCCCATGGAGGAAGGCATTTTTAACATCCAACTGAAACAATGGCCAACCAAGATTGGCGGCAAGAGAAATGAGAATGCGAACAGAACCAAGTTTGGCAACGGGGGAGAACGTCTCCGAGTAATCAACACCAAAAGTCTGGGTGTAACCTTTGGCAACCAGGCGAGCTTTATAACGCTCAACAGTACCATCAGGGAGATACTTGACAGTGAAAACCCAGCGGCAGCCAACAGTAGATTTACCAGCAGGAAGAGGAACCAACTCCCAAGTGCCATTATGATGAAGAGCAGACATCTCTTCTTCCATAGCTATCCGCCACTCAGACAAAGAGAAGGCCTCCTGAACAGTGTTAGGAACAAAAACGGAAGACATGGAAGTAGTAAAAGCACGAAGGGATGGAGACAGATGAGTAGAAGAAACAAATTTAGCAATTGGATGAATAGTGCACGATCGAGTACCTTTACGCTTGGCAACAGGAAGATCAAGACTGTCAGGATCTCGCAATGGAGGGGACGATGGAGCAGTGAGCGGTGGTGGACCTGTTGGTTGAGAAGGCTCTGGCTGAGGTGGCACTTGTGATGTTTTCGAACGACGAACATACACCTGCGAATAAAAAGGGTTTGGAGGGGTAGTACCAGAAGGGACGGCCATAGGGAAGACAGACTCAGACACAGGTTGTTCAGTTGTAAGGGCAGACTGTGAATAGAAAGGGAGTGACTCATTAAACGTAACATCAGCACACACAAAATGACGACGTAAGGTGGGAGAATAACATTTGTATCCCATGATCATCAAAAAACTTAGATAGAATACTATGATAATATTCACATGCATTATCAGAACGAAACATACGAATGCAGGTATTAAATCGAGTCTTTATTTCCATATAAAATGAGTGAAAAACAGACTTTAAGTCAGACCTTTCTTTCATAAGATAAAGATATGTAAGACGGGAGAAGTCATCAACAAAAATAACATAGTACTGAAAACCAAAAACAGTGGGCACATGAATAGGCCCCCAAATATCTGAATGAACTAACTCAAAAGGACTAGACACACGACGCGCTACTCTAGGATAAAAGGTGACACGGTGATGTTTACTAAACTCACAGACTTCACAAGATAGCTCTTTAAGAGACCCACAGGAGGGCACTAAACGCTTCAAATTCTGGAGAGATGGATGACCAAGCCTACAATGTTGCTGATATGAGGATTCTGAGGAGTGAAGAGCAACTGACTGAACAGGATTATCATTAGTTAGGTAATACAGGCCACCACGTTCAACACCGCCACCAATCTTCCTCCCCGTCTTGATATCCTGAAACACACAACCATGAGGAAGAAATGTGACAGAGCAGTTTAAGGATTTTGTAAGTTGATGAACAGACACAAGATTAAAAGGTAAACGAGGAACATGTAACATAGATTTTAAAAGAAGAGATGGAGAAACAGGAATAGATCCTAAACCAGTAACCTCAGTGGTGGAACCATCTGCCAAAGTAATATGAGATGGTTGACTAATAGACTGACAAGTAGAAAAGAATTTAGAAGTACCAGTCATGTGATTATTAGCACCAGAATCAATAACCCAGGGAGTAGAAGACAAAGAAGATGCAACACAAGCAACTAAAGGACCTGTCTGAGCAAGCGTAGCAGTGGAGGAAGGCTGAGTCGACATAAGGCGCTGGTACTGCTGGAACTCTTCTGCGGAGATAGTAACCTGATTGTCAGAGGACTGATGAACCTGTGCTGTATCCTCAGAAATAGCAGCCTGATGAGCCTGAGGAAATCCATGAAGATGATAACAAAAATCCACTGTATGATTGGTTCCCTGACAATGAGTGCAAAATCGAGATCCACGACCACGGCCACCACGGCCAGAACTACCTCCTCCGGACAGTCGACCTCCACGACTGCCAAAACTGAAATCACGACCACCTCGGCCACGACTACCCCCCAATGAATCCCGGCCACGACCACGGCCGCGATTATAAGAAGAACCAGAGCCACCGGAAAAAGTAGAAGCCAAAGCTGAACGGTCAGAGGATGGCACAGGAGGTGGCGTAGAAGCACAAGACTGACGAAGACGACTAAAGACCTCGGTGAGGAAGGAAGGTCACTAGAACCCAGAATTTGATTACTAACTGGGCCAAAGTCTGAGGAGGCACCAGATAGAAATCGAGCAACCTCCATACGCTCACGCTGACGTCGCACAACCTGGACATCAGTAGACAGTGGCTCACAAACATGAAGCTCATCACAAATACGACGGAACTTAGCATAATATGCCTCCAAAGATAAATCACCCTGTCATATAGAAAAGAAAGACTGATGAAGATCATATGTGCGACGGAGATTGTTCACACCAGAATACATCGCCTGAGCCTGTGTCCAAACCTGTTTGGCTGTATTGAGGAACATCAATGAGCCAGCAATATCTTCTTCCATACTATTCCACAGTTCACTACGAATTCGAGCATCCCTAGGTTTCCGTGCAGCAAGCGCAGTAGTATCTGAGGGAGGATCATCAGTCAAGAAATGAGACTCAGAATCCCCCTCATAGAAAACCTCAACGGCCTTAGCCCAAACAGCATAATTAGTACCCTTCAAACGTGTGGATGTAATGGGTTTCCTCTCTCGAGACCGAGAACTAACAACAACAACAGACCCAGAATTAGAACCAGAACCAGACTGGTCTTCAGACATGTTGCTAAATAATGAGAAGCAATCAACACCAACAAACCGAAATACCAACACAAAATCTACTATCAACACCAACGAACCCAAATATCCACGGGAAATCAACCAACCATACTATCCAGTGGAAGAAACCAACACCAACTAGCAACTCAACAGTAGTACCCAACGAAGCAGATGTAGCTTACCACAATAACCAAAAAATAACCAGCCATACCACGCTGACACCGAACTTTAGGAACAGCGGCATGGAACAAACCAGCCAACGAGAGAAATAGGCAGACCAGTAGCGGCAGACCAGAGGCAAACCAGCAACAAACCATCAGGCCAAGATCAGAAGAAGACCAGAAGTGGCAGCAGGCGGAAGGGGGTGCAGGCGGAACATCCAGAAGGGACAACAGGCGGAAGGGGGTGCGGCTGTCTGGTGGAGGCGGCAGGAGAGGTGCGGCTGTCTGGTGGAGGCGGAAGGAGGGGGTGCGGCTGGCTGGCTGGCGGCAGGAGGGTTTAGGGTTGGTTGGCGGCAGGAGGGTTTAGGGTTGGTTGGCGGCTTGGAGAAGCAAAGCGGCTGGTGGCTGTGGGTTAGGGTTAGGGTTTATTAAGAGTGTAATACGATTAGGGTTTTATTTCTAGGGTTAGGATATTATTTCTAGGGTTAGGGTTTTATCTAGGGTGAAATAGAACCTAGCTCTGATACCATGTTAGTTAGATGGTAAATAAAGAGAGGGAGAAAGGTAAAAGTGTATTAGGTAATTTAACCCATACACATAATCACTTTATTTATATTACTGGGAACAAAGCCACAAGCCTAACATAGGCGATGTGGGACTAAACAAACATAAACTATTCTAACAATGGGAAATTCACTCGTCTCCCCTGCTGGTGATCTAATGGCAGTGACAACACCTTCATACATGTCTCGAATAACATCGATATACCCTTTGGTTACTCTCTTTCTCTCCAGAACCCCCCATATAATGTCTCTGGGCACCCTATCATAAGCCTTTTCTAGGTCTATGAAGACCATATGAAGATCCTTCTTCATTGACCTGTGTTTCTCTACCACTATTCTTAGTAGGTAAATAGCTTCCATGGTCGATCTCCCAGGCATGAACCCGAATTGTTTCTCCGACACCATAGTCACCATCCTCAAACGATGCTCCATAACTCTTTCCCACAGCTTCATCGTATGACTCATCAGCTTAATACCTCTATAGTTGTTGCAATTTTGAATGTCCCCTTTGTTCTTGTAGATAGGTACTAAGGTACTCCTCCTCCATTCGTCTGGCATCCTCCTAGATAACATAATTTTGTTGAACAGCTTTGTCAACCAATGATTAATTTATCGAGTGCTTGCAATTATTAGCTGTGTCAAAGATATATGCTTTCTCCTGTTTTGAGTACAATATGCAGTTTGTGGTTTTCATCTTTATGTCCAACCTAAAAGACATATATGGATCACTACACAGGATCTGTTGCATGAGTAATGATTCCATATTTTCTGTTTATATTTCAGGACAAGCCCAGAACTGCTGCTAAATCCAGTAAGCACCTTTTTTAGTACTCTCTAGCACTTGCCATTTATGCAATTGCTCGATCTGTTAAGTGTTTTTTTTCTCAATATCCATGCACCTGTTTGTGTAAGAAATTGTAATCAGCAAATTCTTAATGTGATAGCAGCTTGTATCAGCTGTCACAAGATGGTTGCAATAGGAATGGTTCTTAACAAATTATATCTTACTTCGATAAGCTTATGAATGAAATTAACTGTTATTTCTCAAGTAACCTATAATATGCTAAATTGAACTTATCAGAATGACCTTTTCGAAAAAGAAAAACTGATAATTGAAAAAAAAAAAAAAGGGGAGGGGGGACTAGGACTTGGAATATGAAAAGCTTAATATCTCGAATGTAATTTGTCGAGGCTGCAGTCTTGAATTAAATCTTGAGTTTAGTAACATCGACATGTCGTACATATCACGAATCCAGCCTATGCTGCGTAATAGTCCTGGGACCTATGAATATACAATTTTGAAGCTATTAGAGTTGATGTTGTAGATTATCAATGGGTCTACTGTTTCAGGTACTCAAAATCTCTGTGGCACACTTATATAGACAAATTTGAATCCCAATTCAGCTATGCAGGGTCAATAACAGATCTCTCACTCTGGCTTTATTGATGTATTATTTTGCACTAGTAAGTTCGAATCAATTTTTTGGAGCCCTACTTTACTTTCAGCCTTTTGTGTGGCTGGCTCCAGTTCGTTCATCCATTCTTCAAAGGTCCGTAACGTGGGGCTTTTCCTTATCAAAAATGAGTTTAGGGGCTTAGGTAGGAGCAGCTCTCAAAGTCTTTCGAAATGGCCTTTTTTGCGGGTGTAGGACTTCGTTATTTCACTTTCTCAAACTGTTGAGCAGCAAATCCAATCCTCTGTTTGATGACGTCGATCCATTTACTTGGTTCTTTCATGAGTGTAGTATGAGCGTGGAGTTAGTCTTTTGTGAAACGGAGCATAGTGCTTTGCAGGTGAAGGTGCAGGAGTTTAAAAGTGTGTGCGGGTTCGGTAAATAAGCCGAGCTCAGCCAGGAAGGAATAAAAATCCATCCCTCGTTAAGGAATAGTAGCCTTCCTTTTGTTCAGTAATAATCATTGTAAAAGTGAAAATCCTTCCAACTGGCTAGTGCATGAAGGAAATGCAAAATCCATGGGTGCCCAAAGAGTTGACTTAAAATCTGCAGTAGTATCTTAGAATAAGTCACGTTACTTGGTCTGACTAGGTATCTTTTCCAGTCTATGGTTTCTGGGAATTGTTATTTTTCATATTGTCGCTACCTGTTTATATTTGTGCTGTTTGGACATTAAAACTGTCTCCCCATAGTGCAGCCCTGCTGGTCAAGCTTAGATTGTTCCGATCTTGCTTTGTACTGGTTGTTTCTAGAATTTGTGGTAGTTTAACCTGAATGACATGAAAATTACTGCGCATTGTGAAATGCGAGACATATATGCCCTTTTTACTTCTATGCCTCTTTCTTGTTAAAGTGTTCTTATTCTGCAAAAGTAAAGTAGAATCTTCTATGTAACACCTACCCAAAACGCCGTTACATTAGAGAAGATTTGTTATTCATTTATTTGTTTGGCAGGTTAGTGCTTTATTTTTCTCTCGTAATAGTCTCCCACCCCAACTATTAACTTCTGGCTAAATTCTATACTTGGTGTATTAGTATAATAGGTGGCAACTGCTCACTATGTACCTGTAGTTGAGTAAGGACGGTAAGCTTGAAGGCCCTTCTTATCTTCTTTTTGTTTCAACAGGAGGATTCTGTAATGCAAATCTAGTTATGTCAGTATGGATTTTAGGCATTTGATTGTTGTCCATGGAACTCAACTAAGTTTTGATGATTTCTTCCAGGTTTTAATATGTCGGAATGAGGCCGAAAAATGCTTAATTGAAACATCTATAAATTCTCTGCGCATTAGCCTTAAGGTGAGCTAAATAAGTTTATATTTGCGTACATTCTGAAGTTATTGTTGTTACTTATGGATGAAATACCTTATCTAGCACATGAATTCATATTTTCACATAAGGACTGTGTATCACAGACTTGCCTTTTTAGTGTGCTTATGTTTTCTCTTCCAACAATCTTAGATTTTGTGACATTTGTCTAATTTATCTATAATGCATAGTGATATTCATGCAGTTATGCTTGCTAAGTCAATGGTCAAGCATGCTTTCTTGATTTTTTTGTTACCTGGTTTGTGATTGTTGACTATTTGCTGCAATTTTCTGTCTCTAGTCTCTACTGATATACGACACCCAAACTGCAAATGTGGTGGTAGGCTGATAGCAGTTGGGAAGAAAGAAAGCAATGTGGCTTTCTGTTATGGGTGGTTTGAAAGGTTATTGATAGAAAACTTGACCACCTATCTTTGTCCCTGTATTACTTATGCTAGCAAATGTTAACAGCTAAGTTGGAGCCTCTAGTAGAAAAGACATAGAAGGCTACTGGTTAGATGGTTGGAATGGGGTCTTGGTGGTTGCTGGAATGAGAAATGGCAGGCCAGAAATAAATGTTAATACTTTGTTTTCACAGAATCCTTGCATGCATTTTAATTTAGTTAGCATAACAACGGTTGGAAAGCAAGTGGAGGCAGAGGTCGACCTAAAAGCAATTGATCGAATGGGGGCTCACTTTTTTGCATTAGGAGTAAAATGTGGAGGATGAGCTGTGGGGTTCGGGATGAGAGGTGAAAAACATGCCTTTATATCTCTTAGAGTTGCAGATGAAATGGTTGTATCTGGCATGCATTAAGAATGCCAGAGAATATATTTACATAAACTCTCTACTTTACAGGATTCTCCTCCTTTGCTTAAGCCCAAACATCAGATATATCTAAGTATATCCACTTTTTACTCCACATGTGCGCCAAACCTTCCGAGCTAATAATCAAGCTAGGACACATGGAGAGGTATGTTGACTTCAAGATGTCTGGCATGTGGTTTACTCTATATGGATCATGTGTGTCACAAGTTATCTGGCTTATTATTTCTGCTATGTATGTATTTGTTATTTACTTAACATCATCATTTATGTTATATGCCTTATTCCTTAACCATCACTTTTGGAGACCATTTATTCTTATTGTTCTTTTGACATATAGGTAAAACAAGCAGATGAACTGGAAAACATATTGACTAAAAAGTTTCTTAGATTTTTGTCAATGCGGGCAGAAGCATTTCAAGTATTGAGGAGAAAGCCAGTACAGGTATATATACTTTGATCTCAATCAGAGTTTTTTCTTCTTTTCTATGTTTTATATCTTTGCCAAAAAATTTTGCTGCTTGACAGAAATCACATTTCTAATTGATTGTTGATGATTTGCTTCAAGATGGAACTTTTCGTATTCTCTGAATTCTTACATACATATACAAGAGTTACTTGAATTTATCATCTGTAATGCACGCTATGAGAAATTTTCCTGAACTGGTGAACCCTAAACCCAAGCCCTCAGGTCCATGTTGTACTTGTCATGTAACATAGCTGGCTGAAATTTCAGGTAAGGTTGTTTCACCTCCACATGTTTGATAGCTTCTCTGCCACTCTTGTTTTTGTGTAGCTGTCATTCATTCATTGGATTTGAGCTACTCTTGGCATTGTGTGAGCATAAAATTTGTAAAATTGTTTGACTGTGTTAAAACAATATTTCAAACCAATTGGGTTTTGGTTTTTAGTGATTGTTAGAGTTTGTCCCACATTGGTTAATTATTACCTCCAAAATAAGTATATGAGTATGGATGGCTTATCCACAATCATAATTGGTTTTGAGTTAGAATCCTTAACATGGTATTAGAACTAGGGTTTCGGAAGCTTTTGGACAAGACTTTCTTGGTTGGTTGTCTGATTATTTGTGTCTTAAGTGCGCCTTGTTTTGTTATAATTTGTGAGTTATGGATCCATTGTTTACATCCCCACGTGTGGGTTAGTGGTAGCATGTTTGGGGTAGTGTTAGAGTTGGATGCTTTAACAGTGACTAAGGATCATTGTCATGAGAGTTGGCACGTAAAACATTGAACTCTTTACAAATTGAAAGCACCATTTCTTAGATATTTTGTCTAATGCAATGCAGTACATTTGTGTTTTTGGGAGATGCTCGTGAAATTAATGAACAGAAGGTCCATACGTGGGAAATTCACGGTTAGAACTGCTTTTATGTGAGCACTTGCTTATAGGTCTTTGTAACTTCAAATAGCTTAGAATGACCAATCGACAGTTGTATCTGTCCATGTCACATAATTCGATTCACATAACAAAGAAATTGTCTATTTCTAGGTGCTAACTTTATTGTTGCTGAAGGTCTTGATGGATAAAATATTCTATTGTTGTTTTGGTTTCTTCACTTTGCAGGGATATGACATTAGTTTTCTTATTACAAACTATCACTGTGAGGAGATGCAGAAGCAGAAGCTCATAGACTTTATTGTGCAATTCATGGAGGCAAGATATGCATTGTATCTTAAAACTCACTAATTTTTTCCAGTACACATGCATATGATTGGATGTCGATAGGTGTAACGACCTGCTCCCGCCTTGTGCAATATTGTATGATTTTGTCACCCAAACCCCATGGACTTCCCAGTAGGTTACCCATTCGTGGATTGCTCCAGGGTGGACACACTTAATTGTGAAGTTCTATTTGGTGTTGGCGCCATCACGGCTTTAAAAAGCCAAGAAGGTTCATGATTTTATAAATACCACCGAACTTACATCTACCAAGCAATGTGGGACCCTAAACCACCCATTCGGACGTCCCACTGAGACTCCATCTCTCGGACGCTGGCCTCACAGCTGGCATCACAGACTGGCTGGGGTGTTACAATCTCCCCCACTTAGGAACACACGTCCTCCTGTGGAGCCAAGATTTTTCACATTTCCGGTTGGTGTAGGCTCTGATACCATTCGTAACGACCCGCTTTGTACAATACTGTCCGTGAGGGTGTCAAACCCCATTGGAACTTCACAGTTAAGCGTGCGCGTCCTAGATTAATCCAATGATGGGTGACCTACTCGGAAGTCCATGGGTTTTGGGCAACCAAAGAGGACAGTATTGTACAAGGCGATAGAGCAATCTAGGGATGGGCGACCTACTAGGAATTTCATGGGGTTTGGGCAACCAAAGCGGACAGTGTTGTACAGGGCGGGAGCGGATCGTTACAATAGGATGGAATATCATCTTTATTCACTTATCAAATGATAGAGCATGTTGAGAGAACTTTTGTGCTAGCTCTAAGGTTATTTTAGCGATTCTGCGAATATACTTAACCATCTCCTCGTACATATTCGGAAGAAAACCTTTGTGTACCCTGTAGTTTTAAGACAGTCAGTTTTGGTATGACTTGGAGCACCTTAAAACCTGCTCACTAAGAAAGGGCATGGAAAACTAGGACAAATGACTGATGAGGAAACAACTGTGTAATATGCAATGGTGAAAGGCAAACACACCAGTCATCATATACCATTCTTGTGCTTAACCAGTTTAGAACGGTCCAAATTTGAAACTTATTCGGAGATGTTGTCTTTGGGATTACAAACAGGGCATTGTGAAAGTATCCTATTGCAATCCTTTATTTTAGGCAGTTTATTGAGATCGTATCGGGATCAAATCGGAATAGTATCGTGATCAAATCAGGATGTATCGTGATAAAATCTTGTAATCTTTTCCTTTTTTAGGCGTAGCTTTTCTCTATTTAAGGATGTAATAGTTTCATTATTTTGTATTCCGAATATTCAGTAATACACCATCAGTTGCAATGTAATCCCTTTGTATAGTCCGGCTCTCTTCTCCCCTTTGTATGGTGTCCGGTTCTCTCTCACCTTTGATTTGTATCAGGCATGCCTCTAGTTCAATGTTCAAAGAAGCTGCAAAAGGCACTAAATCTAACAAGTGATACTTCGAAGATGAAAAAACTTCAGCATGATGTCTATTTGTTTTGGAACAATATAAAAGCTTCATTTTCTGAAGGGTATTCTTGGCTCTCACTAGCAATCCTCTCTCAGCCATGTTGCAGTTTACTTCCACTTCCCTGAACCTGATTTATCTAAGAGATTAGAAGTTGCCACAATTGTCGAAATTTAAGCGTGTGATGATTGTAAAAACTTAATTGAGTGCAAGGGTGGACTATATGTATTTTAGACTTTACTGTGTAGTTACTGACTTTCAACTAACATAGGATCATCACAAGGTTGATGAGGTTGGGACCTGGACAAGAAAGAGCTGTGTAGGCGGGTAAATTAAGGCTGTGATTGAACTGTCTAGTTTTTTCAAGTGTAGAAAGTTACTAATCATAGTTATGTTACAAATAACCTGGGTTCCACTAGAAATAGTTGGTGTTGAGAAGTATCCCATCCCTTATTGGCCGCGTTTCTTTATTTGCGTCAGTATCAAGGTAAGGTAAGGTTAGGGATTAAGCCTGTCATTAGAATCATAGTTTCTTAAGAACTTTAATCCAATACATGCACATACTTTGACGATTTTGACGATTTTGACCCTCCATAGATGGACAATTTCGTTGCTATTTTTATCCTACTTGGTGATAGAATCAAATATATTGTACTTCGGCTCTAATAATATCTTAATTCATGCTTGGTTCTCTTGATTCTCTCACACTTAAATGGTAGTTTCAATATCTTTATTAGTTGATTCAATCCTTGTTTTCTCCTCAATGGATAATCTTAAATGGTGGAGTTCCGGTTTTTGCTTATAAAATATTTCATTTTTTTAGCTGTTGACTTTTTGGTGCTAATCTTTATGCACGTGCATATGTTGTCTTCTTCCAACTGAGGGGGTTCAGTTCTTCGTTTCATATTGCAGGACATTGACAAGGAGATTAGCGAATTGAAGCTGTCTGTGAACACACGGGGGAGGCTTGTCGCTACAGAGTTTCTGAAGCAGTTCATCTGATACTTTGATCTCTGGGATTTTGTAACCATGGCTGCTTGGGGTACCCATTGACCTTGTTCAGGTCCGTACTCGTGGTAGAATTGGTTATTTCTCTTAGAGATATTCTTTACCTTTTGCTCGATTTAGCGTTGTTTTCAACCATCAGACTGATTGAGATTACACACTGACAAACCTGTAAGAAATAATAGATAAAAACAGTGGGGGGAATAAAATATTTGTAATTTTGTAAAATTACTCAACAAGAACATAATTTAGAATAACGAAACTACAATCTGAGCAGGTACTAACATGTCTAACAAAGAGCACTATAGCAGAATTTATAAACCAACAGATTCCGGAATGATCAAATTCTAATAGGCAGGGATATAGTAAGAACAGAATTTGATTATGCAAACGGAGGCCCTTGTGACTAAATGGTGTCCTTCAGACAAATTGTTAGCTCACCAGAGTGTTTTACATCTGGCATATGTCTTTGAAACAGTATGGAAACAAACAGAGTATTTGGAACACAAGTGCTGGATATGTAGGGGTGTAATTTGTCTAATTTGGTTGAAAAACTCAGATTAAATTGGTAATTTTGGTTTGGAGTTTTATAAATCAAAACTGAACCATAGTTTTTTGGTTTGGGCCAGTTTGGTTTACCCGGTAATTTCGATTTGGTACGATCCAGTTATCGATTTGGTTGGGCCCAAGTCCAGATTTCCGAAAAATGTAAAATTAAGAATCCCATGTGTATTGGGTTAAGGCCAAATTTGATTTCTTTTTAGAAAAATAATTGGAAGAGCATTGCAGGTATGTGCAATCCAAGTCTAATGAGCAAAAAAAAATTTGTCGGAGTCATTCATAATTTCAAAGTCTGTGCAATTCAAGTATAATGGGCCAATCCAATACAGTGGGCCAATTAGCAAATACTATCCAATACAGTGGGCCAATCCATTCATCATTGGTAGTTTAAAATCTGTGCATGCCTTTAGTGCAATTATACAAATTACAATCAAGAAACCAAGTGTTCTTTCATCAATCAAAGCAAATTATATCCAAGAAAGAGTTACAACGGTATAAAATTTAGAAGTTACATGCAACCGCATAAAAAAAACCAAGAAAGAGTATGGTTTCAAGCAATGTTCTGAATACCGGATCGGTTTAGGTATTGGTTTTTCTATTGGTACGGTACGTACTGGTGCCGGTCATGTATTGAGTATCGTATCGAATTTATCGCAACTATCAATATATATATATATATATATATATATATATATATATATAAATTATAGAAAGAAAGTCCAAAAAAATTAATTTTTTTCGCAGCTCTTAAAAAAAAAAATTCGGTACAGGTCGATATTGAGAACGGTACGATACTAGAGGTACTTGGTATCGTTTTTATGCCAAAACGGTACGTACTGACTAGTACGGTACGGTATTTATAACATTGGTTTCAAGTCTCTATCCAATAATATATTTGCTACTTGGTCCTTCTCAAAGATAGAATTTACAAATCAAGACATTCTTGTAGTTTTTTCTAGTTATGCAGGCTCCGCATAAAAGAAAAATTAAAAATAAGCAGAAATAAAAAATTAAGTGCATAAAGAAATAAGCATTTTAAGACTCATTAGATCTTTCACCTTTTACTACAAATCAATGATGGTAGAATCTTTTTTCCTTGCTTGCAAAACCACTAAAAAATAAGTAATGAAATGGAAAGTAAATTAAATTACAAATGTCAAAGAAGACATAATAACTTATAGGTAAAGACTTAAAATATATTATTGGATTTAAGTTCTTCCACTTCATTTAATTGATTTCGCAAAGATATGTGAGATGAACACTTCAATCAATTTTGTGCACAAATGAGAGTCTCTTTGTCACTTTGTGAGAATGAGAAGTCTTATACGGATCAAGAATATGATCTCCCATGCTAAAAACAATTTCGAATACAAGAGAATAGCTAAAATATCTCGTGCCATTTGAGAGAGGGTACGATATTTATTGCAACTAACCTTCCACAAACTCAATATATCAAAGTTATTATCTCTATCTTCGCAACTCTTCAACCAAGACCTCTTTAACTCAGCTTTACTTATTATATTGTTCTCTGCCTTTATGTATTGCTTGAATTCATCATATATTACGTCACAAAAATCTAAATCATCATTTGCATTTTTCTCTATGTGACAAGATGACTCGCCAAATACTTTTATTTGTCATTGTTCAAAATTTCTCTCTTCATACCAATTATGAAGTCGTTATCTCATCCTTGATCTCTTGAAATTTCATATTAATAACATCACTTCCCATAACACATAGTATTTTTACAAGTTCCATTTCACATAAGATAACTTATAATGGGGATCAAGAATATGTGCAAACAATAACAATAGATTGTTTTTCTCAAATTTTTCTTGATATTTGTTAAATTTTGTACTCATGTCCAAAGTCAATCCTATCAAAGCATCATCCTTAGTCTCACCCAATACCTTAATTGTTATTTTATTTGTCATCACTTCTTTGGAAAAACAAGTTGCAAGTCACATATAAAAGAGCCTGAAAATTGCTCGGTCACAATGTAAAAAAATTTAAAATTTTTGACATATATCTCTATAACTTTTAAATCATGAAAATTGAGAGGTTCATGTGTTAACCTTTTTCCTTTTCCCTTATCTTTTGCCTTTTTCTCTTTCGCTTTATTCCTCTTTAATGTCATAACATCACTGGGCCTACCATTCCCCCCCCCCCCCCCCCCCCCCCCCAACTCTGCATCATTAACCTTAAGGTCCAGGCCAATTTCATTCTCTCTAATACCACAATGGAGTGAGAGTTTATCTTCTTCTTCCAACCTCTCAAAAATCTTTTGATATATTAAAGTTTTTTTTAACATGAAATAAGTTGAGTTCCATTGAGTGGCCACTGGCCACATCTAGACAAGGTACAAGTTTAGAATCAATTTGATCTCTATCGGTACATGATCTAAACTTTACAAATTTAACATGTGGGGATCTCGCATATTTAATAATATTGCACACCCATATAATTGAAATATCAACCTCTTTCAACCGTTCACTAGCAACCAAATTTAAAACTTGTGCACTACACCTAAGATGCAAAAATTCATGATCCAAAATTGTAGCCTTTCTTTTCGAAGCCTTCTTCAAGAAATCAATTAATCTATTGTTTGAGCTAGCATTATTAAATGCATTATTAAGTGTAAACGTTAAGAACTTGTAAATTCGCCATTCAACCAAATGTTGTTCAATCATCTTACCTAGTGTCTCACCTTTATGGTTCGAAACTAACAAGACTTAAGAATTTTTTTATGCAATTGCAATCAATAAAATGCTCAGTAAGACATGTGTAATTTAAGTTTTGAAATGACGTCCAAGTGTCCATTGTAAGACTAATTTGTTAGTTCTTAACCGATTTCTTCAAATCCTTCTTCTTATCCTTGTATAATTGAATACAATCCTTTGCAACGGTTACTCTAGATGAGATTTTGCTCCATTTTGGTTGTGCTACATATATGAATCGTTTAAAACTTTGACCTTCAACAAATCTAAGAGACAATTTATCTAAAATAATCATTTCAACCTAAGATTTTCTACATGTATTAACACTAAAATTTACAGCTGTGAGTTTTGTAATCGCATCTCTCCCAACTTTCGTAGGTTCAAACCCTAGATTTCTTTGCTTATTATCTTTTTTTTTTTTTCAAATTGACCTCACTAAACTAATAAACCTTACATAACAACATGAGTTTACATCGACATGTACCATTGGTATTAGTATCACAACATTACACTTGACCACAATATTTGTGCTCAGCCCTAGGTTTCTCATCTAATTCCTTCTTTAATTTATCAAAATATTCCCACACCATAGATACTCAATCTTTTAGATTTTGGACTCCGATGTTTCTTTCTTCTAGGCTCGTCATCCACAACGATGGTAGGTTCAGTCTACTCAAAATCTTTATCAATTGATTCAGTCAATTAATAGTTAATGACACACCCAACTACGAAAAAATAGAAAATTAAAGAGATTGTTAATTGAAGCACTAATATAACTCAAACAACTTTAGAGCATGTACATGTCAACAAAGTAGGATGGAGATCCATCTTCCAAAATTATGAACATTCACAGTCCTCTTCACTAACAGAAAGCATCAAAGCAATACAACCTCATTACCTGATGAATCACAAAATATTTAACAAAAAAATTATGCTACAACTTCGATGAAAGGAGGGGAGCCTCCTCGCTGTGGTGGGCCGGTGGCATCCCACTTGCACCCTTTTTCTACAACACCAACTAAAGGAGGAGGGGAAGTCTTGTCGGCATTCAACTTCCACCCTCCTTCATTTGATCAAGAGATCAGATGATACTTGTTCAAATCGTGACTCACGTGAGATACAGTAAGTAGGACGAAGGTGTGGCGGTTCAGTCGAATCAATCTGGTGCACGAACGTGTGGCAATGTACGTCCCTAAACGGAGATCAGATGATACTCTCCATCATACTTCAGTCCGGTGCACGTGTTAAAAAGTAATTTGTAATCTTTCAATTAAATATCTAGAATTGTGTAGAACTTTTTAGAATATCTAGACTTCTCTAGAAAGCTCCGGAATTTTCTAGAATATGCTAGAGTCTTTTAGATTCTTCCGGAATATTGTGGAGTATACTAGAACATGCTAGAATGTTTTAGGTTCTACTAGAATGTTCCGGAATATGATGGAAGCTTATGGATTCCACTAGAAGCATCTAGAAGCATGAAGAGAGATGTGCTTCTAGAACAATCCATTGGTGTCTATAAATAGAGCCAAGTTGTACTCAATCTATGAAATCCAAAAAAGTATTTCCAAATTGTCTTCCACTCTCACTCCCTTATTCACTTACCACCCTTCCTTTATTACCAATTCACACTCCACTTGTCCAAATTCTTCCTAATTTAATCTAGCACCCCAACAATTTTGGTATCAGAGCTGGAGCCCCAAATACATCCTTGTCCTCCTTATTCTCCTATTATCCAACATGGAGGCCAACTCCTCCACTTTCAACTATGCACAAACTCTCATCCCCATATTTGAGGGAGAGAACTATGAATATTGGAGCATTCAAATGAAGACTCTATTCATCTCACAAGACTTGTGGGATCTTGTTGAAAGCAGATACGAGGCACCGGCAAATGACGAAGAAGAAGCAACATGGACGGAAGCAAGGAAGAAGAAGTTCAAGGAGAATAAGAAGAGAGATGCATTGGCTCTACTCAACATTCAACGTGGGGTAAGCAAATCGATCTTTCCAAGAATTTTGGGTGCAAAAACTTCAAAAGAAGCATGAGAGACACTAAAAGTTGAGTATCAAGGTTATGATAAGGTTATCTCCATTAAACTTCAAACACTTTGGAGAGATTTCGATAATCTAGCAATGAAGGAAAATGAATCTGTTCAAACATTCTTTTCTCGAGTTGCTGGAATTGTCAATCAAATCCGAAGTTATAGAGATACCCTTCCGAATAAAAGAATTGTCGAAAAAGTTTTAAAAAGTTTGCCTCCAAAGTTTGAGCATATTGTCGTCGCTATCGAAGAATCCAAGGATTTATCTAAACTTACTCGACATGAACTAATGAGTTCTCTCGAGGCACATGAACAAAGAATGAGCAGGTTCACAAATCAATCCTTGGAGCAAGCATTTCAAAGCAAAATCAATTTTGGAGGAAGCAACCAAGAAAATCAAGAGAAAGGCTCATCTCGAGGAGGAGGCACGAACGGAAAAGGACGTGGAGGTCAAAATGCATTTCAAGCCCGGAACAAAGGAAAAGGACGTGGAGGCCAAAATAGCAGTAACTTTAACTCTCCTTGCATTATTTGCAAGAAAACCAATCATGCATCCAAAGATTGCAGATTTAAATGCAAGAGATGCAAAGTTTCTAATCATTCCGATCAAGATTGTTGGTTCAATCAAGGAAAAAACAAAGCTAATTTTTCAGAAGAAAATGAAGCAGAACAATTATTCTCTTGCATGAATGCTCAAGAGGAATCAGATAACATTTGGTACTTGGATAGTGGATGCAGTAATCATATGACAGGCGATCGTAAAAAGTTTGTGCAGCTTGACGATAAAGTCTCCTCACAAGTAAAGCTGAGAGATGGGAAGCTACAAAATGTTGAAGGAAAAGGAGTCATCGCCGTCTACACGAAGGGAGGTAACAAAACATTAATTTCTGATGTCCTTTATGTTCCTGGGCTAACTCAAAATTTACTAAGTGTGGGGCAATTAATGCAAAAAGACTATGCACTTAAATTTGATAATGATGAGTGCATAATTATTGACAAAAAGAAAAATTTTACAGTGGCCAAAGTCAAAATGACCCCAAGTAAAATTTTCCCTTTAACGATGCCACTTAATGAAAATTTTGCCCTTAAAGGAGAAAAAGTTGATGATTCGTACTTGTGGCATCTAAGATATGGTCACTTAAATTACAAGGGCATGAGGCTTCTAAAGGAGAAAAATATGGTGAAAGGGCTACCAAATATTGATAAAATTGATAAAGTTTGTGAAGGGTGTATATATGAGAAAATGCATAGACTCTCATTTCCAAAGCTCGCTTGGAGAGCTAAAGCACCTTTAGAATTGGTGCATTCTGATATTTTTGGCCCTACCAGAACACCATCACTTGGAGGAAAAAGATATTTTCTCCTTTTCGTTGATGATTACACAAGGATAATGTGGCTTTACATCCTTGACAAGAAATCAGAAGCCTTTTCTGTATTCCTCAAGTTTCAAGCCTTGGTGGAGAGACAAAGCGGAAGACTAATAAAGACACTATGGACGGATCGTGGAGGCGAATACATCTACACCCCATTCCTGAAGTATTGCAAGGAGAAGGGAATCAAGAGGCAACTTACAGTCCGGAAGACACCTCAGCAAAATGGAGTAGCAGAGCGGAAGAACCGCACCATTGCAGAGATGGCTCGAAGCATGCTCAAAGGCAAAGGCCTACCTAACACTTTCTGGGCTGAAGCTGTCAATACTGCCGTTTTCATCCTCAATCGATCTCCCACGAAGGCAGTATGGAACAAAACACCATACGAGGCATGGTATAAAGAGAAACCACAGGTACATTTTCTCAAGGTTTTTGGATGTATTGCATATGCATTAGTTCCCTCAGAACAAAGGGAAAAATTTGACGAAAAAGGGGAGAAATATATTTTCATCGGATATAGTGACGAGTCCAAAGGATATCGTCTCTATAAACCAAATACAAATAAATTTGTGGTTTCTCGAGATGTGATATTTGATGAAGCTGCTGCATGGAAATGGGAGGACAATTCCTTCCAAAAGCAAAAGGTTTTTGAGCCTTTTGATGTAAGAGATGGGCAAGAAACTTTGACTCTAGACCCAAGTCCAAACCAAAGCCCGCAAGATGGCCCAGAGAGCTCATCACCGGAGGATCCCAATCCAACAAGAAAGGTACGTTCCTTACGGGACATATATGACTCGTGTGATTTTGCCTTCTTCACTTGTGAACCACAGAACTTTGAAGAAGCTGCTAGTGAAGAAATATGGAAAAAGGCAATGGATGAGAAAATTGCAACTATCGAGAAAAATCACACATGGGATCTCGTGGAGCTGCCAAAAGACAAAGACGTAATCGGGCTCAAATGGGTCTATAAGACAAAATACAAAGAAGATGGATCAATTCAGAAACACAAAGCACGCTTAGTGGCAAAAGGCTACTCACAGCAGACTGGAGTGGAATTCAATGAAACATTTGCTCCGGTCGCTCGCATGGAGACGATCAGAACAGTTCTTGCCTTGGCGGCACAGTACGAGCTTCCAATATATCAACTTGACGTCAAATCTGCCTTTCTCCAATGGCGAGCTAGAAGAAGAAGTTTATGTGGAGCAACCGCAAGGCTACACTGTCAAAGGAAAAGAAGACAAGGTGTGTCGACTTCAGAAGGCACTATACGGCTTGAAGCAAGCACCTCGAGCCTGGAATAGCAACATTGACAAGTATTTCTGTCAAAATGGTTTCGAAAGAAGCCGAAGTGAACCATCACTCTATGTCAAAAAAGGAGGAATGCAAGACTTTCTCATCGTTTGCCTGTATGTTGATGATTTAATCTACACAGGCACCAATACATCAATGCTGGAAGAATTCAAAAAGGCCATGATGAAGGAGTACGAGATGACTGATCTCGGGCTAATGAGATATTTTCTCGGCATCCAAGTAAGACAATCCAAAGGTGGGATTTTCATCTCGCAAGAAAAATATCTTGAAGACTTATTGAAGAAATTCCGCATGAATAACTGCAAGCCAGTTTCTACTCCACTCTCTCTAAATGACAAGTTGCAGCTGAATGATGGAGCGGAGAAGATCAATGCTACAACCTACCGGAAATTGGTTGGTTCACTCAATTATCTCACTCATACAAGGCCCGACATCGTATATTCTGTGAATCTTATTTCCAGATTTATGCATGAGCCGAGCAAGCTACACTATGCTGCTGCAAAACGGATTCTGTGTTATCTTCAAGGGACGAAGAATCTCGGCATCAGGTACACAAAAGAAAATGACAACAAGCTTATTGGCTACACCGATAGCGATTGGGCTGGATCAATCGATGATCGAAAGAGCACGTCTGGCTACGTATTTTGCTTGGGATCCAATTCGCTTGGAGTTCAAAAAAGCAAAGGACAATTGCTCTGTCATCGGCAGAAGCTGAATATATTGCAGCTACAGATGCAACATGTGAGGCTGTATGGCTTAGAAGAATTCTTTCGGACATGGAGCATAAAGAGGAAGGACCTACAATCATCTACTGCGATAATATGTCAGCCATAGCAATAAGCAAAAATTCAGTTTTTCACGGCAGGACAAAGCACATTGAGCTTCGACATCACTTTATTAGAGACTTAGTGCAGAACGGAGAAATTCAGCTCGAGTTTGTAAACACGAAAGAGCAGCTAGCTGATATAATGACCAAAGCAGTGGCCGCAGAAAAATTCTCTCAATTTCATAAAGTCATGAAGATTACAAATTAAGGAGGAGTGTTAAAAAATAATTTGTAATTTTTCAATTAAATATCTAGAATTGTGTAGAACTTTTTAGAATATCTAGACTTCTCTAGAAAGCTCCGGAATTTTCTAGAATATGCTAAAATCTTTTAGATTCTTCCGGAATATTGTGGAGTATACTAGAACATGCTAGAATGTTTTAGGTTCTACTAGAATGTTCCGGAATATGATGGAAGCTTATGGATTCCATTAGAAGTATCTAGAAGCATGAAGAGAGATGTGCTTCTAGAACAATCCATTGGTGTCTATAAATAAAGCCAAGTTGTACTCAATCTATGAAATCCAAGAAAGTATTTCCAAATTGTCTTCCACTCTCACTCCCTTATTCACTTACCACCCTTTCTTTATTACCAATTCACACTCCACTTGTCCAAATTCTTCCTAATTTAATCTAGCACCCCAACAGCACGAACGTCTGAAACTTTGGGCTGGAAATCAAACGAAGTTGTACGTCTTGAATGGAGAGCTAATTATGAACGAAGATGGAGAGGAGAGGCGATGCTTGTGACTCTGAAATCTGAATGGAGGTGGATAGGAAAGGTGATGAATGGAGTTTGAGAGGAGATGACAGGAGACGAGAGGAGATACGAAGTTTGAAAGTGAAACTGAAAAGAAAAAAACTAGAAAATCCTGAATCCTAAACGGCTAAAAGAAAATAAATAATTTTTTTTAGCGGTCTAGTCTAGTCTGGTCAATAGGGGTGGAAAATCAAAACCAAACTATAATTTTCTTTTTCAAAAATTCAAATAGGACGGACCAAACTGATTGGACAGGAAAATTGGACTAAATTATCAATTCAGTTTGATTTACCGATTTCGTTTGATTTTTTGATTTATACTTACAGTCCTACTTGTATGGTTCCATCACCGTACCGGGCTATTTTGAGCTGTTTCGGGTTATACCATTCCGGGGTGTACAATTGTATTTTTTTTGTAATTTTCAATTGATGATTTTTAGGGTAATTACACATAATTTGAGACAAAAATTGTCTCCTCTTATATTTGGTGATTTATTTTTAAGTTGTGAGACTTTATTTTATACATTCAAATGATTTTTATTAATAAATATTATTTAAAAAATATGTTATTTTTTAGTAATAAATTCAAACGATACATCGAAAGTACCGGTACGTACTGTAAATGTAATAGTAATAAAAACGGTATGTTTGTCTATACTAGATTGATAATTTTGGTTGAAAGGTCTCTGAGTCCCAATTGTTTCTGGACGCAACCATATGACGGGTTCCAGTCAAGTCCAATTACATTTCAAGTCCAAACTAAATGAGCCCAAGCCCAAAGTTTTGTAAGGTAAAAAGAAAGGATCCCAGGCCCAAGGTCCAAGCCCAAGCCCATGGACCACAGGTCACGGGTTCACTACCCACGCCCCTGCCCCTGATCACAATATGATTCTTGCAGGCAGCGACCGCGCTCGCTCGCCTTTGTGTTGTAATTTAGGTTAAAGTTCACATCACCTAGGTCCTCTTTTCGTTCGAAAAGTGTTGATACCCCTAAGGCCTAAGGGTATGTTTGGATGGGGTATAAGGAAAGGGAATGAAGGGGCATGTGATACATTTAGCATTTTGAGAGGATAAAAGTACACGAGGATAATTTTTCACCTCTTCAAAAATAATACCCCGTAGATGGATAGAGGGGTATTATTTGTGCGCACCCCTCCCCCTACCCAAAAGTTATCGCCGGATATTAGCCAACAATAATACTTACCTCTCTTTCTTATTTTAACTACAAAATAACCTTACCCTCCTATTCTATCCTCCATCCAAATCAAGTACTATTTTATTCCATTTTTTAATATCTCATCCAAATCATCTATTTTTTTATTCCCTCTCTATAGACCTCACATTAATATGAATTAACTCTCTAATATCTTCTCTTATCTTATCACCCTCAATAAGTTATCCTTTGAAAATAGTTTTTCATCCAATCATTCCCAAATGTCCAAAACCTTGAGCAAACGAATTTATATGCTCATCATTCGCAACTTAATTTTTTTTTATCATGAACTAGGTGACTTTTTAATTGTTCATATGAAGTACATTTTGAGAGTCAAATTTTTATTCAATTATTAATGAATTTTGTTCATTCTTTTCATGGCTTAAATATTTTATTTAGTAATACACAAACTCACTTAGACTTAGACTTAAACTTAATTGGTGTTTGGAACTCACTTAATTCTTGAGACAAAATAACCAAAAAATTGAGAATAAAAGCTATTTTTTTCACGATTTCACACATGAATTGTCATGCCCTCAATTTCAAACATATAAATTATACATATCCTTTAAGAAAATCTCACAATTCTCACCAATAAGCCCAAATATTTTGCTCATAATCCACCATCCAATCAACATGAAGCCTATAGTGTATATAGATTTAAAAAAATAACATCTCAGAAGAGTTTACAAGACTCAACATGCAATCTATAGTGTAGCCCTCCAGAATGATGCATCATCTCATGCACTCCAAACTCTCCATGCTAAACCCCAAGAAGGTACCTGAAAGGAATAGAGTGAGCTATACAGCCCAGTAGGAACATCTACACAAGTATTATGAATATATGAAATGAATTGGCATGCAACGCAACACTCAATAATAACATAAGCATGAGCTTACGCAATATATCCCCAATTATGCATGCACAATATATCCACACATTGCCTCATCAACCTATCCATTGCTCCACATGATATCCACCCAAGACTTTCAAATCTCGTCACCAAAACGTTGTCATCCATTCCTTTCATGAACTTAGGACGTTCTCGTGCCAAGTATTTCACATTACTCAATTCTCACTACTCGTATCGTCTCGAAGATTATTTCTCCTACTAGCACTTCACCCCACGGTAGCTAGGAAACATAAAAAAATAACTAGCATGTATCCGAATGGAAGCCAGACAATATTAAGATTCAACTTGCACATCTCCCGCCGGAGGCTAGAAACTATAAACATCCACCTAGCACATCTCCCACCGGAGGCTAGTAAATGTTAATATCCATCCAGCACATCTCCCACCGGAGGCTGGTCAATGGTGTTATACATTTCTCATTTAGTCTCTTTCGTTCATACTTTACCATCAAATGTCCAAGGTTGCACAAGAATGGTCTATAAATCCCATGCAGTCAGCAATTTACGGAAAACAACACTATATGATACTAACACAATTGTCCGTTCTAGCAAATAAGGAAATGAACGACAAAAGCACATAATAGCAACCGTGCCCCACACGTCATATACTGACAAACTAAAGTCACTTTCACATCTAATTCTCATAACACGTTTCACAATCAAGTCGTTCCGTTAGAACTCATCATGAACTCACATACGCGGGTCAATCACGACAGACAAGGCATATCAACATGCCGGGATATCAACCGTACTCTACTCCGAACTCCAATCATCCTAAAGTCTCAAGGCACGCCAAGGTTTCTCATTCTTTCACGGAACCAAAGAACCCTTCACAACACTAAGACATAGTGGATCACCTCTAGACATGATAACAAGGAGTATAAACTCAAGGAAAAAGAATCTCTCCCATGAATATCTCACAACCCGACTCAACCCACAGTTATTGGTACGGTACCTCGCAAGCAAGTCTAGGCCTAAGAATAGGTAGACAACTTTCCTATGAGGGACACAAGGGTGATAGTATTCTCGATGCGGGTTCACCTCAATACAAGGGCATACTTGTCAACTCAACTTGCTTTTCACCGAATGCAACCAATTCCAGGTAATCCCGTTCCGGGGGTATCCTACCTCATAATTTCAACTCTTATTCCTTACCAGGCTTAGGCAGATTTTCGTTAAAACTTTCGAAACGTTCATGTCATAAGTCAAAAAGGTGATTTATATCCAGTGCCGGCATTATCAGATAACTTCACAAAATATAAGATTTTCTCAATAAAACACCATTGATTCTTGTTTAAAGCTCTACAATAACTTTCATCTCGTAGGTCAAAACATCGTCCTTACCCGACTCCCAACTCAACTTGACCATCCTCAAGATGTTATTGAATTCTTCCAATCCCTCATGGTCCATTATATAATTTCTTCAAATCAAAAGTTATACCGAACAAATATCCTTCGACACTCTCTAATCATGCACAACTAGCCCAAACTCATAAACTTGACGTGATGTACAAGCGATTGAGCTACGAGCCCAGTGGAAAAAATCTATGCCAAGACTATGTGCATGTGAGGTGCATGGCATGCACAGATGAGCATAGTATAACAATGTAATACTTTCATAAGTCATGCACTACAACACGAATCATAATTCACGGTTCGCCAATACACAGAACAACACCTTGCAATTAACTCGGCATCCACATCCAATGTCAATCGAACACCATCACACAAGGTCAAGATAGGCCATACCCTAGCACTTCTCCCAACGGGGGCTAGACAATGCATCAAGTCGTGCCAAACAATGGTCATCCATGTATCCTAGCACATCTCCGAAAGGAAGCTAGCCAAGCCAATTCATGGCATTTCCTAGCACATTCCCGAATGGGAGCTAGTCTCTTAGTTTTCCTAGCACCACTCCCGATGGAGGCTAGTATTGCACTTATATCATTCACGAACAACATATGTATAGTCAAGCGGATCCACACCACGTTCAAATTATATCAACTATGCATAACAAGATACAACGGTCCACGATCACGTTAAACTACCAATTAAAGATGGTTTAGGGCATAATATGAAACAGAAATACAGTCAAACGAGAAAATAGCATATTCGCCCGGTCCCGTCCGGTCGCCGTCCGGACGCCGGGCAGTCCTGTCCGGACGCCCAAACCACTAACTCTCTATCTGATTTCCTGGGCCAGTCGTCCGGACGCCCAAGGTCCCCGTCTGGACGCCCCTACGCGATCTGCAGAAAAACAACGCGATCTCCATTTTCGCAAACTTACCAAATCACTTCCTAACCTTGAAATATACTTGAAATAAAGACCAAAACACATCATATACACATAATACAAGGTAGAAATCCCTACCTCAAGCTTCAAATGTTGGATTTGAGCAAAGGGGATGAAAGCCCTAGCTTTGGTAATCTTCCAATGCTTAAACCCGCACTTTCCGAGCACTAAATCACGATCCGTCTTCGAATCCTTGTCAAGCACGATGCAAGTCTCCTATATCTCCAAGGAATTTGAAAATGGTGGAGTAGATTGACGGAGAGGCTAGAGAGAAGGTGGAGCCAAGGTTAGAGAGAGAAAGAGGTGGGGGAAATGGGGGCTTTTCCTCCCCTCAACCCCACAAAAATCTGATTTTTAAGGCCCAAAGGGGCTCCCACGTAATAAGCCACGTAAAGAGATGCGCGCGAAATAAAACGAGAGACTCCGGGCTCGAATCCTATGACTAAAATCTGATACATGTCATAATAAATCAAATTATTCATCCAAAATAAATTTTTAAATAATTACTTTTAAAACTCAAATTTTCCGGGTCCTTACATGAATGAAATTGGATGAATAAATGATCTGCAAGACAACACAGAGTCAGAGAGATAGTACAACAGATGATTTCTGCATTGAGTAGAGATGGCTTTTTATTTTGAACCTTTCTTTGTGAAAACCTATTAGATTTATTGACTGACTAGTGAAGACCAAGATAATAGATTTCACACTAGAAATTTTCTATTTAGTTCTCACAGCTAATTCATTTTTTCTTGTACTCTCGCCTGTTTGATGAGTGTTCTACAAAATTTAGCCTTTTCAATTCTTAAAAAAGTGGCTTCACTTTACACTCATATAGGTGATTTCTTGTGTAAAGTATCATTGTATACCTTACTTGGTTATACCAACGGACAAATGTCATTAAAAACAGAACTTATCCTCGGCCCTCACAGACACTAATGTTTCACCATAAGAATGGGTATGAGAGCTTGTCTCTTCAGTAATTTAATTAACTACACGCTATTAGGTTATTCCATTGAACATAGATTGTGTGTCCACTATAGTGATTTATACATATGTTCAAATGCTTCAGCCACATTTCCCTTGATAATTTATCAATTAGCTTTCAGTTGAACCATTTGGTTAGTAGATCAACTATGTTGTCCTTAGACTTTACATATAATCTATCGTAAGATTCCACTCGAGAGCAATTGTTTGATGATATCATGCCATTGACGAGTATGTCTAGACTTATTATTATACATACTATGCTCTCTAATTGCTAATTGACTATGCAATGAAAATAGATTGCAGCCACAACACTTCGAAAAAAATATTGGTAGTAATAGTAATAGTAAAAAAATATAATAGTACGATATGTAGTTTTCTACATATTTCATATTGCACATTTCAATATTTTTCAATTTTCTGGCCCAATTATATTATGTATGTTTAGGACATGTTTAGCATAATTCAAAAAGTATTATGTTGACATTTGAATATTTTTCAATTTTCAATTTTCTAGACCAACTATGTTGTCATTATATATGTAGGATATTATTCAATTTTGTAGTCGAAATTTCTAATCATTCAATTTTCTGAATACTTATAGCAAACAGATTGACATTAGAGTTTATTTTCTATATATATATATATATATATATATATATATATATATATATGTTCGAATCTTGTCTTGTATGCCACTCAACTGTAACTCCCACAAGAGTATTTCAGTACCATTTGTAAAAAAAAAACTTTACCTAATACATAATCAGTGTTACTAATTTATTTAAGAGATACATCACTAATTAGAAACACTTTTTGTTTAGATGTAAATTGTCCTATGATATAATTACTTGCATCTATTTATTGTTTTTGCTTTTCAGGTGATGAAAATTCGAAAGGATCGATTATCGAATGCATTTTCTATATATGTATAGGAATAATTATTTAAAGGTGCAAATTTATTTTCTATTTTTCTTATTTTCTTATGTTTACTATTTATTATATGTCTTACTTTGTTTATTATTTCTAGTTGATTGCTTTTAACTTTATTGACAAGTTTATTTTAGTAACCTTATTAACTTGTTTTGTTCTATTATTACTTGTAAACATGTACGTGCTACTATTTACAATATCTTATTTGGTTTCTTCAATATATCTGATTTTCATATTTTATATATTGATTAGGTTGGGAACTTGACTTTGATACCAAATATAACACCCCGATTTCTCAGAGAAATTAATAAATTAATTTATCTGATTTTTTTTATTTTTTTAACAAAATAAAGTGATTATTACAACCATTGAAACAAAGGAAATTACATTAAGATTAGGAAATATAGAGCTCAAATATAACTAATTGAACTAACGAGCAATAGAGCCCTCCTCGAATGTCCTGTTGTTGGTGCCTCTCTACCAGATCTCCTCCTTCATAGCTACCACAAGCCCTACATGCTGCTGCTGCCTCAACCAAGGGCGGAGCTATGGTTTAATATTGGGAGTGGCACCATTAACAATAAAATTATAATATTCAACATCAAAAAAATACATGAAGCAGATTATGGGTAAGATTTTGATCCTCATAGCTTATTGTATAATTTTTCTATTTCTTGAAATTTTACTTCAGATACCGAAGAAAATGGAGCAAATAAAGAGTATCCAGTCCTTGATGACATCGATACCGAGAAGGACACTGTTGAGTCTTAGTGTAGCATTAGAAGCACTGAAATTTCCATGCAAAGTGTTTTTTGAAAAAATTCCTTTTAAGTGACTTTGTTTTGGTATTTCATATTTTTGTAAGAGCAAACATGTATTTTTCTTTTCTTATCAATAAAATATTTTGAAGTTTGGTTACTTTATTTTAAATTAATATTTTTGAAATGGTGAAACGTTACATACTCACGTATGCAGTGGTGAAATAATTACTTGAGCACTACGTTATGGCGTCCCTGGAATATTGATATATATTTTTTTTCTTGTTTAAGTCAATTAACAAATCAATAGTAAACAAGAGAAAGGGATTGAAACGAGAAACAAGTCACGAGTAAATAAATACCGATGATTCAATTCAGTGTTACTCTAGGTTTAATTCCCGATGTTAAGATGGAGTCTCTTTCACTAAGTATGTTCTGTAATCTTCCATGTCTCTACCAAATCCAAATGGAGATGAATCAAAATCAAAATTATTGCTACTAGCTTCATCCAAATTTTGGGGGTGGCAAGTGTCATCCACTCATCCTCCCCCTTCAACAGCTCCGGCCATGGCCGCACTATCCATTGCTGTTGTCTTGGCCCGTCGGTAACCCAGATGATGAGATCAACATCGCTGTCGACCTTGGTGGTGATGAACCTGAAACCCTACCTTCTGAATACGAAAATGAAGAAAAGAGGAAAAAGTGTAGAGAGAGAGAGAGAGAGAGAGAGAGAGAGAGAAAGAGGAGGGATGAGAAGTTGAAGAAACGGAGAGAGGGGGGGAGGCAGCCGATCCCCCGAGAGAAATCCTATTCAGATGACATTGTATTTACTTTTCCTAAATAGATCTTATTTGTAATTCTCTCTTAAGTAGTCCAAATAAATTTGTATAATATCCAACTAACTTTTGACGTTATATCTATATTACAAGGGAGGACGGTGTGGGGCCCTCCAAACATATTTTTACAAGAACGGTCCAGATTGATTCGATCCAACGATGGAGATTAACTCAGAATTTAATTATAGTGCTAATAGTGGGTGGAAGTTGAAAGGGTTTCTTTTTAACTCAGAATTTAATTATAGTGCTAATAATGGGTGGAAGTTGAAAGGGTTTCTTTGAGGGTTTTTTTTTAAAACCTCACACGCGAATAATTAAAATATGAGTTAATGGATGGAAGTTGAAAGGGTTTTCTTCTAATAAATAATACGCTTAGGTGGGTTTTTTTCCTTTGGTTTGCTTGGCCTTTAATTTCCCAATGACCTTTGGTTTGCTTGCAAACAGCGCACACACTAATAATTAAAATCTGAGTTAATGGGGCTAATAATTAAAATCTGAGTTAATGGGTGGAAGTTGAAAGGGTTTTCCCAAACACCCCTTTCTCCTACCGTAACGTGGCATTAGATGGCAACTTCTGCGGTTGTTTTTTGATATCATCGTGCCATGTGTATGGTGGCATGCCACATGTGTATGGAGCATGGGCCAATACGAAAAACTATTAAAAATATTAGATGATATTGAACAGCAACATGGTGTCCACGAAGTGAGGCTAAATATGATAATATAAATATAATATCAAATAAATACGAACTAACGTATTATTCGTGTTTACAATATTATTAATAATATTAAATTCATAATTAAAATCTGAGTTAATGGGTGAAAGTTGAAAGGGTTTTCCTCTAATAACTAATACACTTAGGTGGGTTTTTTTTTTTTTTTTTTGAAACACACACACGGCTTGGCCTTTAATTTCCCAATGACCTTTGGTTTGCTTGCAAAAAGCACACACGCTAATAATTAAAATCTGAGTTAATGGGTGGAAGTTGAAAGGGTTTTCTTCTAATAAATAATACGCTTAGGTGGGTTTTTTTTTTTTGAAACACACACGGCTTGGCCTTTAATTTCCCAATAACCTTTGATTTGCTTGGCCTTGATCAGACTTTTTTTTGAAACACACACAGTTTGACTTTAATTTCCCAATGACCTTTGATTTGCCTAGCCTTGATCAGACCTTTGGTTTGCTTGGCCTTTAATCTGTAGTTCACCAAGGTTTGATTTATTTGGCCCTTAATTGCCTATTAAATATTTTCCACGAAGGGTAGTCTCCCTTGCTCGATTCGTCTCCCAAGCTTTTGAATCTGTAAGAGCAATTCGTCTCTCTCTCTCCCTCTCTTTCCCCATTTGTGTTGGTTTTGCTTTTTCATATTTTATTTTGCAGTTTCTCTCTCTCTCTCTCGCTTAAAAAAGTAACTCGAAATTTGAGTATTTTTTAATACTCGAAATAAAAACTAAATTGTAAAATAAAAACTCGAAATAATTCATTAAAGTAAGTTCGTCTCTCTCTCTCTCTCTCTCTCTCTCTCCCCATTTGTGCTGATTTTGTTTTTTCATGTTTGATTTTGTAGTTTCTAACAACGTTTTATTTCCACTCATGGGAAAATTGCCCAAAACCCAAGTTTTTTATTTTTAAGAATCAGTTTCTTTCCGCCAAGGGGAACTGAAAACTGATTCTTTCCGCCAAGGGTCCTACAAAACTGATTATTTTTAAACTCGAAATAAATCACAAACTGGTTTTTTCCGCCAAGGGTCGTACAAAACGAAGCACAATTTACCTGAAATGGTGCATTTAAGGGGAACTGAACAATTGGGAATTATCATGAAATTGCCTAAAACCCAAGTTTTCTCTCTAAAAATAGTGCACATTAGTGTCACCGGGCCTCTAATTTGATGCAAAAAATGAGGCTCATTTGAGTTTACCTTTCATGCTTACTTTAAAACTACTAATTAACTTGCTTTACATTCTGAATATAGTTCGCATTAGTGCCACCGATCTCTAATTTGATGCAAAAAATGAGTGTTGGATTCGATGCATTAGTGTTATCTCTAATTCTACATATACTGCAAGTATTGCTATGTAATTTTAAGAGTATTGTTTTAGGACCCTTTTTTGGAATTAAAGCATGAAACATAGTTAGTAGCCTTAGTTCACTATCAAATTGATTGTCGAGATGCAAAACATAGATAGGACCCTTAGTTCACTGTCATAATGATTGTCGAGATGCAAAAGGATTGCTCTTAAGCAGTAGGTAATTGAACTTGGAATATATCTTAGGAGTAATAGACATGGAACACCTAACCTTAAAATTTAAGCAGCACCATCACTGTGGTATAAAATTAGACCTAACCTTATAAAGTCCATGGTTACTTTAGACTTTGTTTTTGCTCATCAACAACTTAAGGTGTATGTTCATCAAAAGCCATAACAATCTTTTTTATTTTTTCCAGCTTACCTCCTTTGTTTTTATGGTCCTTCACCCCCCACCCCCCCAAAAAAAGAAGAAGATGAAAGAACGTATCCATCCATATAATGATCATTGCACCCAAAAAAACAAAAAGGGAATAGATCAGAGAATATGTATGATCCAACTGCAAATACCAATATTTTTATCCTTATACAGTTGTTTTTCAATGCTTTCGTTTAGGAGTATTTTTAAACCATGTGTTTCGATCATGCATTTGTACTAAAGCCAAGTTTTGATAAGCACGAGTATGATAAGTTAAAAATTTATTCGTTGACTGCCTAAATGTCCAGCCCAAAAGACAAAAAAAGGAATAGATCAGAGAATATGTATGACCCAACTGACAAATACCAATATTTTTATCCCTTTCGAGCTACATATTATACAGTTATTTTTCAATACTTTCGTTTAGGGGTATTTTTAAACCATGTATGCATTTGTACTAAAGCCAAGTTTTGATAAGTACGAATATGATAAGTTAAAAATTTATCCTTTGACTGCCTAAATGCGATTCCTATTTAAGTGTTAAGTTAAATGCCTATCTCGGATTAAAAAGTTCATTGCATAACATGGATTTAACTTTTTTTATTTAATTCCGCTGCGTCGTGCCGTAGGCGCGGGTAATACGCTAGTCTATATTACAAGGGAGGACAGTGTGGGGCCCTCCAAACATATTTTCACAAGAACGGTCCAGATTGATTCGATCCAACGATGGAGATTAACTCAGAATTTAATTATAGTGCTAATAATGGGTGAAAGTTGAAAGGACACTTAAAAGGAAAACTTTTGAGCTTATTTTTGGAAAACAAACAAACTTTTGAGCCTTTCTCATTCTTGGAACCATAAGAGCTATTAATGAAGGGTTGAATTGCAACATACCAAATTGATCTCGAAAATCTATGATCTAAAAATATTTTTTTTAAAAATTTTGGTCTTTATTTTTAGGCTAGATTAGAAATGAAAAAAAATATCAGGATCTAGATTTTTTGAAAATAAAAAATTTATCATCTATAAATAAAAATGTATGATCTAGAAATAAAAAAATCTACATTAATCACGAATGTCAAAAATCTACATTGACTTAATTACAATGAAGATTTTTGGTCAAAAACAAAGAACAAAAAATCTACCCGATTATTTTTAGCTTGATTAGAAATGAAAAAAATCTACCTAAAAGTAAATTTTTTTTACCATGATCATTGCTTTTAAAAAACTTAATTAGTCTTGAAAAATAATTAATAAAAAACTTAGAAACTAATCATTTGTGTTAAATTTTATTTTTATTTTCTAGATTCATTCGTCAAGAAAAAACGATTAGTTCAAAAAAATTGACATAAATTTTATTAAAATTTTAAAAAGGGTACACCTTTCAGTTCCATAGTTATAGACGTCAACTACATAAATCACGTAACTTTAGAATAAAAAATAAAATAATTCAGTTTATAATTTTATGAATTTAATAGTTACTCAATGAAATAAAAATTATGACATGCAAAAAAAGAGAGGTTAAGATACTTAATTTCATACAAATATCTTTAATCAATAGCTAAGTTTAAAAAATAAGTTTAATTTTTAGAAACACTTTGTTAACTTATTTTTGCAAACACCTTTTAATCTTTATTTAGAAAAACCTTTTTAATTTTTATCTACTACATCTTTAAAAAAATTATTTTTATTTCAATAATGTTTTTATCCTAAATCGGTGAATAATTTAAAAACTAAGTTTGGTTGTGTTTTGAAAAAACATTTTCATTTTTATTTAAATATACGTGATTTTGAACTTTTTCATCTTTAGTTAATTTTTAAAATTTTAATGTGCTTTACTTCCTATATACATCTATTCTAAATACAGATAAAAAGTAAAAAAAAATAAGAAATGTCACAAAAAAATCACTTAAAACGAAATTAGAAGTGTAATTCTAATTTTGAACTGTAATTGCACTTGAGTGATTTAATTAAAACTTATAATCTTATGGAAAAGAAAAAAAATACACATTTGAATTGCTAGCTTTCGAAGGGTAAAAATGTCAAATTTCCAATTTCAACAATTTCCTTTTGTTGTCATCCCTGATAAGGGAGGTGATTATAATTTCAAAAACCATAGCAACGAATAAAGGATTCTGTACACCGTTGAGCCTGTTGGTACCACAAGCGAACACCCAAAGGCAACGAATAAAGGATTCTGTGTCTTTTTAATTTTCGAATTGGAATGTGAATTTTTTGACCTTTGAAGTTTTCGTAAGCTAACCATGGATTTAATGAGACATTCTATTTCTTTTTAATTTGTCCATTTTCCTAGAAATCATATTGGCATTTTAGTGAATACTTTGTTATTCTATAGCAGAGAATCATTTAGTTGTTATCAACTTAAATGAACAACAACTGGATAAGAATATGATATCTTTTGTCTATTTAAATAAACTTGATGTTAGCTCTAGCACTTATATTTATTTATTTTTGGATGAAGGTAATGTGGGTAGGGAGGTGTATGTAACTAAAATGGAGAAAAGAGAAGAAAGTCTGAGGGAGTTTTGGCAAAATCACCGAGTTGGTTCTTTAATGTATTTTTTAGTCTTAGAAGGGGCCAGAGACTTTGATTAGGCATGCAAATAGAGCCAAATGATGTCTTTTTATTGTGATGAAAATACAATTGCTTGTCCGATGCTAGAGCAAAATAAAAATTTAATAGATGTGTTTCTTCATTCATTGTTAATGCCTTTTCTCTTATGTTTTGTGTATAGCTCTTTGTAATTTGCTAACCTCATAACTTTTTCAAGGTTAGTTTTAATATGATTCCATTTATAAAAACTTCAAATTTATTTGGTGGCTGACAAATAACGAGTTATATGTGCTGCCAATGAATTTTGGTCGGTAGCCTTCTCGGTATTGTCACCTAAAGCCATCGATGGAAAAGACAAAATAAATTCTTAGTTTTTTTTATGTTTTCTTCTAGGAATATGGAACGGCTAATTAGCCGTCTTTACTTACATGTTAATGGTAATTGCTACTCCAGAAAAGACAAAATGAAGTCTTAGTTTATTTTAAAAACAAGTTTAGGAACAAGTCAAGTTTATGTGGAGTAATTGTTGGTTTCTTTGAGAGTGGGTGGTCTCTGGATTGCTATAATCACTAAATAGAAAAGATGGGTTGAGAGAAATCATGATTGAAATGGATTGATTTTCTTCAGCACTTTAATCATCAGTTCTCCCACCTCCACTAATTCTAATTTGGATCTTGCTAAAGAGGTTAATTCGGATCTATTGAACGAATTGCCAATCAAAAAGGTTTTGAAGTCTTAAAAGAATGCCGGTGATGGTTTGGGTTGGACTTTGTGCTGTTCCATTCCTGTTTTGGTTTAGCAATACTAATTTTTTTTTGGGAGGCAAACAAATCTATTGAAAAGTAACACCACAGGTATAAGTGAACTTCCATGATGTGTGTTGTTTGTGGATTTTGGATGGTGTATATATATCTCTGGATTTTGGAGTAAAAAGATGGCTTAACTTAAGTTGGCTTAAGTGGATTTTGGATGGTTGCTACTAGCACATTACGATTTTTTACCCCCACAATATTTTTTAAGTTGGCTACGAGCACACTACAATTTTGGATGGATTAATTTAAGATATAGATATATGATTTACATCAATATAAAATATTTGGTTCCTACGATTTTTTATTTATTTTGTTGTTTGGAGACTAAATTTTCACCCCAACAACTAAGCTACTTAGTACGTGAAATTAGTTTATTTTCAAGAAATCTGCCAAACATGAGCTTGAAGTGAGAACATAAACCGTAACTGCGATTGGAAGAATGTACTTTATTAGAATTCTAATTTTAATTTCGTTGGGAGTGCTATAGGCACGGGTAATACATGATGACATCTATTCATTTATGACGTACGGTACACATCACGTGAAGTGTTCGTTAAATTTTAACATATTTTTAGGGAAACACGCGAGGGACACAGCGGAATCTTGCAAGATTTTTTAATTTCAATCAAGTGCCTTCAGGCACAGGCAATCCGCTAGAATATGTAGCGTTATCTAGATGCACATCCGGTGAACGCACAATTGTCTTGCTCTCAACTGATGCATCTAATTTTACGACAAATATCGTGTACCCTGAGGTTTTGTTATAGTGAAAGGTACATTATTTCACCTACGTGTAAATTCATATATACTCATTAATTAGTTTTTTTTTTATTATGGAGAAATTGATCTGTTGCAGGATTGGGATGAAAAAGTCATTGAGAGTAATATGGTGAATACCACTAGGCTACTTCGATGGAAGTATCACAACAAAGTAGTATCAATCACTTCATATATTTTTTTAAAATAGTGGACTTTACTCATTCATTTGTTTTATGAATTTTAAGGTTGTTGTTCATGTTCACAATTCTGCTATTTGGACGAAGTACATATATGTTGATACAAATACTTTTCGAAGGGTGATACAGCGAAGATTTCAAGAAAGACAACCAGTGAAGAAGACAAATTTTTTTTTGAAGATGGATAATCAAGATAGACATTGATGATGACATTTATTTGGTTACATTTTTATATGAATTTTAACACTATTAGTTAGGTGTTTTTATCTTATGGTTGAATGTGGATTTTGTCAATGCAATATTATGCATAACATGGATTTACTTTTTTGATTTAATTCCGTTACGTCGTGCCGTAGGCACGGGTAATACGCTAGTCTATTATACCCCACACAGTTTTCATCTAATGGTTTGAATTGATTCGATCCAACGGCTCTCATGAAAATATACTTTTACAAGAATGATCAATATCGTTTTGATCGGATGGATGAAATTTATTTCAGCCAGGCGTGCATATGTATTTGCCTCGGTATACGTGTGCATTTGGGCTCTGTGCGTTGTCACCAAAAAAAAAAAAGTTGAAGCTGAAAGTTTGGCTTTCCTATGCAATAGCTGTCACCAATACATTCAAATTTCAAATAGTTGTCACCAATACATTCAAATTTCAAATAGCTTTCCCTTGGCCAATTAATTAAATAAGCAAAAAGTACAAACACATGGGATGGACAAATGATTTTTGGGTACTTAATGTTCAGTTCTATCTCTAAGACTAATCTAGTGTTTCATCCTATATACTTTTTGAAATTATTTTTTAATCCTAAAATTAAAAAATACCCGGAATGCCCTTAAAATGGATTGAGCAAGAAATCAGCATTTTGGTCCTTATTTTAACAGATTTGTTTAATAACTTTCCTTTATTGTCTAAATACCGTCCGACGGTTCATATTTTGTCACGTTCGTTCTTCTTCTCCGTCCTACGGTCCCGTTACAGAGGCAGCATCCTGAAGACCGGCGATGTAGGGTCCCGAGTTGCCGGCGATGTCCGAACTTCGGCGCGATTGACGGGACTGGGTTGTGTTCCGATCGAACATCCGACCGTTGGTATGTATTGTCGTTCTGGGTTTTCAGCCTCCGTCCTAGGGTTCCAAAATCGCAGTAGCCTGCTGACAAACGGCGATCTAGGGTCCCGATCTGCCGTCTACGTTCGACCCTTCGTGCGTATTCACGGGGCTGGGTTATATAAGGGAGAGCATACCGTCGTCTCGGACAATGGATGCCCAAGGGGCGTTCTTCCAAATACCTTCTTTTTCCAATCTACAGGGAACATCACTGAAAAAATAGGATGTAATATATTATCACATATGCCGTGCAATGTTTTGACAATTTTTTTGCATCACATTTTGATGGTAAATTTCAGTACATGATGTTAATGTTAGACTCCTTTGTGTACGGTGGTAAATTTCATAGAAGGGGTGGTAATTGTAGTTAGGTTGATGGTAAATTTCACCACATGATATTCATGGTCTCTGTGCATTTTTGTGGACCGAATGCTACTAATCATGTTGATGATAAAATTCAATGGATGTGGTCAATTTCAGTGTGGGGCTCATGTTCAATTTTGGTCAGTTAATTTTGATGGTAAATTTCAGTACATGATGTTGATGTTAGACTCCTTTGTGTGCGGTGGTAAATTTCATAGAAGGGGTGATAATTGTAGTTAGGTTGATTGTAAATTTCACCACATAATATTCATGGTCTATGTGCATTTTTTGTGGACCGAATGCTACTAATCATGTTGATGGTAAAATTCAATGGATGTGGTCAATTTTAGTGTAGGATTCATAAAAAATAATTAGGTTGATGGTAAATTTCAGTACCCAAATCTATTGAATTTAGAGAAAGACAATTATAGTTCAGCATTTGGAGGCTCTCATATGTGCACCTGAACCTATGAAACACAATTACATTTGTGGTAAATTTCAGCCACACGGTCGTGTACGGTTTTTACAATTGTATGGTGAATTTGAATACTAGATAAGTAAACTTGCGTGGTTATGTATACGAGGCAAATGAGGAATGTCATTACACAATTTGGTTTTTGAATGGTAAATCTTCCCAGATTTGTAATGGTACTAGCGTATTACCCGTGCCTACGGCACGACGTAACGGAATTAAATCAAAAAAGTAAATCCATGTTATGCATAATATTGCATTGACAAAATCCACATTCAACCATAAGATAAAAACACCTAACTAATAGTGTTAAAATTCATATAAAAATGTAACCAAATAAATGTCATCATCAATGTCTATCTTGATTATCCATCTTCAAAAAAAAATTTGTCTTCTTCACTGGTTGTCTTTCTTGAAATCTTCGCTGTATCACCCTTCGAAAAGTATTTGTATCAACATATATGTACTTCGTCCAAATAGCAGAATTGTGAACATGAACAACAACCTTAAAATTCATAAAACAAATGAATGAGTAAAGTCCACTATTTTAAAAAAATATATGAAGTGATTGATACTACTTTGTTGTGATACTTCCATCGAAGTAGCCTAGTGGTATTCACCATATTACTCTCAATGACTTTTTCATCCCAATCCTGCAACAGATCAATTTCTCCATAATAAAAAAAAAACTAATTAATGAGTATATATGAATTTACACGTAGGTGAAATAATGTACCTTTCACTATAACAAAACCTCAGGGTACACGATATTTGTCGTAAAATTAGATGCATCAGTTGAGAGCAAGACAATTGTGCGTTCACCGGATGTGCATCTAGATAACGCTACATATTCTAGCGGATTGCCTGTGCCTGAAGGCACTTGATTGAAATTAAAAAATCTTGCAAGATTCCGCTGTGTCCCTCGCGTGTTTCCCTAAAAATATGTTAAAATTTAACGAACACTTCACGTGATGTGTACCGTACGTCATAAATGAATAGATGTCATCATGTATTACCCGTGCCTATAGCACTCCCAACGAAATTAAAATTAGAATTCTAATAAAGTACATTCTTCCAATCGCAGTTACGGTTTATGTTCTCACTTCAAGCTCATGTTTGGCAGATTTCTTGAAAATAAACTAATTTCACGTACTAAGTAGCTTAGTTGTTGGGGTGAAAATTTAGTCTCCAAACAACAAAATAAATAAAAAATCGTAGGAACCAAATATTTTATATTGATGTAAATCATATATCTATATCTTAAATTAATCCATCCAAAATTGTAGTGTGCTCGTAGCCAACTTAAAAAATATTGTGGGGGTAAAAAATCGTAATGTGCTAGTAGCAACCATCCAAAATCCACTTAAGCCAACTTAAGTTAAGCCATCTTTTTACTCCAAAATCCAGAGATATATATACACCATCCAAAATCCACAAACAACACACATCATGGAAGTTCACTTATACCTGTGGTGTTACTTTTCAATAGATTTGTTTGCCTCCCAAAAAAAAATTAGTATTGCTAAACCAAAACAGGAATGGAACAGCACAAAGTCCAACCCAAACCATCACCGGCATTCTTTTAAGACTTCAAAACCTTTTTGATTGGCAATTCGTTCAATAGATCCGAATTAACCTCTTTAGCAAGATCCAAATTAGAATTAGTAGAGGTGGGAGAACTGATGATTAAAGTGCTGAAGAAAATCAATCCATTTCAATCATGATTTCTCTCAACCCATCTTTTCTATTTAGTGATTATAGCAATCCAGAGACCACCCACTCTCAAAGAAACCAACAATTACTCCACATAAACTTGACTTGTTCCTAAACTTGTTTTTAAAATAAACTAAGACTTCATTTTGTCTTTTCTGGAGTAGCAATTACCATTAACATGTAAGTAAAGACGGCTAATTAGCCGTTCCATATTCCTAGAAGAAAACATAAAAAAAACTAAGAATTTATTTTGTCTTTTCCATCGATGGCTTTAGGTGACAATACCGAGAAGGCTACCGACCAAAATTCATTGGCAGCACATATAACTCGTTATTTGTCAGCCACCAAATAAATTTGAAGTTTTTATAAATGGAATCATATTAAAACTAACCTTGAAAAAGTTATGAGGTTAGCAAATTACAAAGAGCTATACACAAAACATAAGAGAAAAGGCATTAACAATGAATGAAGAAACACATCTATTAAATTTTTATTTTGCTCTAGCATCGGACAAGCAATTGTATTTTCATCACAATAAAAAGACATCATTTGGCTCTATTTGCATGCCTAATCAAAGTCTCTGGCCCCTTCTAAGACTAAAAAATACATTAAAGAACCAACTCGGTGATTTTGCCAAAACTCCCTCAGACTTTCTTCTCTTTTCTCCATTTTAGTTACATACACCTCCCTACCCACATTACCTTCATCCAAAAATAAATAAATATAAGTGCTAGAGCTAACATCAAGTTTATTTAAATAGACAAAAGATATCATATTCTTATCCAGTTGTTGTTCATTTAAGTTGATAACAACTAAATGATTCTCTGCTATAGAATAACAAAGTATTCACTAAAATGCCAATATGATTTCTAGGAAAATGGACAAATTAAAAAGAAATAGAATGTCTCATTAAATCCATGGTTAGCTTACGAAAACTTCAAAGGTCAAAAAATTCACATTCCAATTCGAAAATTAAAAAGACACAGAATCCTTTATTCGTTGCCTTTGGGTGTTCGCTTGTGGTACCAACAGGCTCAACGGTGTACAGAATTCTTTATTCGTTGCTATGGTTTTTGAAATTATAATCACCTCCCTTATCAGGGATGACAACAAAAGGAAATTGTTGAAATTGGAAATTTGACATTTTTACCCTTCGAAAGCTAGCAATTCAAATGTGTATTTTTTTTCTTTTCCATAAGATTATAAGTTTTAATTAAATCACTCAAGTGCAATTACAGTTCAAAATTAGAATTACACTTCTAATTTCGTTTTAAGTGATTTTTTTGTGACATTTCTTATTTTTTTTTACTTTTTATCTGTATTTAGAATAGATGTATATAGGAAGTAAAGCACATTAAAATTTTAAAAATTAACTAAAGATGAAAAAGTTCAAAATCACGTATATTTAAATAAAAATGAAAATGTTTTTTCAAAACACAACCAAACTTAGTTTTTAAATTATTCACCGATTTAGGATAAAAACATTATTGAAATAAAAATAATTTTTTTAAAGATGTAGTAGATAAAAATTAAAAAGGTTTTTCTAAATAAAGATTAAAAGGTGTTTGCAAAAATAAGTTAACAAAGTGTTTCTAAAAATTAAACTTATTTTTTAAACTTAGCTATTGATTAAAGATATTTGTATGAAATTAAGTATCTTAACCTCTCTTTTTTTGCATGTCATAATTTTTATTTCATTGAGTAACTATTAAATTCATAAAATTATAAACTGAATTATTTTATTTTTTATTCTAAAGTTACGTGATTTATGTAGTTGACGTCTATAACTATGGAACTGAAAGGTGTACCCTTTTTAAAATTTTAATAAAATTTATGTCAATTTTTTTGAACTAATCGTTTTTTCTTGACGAATGAATCTAGAAAATAAAAATAAAATTTAACACAAATGATTAGTTTCTAAGTTTTTTATTAATTATTTTTCAAGACTAATTAAGTTTTTTAAAAGCAATGATCATGGTAAAAAAAAGGGTGAATTACATTGACCTCCCCTAAGGTTTGTAGCAAATACAATGCCCCCCTTGAGGTATCTATAATTACTTTGACCTCCCTTATTTTTTAAACTATTATTATTTAGTTACCTCCCCTACCATAAAAATCTGTCAAATGCTGTTAGTTACGTTATTAAAATTTCAGACTTGAGAATTTTGTTGACAAAATAAACTGTAATGCAATTCTTATCACGTTCAAAACATCTTATGTTAAATTTTTATGATTTTTCTAAAGTTAAAATTTAGATAGACTTTAAAATTCTGCTTAAATTTCGACTTTAGAAAAATAAAAAAATCATCATAAGTTATTTTGAATGCAATAAAAAGTATGTTATAGTTCATTTTGTTAGAAAAATGTCAAAATTGAAGTTTTAATAGCGTAACTAAAAATGTTTGATTGATTTTAACAGTAAAGGAAATAATTGCATAATAGTTTAAAAAATAAGGGAGGTCAAAGTAATTTTAGAAACCTTAGGGAGGGTATTGTACTTTTTGTAAACCTCAGGGGAGGCCAATGTAATTCACGGTAAAAAAAATTTACTTTTAGGTAGATTTTTTTCATTTCTAATCAAGCTAAAAATAATCGGGTAGATTTTTTGTTCTTTGTTTTTGACCAAAAATCTTCATTGTAATTAAGTCAATGTAGATTTTTGACATTCGTGATTAATGTAGATTTTTTTATTTCTAGATCATACATTTTTATTTATAGATGATAAATTTTTTATTTTCAAAAAATCTAGATCCTGATATTTTTTTTCATTTCTAATCTAGCCTAAAAATAAAGACCAAAATTTTTAAAAAAAATATTTTTAGATCATAGATTTTCGAGATCAATTTGGTATGTTGCAATTCAACCCTTCATTAATAGCTCTTATGGTTCCAAGAATGAGAAAGGCTCAAAAGTTTGTTTGTTTTCCAAAAATAAGCTCAAAAGTTTTCCTTTTAAGTGTCCTTTCAACTTCCACCCATTATTAGCACTATAATTAAATTCTGAGTTAATCTCCATCGTTGGATCGAATCAATCTGGACCGTTCTTGTGAAAATATGTTTGGAGGGCCCCACACCGTCCTCCCTTGTAATATAGATATTTGTATTCCATGGTTAATTTGAATATACAATACAGTTTACCAAAATTTAACTTACATAACATGGTAAATTACTACAATCTGGAAAAAATCCGACGAATTGATACTATGATAAAATCTGGTAAATTTCGCCATGAATTTACCATAATCGAATGCATATTCATGAACAAAATCCAATGACAATCTGGCTATAATTAGACCACTCGTTACCTTATTTAAACCTCTAATTGTAGCCATATTTATGATTACAATTATAAATATATCAAATCAGAATATAGGATCCAAATTAAAAAATGATAAAAGGGTAATCTAACATCCGAAAATAAGGGCAAACTTGTCGAACCATAAAAAATGGGGATGAAAACATAAGTTAAGGATGAAACACTACACTGTAAAGGTAAATAGGACCCTGATTTAATTTATCCATGATTTTAAAACTAAAATACTCTCTCTTAATTTTTTGATTCTCTCTTACACGAAACTTCTTGAACCCGTTGACAGGTTGATTTTGGGTCAAGACTGATTCTCAAGAAACCTCTGCTGACAGGTTGATTTTGGATCCGCATTTCTTATTGATGTTTTGTTGATTTTTTTTGGTTCGATAAGATCTGCGAGTGAGGGCAAGCACCCATGGATTGAAATCGAAGCGCGCTGCATTAATGTAGTGCTTCTCAAATCTATCTCCATTCTTGCAAAACATCAATGAAGTTGTTTCATGGCCATTCGTTTCCTCTATATTAAATCAAAATCTATAGGTTACCCAAGAAACACGAAAACGGGCATGTACCATAATATGTTTCAGGGACATGTTTTCAAGAGGTTGCCTATTTTAACCATTTTTATTTACTTCATATATAGTTTGTGATTAGATATTCTATTCGCAACATAGGTGTTCACTTTAATCATTGAATCTTGGGTTAGTGGGGGCTTTTATAGCTAATTTGGTTTGGGTAAAGCTCTTTCCCAATCTAAGAGAAAATGCATTTTCGAGAAGCGATGTGTTAGGGTGGTGGCTCTTGACCTCAAATAATTTTTTTTAGTCGGTTCGTTTGGTCCTTTGTGTTAACTAAGTTGTTTGGTGCTATTACTTTTTACCTCTTTTGTTTTATAGACATAGTATGCTAAAAAGCAGATTTTGAAAAGATAATTGGATTTAACAAATGTAATCAATAGAAAAGTTAACTTAGGTGAATTCAGCTTTAGTGTCCAGTGCCTTTGAGACTAATGTGATCAATAGGTCCGTTAATACGGATTCGAACTTGCAGTTTTAATTTTGCTGGTAGTGCTGTAGGCACGGGTAATACGCTGGTATATATACATGGGCGCGTATAGTTCAGTTTTCTTTTTTTACATTGCCTTAAAAGTCCTCGTTAATATTGTTTTTTGTTTTTATTTGAATTTTTTAATTTTTAGTTGACTGTTGGTTTGTCTCGATAAAAAGAAATTTTGAAAGTAAAAACTTATGTTAAAAATTCAAAAAATTCAAAAAAGACAAAATATAAACAAAAAATAAGACATGTTTCGACTTTTTGTTCATCTTTAATAAACTCATTTTAGTTTTTTGACATAGTTTTGTACTTTTTAAATTTTCTTTCTTCAAGACGAACCTACAAATCCAAAAAATAGATGAAAATGTAAAAAATATAAAATAAATAAATAAATAAATAAATAAAAACAAACAATAAATAATTTAGACAATTTAGGTCAACTAGATAGGCCCTCATCACATGTCCGATTTTTTGACCTTAACAATGAATTTTGTAAATATATATGAATTAATAAGTATTGATGACAGTTAAAACATTATCTGTTGAATTCAAATATTACATGTGTTTTTTGTACTTTATATGATTTAACAGATAATTTTATTTATATTTTTGTTCTAGCAAATAATTTTATCTATTTGCAATCTCCATGTTTTTAGTTTTGCAATCTTTATATTATCTGGTAATTTTTATTTTAACAGATAACTTATCTATTTTGTAATTTTCATATTATTTGATAATTTTTGTCTTAACAGATAACTTATCTTTTAGCAATTTTTATGTTTTTTGATAACATTGTTAGATAATATTATCTGATAATGTAATTAGATGGATTAATGCTATTTGATAATGTTATTAGATAAATATTATCAAATCACATTATCAGATAATCAAACATGGAGCAACAAAAAGTAATGCTATCTAAAAAGTAAAAAAATTTAGAAAACACAAAAAATAAACAAAAAATAGGACATGTTTTGATTTATTTTTTTGTCTTTAATGAATTTCTTTTACCTTTTGAATATAATTTTATAATTTTTAAACTTTATTTTGTCGAGACGAACCAACAAACCTCCCAAAATTGATGAAAACATAACAAATACAAAAAAAAATGAATAAACACAAAAAATAAATTATTTAGAGAGTTAGGCCAAATTTTATAACCTTAACAATGAATTTTGTAGATTTATATGAATTAATAAGTATTGATGACAGTTAGAACATATAATGTTGTTTGTTAATTTGAAATGTTATATGTATTTTTGTTCTTTATGTGATTTAACAAATAACTTTATTTTTGTTTTTGTTCTAACAGATAATTTTATCTGTTTACAATCTTCATATCTTTAATAGATAATTTATCTGTTTTGTAATATTTATATTATCTAATAATACTTTTTATTTTAACATGTAACTTTATTTGTTTGCAATCTTTATGTCATCTAATAATATTATCAAATAATATTATTTGTTAATGTTATCAAATAAATATTATCAAATCAAATTATCAGGTAATCAAACATGGAGCAACAAAAAGTAATATTAATTTTAATAAAAATAACTATCTCAATAAATAAAAAAATATGTATCGATCCATAAGGAATTCAATGTAAACAAGAAAGAGAGTTGAGAAATATTGTAGAGGTAAGAGATTGTTGTGCTTGACGTCTTCTCGTTTGTCAAAACTTGCCATATCATCAACTCACGATTTAGTTAAACCAATTGGTTGCATCTACGGCATTCTTCATCTCCTCTTCAAAAACCACCCTACTCGTGAATTCCTCACCTTCGGTACTTATCCCCCCCACCTCTCTCTCTCTCTCTCTCACACACACACACAAACACAAACACAAACACAAACACACAAACTCATGGTTCACGCCTCACGAAACTAAAATGATTCTCTCTATGATAACTATTTGGCTAGACTTATCTAAATTAATTATTTTTTATTTTTATTTAAAAAATATTTTTGTTATTTTTACCTTATTGATTCGTCTTGGCAAAAAAAAAAGTTTAAAATTATATCAAAAAGCTAAAAATATCACTAATGACGAAAAATAAGTCAACAAACGTTGTTTTAGACATAATTTTATACTTTTCTGAAATCTTTTATCGAGAAGAACTAACAATCATAAAAAAATTGACGCAAAGCAAAAAATTATAAATAAGAACAAAAAAACAATAATCCAATAATCAATCAATTTTTTAAAAATAAACTTTCTAATTTTTGTCATTTGGACCTAGGCTTTATTTGGAACTTGTAGAAAGGAAAGGAAAATTTAAAGAGAAAAGTGTGAACAAAATTAACTATTTTTTTTTTTGTTTGATTTCAAAAGAAAATGAGAGAAAATATAAAAGAAAAATATTTTCCTTTGTTTGGTTTCAAAAAGAAAATAAGGAAGAAAAAAATAAAATTAACTAAATACATTTAGATTTTTTCAAAAATTTCTCTCTCATTTTCTTTTGCCATTTTTAGAAGATTCTACTTATTTTTCACTCGTATTTTTTTTTTCCCTTCGAAACCAAACAAGTAGGAATTTTTTTTTTTTTAATTTTCCTTTCCTTTCTCTTCTTTGTCTTTTTAAGTTCCAAGCATACTGTTACTGTGTTCACAATCGCCAACGTTGATAACAGTAACAAGAAGAGAATTTTGCAGAGGCATCTATTATGAAAAATGATTTGCACGTCCAATACATTCTTGGAGTTTACAACTCTTAAAATCATACCACATTCACTGCAAATGCTATTCGAACTTCATGCCGACCATCATACAATCTGATAGCTCCAAAATTATAACCCCTTGAAGCTTCCTTACACTGAAAAATTATTCTGAAAGAAGCCCTTCTTGAATCACTTGCAAAAACTATCTTTTTAGGAGAAACAATAACTACCAATCCTGGTTGCGTATCCACAGAAGAAACATACGACGCATTCGGAGATCCTACATTGATAACGCTTCTTTCAACAGTTTTGGCCCCTTGATGTCGATCGAGTTTGCCAATGGAAATGGATGGGTAATTAACATTAGAGATTAAATCCTCCTTCGAGTGTTTTGGGCAGGTAAAGTTTGTGTTTGAGATTGACCTAATTTTTTTCTGTGAAATATTAGAATAACAAAGGAAGAGTAAATAGTCTACCATTGTGGTTTCAAATACTAAACCGGGATCAAGAGCTCTGAGTGGGTTTATTTCCCCAGCACCCATTTCATGTGGATTTGCAGTTCCATTGGAGCTGTTTGTCAAAGGTGTTCCAAAGTTGTTAGTTACAATTGCTGCAAAAACAAAAATTGAGGAAATACATTAATTAATCTGTATTTAAGTTCATAAGAAATCAAGATGAACACTGAGAAATAGTACTTCTGGTATGTATGTATATACACAACAAAAACTAGTGAGGGAAGTTACTTGACCTATACATTGTTCTACTTCCACATATTCCTTGATTTCGTTTGTAGTAGTTGAACATATTTGGAAAGAAACAAATTATATGACGTGAAATCTACATTTGGAATATTAATAGAACTATTTAGTAGAGAATTAGATAATCTTGATAATATGCACTACTTGTTAAGAAGAACATAACGAGCAGTTGACAAGTACTTAATTCAAAGCGACCCCAGTGGATTGGGTCGACACAAAGTTTTCCTTGATTTTGTTTGGTTGTTAGACTAAACATACATGTTGGCATGTTGCTAGATTTGTAAGTCCTATCTCACACTTATCTAATTTAATTGTGCATCCAACGGTGCAACAAAATTTTGTGTGTTTAACTTAATTTATCTTTTTTAATATTATTCATAATGATTATCTTTAGCCCCCCTATAACGATTCCAAAGTGTATTCCGACCCCTTACAAAGGCTAATGGGTCAGCCAAACAATCTCACCTTATGACGTGTGCATGGTCTAGTACAAGTTTAATGAATCTCACTTCAACTATTCAATTTTTGTGTCAACATTTTGTTGCAATTTTGAGAGTTGTCATCATGTCTTAGACTCTTAATACTCTCTAGACTGCGTATCACCCATTTTTCATATGAGCACATTTCACGGATTGGAAGCCTACTCTAATTGATTTTTCGAACTGTTTCAGAGCCGCGTGAAGTAGAGATCCAAGTTGGATTCTCGTGGAAGCTATGGATTCTCTAGGAGCTACATCAAGGGGAGAAGTTAGGTAAAGCACAGTGGTTTGTTTGTAATTCCTAATTGAGACCCTTTTTAAATCTCTGTGATCTATAGGAATTTGGGTAGTTTAGGCCGTGGTTTTTTCCTAGGGACAATTGTGGCTAGGGTTTTCACGTTATATCTTGTATCTCTGCTTTTGACTATGCTTTTGATCTTTATTATAACTTTAATTCTCTGCTTTTGGCTGACTCTCAAACCGGCCCCTATAGGCTCACTGCTGGGTATGCCTCTGGTTTTATATGTTCTGTCATACGGCAATGTTAGTAGAATGCATTCACAAAAGAACTACCAATATCACAAGGGTCGCAAGGTTGTAACATTGGAAAATTAACTAATTTCTAAATAGACATATGTACCTGTTGTCATAAGCGCGGATTTGATCATGGATGAGCTCCATCTATGGTTCACCGATTTAATAAATGCAGCAGCTCCGCTAACATGAGGGCAAGCCATTGATGTTCCAGATTTTAAAGCAAATGGTGATGGCTTCATTCCAAGTGGAACACTACCTTCTTCCTTCTTTGGGATTGTTGCCGCTAAAATGGAAACCCCAGGAGCCATAATATCTGGCTGAAAAGCAAAACTATTGTCGAGATTACCCTTCATAGGACACTCGAGTATTGTTAGTTCTACATCATGATAAGTAAACAATGTGTTTACCTTGAGAATGTTTTGTGTAAGCCATCCTGGACCCCTTGATGAAAAGTAAGCAACGACAGGAGCTGGTTTGAATCCTTGAACTTCAGTTGTCGGAAGTATGGTTGCACTTGGGTTCCTAATTGAAATGGTACAGAAATGTCATAGGCTACTCCAATAGTGTTCGATAGAACCACAGTGATGCAACATGTAAGGCTCTACTTTTGTCATGGATTCATGCATATATTTAGCAAACCGAAACAGTTACGGGAAAAAGGGGTAAAAAAGTTTCTTTACTGCATTGCATTTCTGTCTTACCCTTTGTCTTTTTATTTCCATCCATAAATCCATGCCTTGAAAGAATGCTGAAGGGTTTACTCATGAGAGGATTACATGATTATAAATTCAGAAATCGATAGCAAGAGAAAAAGAGGAACTTCAACACGATGGACAAAAGGTGTTATAAGCTAAATAGCTCGACCAAGTGAAAGCATTACCTATTGCAATTGAATCTATGTAATTGCACATCATAAAAGTCGATGTGCTTTCAGAGGTGGGGGAAACCATGGTGGGAGGACTTCTGCGTCTTAATATATGAGACCTGTTTGTTAAGTAGTTAGTATTTTACCAAGGTTTATTGCATACCATCCTACTAACCTATGCTGTTGGAGACTTGCTAAACTCAAAGCTACGGATTACGGTCTTGTCAGTTTTGGTTCTGAAGGTATTCCTTTGATCAACTGGAGAAATGATACATCAACTCTGGTTGAGTATCTTGAGTGTCCATGCTCATGAATCACCAAGCTACCACATTGTTAAGCTTCATTACAACTAAAATGAAGAGAGCATAAAAAGAAACGTAAGCAAAAACGAAAGAAGATATGATCGAAAATAACTTTGCTTACTTGGTAGAGTTAATGTAGTTCAGAATTTGAGACCCTAAGATGTTTCCAACCTCAGAGAATGGGAAAACGCCCGAATCAAGTGGCAAGTCTTTCTCAGCCTCATCAATCAGAACTAAACCTTTGGCTTTGGCATCTTCCACAACTAATTTCTTGATAGCCCTTGGTATAGTTGGATCGGTCCTACTGCAAACAATTATTTTTCCTGCTGCTTTTCTTGGATTTAGAGATCCTGGGTAGCAATTCCTGCATTTTAGTAGAAATAATAACACATTTATATACTAATATGGTGTCAAATAAGGAGAAATAGATCTACCATCAGATTTTCTTTGTGTTTCTGTTATTTCAATGACAATCAGAAACCATTGTAATCTTATTACATGTATGGAAATCATTTTAAAAATGTAAAACTATATACCCAGTAATGTTGGAGACAAAAAATTCTTCCAGACATCAAATTGCCAAAACTAACAACGTCCAAATAATACTAATACCTGGCCTCTGATAAAGGTGTAAAATCAGAAGCAACTTCTTCTCCAAATGCTATAGGATAAGTCTTTGAGCGAGTGAGGTTTGAGAAATTAATTCCAGAACCCTATTAAATTCAAATGCAACATAAATTGAAACAACAAATTTATCAACCATTGGAGAAGAGAGAAATATGATGTATTAGTAAAACCATAGTACTTGGAAAATTTTCCCGTTTCCAAGAAGTATAGTTGACTTGAACCCGCGATCAATGCTAGAAGCAGCAACCGTGAACATCCATGGAGCTGAATTCACAAGGGTGAAAGGATCGGGCCCATCATTCCCTCCTGAACAAACTACCATGACTCCCCTATCTTCAGCATGGAAGGCTCCAATGGCTATAGGGTCATTCAAGAAGTCTGATTGAAAATTCAAGTTCATTCCAATTGACATTGAGATTATATCAACTCCGTCCTTTATTGCATCATCCATAGCCTTCAGTATGATTGAACCAGAACAACCTTCTAATGAGCATGCCTTATAACTTGCAATCCTAGCGGATGGAGAGCCACCCCTTGCCAAACCTCCTGCAAGGCCATAGTAACTAGCATTTGCTACAATTGCACCGGCTGCAGTAGATGCCGTATGAGTTCCATGGTCGACAGAATCCCTTGGTGAGCCGACACTCGGATGAGTAACGTTAGAATTAGATTTTGATTGTGATGAGAATTCAGGGATGTTGTAATATCTTGCACCTATTATCTTTCTGCAGAAAACCAACGAAATAAAGGTTTCTCAGTCTAATCAATAGCAATGTTAGTCAGACCTAAAACACATTACACTAAATGTGTGTGTTTGCGAGACTGTGAGTATATTATATGTTAAGCTAAGCACAACTACACTGGCCTCATCTGAGACTTTTGACAATTACAAGGATCCCATGTTGGGACTCCTTCCATTATTTTTCTTCCAGAAAATATACGAAGGCCCCCTGCCATTTTCTTGGGGATAAAATGAAAAAACCTTAGATAGTTTAATATTAGTAGAAACAAAGGAGGTATCAGCAATTGTCAGAGAACACAAGGGAGATAAATGTAATTTAACCTTAATGTTATTGAAGTTTGAGGATCTGTCTGGTCTATCACCTTATCCTGGTAAGAGTAGTATGCTCTTTTCTGGGGTTAATGAGCAGACCAAGGATAGCATCCCGGGTATTTTGGGATTTCAACTAGAGTTAGGTATTTAGTTGTTCCTTTGTTATTCACAGGCTGAAACATATAGATTGAAAGAGTCTAATAGATAGAATAATTAGAAAAACCAAATCTTTGAGAAATCGGTAATCATCCTACTCTGGCATAATTAAATCCATCAAGTTTTCCATGCAAACCTAGTGGGCCTCCTTGTTTATCCTGCGGAAGAAAGTAATTAAGGAGGTGGAATTCATACTGAGGGCATTCTTTTGGTCTGGTCCTGACCTTTAATCCTGTGAGGCCAAGGTAGCTTGGGAATTACTTTGCTCTCCAAGGCAAGAGGGTGGCCTAGGATTTAAACTTTTGGAGATTTGGAATAAGGCAGCTATTGCAAAATTCATTTGGTTCCTTATCTTTGGACGAGAACAGTCAAAATATAGGGTCAAGGGGTCAAGTCTTACTTAATGAAGGGTCAAAGCTTCTGGAGTCTTTACATACCTAACGACCCATCTTGGGTATGGAGAAAAATTCTCTCTGAGACCTGCTGTACAGCCTTTTTAAATACTATATCGGAGATGGTGGTTCCACTTCTCTATGGTATGATAATTGGCATCCTCTAGGACCACTGTTTGAGAAGTTTGGACCACGTACAATTTACTATGACTCTGGGATTTCCGAGGATTCCCAGGTTAGTACTATTATTCTGAATGGGAGATGGGCAAGGACTACTACCCAAACTCTGGAGTTGAGAGAGTTATAACTAGCTACTCCCCCCCACTTTAGCCCCTATCTAGAAGCAGTAGATAGGATCAGTTGATCACTTACTCCCAATGACAATTGTTATATATCTTCCCTTTGGGATGTTTGGAGGTCTCATTTTCCAAAAGTTGCTAGGAACCATTTAGTTTGGTTCCCTACATATATTTTTTTAGATTCAATGTCATCACAGGGCTAGCAATCCAAAACAGGCTAGCCAGAGAGGATAGGTTAGTAAATTTTTTGCCCAAGGGAAGTGTCCTGTTGTATTTTCTGTTCTGGGAGTGAAAGCCATCATCATTCTTTACTTTAACCGTCCTTTCACTGTTAAATCGGGACTGGTATGGCTAGTAAAATACAGGAGCCCTGGCTTCAAAGATCATGGTCTGAGTGGATTGATTTCCTGTCTGAGACTATTCAGGGGAGGTCAATAGGTTTTTGGTTAAGGAATTGGTTTTTACTACCACTGTGTATAACATTTGGATGAAAAGGAATTGGTTTCTCTATAGATGGTGCAAAAATGAGGCAAAGGGTAGTTAGGTTATCCGAAATATATAGTTTATACACTAGTCTGTGAGCTGCGTGATTGATTGTATACCAATTCCTTTGAAGAGGCGGTAATAAATAGTGGGGGCATCAAGTGATCAGTAGCAGTGGAGGGCGTTTGAAGGAGGGTTTCTCTGAGCATGAACTGGTTCATTTCGAGAGGAGTTTAGTGAATAGTGGAGAGTAATGTGAGGATAATTTGAAGGGGTAATATATACATCCAATGCGGTTGTTTCCCCAGTTTGTTCTCAAAAGCAAACTAATCAATTATAAGTCTATGTTTTAGTGTCTTACAATATAAAGTGTAAGGCCAAAGAAGCACGAGCACTCTTAGGAGGTCGTCGCAACAGTGCTAGACATTCGGGGACACAAAGACATGCAAAGACATGTATGAGACACACCATGTGCTGTCCATCAGATTTATTATTTTTTAAGCGATGACATGCTGGGGACGACGAGGAGGACACGGTAGGATAGCTCTTGTAAATTTTAATGGTTTCTTCAAGGGTAGATATTTCAAATTTAAAAAGTATGGTGTGCAAAGCGTAATATAAAATATTTGTCTACATATATCATCAACATCACATTCGGTTCAATAATGTATTAAGTAAAAGTCCAAACAAAAAATCATAGTGGTTATAGTACTGTAGGTATTTATAACTAGAAAAATTATTGAAAAAAATGCGGTGTCCCCCATCTGTGTCCCTAGTGAAAATTACTGTGTCCATATTTGTCCTACATATGTCGGAGCTGTAATCTTTTATTCTCCATGTGGGATGTCGATGATATCATTTGTATCTTTGTAAGTTTTTTCATTTTTGTTGGGTTGGCTTTGTTTTGCTTCATCAAACTGTATGAGTACTGTGCATAACGGAATTGGGGGCCCTGCTGTGCGCCAAAACGGCGTCGTTTTGGCGCACAAACACTGCCCGAAAATTATTCGGTCAGTTTTTTACTGTTCGGGCAGTGTTTTCTGCGTCAAAACGACGCCGTTTTGGCGCACAGCACGCCCCCGGTTCCGTCAGCGCACAGCAGGAACCCCGGTTCCGTGCATAACCATGGAAGGATACCTATGGTGCACATATGGCGTTGGCTCTTTTCTTGCCTTCTTGTTTCTTCAGATATGTCCCTTGTAATATGTATACATGCTTAGTTCTTTTTTAATTTTAAGTTTGTTTATCCCAAAAAAAAAAATTATCAAATTAAAATTGTGGTACTTAAAACTAATGCCTCTTTTTCCTTTATAGTATAAAAATAAAAAAGTAGCATTGAATGAAGAAATAAATACCTATTGCAGCTAGTCTTCTTAAAGTCAGTTCCTTCCATACAAACTCCTCTCCATCTCGAAGGGATTTCTCCAATGCCTTCATCTTTGAAACTTGGAGACTCGGGCCATATCCCTTCAAAACATGACTCATATAGTTACAAGTGCCTCGCAGTATTAGTAAATACATAGAGGGTAATTCAACTATATATTACATGCTTTGATTTTTGACCAACTTTTAGTACAGTATTTCCAAACTAGAAAAAAGCATGCATTTTTGTGGTATGAGATCGTACGCCAACATTCATACGGTAGATTTTAATGAATTACTGTAGAAGGCACCTGTGTCTATCAGGCCAATTATGACATCGCTCGATAAGTTTCGGTATTCACGGCCTGATTGAATGCCAGATTCTGCTTCCAAGAAGTCCCACGATCGTGTGGTATGAAGTTGAAGGATGGGATCAGGGAATACGGATACGACTTCATCATGGCCTGTTTACAGATTTCCATTTTATAATCTTTAGTTCCATTTGAATAAACCTTATCTAACATCCAGAAACGAAAGGAAATAAATTCAGCATCAATAATCATGTTCAAGTAGTATTTAAGCTATTATAATGGTAAATAAAAAACATGCTTGACATTGCAATGATTTTCAGCCGAACTAGCTAGCTAGCAACATCAAGTGGTCTATTTCTTCTTAGTGTTGCTACTTTTGAAATCCAACTATATGATCATCAATGATGTTCTTTAGCATTCTCCTTAAAATTTTCTGGGTATTTTCCTAATGATGGCTATAATTGGATCTGGGATTTGTAGAGAGGTTTGCCGAGAAAAAGAGGTAAAGGAAATGATAACATGAAAAATGCATTTGGGAAGATAAAATATGCTTTGCCTACATACGTTCCACGGTGGTTTGGCAATTTGCCTACGTACATTCCACGGTTGTTTTGAATTATTAACAATAGGATTTCAATCTATACAAACAATAAGGAAAAGCGAACAATCCCGCTAAACACAAAGGAAAACATATTGTAAGTGGTTCAAACAATTTGCCTACGTACGTTCCACGGTGGAGATCCAGGGAGAACATATATATCCATCATATGCAGTAATGATTATAAGTCTCACACACCCATAAAACAACTTTTGTTAAAGCATGCGACTCAAAATCAGAGTGAAGAAACCGTAAGGATTTTTCAAAATGTTAAGTACTGTCATTTTTTTTTGTAAAACTTTTTTGTTTTTTTAGAATCCTCATTTCTTATGTATATTTTGTACCAAGATTCTTAGACGTGGAAAGTTTAGCTTTCTTATATAAGCAAACACACCTTGAGTGTTCACTTTCATAGGCTTAAGTGGCTATCTTCTCGTGCTTTAATGTTCAGAACTCGCACTCGAGCGTGAGCGTGGGCGTGGGCTTGGGCTTGGGCATTGGGCTATGTGGCTAATATGGCGATTTGTTGGCACACTTTGCCCTTAGCACGACGGTGTGATACGCCTTTCTTTAATGCAAGTGACATTGACGTGAGACGTGTGCCGATTGATTACAGTGACCGTTATTGGTTAATTAACTACGAAGTACGATGGTTAGGGAGGTTATCACAACCGTTGGCCTTAATTGACCTGGTCGGACGGATGAGGTCAAATCCAAATGAGTCTGACCATACGGATCGATTCAACACTCAGAATTAACAAGGTGCGTATGTCTTCAAATGGGTATGTAAGGGGCTATAAATAAACCATCACATATAAGTCCCAACCACTTGGAAAATTCAGATTATTACTTCCATTAATTCAATAATGAGTTTTGATTATTCTGTAGAAATAGAATGTCAGTGGTTCTCTTTTTCAATAGAGTGGATATATATTCTATCTTTATTTGTGTATAGATGGACAGAAAGTACAAAAAAACCATTAATTTGGTAGAGGCAAATACTGTTTTTAAAAAAATGATACAGTGATGCACCTTGAAGTATTTTCCAGTGTCTTGTTTAAGAAGTCAAAGATATTGTCAATTCCAACTCCGAAGGACATTCTCCAACAATAACCATCTGGGCTCACATTGAGGTAATAATTAATCAATGTGGACAAATTCTAACACCCGTCCAGACATGCAGTTCTTGACCCGTACGTGGAGAGGTAAACAACGGATTCATAATGCACGAATTATGATAAAATAAGGTATACTTAAGGCACAAACAACGGTACAATGAACCAAGAAAGCTTTGTTTAAAAGCTTCTGAAGCTGTAGCTCCAATACCATCTTGCGTTATATCCCTTGTACATATACTTGTCTAGATGCTGAGCTACTATACTAGAAGAGGGGCCCAGCTCAGATACTAATTTTACGAAATAATGATTAATTAATCTGATACAGACTCTAACAATTTGGAAAAAACAAGAAACCTCGTTTTTTTTGCTGTGCCACCTTCATACCAAGAACAAAGACTCTGAATAATAGTACTGCTTGAACCCACAGGTCTTGTTGACAAGGTTATACTACAAGGGAAGGTCTTTTGTCCATGAAAAGTTTTCAAGAAAATGTCTCCGAATTGAAAATGTATGGAGTAAATTTATTTGAGTGTGTAAGCTTCCAAAGCCAAATCAATCCTAACCTTTGAATTCGGGAATATTTTCGGAAAAACTTTTCTGGGACCGTAGCACTTCTCATACTACAAACATCACGTGAAAAAGAGGAGTGCTACGGTCCCAAAAAACTTTTCCTGGAAACATCTCCGAATTCAAAATCAAGTTTAAGATTCATTGGGATTTAGAAGCCTACAAAGTCAAGTAAATTTAGTTTACTCATTTTGAATTTTGGGAATTTTTTTGGGACCAACAACTTTCCCCGTGAAAAATGAACACTGAGTTAAGAGGAGAGCATGAAATGAAGATTTACCAGATAGAACTGAAGCTTCATTCTCTGTAAGCATGGCAGAGAATCCCTTAAAAGCATGACTGTAACAGTGCAGGAGAGATACACTCTCACTGCCTTGGCTGCCAAAAAAGCAAAGCAAAACACAATTATTAGGAACCAATTCAGCTCATCTTTCAAACTCTTCTTGTTTCATGATCACCATTAACAACCTCTGAATGACAGAAGATAATAGTTGCAGATGTGCTAACTCTGCAACCTTGGCGTCATCTCCATTAGAATTCGATGAGCTCCCCATATAAACGACATAAGGCTGCCACAAGATAATTAACAAACAAAGGTCAGAGATAAATACAAAATTATGTATCGAAAATATCTTAGAAAGATCTGCTAATTAGACGCACGATATGAAAAAAATAAATGCAAAATAAAAGGGAAATCATCATGCTTAAGATAGTTACATTGAACTGGTTGATGCATTCTTTTCCTTCACCGATGTAGGAAGAAAATATAGGTAATTTAGTGAGAAAATATTGTGGTTACCTGGCGATCTTGGTTTGATTCAATTGGAAAAATAAGAAGACAAAGTAGAGAAAGAGGAAGGTAAATTAGTTGCAGGAGAGTAGCCATGAAATACTGGAATAATTGAGGGAGGAGTTGCTTATGCACCCATCTATTTGTAGGCTGAGTGAGGTTAAAGAGTTGTCTTACATCTTTTCCTTTGTGGAAGTTTGCTTTGAGGACAGGAAAAGCATAAATGCTTATGCTAATACATATCTGCTTTTGTTGTTATTGGACCATTGTGTCTCATATTGCAATACCAACCGAGATATGAGATTCTGGCCTTTGTCTCCCTCAAATATTAAAGGAGCTTAGTTTACATATGTTACACCCTCTAGGGATGCTGTTAGAAGAGTCCCACATCGCTTGTGTTGGTCCTTCTTTCTATGCTTATAAGTCTTGGATAATTTTTACCTTGCAAGTCAACTTTTAGGGTTGAGAAGCCCATGAGTTTCTAACATTGTATCAGAACTGGGTCTGTTACGCACTTGGATCCTCTCATCTAAAACTCCGTCCTTCTCACATTTACATTCCATGCTTCTCATAAGGGAGGGTGTTGAAAGAGCTCCACATCGCCTACGTTGGTCATCTTTTTCTACTTATAAGTCTCCAAAAATCTTTACCTTGCAAGCATGTTTCTAGGGTTTGAGTTAAATCTATGAATTTTTAAGAGACACACTGAATACCTTTCCATTTGTTTTTTCTCCAACGGGTAAGAGCATCCGCATGAGCCTCCCCAAACACCTTCATTTCCTAATTTGAGGAGCAAATTCTCTTAATAATGCTCACATCAGCCTCTCTATTCCTCCTCTTTGTTTTCCAAAATAAATAGTAACTCCTTTGTTTTAGGGTGTCACTATTTACTTCTAACATTTTGTTTTTATTTTTTTCTTCTCTCTTATAACATTTGAATTAAATATAAAGGAAAAAAAGAATATTTTAATAAAATAGGAATAGAATAGAGTGTCTGATGCAGAAGACATTACAAAATATGACTCCTTAAAATAGAAAAGTGAGATTTTGTCTCTAATTTAGAGAAAAAAATAAAGAGGCTGATGCGGATACTCCAGAGGAGAAGTTATAGGTAGCAACTTTAAGAATCGAATACAGACGTAGACACCAAGCCACCTTTGACTCAACTTTCCAGGTCACAAGCCATTGTTGTGGATCTGGTAGGAACTATTAAGTTTTTGGGCGAACATTTCTTCAATTGATGTCAACATGGCATTATAATAGTACGAATTAATTATGGGTTTTTTCTTCTTGAATAAAGAAGACAAGTTTTTCACTTTATTATAATCCATTCCTGCTTGGGAAAAGCAAATTTACATTTTATCGAAACAAGAAACTTACAATCCCCAGGGGCGGACCTAGGGACGGAACCAGGATCGTAACCTTGGGAGGGCCGAATTTTTTTTTTTTTTGAAAATAAAGGGTCGAATATAATTTTGGAGGGGCAAAAATATAAATTTTTATATAATTTTTAATTTTTTTTATACCTAGGTTTTAAAAAATTTTAAAATTTTTGGGGGGGCCCGGGCCCCCCGCGGCCCCCACATGGTTCTGCCACTGGGCGGACCTAGAATTTGATATTGGGAGTAACTCTACTAACAACATAATTATAATATTCAATATAAAAAAATATGTGTGTTCCAATGATAATCACTTTTTACCAACCAATAATTTTGTATGAATTCCATTCAATTTGAAATAAAATAACGCAATGAAAAATAAAAAATACATTCAAATATTTTGTGTGAACTCTATTCAACTAGAAAAAAATAATACAACGAAAAAAAAAAAACTCAATGTTCTTTCAGATCTTGAAAATCACCCAAGATTGATTATAAACTAAATTTCAAAGTAATTTTCCTTTCAATGTAGATAAGCGACAAGTCTGAGAAAAAATCGCCTTCAATTTTGTTCCGAAGTCTAGTTTTGATAATTTCCACGGCCGAAAATGAATGTTCTGCTGTTGCGATAGAAAAAAGAAGTGTAAGTATAAAGACTTGAAAAATTAAGTGGTAAGTCGTTGTTTTCCTAATTTTTACCATCCATTCCCACAAGTGAAAAATAAATGACATAGTTTGATAAATTTCTCATCTCAATTTATGAAGGGACAATCGTTTACAGGTAAAATATTATGTCGATGGGAGAGATTTGTGTAATTAATAGACCTCATTAATTAATTATTTATTTTTGGTTGAACTTGGCCACTTGGGGGTGGCATGTGCCACTTCCCCCACCAAGTGAGTCCACCACTGAACCCTCCTACAATACAATTCTCTTTTTTTTAAAAAAAAAAAACCTTTAAACAAAGTGGAAAGAAACAAATCTGATATCCTTAGAAAGGAACAACAAAAAAGGCAATGTAAGTATCTCAGTATTTGCAGACTGCGAGTATCCGGAAGTCCTCCGCCACAAGATAGTGTCGGAGATGTGAACGTTTTATATTGCCTATTTAGCATAATATTCAATAAAGATAGTTTAGTTCTTTTATGTGGTTAGGGTTTTTCCTATCTTTTATTTAATCATGTGCTAGACTTTGTATTTTTCATTCGTTCAATGTACAAAACTTTAGTATTTTTCAGTTTAACTTCTCAATATTTTATCATGGTATTAGAGAGCCATAGGGTTTGTATCGGCAATCCGTTCTTCTCTTTCAGCACCTCTCTTAGCAGCCATGTGCGATATGTCTTGAGGAAGCTTTGACTTGTGATTTGTTTTTCTGTTCCGCGATCTGTTTCTGGTGATTTCTCTCTAACACGCAATCTGTTGACGTGCATACTGTTTTCACAGAGCCCTGACTTGAGATTTGTTACTCTGATTCGCAATTTGTTTCTCCCAATATCTCTTTGCCCTCAATCTATTTCCTTGACGCAATCTCGATCTCTCTCTCCCCCTCTCGGATCTTTGATGCAACCAAGATCGATAACCAGCAAGGGACGGTTGAACCTCCTAATCTCCAAGAAGCTTATTGAGTTCTTAATCTTGGTAGCCTTGCATGTTTATCGAAATTTCATGGTATCAGATGATCGAATTAATATTTCTTATTTTTGGTACAGGGGATATTGAGAATGTGCTGCTTCTTGATTTTGATGCGGTACTCTGTTACTTCAGATTAGTTTCTCTATTATCATTCTTCGATGCAATTTACAAAAAGAAGAAGATATAGGCTAATGATCTCTATACATTCCAGTTATTCTTAGCCATTGCTAATTATAAAAATTGATAACTTCAATTCCTAATTTACTCTTGATTTACATTTGGGAGGTAATTGCATGTATTGTTTGCTTTGTGCACCATCAAGATCAAGATCGTTTGGTGTCTTGACTTCCTATTATTTGTGAAAATCAGAGTTGTTGAGTGGAGGAGATTATTTAATAATCTCATTTCTATTTTTTGGATTTTATATGGCGACCAAGCTCTTGCACCCCCTACAACCATGAGTATTTCATCTTCTCCTTTATTTGAGCAGTTTCAAGCGTATTAAGCATTCCTAGTAGCCACTTAGTGAGATCCTCTACAAGCTTCTGCTATGACCACATTTCAAACAGGTTTGAATGGTTCTCATTATACACATACTCTACCCTCTACATGGATATTTGACTCTGATTCTTCTCACCATATGACTCCCCATCTCTCTCTCCTTGTAATTGTTATTCTCCTTCCTCTCCTATTAGTATTGCCATAACCAATGGCTCCTATATGCACATTGTTTCCATTGGTTCTATTGCATCTTCTTCTCTGTCTCTTCCTAATGTTTCCTATGTTCCCCATCTCTCTCTCAGTTTAATTTCAATTAGTCAATTGTCTGATACCTGTTGTGTTATACAGGATCGAGTGTCAAAGAAACAAATTGGGACAAGGCGTAAAGTTGGTGATCTTTATTTTTTGGAAAGCTTGCATGTCCCGATAGAGCCTACTTCCACTGCCTTGTCTTTCTCTTGTTTAGATGAAAAGTCTTCATTTATCTCGTGATCGGTTAAAACTCTTGGTGAGGAACTCTCTCTATTAATGATATTTCTAAATGCAGTGGTTGTAAATTTGCTAAAATGTGTGTTTTACTATTCCGTATAAGCTCTTCTATTTGTCCCTCTTCTATTTTCCAAATGAGTTAACTTAACTTCTGTCTACCTATGGGATTATTCATTAGTCATCCTGTTCTGACACACCTGCATAAAATGGTCGCGATGAGCGCAAACATCGTCATCTTTTTAATACAGCTAGGTCTCTCTTTCTTTCATCTGCTGTTCCGTCTGTATTCTGGCGTGAAGCTATTCTTACTACTATCTATCTCCTGAATTGGATGGCCACACCTCTTCTTTCTAACATGTCTCCATATGAGCGTCTTTTTGGTGTACTTCCTAACTATCGCTTCTTCGTGTCTTCGACTGTACTTGTTTTGTTCTTCTCCCTATGAAAGACCGCAATAAGCTTATTTCTCGGTGTGCATTATTTATTTTCTTGGGGTACAACATCACACATAAAGGTTATCATTGCTATGACCCTGTGAGCAAAAAATTGTATGTATCCCGTCATGTTACATTCCTTTAGTGTCTTCCATACTTCTCCCTTCCTTCTCGCACCACTTTTGTTACCCAAGAGGATTTAATTAACACTGATCCATTTTCATCTGAAGTGAACTCTAAGGAACATGTCTCCACCATTGACGTTTCTGCTTCTGCACCACCTCATTCCCCCTCTACTCTTGTTCCCCCTTATACACTCATCGCGTTCCTCCGTCTCCGTCTCCTCTTCCTAGCTCTACGGCTTCATCACTTGCTTCTGAGGCTCCTGATCCGCATGTTCGCTGGTATCCTTCCCGTAATCGCCAACTGATGTGGTTTGGTTTCGCTGGTTGCTATCTAATATGGATGTTCCTCTTGATTCTGTTACTCCGCTTTATCGTGATAATAAGAGTGCTATTCAGATTGCTCACAATTTTGTATTTCACGAGCGCACAAAACATATTGAGATTGATTATTATTTTGTTCGCTGGGATCTTAGTCCCGCACGATTGATCTCCCCTTTGTCTTCTCTACTTTACAGCTGGCTGATTTCTTCATGAAGACTTACACGGCTGCTCGTTTTCGATTTCTCCTTGGCAAGATCACGATGTCCTCCGCTTTGCCATCTTGAGTTTGAGGGGGGGGGTGTGAATGTTTTATGTTGCCTATTTGACGTAATATTGAATAAGAGTAGTTTAATCCTTTTATGTGATTAGGGTTTTCTCTATCTTTTATTTAATCATGTGCTAGGCTTTTTATTTTTTCATTCATTCAATATACAAAACTTTACTATTCCAGTCTATCTTCTCAATGTTTTATCAGGAGAAAATTTCATTCGCTAGTAACTGAGTTAGCCAAACTGCGTGGCAAATGATTAAGTAACCTAGTATTTGCAGAATGCGAGTGTCTCAAAGTTAAGAGTGCCAAGTGGATACCATTAATTATAGAACCAGGGGTATGTATAAACCCATTGTCTGCCACATGCCTTATCCAAGGCTGCACCAGGGCCTAATCTCTAAAAACTTCTTTATGATCTATGAAGCAGCATAGGCAGGGATTTTCATATACCCTAAGCATTGCTCTTTTATCACATACTATTGGTGGGAATCATACACTCTCAACAAACAGAGTTTTCTCACACCCAAATTTTATTAAGAATAGCAAAACACAAACACAAACACTCTCACTCTCATTCTTCCTCAAAAATAATACACACGTTTGTATCCCTCATGAGCTGGATTCCCACAAAGATTACAAAGATACAGTCATTTTATACGCAAAGAAAATCAATCACAACCACTTAGTGATTCATCTGGCAGCGCTAGTTTTCAATCAAGCTTATCTATGTATGACTGCATCCATTTAATCCAAAAGTGTTAGCTTTTCCGGAGACTGCCCAAAGAGGCCTACATATAGCAGCAACCTTCCAATCTCTTAAACCCCTAAAACCCAAGCCTCCTTCCTCTTTGGGATAAACACAGAGTTGCATTTTACTTTAGCACCACAAGTATTCATTTCAGGTGGTCCAGACCAAAAAAAAAAAAAAAGAATAAGAGAGTAATGCTAGGAACACATGTTGGAAATTTAAGTTTTACAAATTTAAATAATCATGATATTCCAAGAGACATGTCTTTTAAATAAATTGCTCTTAACATGACATTTCAAATTATATAGTATTTAATACCAAAAGACATGTCATTTCATTTTAAGGGATTCAAATTTAAAGGGTGTTTCTAAGGACATGACCTTTTGTGAAAAGACACATGGAGTCCTATAAATATAGAGTTGTCCAATAAGTGTTTCAATAGGGATTTGGAATTCTATTCTCTATTCTTTTACACACTACTTTCCTATATTATTCTGGACAATTTTGAGAAAGACTTGGCACTCCCGTCTTTCATCGATTGTGTAACGTGAAGATATCCTGTGAGATTTTAGATTGTATCTTGGAGCGGTATTCGTCCATCACTACCTACACGAAAGGAGTCGAATATGGCTTTAGGACAGTGACTTTTTGTGCCTTCCATTGATCTCACGGGCTATTTTATCTATCTCTAATTTATAATATTATGATTTTATTATTCACATGATTGTAATTCATGCTAATTTTTAATTGCTATATTTTGTGATTATTGTGTAGAAAATCCTCAACAATCTAAAGCAATATTCGTTCTCAATCGGTAACCAATCTCTGATGCTTAGAATTAACAAATAAATTCGGGAAAAGCTTAGTGGCGAAGGTTACATTTTATTTACCAAACACTTAGTTTGGACACCACTTCACCGATTGTCCAAGCAGTGAATTCAATTGGTATATATGAATATTTTGTGGTTTTTCCCAATTTGGCATTAATTATGAAGGTTAGAAAGGAATAGGATGGAGAAATAAAATGGTTGACTGATTTTCATTAAGCATGGAGGAGTATATATACGTTGTACACAATTGGGAAATAAAGAAAGAGAAAGATTCTCTGCAACTAATTACCAACAATTCAGCAGCTAATTAAGAACAAAATATCTATATCCAAAAATAGATAAAATACAACAAGGCAATAGTTGACTAGACATTTTCCTTAATATGCCCCCTCAAGATGGTGTCCCTGGGAAGGACTCCAATCTTGACTCGCAAGGTATGGAGCCGTTGATGAGATAGCGGATTAGTGAGTGCGTCAGCCAACTGAACATCGAAGAAGACATGAGAGACTCGGATGGCTCCACTTTGGACTTTTTCCCGAACAAAATGGAAGTCGATGGCAATGTGTTTCATGCGGGAGTGAAACACTGGATTTGCACAAAGATATGTAGCACCAATATTGTCACAATAAAACTGTTGGTGTAGTAGACAATGAAATCCCTAGTTCTTGTAACAATTACTGCAGCTACATAACTTCAACAGTAATAGAGGCAACGGCTCGATACTCAACTTTAGTGGAAGAGCGAGCTACAGTCCGATCACTACTGAAAATTATAGATTTAGCAGCAGTCTAAATAGTCACAAAAGATACTGAAAAGCGTTGCTATAGATCCAAAAAGCTATACCAACAGCTGAAAAAACGTCAGCTAAAGCGTCGCGAGATGACCGTTACTGTAGGGTTATAACAATGGTTTTTGCAAGTGCTGGTACAAATCTTATTTTAATAACGATTTATTTAGCAATGGTAACAACTGTTGGTATAAATAATTTGTTAGTTTTATATTCATTAAGTGTGGCTCACATGACACATCTTATTATATTTATGTATTATGTGTATTTTTAATTAAAACTCTGGATATTTGATTTAAGTAATTAATAATGGTGACTATTCAAAAAGGTGTCAAAGTAACTTCCTTGATGGAAAGAAGTATAAAGGAATGTGACTCTTGAGAAAGAGTCTCATAAAGGGTTGTGACTATTGGGAAAGGATCCCTGTCTATCTATATAAAGGCCTGTGATTACCATCAAGTTACTACTTTTACGTAATATAGATTTGACCGGAAATCCTACTTATTACTCTCCATACAAATCAGTGAGGGTTGTGAGTGCATTAGTTTATTTTGGTTAAAAAGCAAAGATGGTTTCTGAGATTTCTCAACACTTGATCACCATGGCAGAAGGTATGTAATTCTTCTGCTATTAAGAGTTTTATTTACGTCTTCCACATATAAGTTTATCATAATTTACCTTTCTAGGGCCGATTGTGAAAGCGTCGCTATAGTTCAAATTGGTCCAATTATTCTCTTACAATTTGAAAAATATTGAACATACTCTTATTAAAAGGAACATATTCATAATGTAAACTCTCATTTCATAAACTTGCATTTTAATTAAAAAAATAAAACTAAAATATCGGAATTCAAATTACATTACATAAACTTGTCACGATTTAAGAGTACATCAAAAAACTCTTGTAAGATTGCATGAACACGACTTTAGCGTAGTCTTTGCATACCCAAGGTAACGGCAACTTCGTGTTTGCTTGGCTCCAATTCTAGTGCAATTGTAACCGTACAGTTCTGGAATGAAAATCCACTCTCCAAGGTTGGGCTATTCTTCCCTTGAGCAATAATTTGGATCATCATTGCACAAAATAATAACAAAATCCAAAAAAATACTTGCAATCTTATGTCATTGCCGATAACATTACTTCATATTCAAACAAGTCAACTAATTCCAGATCCAAGTTTAACTACCTGACACCTTCATGGAGAATGAGTAAGCTGCACAAGTTCTTACAATAGCACCTTCCTCTTGTCCAATTCCAACAGCTTCTTTTCACTGCTATAGCATGGGCAGCCAAATTAGCTAAGGCATGAGTAGCCCGACGAATAACCGGAAGAGAAATTTATGAGAAATCAATGGACAAAACGGAATAGTATGCAAGGCATATGTTATATATGGTTCGACTTAAATTCTAGTATAATTAATGAATTGAGTTCGTGCATAAGGGACGAAAAACAATTACTATAAGCACAGAAATCTTTAACGTAATACTAGCAAGACAAGAAAACATGTGATGCAATGTTCATGCAAAGGTACCGCATCCTTTTTCGGTTAAAGTAACAAATTTAATGCATCTCACCTATATCTGCATATATACTCCTCAAACTCAACCTATGCAAATAGCCCCTAATAAATAAAGTATTGCTCTTTAGAGGGAAAAGAAGGAGAGACATATGATGAACAATGAGTGAATAACACATTACTCCCAGCTGTAATTTATTTCAGGGCAGTTTCATGTTCCTTCCGCATATAATTTATCAAGCTTATCCAGGATAACGAGAAAGAAAAGACTTAAAATAATAACTCTACGCAGCAGGGCGATGACAACTTCACATTGATTTTCTTATTAAGCCATTCCCTGTGGGCCCAAAATAAACCTGGACAAGTACAGAGTAAGAGTTTTGGAAATTTGGTTCCAAACAGCAAATCCAGATATATTGTATGGATAAAATTCCTTCACTTATCATTTATCAACTACCGCAACTTCTCAATACTGAACATATATATACTTATTAGCTCACATAAAAAGAAAAATCTATGCACTTTGGAGGATCTAAGAACAAAATTTAGAGGGAAGTGCTTCAAACTGAAAATTGAGTTGAAACAGACAGAAAGATAAACTTCACGACTCCTTTTAGCGAGATTCTCACCTTCCTTCTCCTGAGCCTGACATCTTAGAAATAATGAGCCTCTTTATTTACTCATTTTTTGAAATATTCGGTCCCTTTACCTAGCGAGACAAAAATACTAACAGAAGGAAACTTGGAATACTTGTTGCACATAGTGCAGGACCCTTAACTACTGGATAAATATTGGTTACCTAACATAATGCAGAAACTCTCTTAAGAAAAATAAAATTGTGACAAAAGGAGAAAAACTGCTATCACGTCAATTCTCATACATCTTGGTTCAACTGAAATACTGAAAAATGACTAATGGAGTGTAATATAGTCATAAGATGACCAGAAGACAAGTTGTTTGTTAAATTCCACACCATACAACCACTGAGTTACAAGAAAACATCTGCAAGCACCAGGTAACAGCAATCTGCATACACCTTGCACAATAATAACAAGATAATTTAGATTTTCAATTATGTAGAAGCAAAAGTGACAACTGCTACTTAAAACGTGCACAATAAACTATTGAGACGAAGGCTAAAAACCACAAAATTAAATAAATTAGGGCACAGAAGCAAGACAACAACAAACAAAAAGGGATTAATATGGACGTACCATCGCCAGTTTGCTGCTGTTTAAACAATAAGATAGTTCTGTTGCGACATAGCAAGAACAGTCAACATGAATAGCAAGATACTGAATAAGTTAACAAACAGTATGAGAACCATTAAATTGAAAATGCAGGTTAGCAAATTGAAAAGGAAAATAATAGAGCGGAGGAGGACAGCCAATAGCAGAGCGTAACCACTTCTCAAAGCATCATTATGTTTGTCAAATTGTCGAGGAACCACAAATTTTCATACTTGCAAGTTTGCCCATAGCTAAAGAACTTGACCGGCAAGTTTGGCACAATACGAGCACAATTTGTCCCATTATCTTTAACAAGATTCATTAAGACTGATAGAAAATGGTTATCCAGTGGGCAAAGGAAGTGAAAACCTTCATACGGAAATGGTCTTAAGTTGAAGCAATATTTTCAATTGCTCCATCGTGGCAACTGCAGTGCCTCACCTGCATTAGACATGTAGGAATTAAGTGAAAGATTAACCATTGCAAGTTTAAACCTGTAAAATGAAATCTCTCTACCAAAAAGGTAGGATTTTAATGCTGGAAATGCTATCTCACAAAATTTGTTAACGTCTAATCTTGCAATCAAATAGCCCCTAATGGTTTCTGCATCTTCTAGACTGATTTTGAATTGGTCGGCTATCGTTCATAATCCCTCCTTGATTACAAAATTTAGTGTAATTAATACCAAAAAATCATTCGGCCCTTGTATCAAATACTTAGCATGCATAACCCTCCATGATTGCAAAAACCATATCCGGCGAAACACTAAGGTGCAGAAGCATTCCAACGGAGGAGCCCCAATTTCTATGTTTGATGATGACAAATCTAAAGATATTGCAATGTGACCCTCGGGACCTAGCTAATTTTGATAGTACAATTCTATTGTCAAAAATATGCACAAAAACTTTAAATACGTATGTGATAATGTTTGTTTGGTGGCTCCCTTCGTACTAGCTAATAGGATTTTCTTCAGTAGTTCAAAACCAGAAAGAGGAGATCGAGCAAAGAAAACATATTAATAGCAAACAGATTGAGTAGAGGAGGTCGATTAGAGAGAGAATCTGAGAGCGAGTGATAGAGAGAAAATATTACCTCGTGATCGATCGACTTGTACGGGAAAAAATTGGTGATTTATCATGAACATGATAGTAATCGATATTAGAAAACAATTGGTGATTTTTCTAGCCACGTACTCATAATCGCTTCAGAATTTTTGTGATTTTTAAAGAAATCGGTGCAGCACTGATTCGAATCTGAGACTAAGCAACTGAAAAATCCTACTAGTACTCCTGAAAGACTCGAAGCGATAATCAAAAGACCTAACCTTGATGTTGGAGAGGACAATAGGGGACTCGAGAAACGATGACGGATTGAGGACTTGGGGGGATCATGATGCGCGGGGATCTGGAAATCGGGAGCTTCGCCGGCGAAAAGAGTTTGTACTTGGCAGAGATCGATCCAGTGCCAACGAAAAGAGTTTGTATTGGCATATGTCCCGTGAGTTCCGGCAGTGGAGCTTCGGAGTGCTCTAAAGGTGTGGTCTTCCAGTCTTCAGGTAGAGAGTTCAAGGTTTCAGACTGAGACTGAAGGGCATCCATTCGAGAGAGTGTAGCATCGCCGGAGAAGGGAAGCGAAGGGTTAGGTTAGGGGTGTGTAAGGGGTGGGTGTGTAGCTTTTGTCACAGAGAGGGAGGAGGGAGAGGCGGGCAATTTGACTTGTTAAAATGGATTTGGGTGTCACTGGCAATGTTGTTGTTGACCATTTTTTTTTTTGGGCTATACCGATGGTTTATCATGTGCCGTGACTAAAAATTAGGTATGCAGGAGCGGTTTACAAAAACATCGTTGCTAAAAATCCCTTTCTAGTAACACTTTGAAGACGCTGCTATTTCCTATCTATACCATCGACTATTTATAACGCTGGGATAAAAACCGTTGGGAGATTTCCAATTTTTCTATAGTGGTTGTTTCTTGGAACTCCAAGAAATGGGATTATGGCCAAGAAAAACGACATGAGCACTGGTTGAGGTGCGGTCATCTATGTTTCTGGCCCAATCGGCATCAGAAAAACCATGGAGTAATAATGGAGAGTGGCGGTGAAGAAACAAACCATGGTAGAGGGTACCACGAAGATAACGGAGTAATCGTTTAAGTGTAGTCAAGTGGTGGGTGGTAGGGCGATGCATAAATTGAGACAATTTGTTAACTGCGAAAGCGATGTCCGGGCGTGTAAGAGATAAGTACTAAAGGCCACCAACAATGGAACGGTAATCTACTGCATCGGTGAGGGAGGTACCATCAGTGAGACTTGGTACATGATTTGGAGACATAGGTGTGTGAACCTCTTTTGCAGTGAGCATCTTGGCTTTCTCCAATAGATCATGGATATATTTGTGTTGGGGCAAGAGAACGCCATGAGGTGAATAGATGACTTCAACTCCGAGAAAATGAGAAAGGGTGCCAAGATCTTTGATCAAAAATTTCACCACAAGTTTATTAGTGAAGTGGCCAAGAGTGCGGTCACCGTTGCCTGTGAGAATCAAGTCATCGACATACACTAAAAGATACATGGTTAGATGCATGTGATTATAGATGAAGAGAGAAGTATCTGATTGAGAATTAACAAAACCAACAGCCAGCAAAAATTGTCGAAGTTCATGATACCAAGCCCGTGGTGCTTGTTTTAAGCCATAGAGTGCCTTCTTAGGTTGACTCATGTAGACGTCTTCCGTTAAGTGTCCATGAAGAAAGGCATTATCGACGTCCAATTGTTTAAGAGACCATCCTTTGGAAAGGGCAAGGCTTATGACAAGGCGAACAGTTGTGGGTTTGATGACTGTACTAAACATCTCATGGTAGTCAATGCCTAGGCGTTGGTGAAATCCTTTTGCGACTAACCGGGCTTTGTAATGCTCAACGGATCCATCAGGGTGTCGCTTGATGCGGAACACCCATTTGCAACCGACCAAGTTTTGTGAGGAGTTCGGCAGGACGAGAGTCCAAGTGCCATTACGGAGAAGCGCATTGAATTCGTCGAACATGGCCGCCTGCCATTCAGGAAATTTGAGAGCTTGGGTGACGGAGGTGGGCTCAATGTGAGATGGAGATTTTGTGGTGGGGAGGCTAAGTTTGGTGAGTGGTTTATGGATGTGGTTTTTGGCTCTAGTTTGCATGGGGTGATTATTGTAAGCATCAATTGGGTGATGTAGGAATGATCATCCAGATAAACTATGTCTATGTGACTCGGGTCTGTATGTTGCAGCATGCCTTCATTCGATGGGCTAAAGTGGCAACCAAATGCTCTAAAACTCTACCTTCTTGGTCTTTTGCTACAAAGGACTTCATCCAGATGATATTGGAAATGTCTACAACTCTGCATTTGTAGCCTTTTGACTTCAACTCTTGGTCTTTTGGTATTTTTTCAATCTGAGACAACTTCTCCAAGACGTAATGACTTGGCAGCTTGCCTCTGGGCTCAGGGACTTCATAGAAACACTTGAGCATCGTGTAAACTCCCCAGAACACTCCTTTAAGGCAATTATTTTTCAAACGAAACAAGGATATGTTATGTGTAATATCAACTATAACTTGGAATAAGCACATGCACGCATGCCAAAATGAAGATGTTGAGCCGTTAGATATGCAATATTATGCACTCATCAGCGATCTACCAAGAACAATTAACCACTACCACCTCCACAAAAATACCATCCACATGATCCACAACCATACCAGATATCATACCCACTTCCACCATAACAGAACACTCAATATGAACCTTCTCCTCACCAAGCTATAGCTCCACAAAATCACCCAAACGTATATCCTCCACCACAATTCATGGAACCCAGAAAAACCCCACCAAGGTGGGATAATTATGCATCCATTGCAAAACCCATGGCCAAAGTCCTCAATTGGTTGATTGCTTCAAGACATCTGACTAGCTAGCAAATAAAGTGTAGTTGTGATGTCGTGTCAATATTTAATGATCAGAACTCTCCTTTATATGTGCTTAAAGTGCATAGAAGTGAGTTTGAGTGTCAGTCCTCAAAGAATGGATATAGGTATTAATAGGTAATTTTGTAAATGTAGCGTTTAGGCACAGCAATCCATATATTTTACTTATAGCATGAATTTTTGATGCATTATCTAATACAGTAATGATTGTTGAAGATATTTGTCTAAAAAATAGTGCAATAACGTACATTACAAGATGAAAAATATTCTATGCATCATTTTAAGCTAACCTCAATATGATAGGTGGTTCTACAAATTGATTACGGAAAAGCTAATGTTATGCTGCCTAATAAACAAACAAAAAATATATTGAAGATAATTTATCTTATACTAGGTCACAAATAAGGCTATTAAGATTTAAAGATATTCATTGTAATGGTTAATACTAAAACCACAAATTAAGGCTACAACAAATATGTTTACCCTTTTTATTTTGTATTTGGCCAAAATTTGGTACAAGAAAATTAATGTCTTCTCATCTGAGTTATACTACGTGACAACAAAAATAATTGAATCATATGTCGTGGTGCATCAGAAGTGGTCCGACCTACAAACTTCTATGCCATGGCTTAATCGCCCTAAATATCTAGATTGGTAATTATGAGTTGAAAGATTAAACACTCTGGGCAATCGATTCAGAAGATTTAACTTTGAAGAACCTATCACACCTACAATCGATTTCTTTAACGAATATTCATGGATTGCTTGCTCAAAAGGAAAACTAACTGTTAAATCATCTCCCTCAAAATTAATTTTTGATCTTAATTTTTGAAGAATTTAAGGAGACATTTATGGGCCTATATATTGTTGGAAAAAATATCATTCCATAGCTATAGATTGATATTATCCTTTATCTATAGAGGAAAATAAATATTACTATATCTATATTGGGAAACAAATACATAGAATAATAATGTTTTCCTTCCTATATTGTTTCCTTTCTTGTTTTGTTTTCTTACATGTAATGTTTCATTTCTTGTATTGTTTCCTTAGTTGCAATATTTCCTTTCATTACTTCATCTCTACCTATATAATGAATGGTTGTACCATTCGAAAATAATAATACAATACAATATTTTACTCTCAAGTTGGTATCAGAGCACAACAACCTTAGCCTAATACCACCATACCTTTTGCAGCACTAGCCACCAACTTCAGCCCTTCGCTGACCCCTTCAGATCCTCTGCAAAGCCTCCCATGCCCTCTGATAGTCCCTAGCCTCTCTCATCCACTCTCTTTTTCCTACAACAACTTCTCTTAGTTGTCGCCTTCCCCTCTATGGGCTTTTTGCGAATTGTTGTGATGCATTGGAGCCTCTTGCTCCCTTTCTTTTTTGTGTGGGGGCTTCTATTTTTGTCCGAAAGCCCTTGATTTCATTGCCGTTATTTTTGGCACCTATTATTGATATTTTGTTCATCTTTTCTTGATTTCTTTTTTCTGTAAGAGAAATTTTCTAGCATAGTCTACTCCGGACTCCACTTGCATCACTGTTAGAATGCACATCTGTTCTGAATCAGATGGCCTTTCTTGCATTCTCTGGATCTCGCTCTGTTGGGCCTTTTTTATTAAAGTCACATATAAACTTTACTAGGTGGTGTATTTAAGGCAAGTTTCATTTTGATGGCACAACTTTTCCCAACATTAGGGGGAGAAGTCATAACTAGAAGCACGACGTGAATCACTTGGAAGCACCGATGTTATCTCATTTCGGTTCACGTACCAATAAGTCTAAACTAGAGGTTTGAAGGATCAATTATTTAAAAAGCATTGCAAGAGACGAAAATAATAACTAAGTAACATACCAACTACAAACATTTTAGCAGGGATTGAGGTCCCCATAGGAGAACTACTGGCACAACATCAAATTAATCTAAGGCATGGCAAAAGTATATAAGACTTGTCAATTCAAGAGATAAAATTTGCCAAGAGAAAAATCAAAGGCAAAGAATATGATGCCAATCAAGAGGCGAACTTTAGTGCCACTGAAAAGACCAAGCCAACAAACATAAGTGCTCCATAAGAGCCTAAACGCACAACATTAGAAAGAGAAACAGTTGATCTACATACATTTCTTCTTGAAAATGAATGTCTTGAAGAGAATTCTCTTAAAATGTTATCCCTCGAAATGATCAGGTACTTGAAAACGATGGATTGCGTTACATGCATACTAGAAAAAGTTGAGATAGAAAGTAAATCATCAACGATTATATGTTCTCCTTTAAATAAAATTACTCTTAATAATACCATAAATAATAGAAAAAGCATTACAAGGAGTAATGAAAAAGTGAATTACAAACTGTCAAAGAATGTCAATGTAAATAGTTTGCTAATGTGAAAAGAAGCCATTGAAGCATAGTTAAACTCTCTTACAAAACAAGAAGTTTAAAAACCTGTAGTAGTAACCTCTAAAGAGATACAATCTATGAATATAAGTTAGTACCTGTACAGAATCACAATGAGAAAAATAAAATTGTGAACTACAAGGCAAGATTAGTAGCACAAGGTCTCTTGCAAAGACTTGCTATTATAAACTGACTTACTCACCCATAACGAATGCAATAATATGTAGGTTTTAATTAGCATAGCAGTTCTAAAAGGTTTAGATATGCATTTAATGGATTTAGTCATCACTATTTGCTACAGATGGTTGGACACAAAAGAATGAGAATATCTTAAACATATAAGTCAAAACTTTAAGTTTCTATTCCGTCTAGCTACAAAGATCTCTATAAAGGTTCCCAGTAAATTTTTATTGGAAAATGATAACAAAAGAATTCAATTTGTTGCTGCAATTTTATTAGAAAATCAAATTTTGATTTTTTTTATTATATCACGTGGAAACTCTAGAAGATCTTATAAAAACCATTGAGTATTTGAGAAAAAAATCCATTGAAAAATCTTGACAACAGAAGTTTTTATCTTAGCTGCAGATTGAGCAAAGAAAGTCTTGAAACACTTTTATATGGACAAAACTCATCATCTAAGCACTCCAATGATTCTAATATCACTTTATATAGGCAATAATATTTTTCATCTTCAATAAGAAATGAACAACTACTCGGTAATGAAGTGTCATATACAAGAGCAATTGACACCCTTCTATACCTTGCCGAGAAACATTTCAAGCAATGTTTACTTGGTCCTAAACTATCATTTCAATATCTTGTGTTCTGGGGTTATTTTAATTTTATGATCTTGTAACATATTTATAATTTATGGGTATATTTTCTATAATACGTATAAATGGAGATGTAAACTATGTAATATTGTACTTTTTTGTCGACTTATACTCAATAAACACTAGCTATAACTCGTGCTATGCATGGGACTTGTGAAATTAAATGAGAGACATTTTATCATGTCAATTTATATTTTCCTTGAAATTTTAACAATAAATTTCTACCACAATAATGCATTAATGTACAATGCGTATTTTCATAGCATGTGCAAAATAAAGTAGCTTAAGTATCTTATTTTAAAAGTTAAGTATCAATTAATTTTTTTATCCAATTCTTTTTGCATTTATTATTATTTTTATCAATATTTTGTGGAATATTATTTATCTGAACAAAAGAATTAAAAATAAAATTATGTCCAAAAATAAAAAAAGTGCACTAAATATGAAAAATAAGCTAAAAATACAATGTTTTTTAGATTCTTTTCATCAAAACGAACTAAGGCTATGTTCGGTTGAGTTTTTATGTAATGACTTTTGGAAAAAAATATTCTGAAATATTGTTTGGTGTAAGTATTTTACAAAAAAAAATTGAGAGGTAAATATTTTTTTTAGTATTTTTAAAGCGCCCCCCCCCCCCCCACTAGGGAAATGAGTATTGTCTTTAAAATAATTTTTTTTTTGTGTTTTGTGCCCATATTAGATTAACAAAATTTTTAATTTAAAAATTTTGAATTCACAGTTAATCTCGAAAATATTTTTTTTAGTCAACAATAAATTTTTAAATTATTTTTAGAAATAAAATTTAAAGAATACGACTAAAAGGAGATCAAATGAACGGTATTAGACAGAACCAAACTAGATTAAATGTGACTACTTAATGCATTAATTATTGACAAACATGATGATATAATGGTAATCAATAACTGATAAATAAACCAAATAATGTTTGAAACTTTTTTTTCCAAACATAGTTCACAAATATTACGCTAAATAAATTTTAAAAACACTCAACCAAATACACACTAATATTCAGCCAAAAAAATCACTAAATATAAAAAATAGGCTAAAAATATCACGTTTTTGTTAATTTTTTTTATTTTTGGACATAATTTTATAATTTTTTTAAATCTCTTGTCAATAAGAACAAATAACCCACAAATAAATTGATTTTAAATGAAAAATTTCAAATAAGGTAAAAAAACACTAATTCAGTAATTATCATAGTTCAAAAGAAAATCTTAAGATTTTTTCGCGACGCATAATCTTATGAATTTAGCATGACGTGATTTGTAGGAAAGTAAATCTCAGTGGAAAAATTTCAAATGTAGGATCTACTGCTTTCTTGGTAACTAAACTCCAAAAAAAATATAAAAAAATTAGCTTTTCCATTATTTTCTGACAAGGCCATAGAGACATTAACAACAATAGGATTATCCAGACCTCCTCTGGAAATGCTCAAACCAAATAGCTAAATAATCCTACACAAATCACAACCTTTATCAGCGCAATTAATAATAGTACTTATAATAACCTGTAGACTCATCATGAAATGAACCAAGTGGTGACATTATCTAATGAGAAATGCTATTAGCACATTATATTAGCACATTACTTTGTACGTCAAGGTATATATTATATCTATGTGATATCTACTAATTTGAACACATATCAAAATTCATGAACACATTTTTATATTTTGTCTTATAACGATATGCTACGTAGGTATGATGTACACTTTGATGTGTTAGTAGACTTATTCTTTTCTTATTGATGAAATTAGTCACATAACACAATCTTTCTTAAATTCCTAACAATAAATAAAGATTTCAATTTTTAGTTTCATTAAAAAAGAGAGAAAGCTATTATAGTAATATATGAAAAAAGAGATTGTGAAATTATTTCAACAATACTGAGTTGATTCGTAATACCAATTTTCTTCTTTGAGTAAAATATTTATTTTATCCTTAAATTATATCTAATTTTTTAAAAACATTCTTAAACTATTAATTTCATTTATTTAGTCCTTAAACTATCGATTCAGACTTTATTTAGTCCAATTATACTAACATTGGTTTAAGATTCGTTAGGAATCATCAAGAGTGGGCTTAATTATAATTTTATTCTGTTAAAAGTGAGCTTAAGTGTAATTTTAGTCCGATCGTAAAAATAAATAATTATCATTTTATTGCTTTAGCCTTTTATTGATTTGAGAAAGAGAAAAACTTGGTCAGCCAATCACCACACCTCTTTTCTTCGATTATAATCATCGACGACGAAGGATCCTCAAGTAGGATTCCAATCACTCTATCCTGATAAAAAAGGTTGGACGATTTGATGATTGTTTAGGCGTTGAGATCAAACAAATCTGCTCTGAAGTATAAATTTTTATTGTGACTCTATGAGTTAATACTTCTAATTAGGAATCTGGAACAAGAATATCATGGTTCATGACTCGAGAATAAAATCTAAAAAACAAGGCCAAGAACTATTGAACTCGAGGAAAAAATAAATCACAAAGTGATACTGTAGACTTTGGTGACCGTCAACATTCTACTGAGCAAGTGATATTGTAGACATATTAGTTTTGTTTTTGTTTGAGGTGACTTGTTTATAAAGCACGTGTGGACATTGGTCCCTAATTTTTTTTGTTTGTTTATGTTCTTGCATTGTTTCCCAATTATGATAGGAATTTTAGTGTTGAGAATGAGATGAAGTGTGTATATATATATATATATATATATATATATATATATATATATGTATGTATAGGCTATTGTGATAAAGATACGATGTCTCGTCCAGAGTTATTTAATATTGCACTTAAGTTCTTCTTATCGGAGTTAAATTGCAGTCAAATCCTCTCATAAAGGTTCCTAACAGATGTTAGATAAATGTTAATAATTAAACTAAATAAAATTCAAATCGATAATTTAGGACAAAGCAAATGAAATTCTCACGGAATATTTTAAAATTTTTGGGTAGAGACTTATTTCTATCTCTAATGCCTAAAACCTCGAGTTTTTTTATAATAATAAAGCTTTTCCACAAACTAATTAGTAAAACATGGCACTATTCAAACAATTCATAAAAATAGGGCAAGACGCAAATCCTATTTGCGTTTTATGATGACATGGCACCATTGTTCCAGCGTGGAAAATTGTACGCAAATATAGATTGCTCATTATATGTACGCACTTTTAATTTGTGTTTTGTTGGTAATAAGCATTTGCGATTTGCGTTTTGCTGTCGCAATAAGCATTTGGGATTTGCGTTTCATTTATTATTTAAAAGTCAGGTTACGACAAGAAAAATATCGATGGCTGACTCACTTTTCGCATACATAGTAGAATATAAGTCATCGCAACCGCAATGGTTACATTTGAGTTGTATGAGCGGTGATCGGGGAGAGCGTGTAGAAATCAACAGTCCTACTTCGAATGCCCAGTAATGAAATTATATTTTGACGATTGGATGTCCACAAAATCAATAACAATAACTCATGACCAACCTTAAAAATAGTTATAAAAAATAAGGCAGTGGTTGGTCGTTGTAAAGACCCGGAAAATTTGAATTTTTAAAAATAATTATTTGAAAATTTATTGCGGGGAAACAATTTGATTTATTATGTTATGTATCGGATTATAGTCATAGGACCCAAGCCCGGAGTCCCTTGTTTTTATTCTGCGCGCGTAACCTTACTTGGCTTTTTACGTGGGGGCCATGGGGAGGGTTAAAAATCAGATTTATTGTGGGGCTTAGGGGAGGAACCCCCCATTTTTCCCCAACCTCTCTTCCTCCACCCTTGTTGCTCTCACTTCTCTCTACAAATCCCACCTATCCAAGCCACCATTTTCAAATTCCTTGGAGGTTTAAGAAGCTTGCATTGTGCTTGGCAAGGAACCGAAGGCGGATCGTGGATTGAAGCTCGGGAGGCGCGGTTTCAAGCTTGGAGCACCAACCGAGCTAGGGCTTTCACCCTTGGACCAAATCTTCCACTTTGAAGCTTGAGGTAGGGATTTCTACCTTCTATTATGTGTATATGATGTGTTTTGAAGCATATTTCGTGGTTATTTTGTTGTCATAGTCGGATTTGGAGTGTGTGCGAAATCTGCGATTCGCGCTGTTTTCTGCAGATCGCGTCGGGGCGTCCGGACGGGGACCATGGGCGTCCGGACGGCTGGCCCAGAAAATCGGACAGAGAGTTAGTGGTTTCGGCGTCCGGACGGGAGTGACCGGCGTCCGGACGGGAACTTCCCGGCGTCCGGACGGGGACCGGGCGGCCGCGTGTTTTTCTGTTCTGATTCTGTTCTGATACGTATTATGCCCTAAACCATCTTTAATGGGTAGTTTAACGTGATCGTGGACCGTTGGTATCTTGTATGCATAATCGATATAATTCGAATGTGGCATGGATCCGCTTGATTTGTACATATGTGGTTAGTGAAGGAGATAAGTGCTAGGAAACGCCATGGATCGGCATTGGCCAGTCTCCGTCGCGAGATGTGCTAGGACATATGTATAACTATTGATTGGCACGACTTGATGCTCTGTCTAACCTCCGTTGGGAAAAGTGCTAGGGCGTAACCTATCTTAACTTTATGAGTTTGGGCTAGTTGTGCATGATTAGAGAGTGTCGAATGACATGTGTTCGGTATAACTCTGATTTGAAGAAATTATATAATGGACCATGAGGGATTGGAAGAATTCTATGACATCTTGAGGATGGTTGAGTTGAGTCGGGAGTCGGGTAAAGACGATGTTTTGACCTATGAGATGAGAGTTATCTTAGAGCTTTAAACAAGAATCAATGGTGTTTTATTGAGAAAACCTTATATGTTGAGAAGTTACCGGATAATGCCAGACTTTGATACGAATCATATTTTTGGGCGAGTTGATAAGTATGCCCTTGTATTGAGGTGAACCCACGTCGATATTGTTGTCATCCTTGTGTCCCTCATATGAAAGTTGTCTACCTACCCTTGGGCTGAGGCTTTGCTCGTGAGGTACCGTATCGCTAACTGTGGATTGAGGCGGGTTGTGAGATGTTCTTGGGAGAGGTTCTCCTTCCTTGAGTTCATACTCCTTGTTATCTTGTCTAGAGGTGATCCGCTATGTCTTAGCGTGTGAAGAGTTCTTTGGTTCCGTGAAAGAACGATAGACTTCGACTTGACGTAACTATTGTGCCGTGAGGGGTTTGGGTTTAACGTGTGAGTTATTGGCCCTGGCATATGGGATACTTTGTCTAGCTCTTCCGAACCCTGGAAGTATGGTAATCTTATCCTGCCTTGAGACTTTAAGATGAGTGTAGCTTGGAGTTGAGTACGGTTTGATATCCCGGCGTGTTGAAATGCCTTGTCTGTCGTGTTTGACCCGCGTATGCGAGTTCGTGATGAGTTCTAACGGAACGACTTAATTGTGAAACATGTTATGAGGATTCAGTTTGAAGGTGATGTTAGTTTATTGGCAAATGACGTGTGGTGCACGGTTGCTATTATATGTTTGTGTCATTCATTTTCTTTATTGCTAGAACGGATAACTGTGTTGATGACGTAGAGCGTTGTTTTCTTTGAATTGTCTTTTCTCGTGGATTACGGGACTACATGGGACTTTAAGACCTGTTTCGGTTGGTTGAATGTGGGACATGCGTATGAAACGTTAAGCATTGATGAGAATTAGAATGTGATGCATTGATGCACGTTGACACGTGGAATGATGACAAGACGTTGTTCAATGTACTAGACTCCTTCGGGAATGCTAGGAATGTACTAGACTCCTTCGGGAATGCTAGGAATGTACTAGACTCCTTCGGGAATGCTAGGAATGTACTAGACTCCTACGGGAATGCTAGGAATGTACTGGTCCCATTCGGGAAAATGCCAGGAATATACAAACTTGACAGTGATACTTCGATGAGACATGTGAACTATGTGAAGTGATAAAGTATTTGACAGGTAAATGACTTGTGTTAATGGATGGTTACGACACTACCTTATTATCTCCTTTGTGTCACGCATATGATCATATCTATGTGGTACTACTTGGCCTAGCATTCGTTAAGACCATGCTAAGGGAATAAACGAGGTTCTTGACTTGTGTTATCGATGTAATGAGAAGATGCAGAAGTGCTAGTTGGAGAGATAATCTTCGAGACAATGCGAGTAGTGAGACGTGAGTAATGTGAAATACTTGGCACGAGAACGTCCTAAGTTCATGAAAGGAATGGATGACCATGTTTTGAAGACGAGATCTGAAGATCTTGGGTGGATATCATGTGGAGCAATGAATAGGTTGATGAGGCAATATGTGGACATATGGTGCATGCATGATTGGAGATTTATATGGCGTAAGCTCATGCTTGTGTTATTATTGAGTGTTGCGTTGCATGCCAATTCATTTCATATATTCATAATATTTGTGTAGATTTTCCTACTGGGCTGTGTAGCTCACCCTGTCCCTTTCAGGTATCCTCTCGGGGTTTAGCATGGAGAGCTTGGAGTGCATGAGATGATACATCATTCCGGAGCCTACACTATATACTTCACGTTGAATCTTGTAAACTCTTTTGAAATATTATTATTATTTCTTTAAATCTATGTACATTATGAATTTCATGTTGATTGGATAATTGATCATGAGCAAAATATTTGGGTTTATTGGAGAGAATGGTGAGGTTTTCTTAAAGGATATGTACTATTTATACGTTTGAAATTGAGGGCGTGACAACTTGGTATCAGAGCTATAGGTTAGAATACCTTGAGACCGTGGGGAGACACTTAGTCTCATGGGTTCAAAATCGGTTGCATTTGGCATGGTTTGAGTGTGCTTGTGTGCATAGTATTGATTGACATTGCATTCTCTATTGCTTAAGAGTAGTGTAATGTTGTGGACCCGTGTTGGGGAATCGCTTTAGGCGTTGGTTTTGTGTTGATTGATGATGGTGATAGTGTGACTTGCATTCGTCTTTCTTTATATTGTGGTGCGATACTTTCGAGGCATGAGATTAGGCGGGAAGGGCGACGAGGTCATTCCCATAATCGTGAGGTGTTTCTAGATGACGAGGTGAGTCGGTGAGTATAGAGCCCGTGTGGAGATGCGAATGTGAGGGTCGAACGGAAAGTTGAAGCACTGGTTGTTCCGGGTATATTTGTAAGAGAGTTTGTCGCAGCACTCGCCGAATCCAACCTGCTGAACGCAAGGGTTAGAGTAAGGACGGAATAGGTGTCGCCGTCTCGAGAAGAATTTTCATTAGTTGGTCAAGAGACTTGTGGTGAGCCAATGTTAGGTAAGATTTTGGAGAAGATCGAACACGCTTGGAGTGTTGAGTTGCTGAGAGATGCACGGAGGAAACCGAGAGTTTGGACAATGAGGTAGTCGATAGTTATGATGGGTTTGTCTTCGTCAGACACTTCAGGGAGCCGAGGGCAGAAGAGACAGAGGGGGATACTACATGCTTTGCAGGGTCGATCGAAACTTGGACCACTTACTTCACTTGATGTTTTGAGAGCTATTTCTAGAATACCATCAGTGTGTTACCGATGTAACCAACCCAGTCACGTTTGTGCGAGGTATCGGCTACCACTGAAGACTTGTTATGCTTATAGCAAGATTACTTGAAATGGAAGGAGTTGTCCTCTTGGGGGCAAAGGCGTGTCGAGAGGCGAGCTCTTTACGACGGCCAGAGTTCGGATAGAGTCAGAATTCTCGGATTGAGCAAGGAGAGGGTTCTTCAGTAACCATCTAGAGACTTATGGTGCGAGGGATGGGTGTTTCGATCTTGTTGGAGAACGTGGAGAACGATGGGAGTCGGATTCTTTTGAGATTTGTTAATGAGTTTAACGCTAGATGTGCTTGTTGGTGTCTACGTGTGGAGTGTTGTGTGGATGGCTTATGATAGTTGGCATGTGTTGATGAGAGCGTTACGTGGTTCGTCTCCGGGAGAGAGGGGTTGAGTCATCGATAGATTTGTTTGCCGGTATCATTATCGCCTTTGTGTTTTCGTCATTCTGCGATTACGAAGTTGGGAGCATTCCACGAGGAGGATTGTAAGGGTTGTGAGACTTGGAGTTTTGAAGCATTTGATTTTGAGAAGTTTGGAAAGAGGATGTCCTTGTGCGGTTTGATGGCTCAACTGACGATATCGATTCAAGGAAGTGAGACTCGACTAGTTGACTAGAAGCGAGGGATTGTGTTCGGGTTCCTTAACAGGAAAGCGTGCGAGTTTACTCTTATTACGGTGAGCCATTGTGGCTTTTGAGTTTATCTGTTTATGTGACATCCGTACGTGCTGTATCCTATTGAGATTTGCACTTGTTTTTGGCTTGAGTATTGTGTGTCGTGCGGACATGGTAGTTATATACTTGATGACGGTTGACTTGTAATATGCTAGTTTGGCATTGTGATGCATGAGCCATGTTGGCACGTTTGGTTGATTTTGTGGACTTGATAGTCATGATAGTTATATGTGGATGTGTGAGTTGTGCTAGCATGTTTATTTTAGTTTCGTGGACTTGTAATATCACGATCGAGGTAGTCGTGGACTTGTGGAGTCACGATTATCGTGGATATGAGCTATTGATTTTGAAGATTTGTTTGTGCGGTGAGTGTTATACACCCATTGAGCATGGTATATGCATGAGTCAAATTGATGTGTTCAATTGATTTTGTTTGAACTTGATAACATGATTGTTCGCATCCGTTGAGCTTTGTAGAAGCACGGACTATTGTTATGATTATGCGGTAGAGGCAATTGCGGTGTGTCCGTATCTGGAATGTGGTATTATTAGAAGTATCGGTGTCTTATTTGATAGCATTGGACTTTGATGGAGTATCTGTGTCCGGCTTGTTGATTGTGTATAGAGGTGTCGGTGTCGACATGTTGGTTTAAATTTCGAGGACGAAATTTCTTTTAAGGAGGGGAGGATGTAAAGACCCGGAAAATTTGAATTTTTAAAAATAATTATTTGAAAATTTATTGCGGGGAAACAATTTGATTTATTATGTTATGTATCGGATTATAGTCATAGGACCCAAGCCCGGAGTCCCTTGTTTTTATTCTGCGCGCGTAACCTTACTTGGCTTTTTACGTGGGGGCCATGGGGAGGGTTAAAAATCAGATTTATTGTGGGGCTTAGGGGAGGAACCCCCCATTTTTCCCCAACCTCTCTTCCTCCACCCTTGTTGCTCTCACTTCTCTCTACAAATCCCACCTATCCAAGCCACCATTTTCAAATTCCTTGGAGGTTTAAGAAGCTTGCATTGTGCTTGGCAAGGAACCGAAGGCGGATCGTGGATTGAAGCTCGGGAGGCGCGGTTTCAAGCTTGGAGCACCAACCGAGCTAGGGCTTTCACCCTTGGACCAAATCTTCCACTTTGAAGCTTGAGGTAGGGATTTCTACCTTCTATTATGTGTATATGATGTGTTTTGAAGCATATTTCGTGGTTATTTTGTTGTCATAGTCGGATTTGGAGTGTGTGCGAAATCTGCGATTCGCGCTGTTTTCTGCAGATCGCGTCGGGGCGTCCGGACGGGGACCATGGGCGTCCGGACGGCTGGCCCAGAAAATCGGACAGAGAGTTAGTGGTTTCGGCGTCCGGACGGGAGTGACCGGCGTCCGGACGGGAACTTCCCGGCGTCCGGACGGGGACCGGGCGGCCGCGTGTTTTTCTGTTCTGATTCTGTTCTGATACGTATTATGCCCTAAACCATCTTTAATGGGTAGTTTAACGTGATCGTGGACCGTTGGTATCTTGTATGCATAATCGATATAATTCGAATGTGGCATGGATCCGCTTGATTTGTACATATGTGGTTAGTGAAGGAGATAAGTGCTAGGAAACGCCATGGATCGGCATTGGCCAGTCTCCGTCGCGAGATGTGCTAGGACATATGTATAACTATTGATTGGCACGACTTGATGCTCTGTCTAACCTCCGTTGGGAAAAGTGCTAGGGCGTAACCTATCTTAACTTTATGAGTTTGGGCTAGTTGTGCATGATTAGAGAGTGTCGAATGACATGTGTTCGGTATAACTCTGATTTGAAGAAATTATATAATGGACCATGAGGGATTGGAAGAATTCTATGACATCTTGAGGATGGTTGAGTTGAGTCGGGAGTCGGGTAAAGACGATGTTTTGACCTATGAGATGAGAGTTATCTTAGAGCTTTAAACAAGAATCAATGGTGTTTTATTGAGAAAACCTTATATGTTGAGAAGTTACCGGATAATGCCAGACTTTGATACGAATCATATTTTTGGGCGAGTTGATAAGTATGCCCTTGTATTGAGGTGAACCCACGTCGATATTGTTGTCATCCTTGTGTCCCTCATATGAAAGTTGTCTACCTACCCTTGGGCTGAGGCTTTGCTCGTGAGGTACCGTATCGCTAACTGTGGATTGAGGCGGGTTGTGAGATGTTCTTGGGAGAGGTTCTCCTTCCTTGAGTTCATACTCCTTGTTATCTTGTCTAGAGGTGATCCGCTATGTCTTAGCGTGTGAAGAGTTCTTTGGTTCCGTGAAAGAACGATAGACTTCGACTTGACGTAACTATTGTGCCGTGAGGGGTTTGGGTTTAACGTGTGAGTTATTGGCCCTGGCATATGGGATACTTTGTCTAGCTCTTCCGAACCCTGGAAGTATGGTAATCTTATCCTGCCTTGAGACTTTAAGATGAGTGTAGCTTGGAGTTGAGTACGGTTTGATATCCCGGCGTGTTGAAATGCCTTGTCTGTCGTGTTTGACCCGCGTATGCGAGTTCGTGATGAGTTCTAACGGAACGACTTAATTGTGAAACATGTTATGAGGATTCAGTTTGAAGGTGATGTTAGTTTATTGGCAAATGACGTGTGGTGCACGGTTGCTATTATATGTTTGTGTCATTCATTTTCTTTATTGCTAGAACGGATAACTGTGTTGATGACGTAGAGCGTTGTTTTCTTTGAATTGTCTTTTCTCGTGGATTACGGGACTACATGGGACTTTAAGACCTGTTTCGGTTGGTTGAATGTGGGACATGCGTATGAAACGTTAAGCATTGATGAGAATTAGAATGTGATGCATTGATGCACGTTGACACGTGGAATGATGACAAGACGTTGTTCAATGTACTAGACTCCTTCGGGAATGCTAGGAATGTACTAGACTCCTTCGGGAATGCTAGGAATGTACTAGACTCCTTCGGGAATGCTAGGAATGTACTAGACTCCTACGGGAATGCTAGGAATGTACTGGTCCCATTCGGGAAAATGCCAGGAATATACAAACTTGACAGTGATACTTCGATGAGACATGTGAACTATGTGAAGTGATAAAGTATTTGACAGGTAAATGACTTGTGTTAATGGATGGTTACGACACTACCTTATTATCTCCTTTGTGTCACGCATATGATCATATCTATGTGGTACTACTTGGCCTAGCATTCGTTAAGACCATGCTAAGGGAATAAACGAGGTTCTTGACTTGTGTTATCGATGTAATGAGAAGATGCAGAAGTGCTAGTTGGAGAGATAATCTTCGAGACAATGCGAGTAGTGAGACGTGAGTAATGTGAAATACTTGGCACGAGAACGTCCTAAGTTCATGAAAGGAATGGATGACCATGTTTTGAAGACGAGATCTGAAGATCTTGGGTGGATATCATGTGGAGCAATGAATAGGTTGATGAGGCAATATGTGGACATATGGTGCATGCATGATTGGAGATTTATATGGCGTAAGCTCATGCTTGTGTTATTATTGAGTGTTGCGTTGCATGCCAATTCATTTCATATATTCATAATATTTGTGTAGATTTTCCTACTGGGCTGTGTAGCTCACCCTGTCCCTTTCAGGTATCCTCTCGGGGTTTAGCATGGAGAGCTTGGAGTGCATGAGATGATACATCATTCCGGAGCCTACACTATATACTTCACGTTGAATCTTGTAAACTCTTTTGAAATATTATTATTATTTCTTTAAATCTATGTACATTATGAATTTCATGTTGATTGGATAATTGATCATGAGCAAAATATTTGGGTTTATTGGAGAGAATGGTGAGGTTTTCTTAAAGGATATGTACTATTTATACGTTTGAAATTGAGGGCGTGACAGTCGTGGAGGGCAGTTCGATAGCTGATAAATGTAAATCTGAACGACCAAATGCAACGGCACTCACTCCGTTGCATTGTCCGACAGTCCTATTTCGAATGCTCAGTAATAAAATTTTTTTTTACGATTGGATCTCCATAAAATCAATCTCAAACAACGACTCACGAGCAACCTTAAAAATAGTTATAAAAAAATAAGACATTGGTTGGTTGTGGAGGACAGTTCGATGGCTTGCAAATATAGATCTGAATGACCAAATGCAGTGGCGCTCACTCCGTTGCGTCGTGCGATAGTCCTACTTCGAATACCCAGTAATGAAATTTTATTTTGACGATTGGATTTCTATAAAATCAATCTCAAACAATGACTCACGACCAACCTTAAAAATAATTTTAAAAAAATAAGGCATTGGTCGGTCGTAGAGGGCAGTTCGATAGCCGGCAAATGTAGATCCGAACGACCAAATGCAGCGGTGCTAACTCATTGCGTTGTGCGACAGTCCTACTTCGAATACCCAGTAATGAAATTTTATTTTGGCGATTGGATCAACATATTATCAATATCAAACAATGACTCACGACCAATAAATATTTGTTGTTGGGAGGATGAGGGATGTGGTGATATGTTGGAGAACATTTTGAATACAGCATTTTGTTGAATACAAATTGCACCGCAAATCCAAGGCTTAATAGAAGGATTTACGAACAAAAATATATATTTTGTGTATGGGTGGATAATGCACATATATGAAGTGTGCTGGTAAAAAATGGAGACGCCAATTGCTGATATTGTCCTTGTCATGTCTCCACCGACCCATAAAAATGTCTTCACGTATATCTCTGGTGTGTAATCGGAAATTGTTTGTGCTAGCTCAAACATTACATCGAAGTAGGATTGTCGCATTTGAAGTAGGACTATCGCACAACGCAAACGAGTAAGCGACGCTGCATTTAGTTGTTCAGATCTACATTTGCCGGCCATCGAATTGTCCTCCACGACCAATCAATGCCTTATTTTTTAAAACTATTTTTAACGTTGGTCGTGAGTCATTTTTTGAGATTGATTTTATGTTGATTCAATCGCCAAAATAAAATTTAATTATTGGGCATTCGAAGTAGGACTGTCGCACAACACAGCGGAGTGAGCATCGCTGCATTTGGTCGTTTGGATCTACATTTGTCGGCTATCAAACTAACCTACATGACCAACCAATGCCTTATTTTTTAAAACTATTTTTAAGGTTGGTCATGAGTCATTGTTTGAGATTGGTTTTATAGAGATCCAATCGTCAAAATAAAATTTCGTTACTGGGCATTCGAAGTAGGACTGTCGCACGAAGCACTGGAGTGAGTGCCGCTGCATTTGGTCGTTCGGATCTATTTTTGCAGGCCATCGAACTGCCCTCCACGATCAACCAATATCTTATTTTTTTATAACTATTTTTAAGGTTGGTCGTGAACTATTGTTTTAGATTAATTTTATGGAGATTTAACTGTTAAAATAAAATTTCATTACTGGGCATTTGAAGTAGGACTGTCGCACAACGCAACAGAGTGAGCGCCACTGTATTTGGTCGTTTGGATCGATATTTGCTAGCCATCGAACTGCCCTCTACGACCAATCAATGCCTTATTTTTTTATAACTATTTTTAAGGTTGGTCGTGAGTTATTGTTTGATATTGATTTTATGGAGATCCAATCGTCAAAATAAAATTTCATTACTAGGCATTCAAAGTAGGACTATTGATTTCTACACGCTCTTCCCGATCACCGCTCATACAACTCAAATGTAACCATTGCGGTTGCGATGACTTATGTTCTGCTATGTATGCGAAAAGTGAGTCAGCCATCGATATTTTTCTTGTGGTAACTTGGCTTTTAAATAATAAATGAAACGCAAATCCCAAATGCTTATTGTGACAGCAAAACACAAATCGCAAATGCTTATTACCAACAAAACGCAAATTAAAAGTGCGTACATATAATGAGCAATCTATATTTGCATACAATTTTCCACGCTGGAACGATGGTGCCATGTCATCATAAAACGCAAATAGAATTTGCGTCTTGTCCTACTTTTATGAATTGTTTGAATAGTACCCTAACTTACTAATTAGTTTGTGGAAAAAACTTTATTATTATAAAAAACTCTAAACCTCTCATGTCCAAGATCAGCGGGGTTTTCCTCCGCCGCAGGGTCACAAAGCAATCGGTTCTCTCTCTCTCTCACCCTCTCACCCACTCACGTATATATATATGTGAATATGTATACATTTGGGGATTTTGTATAAGCTTTTCTTGTTCTGTATCGGCTATTGTTGCTCACATTTACAGCTACATATGGATGCATCGGAACGTTACAGCTACAACCCTACCTTGACATGGAATCCTCAGGTCGAAGAATACTTCGTCAAAGCGTACGGAGCTGCCCACTTCGCTCGCATTTCCCGAGCCCTAACGTATGCCAAATCACTGCCTTTCTTACATGTTCTCATTATTTGACTGCTTCAGCTGCTTTTCCCTTCTTCTGCTCTGAAAATTCCTCCGGCGGTTATTTTTTGTTTCTATAGTCTTGCTTTGAACACTTCCTTACAAAAGTTGATAGTAGATAGTAGAGTGATGTCCTTTGATTGCTGAAAAAGTGCAGAAAAATAAAGAAATTCTGAGTTGGCCATTATATTATTTTTAGTAGATCAATACAAAAAAAAAGGACAAAGAACTTTCTCATGATGTAGAGTGCTGCGATATTGCTGGTGGATGATACAACTCAAGCGTGCATTTTGCGGCATGAAATCGACACCATTGAAATGGTATCGGCCTTGAATGGAAAAATGCAAGTTGGAGTGTGAACATGGAGATTAGAGTATGTAGCCAGCCGAAAAAGGCAGAGACTAGAGGATGTAAGAGAATTAATGAGTTTAGAAATTAGGTTTAGGGCTGTTACAAGATGCTCACTACCGGCTACAACGTAACCATGCGGTTTTTCCATGTTCATCTCCTATTTGTGACGAAATCCAGAATCTCCCCATGTTTAGTTGCTACTAACAATCGTATAGCTGCTTCAAACTGGTTTTAATACATTTTGAAGTGCTTTTATTACTTTTTTTGTATGGTCTCTACCCATATCTTGACCAATTTAGTCTTTGTAGAGCTTTTCTATTCACAGAGAATAATAGGGCCTTTTTGTTGGGTACCCTTTCCACGTACAGGTTACATTCTCTAAATGCCTGTCTATCCAATTCATTCACTATTCAGGGAAAAAAGTTCCATGAAAGGCAACATTGAGATAGGTAGCGGTCTTATCTGCCAATTGCAGAAAAGATAAAGTTTAAAGGCTACAAATAGCAGTAGGAACCATTCCTTACAATTTCTGTGGCCACGACTCTTAGAGAAAACAATTTCATAAGTATGAAGCAGGAGTGGTAGAAGAAGTCCTAGGAATCTGTGATCACCTTGTTCACCCTCTGGCTGCTGAGTTGTTGAACCTTTTATACTTGATTAAGGTGTGGTGTGGGTCGTCTCTTCAGTGAGAGATCTTTTTGTTTCTTGGAGTCATAGCTGGCCAAGAGGTCTTAATGGCTTGGCAGGCAGTTGTGCTATGCTTACTCTGGAAAATGTGGAGGGGCATAACAGGAGATCTTTTCAAGATGTCGAGCTTGTGGATTATTTACCTTATAAGGATTGATGCTTCTTTCGCTATATATTTTTGTTGATGGCGTGTGTCACTTTTCTATTGCTCGCCATGTGCATTTGATTGGTGATCTATTCATTCCTCTTGATGTCCTCTATATACATATTATCTTATGCTTGTTGTACAGGGTTTGCCTCTTAAAGGAATTTCTGTTGATGAGTCTCATTTATCATGTAAAATATGAAGCCTGATTAGTTGACCAGATTATAAAGCAGTCAGATCACTTTTTTTTTTTATGCATCTCATGTCGTTGAGGTTGGATTAGTTTTTGGCTTTGACAAGTTGGTAGGAGCATTTCCAAGATGTCTTCTAACCTTCATTTTATTGGACTATGGTAGATTCTGAAGAAGGAACGGAAATTTAGGTTTCAGAAGGTAAAATTGGAAAGGTGGGTTTCGTCCAGCTCATTTTAATTTTAATAAAAGCTTATATGGTTGAGGGCTGTTCTTTGTTAGTTGGGTAGGGCGATTTAGAGAATTGGTGAATGAGGTGTTACATCGGGCAAGTGGATGAAATCCACCTTTGCGGTGTCAACATTCTGAGACTTGAGCTACAACATTTTGCGTCTTGTATAGCAGTCTGCAAAGTATTACAAGTTTCTGTAGTTACTTAGTCTACTATTGGATTTGGGGCATTTAGCATCTCTCTTTCCCTTGGTCATGCAGAAATTGTTGTTAGGGCTAGATAAAACATCAAATGGTGATTAAAGCTGTTGGCATTCTGTTACTGTAATTATCTTCTAGTCTCAATTTGCACTTTATGTCGAATTAAGCTCCTTTGGAAAACATTTTCTGAGTTTTCTTCTAACCTTTGTTCTGTTGGATTACGGTGAATTCTGAAGAAGGAATGGGTAATCTAGTTACAGAAGATACAGTTGGAGAAGTTTTGGTTTTGTCCAGATGATTTATTTGAATTGGAAACTTACATGGTTGATGGCTGTTCTCGTGTTTGGTTGGTAGGAGTTGAAGAAATTCAAATGAGGTTTTACATCTCGCAGCTGGATATGGTTGGTAGGAGTCCACCCTTTTTTGGGTCAACATTTTGAGACAATCTAATCAAGTGGGCGTCTCAATTAAATAGTTCTGTAGTTTCTGGATATGGTTGTGATTTGGCTTCCCGTCATGGGGTTGGGGAGGAGTGGGTTATGGAATTGGTCTAAAGGAGGACAAAACATCAAGCGGTGTTGCAAAAATGTTGAGATTTTGTTGTAGTTGTTCCTGTTCTGTTTTTGTGTCTCTTCCTTACAGTTTAGTCTCAAGTCGCAAAAGTTTGTGTATCTATGGCGTATTAACCATGTTTCTGCATTTACTGTATGCTTGAGCATATTGGATTTCTATAACGAATGCTTACGAGTTATATCTAGTAAATCAATCTTCGGTATGGGTATAAATTTGTACGTACTTAAAATTACTACTTATCATTTTGTGCACACATGTTTTGCTCAGGTCTCCATCTTGTTACTCCTGTATCCGTGTGAATACACTCAAGTCGACAAGTGATGCAGTTATTGAGAAACTATTGTCAACTCTGCAGGAAATAAGGCAACAACCAGGTATCACTGACATGAATCAGAGTGACACCACTGCTGAATACGTTATTCGCCCTCATCATCAAGAATCTCATATTCTCCCCAAGTCATATGACTCAAAAAAGGCAATTTTGACCATCACTGAAAGTGCTCAAAACTGTCCTATCGATAAATGTGAGATTCCTGGGTTAGAATACGTTGTGTTTGTCAGAGGTTCAGGACCACACTCTATCAGTTATGGTTATGCACAAGACAAACCTCCAAAGGAGATAGTTGTTAGTCGTAAGTGTGCAGAGGCCGTTCTTCGGGGTGCTCAGGTAAGCAGAGTCTTTTGTAGTGCCTGCATAATAACTCGTCTGCTACTTAAAATTTGTTTGTCAAGTACTTCTAGCTTTTCTATTTGTATAATGAACATCCTTGCATTTCCTTTTTCTTTGGACATCATTCTTTGTTTCAACATTTCTAGTTTTCAATCTTTTCATCCTGTAACCTATTTGCTAGAAGTACGTTGACCAGCGGACTATTCTCCACGCTTTCTCTTCTTACCATTACTTCCGCTTTCTTAATATTTGTCCTTGGTTCCTTGCCTTCCTTTTGTGATTCCTGGAATTTGTACATCTTTTTCTTTCAAAAAGATTTATCAATGGCAAGGCTCCTTTATTTTTTCAACCAAGTACTCAACACTACAGATTTGGTATTTGTTAGATTTGATAAAACCAGAATCCTTTTTCTATTCATCATGCATACTATTCATACAAGTAAAAAGAAGACTAAACTAATTATAACTCTAACCAATCTATAATTCTATTTACATATGGAAATAAAACCTAATCCTAATCTAATTATAGTCCTACACATAAATATGACTTAACAGTATTTAATCTTGTTTGAAAGTAGTATTTAGGAAAGAATTCGAGGTTTATTTAAAGTGATTTGATAATGTTGTGATGTTTTCACTCTTATGGATGACAAAGGCCTTCAGTTTCATATTTTACTAAAGGGGTGTACCTTAAACTATTTAGTGTTTCTCTTGCGTTTTTCTTCTATATATTTCTTGTGGTTGTGGGAATCTGCCACTTAAATTTTGTCCGGGAAAATGCAAAACTCATGTATTTTCTAATGCTTGTGAATCCTTTTGTTAGGCTTCGTTTTTTATATCCCCTTTGTGACCCTGAAAAACATGATGACTGGGTATTCTTTCTCTTTTCTTTTGGATATCATGTGTAGGTATTTGTTCCTGGTGTATTGGCTTGTAGTGCTCATGTTGAGAAAGGTGACGTAGTTGCTGTTTCAGTTGCTGCGGAGCAGCCTGGCCAGGATGGTAGATGGGTTATTGGCATGACACGTGGGACTGTTCTACAGGGATCACACGTAGGCAAGTCATCCACAGTTATTTGCTTGGGAAACTAAATAACCTTCAGCATATTCGTTTATTCTTTCAATCTTGATTCTTGGGAACTGAGGTTTTAACCATGAAATGATCAACCGCTTTTGAGATACAAAATTTGTGAAAGTCGTCCTATATCAGCATTAAATCTCAGTGCACTGTGCTGTTTGTGCTTAAAAATTGAGGTTGTAATACGTCTTGAGTGAGCTGAATCCCAGCCTTCTTGCCTTTTTTCCTTTTCTTATTAAATACTTTTTCTGGGGTAAATTACACTGATCTTCTCTGAAGGTTGGAAGAAATACAGTAGGTCCCATAACTCGGCAAAGTTACACCATCCCTTCTGCAACAAAGTGTCATTAAATTGATAGAAAACAACGAGCTTCATCTGCTAAAATTAGATGCAAAAATTTATAGGCCTTTATGAAGAAAGTGGAAATACGAATTGGAACCACTAAACTTTTTGTTGATCCTCTCTCTCACCATTCCAATGCTGGCTCTACAATTCGAATTACTGCGGACCATATCCGTCGCTTGCCCACTCACCTTCTCTATCTTCTTTGCATTTCATCTTATATCTCCCTTTCTTGCATTCTCCTCCTCGCATCTAATCTCCCTCTCTCTCACTGTCTCAGCATATCCTTTTTGCTGCAGTTGTTGTCTTCAATTGCTCAGCAAAGGTTAGGGCTACGGTTGATTAGGTTTACTTTTTGGTAATGGAATCGACACAATTGGAATTGAATTTGTGTCAGCGCTTACAGTCAATTTTTATTCATCATCCCAGATCTACCTCCTGCCCGCACCCTCGATTAGTCTACACTTTGTTACCTTGACTCTATTAGTTTGTGAAGTACCATTTCGGGCGCTTGAGATGGGGGTAGGGTTATGGGTTATATGTGTATTCAAGCTTATTGCTAAACTTCATTATGATGGAATGGTACATGGAACCTTATAAATACAAATTACATTTCAAAGTAAAAAAGTTGTGATGTGGCTCATATTGGGGAATCTTATCTGGACTGGCGTAATGGTTGTCTGGACAGTCATCAACAAAACAATTTTCTAGACTGGTTGTTTTATCAGTCCGGACAGTGCCTAAGTTTGTCCGGATGCTTGGACACAACATAAATACTCTTGTGCCCTCGTTTTAGGATTTTAAACTGGTTTTTGGTGAGAGAAACTTGTAAAACAGGGAGGCACAAAGAGAGGATGATTGAGGAGCATGTAATCCTTATTGATTATAGTGGATTGATCATTTCCTTCCCCTCATGGAATAGATACACAGCTTGTGTAGTGAACCTTGTGTTCTTCTATTTGTTTCTTTACTTGTCTAGTTTTCGTTTATCTTTCTTGGTCGTGTGATAGATCTATTAGTTTGTGCAGTCTGCATAGGATAACAGAACTATGTAAAAAGATATGATTAGTTTGTAGTGTTCCCCTATTCTTGACATGAAAATTAGATGTATCTAACACGCAGACAGATGCCAGTACAGACACCGGGACCCGAGTTCATGTACCATAGGCGCGTCATATGGTGGTGAAGTTTGGTCTTGGGTGGTTTGTAGCATGTTACCTCTAGGGAGGGGGACGAGAGGGTGTAACGGGTTGTTGCAAAGGGGTAGAAGATCCTGGGGGATGGGGAAGAGGGGGGTGTAACGCGTAGTTGCAAAGGGACAGAAGATCCCTCTAGGGAGGGGGAAGAGAAGGGGAGTAACGTGTTGTTGTAAAGGGACAGAAGATCCCTCTAGGGAGGGGGAAGAGAAGGGGAGTAACGTGTTGTTGTAAAGGGACAGAAGATGGGGACTGGATAGTGTGGTGGCAGACAAGGGAGATTGGTTTTGCTTTTTTGGGGGAAGAGAGTTAATGATTGTTGTCTTGTGGGAAGAGTGGATTGGTGGGGGATGTGTGGGTTGTGCTGTGGCAGACAACGGATAATGGATGTCGTCAAGTGAAGAGTGAGCGGTATATGTGCATTTGTAATTGTTTTGGCGGGCGTGGGCAAAGCAAGTGTCTATTATCTATTGGTTGACTTCAATGGAAAACAGTTTGTCTACTTAAAATCTAACTCTTGTATGGGCACTGCATGGCTAGGGAAGTAGTAATCTAAGAAATATAGGACTTCAGTAGCAATTCTATACTGTCTATGGTGGTTCCCTGCATTTGTATTTTTTTTTTCTTAAGGTGGAACTGTTTATTCCTATAATATGTTTGTGTCCACATAAAATTTGTTGAAATGTGAGGGTTGACTTTTTGTTTTGGTTGTAGATCCTTATTTTCTGGAACGAAGGGGCTTTTATATTGGCCAGGGTACCGCGATGATGTCTAGAGCTGGGATGTTTCGTGTTCTAAAAGGAATTGCTGTGGATGTGCAGGATAGAGTATTTAAACTTCCTTCCTTTCATGGTACAATTTTTTCCCCAATATTGAAGCATACTTGATATTGATTATGCTTTTGACTAACCATTTTATGCTTATATTTAAATGGTGATCATCTTTCTATTCCTTTTTTCTTCTTTCGAGATTTTGTGTTCTCCTCTCAGAAAATACGAGCACTATCTTGTCGCATGTAATTATTTCGAGTTGAAAATTGGGAGTTTTGGGTGGTTAGTGATGTTTTGTGGTTGCTCTCTCTCTCTCTCTCTCTCTCTCTCTCTCTCTCTCTCTCTCTCTCTCTCTCTCTCTCGTGTGTGTGCATGCGTGCTAGCGTGCAGATGAGGGCATTGTGTCGTGTAGCATCGTGTCTTTGTATGTTTCCATTTTGCTTGTGCCTGTGTGGATTAACAAAGTGCGTGGTTGGGAATGCTGTCTCCCATCTTGGATTGATGGAACCTCCAAACGTCTCGTCTCCTTCTAGCGTTTAATCGGCCATATTCCAGCCGGAAGGTATTCTGATGCCAAAGTCGGTCCTCACTCAAGAGAAAGAGAAAGTACACGAGTAGTAGACTGCAAGTAATGGCATACCTTTCTAGCATTTGTACTGTTCCTTTTATAGTGAGACAATACTAAGGTTTCAAGTACGCTTGTCGCGAGCTTGTGCCCTGGTGTTGTCGTTCGTGCTATTTTCCTAAATGACATCATGCAAGACGATTGCTAAACGACACATAGGCAATCGCCACTTGGCCGAGCAAGTCCACTTGGCATTGACATGGTGACAACCTGCCTTGGGTTTTCCACTGGGTCAGAGTTAATCCAGTCTGGCCTGGCCCATCAACTGCCAGCCCGCCGTACCGTAGGCTGGGCTCATTAAGTCCAGGCCTCCCCGTAATGCCAGGGTTCGGTTCACCGTAGTCAGTCTGGCTGTCTCTTCAGCTCCCATGGGCCTTGCCTCAAAGTCCAGCCCAAACTTGTACTGTTCGGCCTACTACACAAAGTATGAGGGTGTTCAATTTCAAGGAGGATTATATTAACCAGATATGAATCATGTTTCTGCATCTTTGCATTGTGTCTGTGCTTATGTGGATTTGAGCAATATGGGAGAGGATGTTCGATATGAAGGTGGAAGACATTTGAAACCAGACATGGGCATTAGAATTTGTGCCAGTGTTTTTGAGTAGAAGACAATAAGACAAATGGACTTGAACACTGAGGAGAAGTGACACATAGACATTAGTGCAGTTTCTCCCATATGTTTCTCTTTCTCTTTTGTTTGGTCGCAGTGGGTTTCTATTGTTGCCTGCTTTCTTTATCTACAATGAGTACTGAAGAATATTTCTCTTAGTTGGATGGCTTCATCTTTTTATTTTATTTTTTCCTTTTCTTCCCAGCTCCACCCAACTAAGAGAAATTTTCGGCAGGATGCAGAGAGAGAGAAAGCAGGAGGCCACAGAAGACCACTACAAATCAAAACATATTGAGATAAGAAGCACTAATGTATGCTACTGCATGGTTTGTTTATCCGTCTCAGCCTGTTTGGTATTTTAGTATTGGTTATTGAATAATTTTTCAAGCTTCATACTTGATGTTCAAAAGTACTGATTATTCTTAATCTTCTATTTCCTGAATCTTGTGGATTTCAGATGTTCTCGAGGGGGAAATATTCCTGCAAAATCTGCCAAGCATTGTCACAGCACATGTCCTTGGTATTTATCTTAGCGTGATACTCATTCTTAGTGATATCTCTTCCTGCCTCCCCCCCTCTTCTTGATGGAAGTGTTTGTGCTTACCATAATTTTTTTTTTTGTTGATGAACTGTCTTTTCTTACAGTTATAATTTTTCTCTCCTGTTTAATGGTTATGGTAGTGATGATCGTGGAGGAATGTAGATTAGTGGGGAACAATTTTATTATTCAAAAAAATACGTGATTTAAACACCCCTCACTGCATCCCATTTGGGAATTGACATTCTCTTGTTCTAGCTTGGCACGAAAAGTTTTGTTTACCACAAAGGCTTCAGAAGTGCACACTGGATCTTCGCCTTGCGTGGCTTATCACATATCTAATTGATATTCGCTCACAGACATACGCGTTTGAATCTATGGAAGTCTTCAAGTGTTTCCTGCACTTTTTGCTTCCTGCCCCAGAATATAGTAGCCATATCATTCTCTATTTGACAACTATGCACTTGTTTTGTATGTGTTGCCTTTTGACACTTCCATGCTACCTTGTTCTGCAAAGTAAATTCAGCTAGATAGGTGTCATTTTTAATAAAGTTTGAGAAGCAATGACTTTGGTTTGGTGATGTTGGGATGGTGTATGTCAAAATCTTGGATAGGTTTGCTCTATATCTGATTACGTACTGGTGTCTGGTAGCATAGTTTATTTGGATGGCTATAATGTAGTATAATGTCTCATAGATGCCAAACACTATGCTTTTTGCTTGGTTCATTTATAGCCTAAAGAAGTTACTGTGAAACTTTGAGCTTTGTGGGAAGATCTTCCTTTTTGTGTGACTTTTCTGGTGTTTATTTTTCATTTCTGCTTCAGAGCCTCAACAGGGGGAGAAGATATTGGATATGTGTGCTGCCCCGGGAGGGAAAACAACTGCAGTAGCAATCCTTATGAAGGACAAAGGAGAGGTTGTTGCGGTTGATAGATCTCACAATAAGGTGCAGTTTCTGATAGATCCCACGCAAGGTTGTCAAATCGTGAATCATATCGATAATCGTTGTGTTGCCATTTTGAATTGTGAATCGTAACGATTCGGTCAAAATTGTAAAAGTGTTCTAAATATGTATGTATTTGCATTGATATATGAAAGATGCATTCAGTTGAGCCTAAAACAAAAGAGAGAAATTTCATAACTTCATATTTGTGCCAAAATGAGACCATTTAAAAAACCTAGACATCTAGATAATACTTAGGAATTAAATTACAAGCAAGAAACTCAAAAAGTCATCAAAACTTCAATTTTCATCGGCTACATTCAAAAGATCATCATCATCATTACCACTAATGTCAAGTTCCTTATCATCATCATCCTCTTGTTCGTCACATGAGGCACCTTCCACCATAACCACTTCATCTAACTCTTTCACGCCCTTGATTTTTAACATATTATTATAACAATTTATCATAAATAAAACCTCACAACGCTCAATGATCAACCCAATATCCCAAAATCGTTTCATTATACATGATACCATCAAGTCACATTTAAGCATGTTATATCAAAGTGGGCAAATTCCCCGCCCTATTACATATATCAAAATTAAACATTCATATTTCTTTTCAAACACAAGAAATAGCTCAAAAATAAGTTATATTACATCCTTCAAAATTAGTTCAAAAATGCTGGATATCTCCTATCAAAATCTTTGAAACATGCATCCTACCATGCATCACATGCGCTTCATACAAAGTGTCTGGAATGAGCTACATAGCCTAGTAGGAATTTTTACACCTATGCTAAGGGGTAATGAACTGAAATGGCCGATAATATGATCCATAAACAATAAACAAGTACGAGCTTATACAAAATCGTAAGATAAGCATAAACGACACATACAACCTTCTTACAACACCGTTCAGTTGTTCAGTCAACCATTTCTCATTTTCAATTCTTTCTCTATTTACTATTTCACGATACCGGGTCGTACCCATTGACCGTTATATTGTACCAATATATTAGCCATAACACAACTCATGAATTCGCAGCAGTGGGTTGCTATATACTGTCAAGCCAACACTCATATCCTTACGTACGCACAGTAGTCATCTCTCACTTTCAATGTCTCATAGGTATACTTTCCTCCTTCATCTAACATCAAATCATCATACCTCAATTCAACAAGATGACCCAGAGTCTTATAATTTGTCCAAACTCTCAACAATTTATGACATTGACTTTGTATTTAACAAACCATTTGATCGATATCCAACTCACATAAGTCATTTTATTTTTCTCATCATCACTTATTCGTAGTCGCTATCACCTCATCCAATGGTAGTAAACCATAACATCGCCATTCCCGACACTCTCCCGAATGAGACAGTACACCATCTCATTTCCTAACACGCTCCATAGGAGGTTATTAATATCATTCATTTTCACACTTTATCCGCTCATATATGTGTCTCCACTTCAAACATAAGACTCCAAAATATCATACAGGTAAAATCACAAGAGAAAAGCAAAGATCAACTAAGGACGACAATAATTATTCATAGTTCGCCAATTCGTTTAATTCATACCATGACTCACGTGCGTCATAAACATATTCTCATTAGGTGTCGAGTTGTTGTACCTGGCTTTCTCTTGAATGAGATCAATCTACCTCATTCCTAGTACTCACATGAAGGGACCTAGTACATTCCCAGCATACCCTGAGGAACCCAGTACATTTTCACGTCCCATTCCTAGCACTCCTGAAAGGGCATCTAGTTCACGTCACTCCTAGCATACTCGAAGGAGTCTAGTTCAATACTCACGTATATCACGTGCCTCATAAGGATCATCTCAAATTGCATCGGTGTCCACACATGTCATGTGTCACATAGCTTATTCCTTAATTTTATTTAAATCACATACACCATAGGTTCCATGACTTTCCTTATGCATAATCCATCACTCTTGTAAGTCATAATTTACACCCGTCATTTTCATTCAACAACGTATCGAAATGGCAATCTATGTCCTATCATGACGTATCATACAATCTTCATTCACAATATATCCATAGAGGTACACATTCGCAACAGTCAATGTAGAGTTAACAATTAAGTCACAAAGCGCCAAATACTTTAGTGTGTACAGGAAACAAACAATGGAGGCAGGTGAATAACCCTCCGTCAATGTGTCATTTACCAATTACTACATGTCAACTCAACGCCAATGCATCTCAATGTATCTCGTGACAATTACGTTTCATCATCATGCCATATCTAACTTGTATTAATCTTAATCATCATGTGAAAATATTGCTTTATAATTTAACCGTTCTCATGATCAGTTCTTGGTCCACATCTCATGTCTCATATCCGTCTTCACTCCTAATTCTCACTCAATAGTGGCTAGACGAGCCGTATCATTTACTAGCACGATTCCCCAAGGGAACTAGAAAAAAATTCTCATACATTCTATTCAATTTTAATAATCTACACCGGCACTACACCCGAAAGTGGCCAAATAAGATATATTATTTTTCTAACACGATTCTCTCGAGAAGTTAGCCAACTTTCATTAACCATTATATTCTCGCATGTTCTATTTAAACTCATTTGTTACCGACGGCACCTCACCCGAAGGTGGCCAAATAATATGTATCATCTTACAAGCACGTTTCTTTCGGAAAGCTAGACAAGTTTCATAACTAGCACCACTCCTAAAAGAGACTAGTATAATCTGTTTTTATTCATCACTAGCACGTCTCCTTGTAGAGGCTAGGTCACAATTCACCAATCACTAGCACATCTCCTCACGGAGGCTAGACTACAATTAATTAATCACTAGCACATCTCCTCATGAAGGTTAGACCAAAATGCATTGTGTCGAATGCATAAGAGATTACAAGTTTATGTATATATAACATATATATATTTCACAACCCATACGGTTATGGTTATCCAACTATCACTCATTATTCAGAAAGTCCAACTACAAATATAAGGGTAGAATCTCACGAGTCATGCCACAAATCATGGTCAACTCACCTACATCATCTTCAAACACGATTCAACTAAACTCATAGGTAACTCGGTCTTAGGAAAAGATTATCCACGCAAGACAAGGAAGATGGTAAATGGATACCAAAACCCAACATTCGAACATCAAAACCAAAGGAAAATTCAATATGGAGAAATATTGAACAAAACACTCACAGTGATTGAAATGAATAAATATGGACCAATACGCGTAGAATACTCTTAAATCGAAGAGAAAACATCCCTACCTCAAGATTTAATTCTAAGGTTTGAGCTTCAAAAGTTTGAGCAACAATGGTGGTGAAGAACTCCCAAGACTTTCCCTCAAGTGAAATTGATGCTTCCAAGTTCAAAATATCCACTAATCTAGAGATATTAGTGATGGATCTTGAAGGAATTTGATATATTTGATGTTGGATTAAAGGTTTGAAGTTGAGATTTGATGGGGAAGAAGACCCTAGAGAGAGAAAAAATCGCTTTTGGATAAGTTAGATATTTTTTTTCTAGAAAATCTGTTTTTGCCCTTTAAAAACGCGCGTCCAGAACCTGACCGAAAGGTCCAAAACCTAACCCCACTGACTTAAAATTTTTAAAATTTCAGCCTAAATTTCAAATCTGACCGAAAAGTCCAAAACCTGACCAGTCAGATTTTGTTTCTGACCCAAAATTTCAAAATCTGATTGAATGATTTCAAAATCTGACTGGATGGTTTCCTGCAAACCTGACTGGATGGTTTGCAAACCTGACTGGATGGTTTTTCATCCCTCCTTCACTTTCCGCTTCACTTCATCCATATTCAATCACTCAATTCACATAATACTTTTCAATACGAAGTAATTATCGACTTTCCGAATATATAATAAAAACGAAAAAAATTTCTGGGCCTTTACACTCTTCTTCATCCCCCTCATCATCTTAAATAATTTCAATTTCATCATCAACCAAGAAGTCATCTATTTTTCTTTTACCTTTGTTGTTTGCATTTAAGTTCCTTGGCCGTATATCAAAAATAGTTGAAGAGTAATTTGTAAGCAATAATGTAGACATAGAAATTAGAATATAAAATTAACTATTAAAAAATTGCACTCATACCTTTCTTTCTCTTTTTGACACTAACTTCATCGTCTTGGAAGCACTCTTGAATGTCCAACCATGAATGATCTTTGGGTAGACACGAATCTACTTTCTCGATAATCCATTTGTCATCGGATTCCATATCCGATAAACAAATAGGATCATATGTTTCCCTGCTTTCTTGCCTTTTCTCTTGTCTCATTTCAAGCATAATATTGTACTTCACAAAAACTAATGCATTTAATCTTTGTGCACTTGGAAGGTACTCCAATTCCTCTCACATCTAGTTGCACTACAAGTAACGCTTAGCACTCTAATAGCTAAACATTGAAGTTCCTTGCACTCTTCTCCACAACTCTCCCAACATAGAGCTAGAAAACAATAGTTACAATACATTATAATTATATTATAATAATATAATATTATATAAGAAGGCAACGAACACATGTTCACAAATCACCACTCACCGGGTTGCTTCTTGTCTCTTGTCAAGATTGCCATGATTATACCAAACATACCCTCGGCTCTTTTGAACTTCTAGAATTGTGCATCAACATTTACCCTTGTCCCTACATTGGGGTAAAATCTTTCAATGGTTCTATACAACCCGACTTTAACTTCATGATCCGCTTTGAAGTTATCACTATAATGGAACCTACAAAAGTGTGGGAAGTGCGAACTACGTTTACTATAACTACAAGGATGAAGAAAAACAAGAACAATAGATTTGATTAATTTACTTACTTGGGATTAAGATAGTAAGCTGCCGCATGAAGATGCCTATGAAGTTGCATGTCTCATCTCGCATCAATAATTTTTCAAATCTTTTCATATCTTCCCTTCACATTGTCCACATTCTTTGCAATTTCTTCTTTGGTCCTATCCATAACCTCATAAGTGTACCCAAAGGGATGAGAAGCCTCGACTCTTTTACCAAAGGGATGAGAAGTTCCATGCAAAGCTTTACGGGCCTTTCAAAATCTTGAGTCATACAAAATTGTCCCTTGTGTTTTTAATCCCGCAACACTCTTCCCATAGGAACTCTTAACCCAAGCTTGGGATGCAACCATAGCTCTTAGTTGAATTTTTTTTTTCTTCAAAACTTTTCTATGTTAGATAAGCGGTAGCAAATCTAGTAACTGCCGGTCGTGTTAATTCCTTCTTCTTTGTAAACTTTCTGAACATGGAAAGAACCCTCGATGCCTATAAATGTAAATTAACATCTCTTTTGCCTTTTGTAATGTAACTTTAAAAACCAAAATAAATTTTTTCTCGTCTCCTCCAATAATCTACGGGCACCTACATAAGCGGATGCACTATCCGTCACCACTTATACAACATTTTCTTTCCCAATCTCCACGAAATCGTCAACCAACTCATATAATTTTTTAGAATCCTTGATTATGCTCGAAGTATCAATTGATCTAATAAATACTGAATCCCGTGGGCTATTGACAAGAAAATTAGTAATCGACCTATGTTTCCCGTCAGTCCATACATCAGACATGAAAGTGCAATCCGTATTTTTCCACTCCTTTTTATATACCGCTAATCCATCATTTACAAGGTCGACCTTTTTCTTTAGGTAGGATACTCTAACCTCGTGATAAGTTTGGGGTTTTAAATCCTTGCCATAATCACCAACGGACACTAACATTCTCTTGCATAAAGGGTCTTTAACCAAATTAAATGGCAATGCATTCCCATAGATGCATCTACAAATATCGCTAATTACCAGCTCCTTTTTCTTTATCATTTGATTCATTGTTTGTTGTTTGACTTTTCCCTCTCCTTTTGTAACATATGCATCCATTGTTCCCTTTCTTTTAACATCAATATATTCGTCTTCAAGTTCAACCTCCACAACGTTCTTTTGTTATTTTTCTCCTAAAATTTGTAGGAAGAATTTCTTAACATCGTTGGCAACTTGAGGACATGGGGCTAGCTCAATGCGAGACCCTGCCAAATGATGTTTCATATGTATAACCCCTCCCCAAAAATTTTGGTTACAACAATTACAACACAAGTGCATCCTGTTTGTTTCACTCACTCGAGTATAATGTCTCCAAGTAAGATCTTCATTTTTTTTCCCCCATTTGTGCGCGAGCCACTAACTGTAAGAGCAATATAATAAGGGAAATAAATGAAAAACTAATCTTTAATCACTTAAGTTAACTATTAACTATATAAAAAATAAAACATACTATTAACTATATAAGAAATAAAACATACATTACTAGTATGTTTTAGGCGCTGGTTGCTAGGTAATGAGTGATTCCTCACTTTGGGACGCTGGTATGGGTAACAGGTGAGGTTAGGGTTTTGAAGTTTGAAGTTTGAAGAGCGATTCCTGATGGCCGTAAAAAACTGGGACGTTGGGTAACAGACTAACAGGGTCGAAGATGACAAAGAAAGATTCCGATGTTCGTCAGAGGCTGGGACGTGATGCTTCGGAAAAAAAATGTTTCGTCCAGCCAGCGTGGTGTTCATCCGTCCAGCGTGGTGTTTCTTCTAATTTCGGATGGGTAAGAGGACTTCTGATGTTCTCTTTTCAAAATAAGCAAGGACGATTTCTGGGAAAGACAACTTTTGGCAAGTTTTCAGCCTTGGGAAGTGCCATCGTCCATTCGTTTCCATTTCTGGTAGCCCTCATTATCATTTTTGGTCGATCCTTGGTTTTTGGTTACCGATTCTAGTTTGAACATGAATCGTTCGATTCATGCGATTCCCTGCTTTAGGGGCAATTCGCCGATTTAGGGTACCGATTACTTGCAGTTTGCAATTCATAGTATGGTTCGAAATATTTGTCTACTGAATCGTATCGCGAATCGTGCGATTTCTACAACCTTAATCCCAGGTCTAGTTTGTTGTTATATGACTCATGTATTATCGAGTTTCAAAGAATATTAGACCAAACTAGTTCCAGTTTGGGCTCGATGGCATCCGGCTCACGTTGTCTGGATATTACTATCTGAAATTGACTACGTTCACTTAAATTGGCCAAATGATGGATCACTGAAGTCTATCTTTTGTTAGTGATTTTTTTTCTTCGTGGATGGGGTGGGGAATGATAATTGAGATCTCATGTAATTTCTTTATGGGCGGTGACAATGACCGAAGAGGTTCGTCCCAGACAAATAGTCTATTGACAAACAGTGGCGACATAAAACAACTTACCAAGTTATGCAAAACTTGTAGTTAGTGATGGCATACGATTGCGAATGAAGTTCTCATACAGTCATTTTCGTCCTCGCTAAGATACCTAATTGTTATTTTGTATAGTGTAAATGTTATTAGATTAATCAGAAAGTGTTCGGGTTTTTTTTCTTGTTACTTAACCTTAACACACATACATTATATAGAGAATACAAGACAAAAGACACATAAACCCTCACACTAAACACACATTATAATAACTATTTAACACTCCCCCTTAAGCTGAAATATTAATATGACATACACCTAGCTTGTTGCACAATAGCTCTAATCGTGAATTGCATAATGGCATGGTGAAGATATAAGCAAGTTGAGTGCCTATAGACACAAAATGAGTGACAATCACACCACTATCCACCTTCTCTTGAACAGGATGGCAATCGACTTTAATATGTTTTGGTCCCCTCATGAAATACAAGATTGGTTGCAATATGAATGGCTGCCTGATTAAAACAATAAATATTCACGAGCAATTGCACACCAAAACCCATCTCCTCAAGAAAGGATCGTATCCAAATAATCTCACATGGCGTGTGTCATTGCACGATACTCAGCTTCTGCACTAGATCGTGCAGCAACGGTTTGCTTCTTTCCACGTCACAAGATTACCATATAGAAAAACACAATACTGAGTAGTTGATCTTCTGTTAGAAGGTCCTCTTGTCCAATCTGAATCAGTAAATGCCTCAGCACATAAGTGACAACCGACTCAATAAATAGACCACGTCCTTAGATGCTTCACAATACAAAGAACAAACTCCAATGAGGGAGTCGAGATGCAGATATGAATTGATTTACCAAACTAATTGCAAATGAAATATCAGGGTGTGTAATGGTAAGATAATTCAATTTACCAATTAAATGATGATAGTGGTCGAAATAGGAAGCAACTCCCCTTGATCAACACATAGTTTGCCATTGTGATCCGTAGGAGTATCCACAGGTCTCGATCCCAATAAGCTAGTCTCCTCTAAAATATTCAAAACATACTTGCGCTGAGACAAACTAATTCCATACTTGAGTCACCACAATGTCCATGCAGTATCATAGTTTGCCTCTGCCCAAATCTTTGGTGTGAATCTGTCATTGTAGGAACTCCTTCAACTTGGCAATGACTTGTTGATCATCACCTGTAATGATGTATCATCCACATAAACAATCAGCAATATTTTTTTGCGACCAGATGTGAGGGAGAAGACTGAATGATTTGATTGACAACGAGGCATGCTCAACTGGAAGACAATGTCACTAAACTTGTCAAACGAGCTCTTAGAGATTATTTGAGTCCATAAAGTGCTTTGCAAAGTTGACGTACATGAGTTCGCTCCCCCTGAGTGACAAACACAGGTGATTGCTCCATATATACCCCCTCGACAAGATCATCATGCAAAAAGGCATGCATTCTTAACATCAAGCTGAATTAATGGCTAGCCAAGATTGGGGGGAAAAGAGATAAGAAGCCGAACATAGCTAATTTTGTCAACAAGAGAATAAGTGGTTTTACTGCTCGACAGAGCCATCCGGATGATATTTGATAGTAAACACCCAACGACCTCCTATCGTGGTTTTACCAAGAGGAAGAAGAAGAGGATGAGGAATTATCTCCCATGTACCATTGTAATGAAGAGCAGACATCTCATCCTCCATCGCCACTCAGACGGAGTTAAGGCTTTCTGAACAGTGTCAGGAACAAAGATAGACGAAACAAAAGTAGCAAATGTACGTAGCGAAGGTGACAAGTGATTATAAGAAACATACTGGGTAATGGAATGAGAAGTACAAGTACGAATACTTTTGCGAAGGACAATGGGAAGAGAGTTAGGAGACGGCGGGCGATCTGATAGCGAAGAAGATGGCAGTGCAGGCTGAGGCAAAGTAGACGGCATTGTGGAGCGGTGGATATATACCTGCAAGGGTTTCACATGGGAGATAGCACGAGGGGTAATTATAGGAAAGACACTATGAGATGGACCAATAGGGTCTGTGGTGTACGGAAAGAAAGGTAAGGACTCATCAAATGTAACATCTGAACATACAAAGTGGCAACGAAGAGACGGAGAGTAACATTTGTAGTCTTTTTAAGTGTAAGAGTAGCCGCAAAAAAAAGGTATGTAGCACGAGAGAAGTCATTAACAACGTAATATTGAAAACCAAAAACAGTAGGAACCCACATGGGATCCCAAATAGCCAAATGTACCAAGTGAAATAGACAAGAAACATGAGTCTCAATTCAGAGATAAAGTGACACTCCGGTGTTTACTCAACTTGCAAACTTCATAGGACAATTTAGCAAGACAGCTACACGAAGGAATTAGCCGTTTAAGGGTCTGTATGGACGAATGTCCAAGATGAAAATGAAATTGATATGGTGACACCGTAGATTGGAGAGCAACAAAGGTAGAGTGAACATTATCAGCAAAGTAGTACAAACCGCCACACTTGATACCGCCATCAGTCTCTCTCCCCGTCGTGAGATCATGAAACACAACCATGAGAAAAAATGTGACGGAGTAGTTTATCGACTTAGGAATCTTACTATCAGATTGGACAAGAGGACCAAACATGAGAAAAAAAGATAGGTTACCTAGAGCAAGAGAGAAAAATACGTTTAATGGAGATCATATATCCGTCGCAGATTATTAACACCAGAATACAACTCCCGAGCTTGACGCCAAACATGATTTGCGTTGAATCAGATTCTTTAGGAGGACTATCTGTCAAGAAATGATACTGTTTCTTGCTCATAAGGAACCCCTCAATAGCTTTCGCCCATGGAGCATAATTTTTTGCATTTAACCACGTAGAGGTGATATATACCCAAAAAAAATTAGATAAACCGACAGGACTAGTAGAACTAGAGGCCATGGTGAACAAAATACAGTAATGGAGGCAACCCAACAAACAAGAGATCAACAACTTATTAATAAACAATCAACAACTGAGCACATGCCTCTGATCTATTTCAACACAATCGCCAACAACATCAGAAGAGAAAACAACATGCCTTGTATCATTCAGCAATACAAATAACCAAAGCAGAAACCCAACAAATTAGAAGCATCTGAACTGGAAAACAATCCAAAAAAAAAAAGGCTGGAATTGAGAACTATTATATATTAGTCATACCAGATTGAAACACCAAAGAAACCATTGTACGTAGCAGATCTAATCTTATACAATACGAAACCCTGAAGTCAACAACAGATCACAACCTCTCAATGTTCGAGGTTGATGGAACCTGGGACAGATCGTGAGCGGAAACGCGAACCCGAGAGTAGAAACCTAAGAAACTTGAGATCGCAAGCAAGATGAGCTCGCGAGCAGAAGATACTGAGAAAACCTTAGATCGCATATGGAGCAACCACCTGGGTTTGTTGCTCAGGGGGAGCGTACTCAGGTATGTCGGCTTCGCAAAGCTCTATATGGACTTAAGCAGTCCCCTCGAGCGTGGTTTGGCAAGTTTAGTGATGCAGTCTTACGGTTTGGCATGCATCGTAGTCAGTCTGATCATTCTGTGTTCTCTCTCACTTCTGACCGGGGGAAAGTATTGTTGATTGTCTATGTGGATGACATTATCATTACTGGTGATGACCAGCGAGGTATTGATGAGCTAAAAACCTTCTTACATCAGCAGTTTCATACTAAGGATTTGGAAAAACTTAGATACTTCTTGGGTATTGAAGTGGCCCGATCCAAAGAAGGTATTAGCTTGTCACAGAGAAAGTATGCGCTGGATATTCTTGAGGATACAGGTTTATTGGGAGCTAGGCCTGTTGAGACTCCTATGGATTCTAACATCAAATTATGTGTGGACCAGGGGGAGTTGCTCCATAGTCATGATCAGTACCGTCGGTTGGTTGGTAAGCTAAATTATCTTACGATTACACGTCCTGATATCTCATTTGCAGTGAGTCTGGTAAGTCAGTTTATGTCTGCTCCTCGTCATCCACATTGGGAGGCGGTTCTTAGAATTGTGAAGTATCTTAAGTTACATCCAGGACGAGGTTTGTTTTACCGAGCTAGTGGACATCTACACATTGAGGCGTTCACTGACTATGATTGGGCAGGGGGGCCATCCGATAGGAGATCTACTACTGGCTATTGTGTATTCCTTGGTGGCAATCTGGTCAATTGGAAGAGTAAGAAGCAGACAGTGGTCGCACGGTCCAGTGCAGAGGCAGAGTATAGAGCAATGGCACATACCACGTGTGAGATTGTATGGCTGCGATCATTTCTAGAGGAGATAGGGTTCCGTGTGCAGTTGCCTATTCCTCTATATTGTGATAATCAAGCGGCTATTCACATTGCTTCTAATCCAATATTTCATGAAAGAACTAAGCATATTGAAGTTGATTGTCATCTAGTGCGCGAGAAATTGTCTAGTGGTGTGATAGCTACCCCGTATGTGTCTACGGGTGCTCAGTTGGCTGATATGTTTACTAAGTCATTATTTAAACCACGCTTAGAATTGCTATGTAACAAGCTGGGACTTTACGATATCTACTCTCCAGCTTGAGGGGGAGTGTTAGAATAGTTTATGTTTTAAGTAAACGTGTTTAGTCCCACATCGCCTATGTTAGGCTTGTGACTTTGTTCCCAGTAATATAAATAAAGTGATTATGTGTATGGGTGAAAACCACCTAATACACTTTTATCTTTCTCTCTCTCTCTCTTTCCATCTCGCTAACAGCGAGCGAGGTTGCGAAGTTCGAGACTCCATGCCACAATGGCTATGAAGGTGACGTAGTCAGCAAGATCAGAGGCGGCCGACGGTGACGGTAGTGGGTGGACGCGGTGGGTGGTATCTAGGGTTTTGTTTACATATGCTCTGATAGCATGTAAATGTTATTAGATTAATAGAAAGTGTTTAGGGTTTTTTCTTATTACTTAACCCTAACACACTTACATCATATAGAGAGTGAGTACAAGACAAAAGATGCATATACCCCCGGTTAAAATAACTCTTAACATATAGGATACTAAGATACCTGATTTTGGACTAGCAAACTGAAGAACCTACATGGAAGTACATCACGAGTTTATGGGATGTTTACTCCCTGACTACAAAAGGTTAATGGGACTCCATTTTGATTATCAACTAGGAAATTTGAATGTTTCTGTGGTATAAGCATAACAAGCTATGTAGTGTGGATAATAATGTTGAAATATAAGACATCCTCATCTTGGATTCTCACTATCCCTAAAATACCCCATTTCACTAATAAATTGGCACCAACTTTCAAAAGTTCAGCTTAAAGAATTCTTGTGGGCGTGAGTCAAATGGAATCGCCGATTGGTGAATCAGTCGTACCAGTGGATCAAGAGGGCCGTAGTGTTCCACCCAGAGCTCAAGACTCAGTATTGGAATGGGTGGACAAACACTATGCCACCCATTCCAAATGAGGTGGTCTATGCAGATGCTAAGGATGAGCAAATGGGTTTACCACTTGAAAGCCTGGATGTGCGTTTGAATTAGGTTATTGACCCACACTATGCCAAGTAGAAATAATGCACTTTGATGTTATAGCCACGTTTCCTTGCTACCAAAGACCAGAACTAAGGAGTTGGTCCTCCACTATGATGTTAGTTTATTGGTTTTACCATGTCAAAGACCAAACATCAAACTGCTGAGCGGACTTGCAATGAGGCAATACTGGTCTTGCAATTTGCAATTCCACTAGTAGCAGGGAGGGGGAGATTGTGACCCCTTTCTTTTGGAACCTTGCTCCAGGTTTATTTTTCTCTTAGTAGCACACAACAGAATAAGCTTTTCTTATCAGATGCGGTGGTGGTTTGGGTGGGGGGAAGAAGGTGGGAAGAGCTAACAAAGGTGAATTGTCCGATGGTATTTGATTTTCCTCTGGTGCCTACATTTTCAAAAAGGACTTCAAACTGAGGATCTGTTGGACTCCAGATATCACCACTAAACTTTTGTCAAGTTCTGATGGTATTGACATCTGTCAAGATATTTATAGGATATATTAATTTTGTCAGACAGAATACTGTGGGCCTCTTTTTCTGCTGAATGATCTTGATATGCTATGACGTCGAAGTTATTAAGGCAATGCGGTATCACTCCTTGGTTCTTTTGAGAAAGAAAGTTGACTGTACTTGTTCAAAATTCTAATTTATCAATGCAAGATTAATATTGCATGAGTAGATATGTTTACATTAAACAAGCTCATAAATGCTTTTAGTCGTATTTGTATACTTTGTTCTATTGCATGAGAAATTGAAGTGTCAGTTCCATGAGACAACCATTCATGTTTCTACTGTTGCCAGCACCATGTGTATAGTCCAAAACTTAGAATATTGACGTCTAGAAGTACAGTTTTTTTTTTTTTTTTACTTCTCATCTCTGAAATGCAGATTTCCTTGAAGGTTCCATTATGTTACTTGTGGCTGTATTTTTTATTTTGTAGGTTCTCGATATCCAAAAATTGGCTGCTGAAATGGGCTTGAATTGTATAACCACATACAGATTAGATGCTCTGAAAGCTGTTCGGCACATAAAAGAATCTAGTGATAGGTACACTTCATCATCTGTTGCCCAAGAAGGGTCAGACAGTGATTCCACCAGAAACGCAAAGCGTATGTTACTTCTTTTACGTGTTTGTGTGTCTTTGTTTAAGGTAGTTGCATGTGAGAGAATGTGCTATTGCGAGTGTTAGATTAGTAGAAGTGGTGACAGCACATAAGTCATGAGGATAATACGCATTGCAATCACAATACACTGTTGGAACCTCCAAGAGTTTCTCCATCCACCCTTCAAATCTTCAAAGTGGGGAATGCAACTTCTCCAACCATACTTACATTTTGACCTTCCAGTATGAAGACTCCAGTTGTATTTGACATATATGGAGACTCCTTTCAATTTTAGAGATTGTTTACTGTGTATTTTGAATTCGAAGTTGTATATTTTGCTGTATGATCATCCCATTGTTACAGAAATTAGTATCATGGAAAATTGACTCTTTGTTTTTAAATGTAGTCGAAGGCAAGGGAATTTTTGTACTCCACAGATGGGTCTGTGGATCATGCATCTATGTATATGGATAGATAGATGGACCGGTAGATTCACAGCTGATATCTTTTGTACCGATGTTTTCTTTCCTTCTTTGTTGGCAATAGGACGAAAGAGCATGAATTTTTGAGCACCAATATATGTCAGGTAATTTGTAAAGAATGCTGTAAACACTCATTACCGAAGTCTCTTTTGTAATGACAGCTATCTGTTAAAAACCGGACCAGGCTGGCAGGTCCTACCAGTTAGCCCGTTGATCGTTCACATGTTCGATTCAGTCTGACACCTAAACAGCCTGGTGTTCAAAACCAGAATAATCCGCTAGAAAATGCTTTTATACCAGTGACCAACGGGAATGGTCCCTGGTTCAAAGGAACAGGCTAGGCATATAAGACTAGACAAAACTTGAACTTCATGTGCTAAGGGGCACTATAAGCACCACAGCTCAGGGAGATGAACGCTCTGCAGACCCTTGTCCTTTTATATAAAGCAAAATAGCTTTGCTTCGTCCTATATTCTTCCATGTGGAACTAATGCTCCGGCATAGAACTCTCAGAAATGCACTGTACATGTAACTCTGTTTCTGTTTCTTCTTAGATTAGCTTTCAATATTTTTCCAATCCAAAATTCTTAGGTATTGTTGTTTTCTAATATTCAGAATTTTTTGTAGTATGCATAATTTTAGTTTTAGTATTTATGATGTCACGATTCAACTCTAGTTTACCCACATTTAACCGACGACCCCTCCACCCGGTTGCTTTTCCGGTTTACTCCGTTTTCCCTTTTTGAAAACATTGAATGAAATAGCTCCTTGTAATCCCACGTTGGCGTCCTTTTTGGTTAAATCAATAGTTGGTGGACCTTTTTGCTTGCCAAGATCAATTGAACTCACATGATCGGTCAATTAGATGCTTGCAAGTCACCACACGATGTAATGCACGTTGGTCACTGTGTACGGGAGGAAGTTGGAGAAAAATGTTCTTCTAACATGGTATTATAGGTGCGAGGCAACGGCTTACATAACTCTAAAGCTCAAGTGAGGTCTAGATGATGGTTGCTTTAGTTCTTCAGGCCCTCAAACTTGTGTGGTCTTCGACTCTTAAGCTTCGTCCCTAACACCTTGTGTAGCACACGTTGTTTGTTATGGTTTAAGTTGCCAAGTAACCTTTCAGCTTTTGTATTAATGTGATAAAATGCACCTGATAATGGATGCATATAGTGAATCCAATATAATGTGTCAGCGTATATTAAACCAACTAGAAGACCTATAAATACTCATGGGCGACTCGCCAATTCATGACTATAACCTTCTGAAATTACCAAAATAGTCTTGGCCTCTACTTTTCAACCGCATCACAATGCCTGAAAACAATGGACTTTGTATTTACCCCAAGTGTTCGTAAGGTGTTCCGTCCTAATAGATCAAAAGCAATAAAGACACATAGGGAAGAGTGTTTGTCCTGCGTTGGGGAGTGTCCGATGGGTGTTGGTGTCCAACATTTATGGCCGGAGGAGGGGAAAAAGTGAATGGCACCAATCGAGACAGATTGGGAGAATATATCTACAGAGAGAGAGAGAGAGAGAGAGAGAGAGAGAGAGAGAGAGACACGAAAGGGGTAATGAAATTCGAGAGAGGATATATGGTCACTAGGTCTTTCGAGATGTTTGGATGTCAGACACAACAGAAACACAACACTAGGAGAGATGGAGTTATTGATAAGATCAATTTTAAGCGCAGGTTGGGTCTGATTAAGCTGCAGTCCTTTACTTTTGTTTTATCTAAGATAATGAAACTGAAATGTCCAAATAGCATTCGGAATCTCACAACTTTACGTGGAATCTTACTGTTAAGAAATATATTTTCTGTGTATTCTTCTCCTAAGAGGAGGCACAATATATATAGAACAATGTACAGAGTGAATCCCTAATTTATCTCTAACTGAATTCCTAATTTATCTCTAACTGAATCCCTAAATAGGCTCATAATTATATGCCTACTATTTACATAGTCAACAAAGTAATTATAAATACAATCTAACACTCTCCCTCAAGTTGGTGCGAAGATATCGATCATGCCCAACTTGAACACGATAGGGAATAAACTCTTGCTACCCAGCCCTTTTGTGAAGATGTCGGTCAACTGGTCTCCAGACTTCACAAACGGCATACATATCACACCCGCGCTCAGCTTCTCCTTGATGAAGTGTCTGTCTATCTCTATGTGCTTTGTTCTATCATGCTGAACGGGATTGTGAGCAATATTAATGGTAGCTTTATTATCGCAATAGAGTTTCATCGGGCCACTATCAGAAAGACCCAAATCACGTAACAGGGTTTGAATCCACAAGAGCTCGCAAACCCCATGAGCCATAGCCCTATACTCAGCTTCTGCGCTAGATCTGGCAACCACTGATTGCTTCTTACTTCGCCAAGTAATCAAATTTCCTCCAAGGAAGGTACAGTAGCCAGAGGTGGACCGCCTGTCATCCACAGATCCAGCCCAGTCAGCATCAGTAAATGCCTCCAACCGAAAGTGACCATGATTAGAGAACAAAATCCCTTTTCCTGGAGCTGATTTGAGATACCTCAAAATACGATAAACTGCATCCAGGTGTGGAGTACGAGGATCATGCATAAACTGACTAACAACACCAACTGCATAAGAAACATCTGGTCGGGTATGAGCTAAATATATCAGTCGACCCACAAGTCGCTGATACCTCTCCTTATCAGTACGCTCCCCCATATCTCCACTCAGGTGATGGTTTGCCTCAATAGGCGAGTCTGCAGGTTTATAGCCCAACATACCTGTTTTTTCCAACAGATCAAGTATGTACTTTCGTTGAGAGATAAAGATGCCTCTATCTGATCTTGCTACCTCCATTCCAAGGAAGTATTTCATTGATCCTAAATCCTTAATCTCGAATTCTTGTGCTAACCGAGACTTAAGGTTATGGATCTCTTCCTCATCATTGCCTGTCATTATTATATCATCAACATAAACAATAAGACAACAATCTTACCAGCACTCCTCTTGGTGAATAGAGTATGGTCGGCATGGCTCTGCTTGTACCCAAAACCCAGCATAGCCTTTGAAAACTTGCCAAACCACGCTCTAGGTGACTGCTTCAGCCCGTAAAGTGCCTTCTTCAACCTACACACCTTTCCCTCACTGGCAGGAGAAGAAAAACCCGGTGGTATGGCCATATACACTTCCTCCTCCAGATCACCATGGAGGAATGCATTCTTTACATTAAACTGTAGAAGAGGCCAATTCATGTTGGCAGCACAAGACAAGAGAGCCTGCACAGAATTCATTTTTGCTACCGGAGCAAAAGTCTCCTCATAGTCAATACCATAGGTTTGAGTAAATCCCTTGGCAACTAGTCTGGCTTTGTATCTCTCAACTGTACCATCAGCATTGTGCTTTATAGTAAACACCCATTTACATCCCACCGGTTTCTTTCCTCCAGGAAGTGATACTAGATCCCAAGTACCATTCTTCCTCAAAGCTGTCATCTCCTTACCATAGCTCCTTTCCACTCAGGTATAACAAAAGCATCCTGCCAATTCTGTGGAATAGATATAGAAGAAAGAGACGAAACAAAAGCACGATATGAAGAAGATAAACGATCATAGGAAACAAACTGGGATATTGGATGTAGAGTACATGACCTCTTTTCTTTCCTAAGAGCAATTGGGCGATTGCCAATAATAGGAGGTTCAATAAGAGAAGAGTCATTACTAGAAGAGTCAGCAGAGAGAAAAGATTCATTACCGGATGAGTCAGCTGGGAAGTTTGGAACTGGAGTTGGAGGCTGTGAATGACAAGGTGGTACAACAGATGTGGGCCTTTCTTTACCCCGTCTAGCAAAGGTCTTTAGGTCAGTTCTTTGCAGCTGTTGTCTCCGTTCCTCAATATCACCCCCAATGTCATGCGTTTCTGAGTCAGCAGATATTTGTCCATTTCCCGATTGATCTCCCAGTTCCCCCTCACCATGAGTGTAAAACAAGGGTTGCTCCCCCTCACCAGTATAAAAGGAAGCCATCTCTTCCTCCTGACCAGTCTCTCCCTGAAGAGATGGGGAATAAAAAGACTCTGTCTCCCAAAAAGTGACATCCATAGAAACGAAGAACTTCCGAAAATGAGGATCATAACACTTATAGCCCTTTTGGGTAAGGGAGTACCCAATGAAAATGCACTTATGGGTCTTATGACCTAACTTACCCCCAGAGGGATGTGGGGCATGGACAAAGCACACACATCCAAACACTCGGAGGGGAAGTGTTGTGACCCGATAACTGCGAGAAAGACACTCTATAGGAGTTTTGAAGGTAAGGACACTAGAAGGCATACGGTTGATAAGATAAGTTGCTGTCAAAATTGCTTCTCCCCACAAAGATTTTGGAACATTCATGGTGAACAAAAGAGAGCGAGCAACTTCATCAAGATGACGATTTTTGCGTTCAGCAACTCGATTTTGTTGTGGAGTATCAACACAAGTCGTCTGAAAAAGAATACCATGCTCATCTAGAAATGCCCTAAAATGCCCCGTCTATATACTCAGTACCATTATCATTACGGAGAATTTTAACATTTGCATCAAACTGAGTACGCACCATGGCATGAAATGAGCAAAAACAAGAAAAACCTCATTTTTTGACTTAAGTAAATACACCCAAGTAACACGAGAATAACAGTCAATAAAAGTGACAAACCATCTATGACCTTTAAGAGAAGTAATAGGTGAAGGTCCCCAGACATCAATATGAATAACCATAAACGGAGATTCACTCCTCTTATTAATGGGTGCATAAAAAGAACGTTTATGTTTACCAAGCTCACAGGCTTCACAAAAAAACTGACTCTGAGAACAATACTTTATTAAACTAGGAAACAATTTCGCTAAAATCCCAAATGAGGGATGACCCAATCTGCGATGCCAATGATGTAACATAGAAAGAGTTGGACTCATATCTGCCTACAGAGCTGAACCACATGACATGGGCTGCTGAGGGGGACAAGGTGCAGATTCCAGGTAATAGAGGCCATCATGTGCTCTACCACTGCCAATCACCTTCCCCGTATCCAGTTCCTGAAAGACACAATGAGTGGGAAAAAATGTCACTGAGCAATTGGCAGAACGAGTAAGACTACTAACAGACAAAAAGTTAGTAGCAAAGTTGGGAATATGTAGGACTGAAGAAAGAGATATTGAGGAAGAATAGTTGACAGAACCTTTCCCTGAAATAGCAGAGAACGATCCATCCGCTATTCGGACCTTATCCTTACCTGAACAAGTAGTATAAGAATCAAATACAGAGGAACAACCTGTCATGTGGTCTGAAGCACCAGAATCTATAATCCAAGGAATGACAGAAGAAGCAGTAAATGCCTTAGCTGGAATACCTGTGTGAGCAAAATTGGAAGAGGATGGAGCTTGGAAGAGGATGGAGCGGCGGTAGAAGTAGGAGCTATAGTAGATGGAGAATCAGCCCGAGTCAGAAGGCGCCTGAGAGCTTGCATTTCCCCCTGAGAAAATCCACCAGGCTGATCAGAAAACACCTGAGACTCAGTATGGGGCAAAGTAGCAACTGCAGACTCAGAAACATGGGCCTGAGGTTGAAACGGAGAACGCTTACGGCCTCCCCCTTTCCCGCGAGAAGGAGGTTTTCCATGTAACTTCCAACAGAACTCCCGAGTATGATTGGTGTTGTTGCAATAATCACACCGAACTGACCCATTGCTAGTACCAGACTGTGTCTTACCACTCGGTGCCGAAGAGATAGGGCCGCTGCTAGTACCAAACTGACCTTTAGGAGTGGCAATCAAAGCTGAACGATCAGGGGCAGGAGTATGCAACATAGCAGCCTTCCTACTCTCCTCCTGCTGTACCATGGCATATGCTTCACCCAGAGAAGGAAATGGAACACGAGCCAACACCAGCATACGAATTGGATCATAAGCATCGCCATTAAGACCAGCAAGAAAATCATAAACACGCTCCTTTTCAATTCTCTTCAGCCAGTTAGCAGCATCAACATCACACACAGGCTGGAACCCTTGATAAAGATCAAATTTCCGCCAGGCTGCATTCAAATCAGCAAAATAAGCAGCAACAGACCGATTTTGTTGGTCCAATGACCGGAGCCTCTTCCTCAAATCAAAACACTGAGCATCATTACCCTGCTGAGAATAAGTTTGGGCTGCAGTTGTCCAAACTTTATGTGGAGTATCAAAAAGCAAGAAGGTATGACGAATATCAGATTTCATAGAATTAAACAACCAAGTCATAACTAAAGATTTTCTAGATTTAAATCTCCGCAACTCAGCAGGTTCAGTGGGTTGAATAACAGCGCCCTCAATAAACTCAGACAATCCTTGTGCTTCAATAGCCAAAGTAAAAGTGCGAGCCCAAACCATATAATTGGCACCATCCAACTTAACATGACAAATATCAAGTGGGGCACCCCCAAGAGTTGTAATACGACTGGTCCCATTCTTGTCCTCAACCTGAATATTCTTTTCCTCTTTCTTTTCTGAACCCTCTGAATCCGACATAGTGCAACACAAAGAAATAGTAACTAAATAATAAACCCAGTAGATGAAATAAATACCAGGAGACTATTCCTTGCAAAGAGGAATAAATACCAGTAGACTATTCCTCAGATCTGATCGCCAAGTTCAAACCCTAGAAACCAGAAGAGGAACGGCGGAGGCCACGGCAGGACCTTCAGCGGCGATGAACCAGCCAAGTTCAAACCCTAGAAACCAGAAGAGGAACGGCGAGCCGACTGGGTTACTCGAAGAAGCCTCAACGACGGCGAGCCGACTGGAGTCAGCGTCAAAAGCGTGTTGTTCGATGGAAACCGGATGGAGATGATATAATGACGTCGGCGTCGGAGAAGCCTCAACGACGGCGACGGAAAAAGAAGCCGACGATGTACGGCGGCAGCAGCGGAAGTATATAGCGGCAGGTACGTTACCGCTCTGATACCATGTTAAGAAATATATTTTCTGTGTATTCTTCTCCTAAGAGGAGGCACAATATATATAGAACAATGTACAGAGTGAATCCCTAATTTATCTCTAACTGAATCCCTAATTTATCTCTAACTGAATCCCTAAATAGGGTCCTAATTATATGCCTACTATTTACATAGTCAACAAAGTAATTATAAATACAATCTAACACTTATGATAGTGTGAATGGAAGGGGAATGAAACAAACACATGGTGACGTGAGTGACTGCCTCAAGGGATGAGGTTTTTCATGTGGTGGGTGTGGCTGACTATACACGTAGCAGATTTTCCATTTACTCAATAAAAAACAAAACTGTGCTACCTTCTTAGAAGTGTCACTAGAACTTCTTACATCTTCCTTGGCATTGCGTCCGTTGTTGGGGATGATGAACTTATGGTTGTTCCTGTTAGATTGTTGAAATGCGCATTATGATTTTGCTCCTTGATTAGTTTAGCCTTCATAACTAAAGATCTTAATTTTTCAGTTAGCAATGAACAAGCAACACAAACGGTTAAAGCTTACAATGCTGACTCCCAGAAGAGTATCCAGGGACAGAGAAATGGGCGTGGAAGAAGTCATTGCTCGGGTGGTAGGGTTGAAAAAGCAGAAGGTTTTTATCCAAATAGCTTCGATCGAGTTCTCCTTGATGCTCCTTGTTCTGCTCTTGGTCTGAGACCCAGACTCTTTGCTGGGGAGGTTGAGTACTTTCCTAAAATAAATGTTCTAGTGATACATAAATCTTTTTTGTTGGGTTTCTAGTGATACATAAATCTTTTTTATTGGGTTTTCTTATTGCATTCTTAATGGTATTCGTATAGTTTCTGTTGAGAGGATGAGTTGAATCTGTTCTGTATTCACGATGGACACAAATGGATTTCCGCTGTATACTTATTTTCTCGATGATTACAATGACTGGCAGTCTCTGAGGATGCCATGAATGTGGTCATGCTCGTTTCTTTCCTGTTACTGGTTTTTCATTATCTCCAAATTTAGCATAGCGCTGATGACAACAACATAAACGGTAAATGATCAAATACCATAACCTTTATATCGTTTATATGCTTAAGTTACTATATTCTAAATAAAAAATAGCCGAGTCTGGAAATTCGGCTCTGCCGAATTTGAGTGCATAAAGCTACGTAAGAGATTGTTGGATTCACAATGTTTGGGGAAGCAGCCAATGGGAGATTGCTATATGTGACTTGAAATTGTTTATGCTATAGTCTGATTTAAATGTGCTTCTTTAACTCAAAACTAACTGTTTTTCCATGACAACTATTGCTGATATAAAGGGCAAGAGTAAGCTCTCTATCAAGAACAGGGGGCTTATGTCCACGATCCGACAGGCCATAACTGCTTTCGCTTTTGCTTTAAACCTCCATCTCATCCCGATTTTGCAATGTATGAACAGGCAACAATTCAATTATTTGAATTGACGACTCCTCGTTTATCAGTTATGACCTCTCCCCACTTCATGTCATTCAACTTCATTTTGCACTTCATTTTAATACATCCTACAAACACTGAAACTTATTCTACTTACCTCAGTTTCTCTACACTGAAACTGGTTATGCTATGATTTTGAAGAACCTCAAAAGTGGTGGATTTGGACCTATGTCTTGTGATGAAGTTCATGTCACATTCTGCATACAAGACAATAGAATGATGTCCTTGTGCAAAAACTATTGTATGGTACTAGCAGTTAAATCTCACGGTTTGGGGATATGAGTCCAAAAGTCAGGTTTGGATATGAGGACACGACATGAACTTTTATTCCTGTTGATTAGATAATTAAGAGAAGCGTTTAAGGTGTTAATTAATCCCGACTCGGATGATGTATATAGAGTGTCAGAGAGATTACAAAGCACAAAGACAATTATAACCTTACTAACACTGAGACATGTAACTCTGAGCAACTCCAATTGTAGATTGTGTAAGAATTGGGGTTCTAATTGGTACCTGTGTCCGACACCCATACCCAAGTGTTGAGTGCCTCACATGGATACATGTATTTGGAAGAGTTGATGTGACATAGGCTGCAATAAATGGGGTCCTAATATATGTCGGCTTATCTTTTTATTTTGTTTGTTATATTACTATATGCATCGACTTGTTCAATACTTCAATGTAGGATTGTTATCTACGCATTCATCTCCTTTTATCTAAAAGTTGATCTACAGTTTATGCATCTGAAGTCCTTTTCCTTCTCTCTTTATTTCCTCCTGATTTGGTAAGAAGCCTAAAATTATTCGTCATTCGATGCAGGAAACAATGGAATCGTTAAGGCACCACGCAAAGTACCAAAGGAAAATGTTGGACCAGGCTGTTCAGCTTGTTCGCCCTGGTGGAGTTCTCGTTTATTCCACGTTGGTACTCTTTGATCAAGGCTTTGAAGCTAACTATTCTTCTCCAAAAAAAAAAAAATATCCTGCTTGCAATTTAGATTTTTTAACCTGCTTGTCATATAAGTTAGTTTTGTTAAAGACCTTAGAGTATTGAGTCATTTTATCCAATTATTATGGATGTGCCTCGCTGCTATTATAAAAGCTTCTTGCTTGCGATTTAATGGTGGTCCTTATGCGTGTATCTTAATTAGTCTACAGTACACAAGCGGACAATTTTACATGCTTCTCACACGCCTTTACTTTCCTGCCTGCCATTCCTGTCCACAATATAGGCACTAAATTGCATGTGCAAGTAATTATGTCTGTTTGTGTGAAGAGCACGGTTAAATGAATCCTGCCAATTTTCAGGTGTACAATCAACCCCGGCGAGAATGAAGGACTGGTCAGATATGCTTTGGATACATACAAGTTTCTCTCATTGGCATTACAGGTTTGACTGCATGTTTAAGTTTCACTTGCCATTCTATGGATGATCTGTTTCATCCTAAGTTCCTAAATCCTAACTATATCCTTTTTGGTGGATCCGGTCATGGGATGAGAATACTGAATAGCGAGATGTGTGAATCTCATTTATTCAGCGATGGCTTAAATATGTCACCGAATAATAAGCTATTTCGGCATTAGTTATTAAATGATGTGGAAGATGAAGCTTGGTGAGTTGATTTATTGACCTTACTAGCATGTTGCTTTGCTTGCTTTAGTTGGGGCTATGGCTATTATGTGAGATTGTGTGGGGTATTTTAGGTTGTGTTCTAGAGTATTAGATATGTTGACAAACTTAAAAAGAAGAGTTCAGGCTTTTCAGGTTCTATTGAAGGCAGAAGGATGATTGAAGAAGGGAATGGGTGAATAAGAAGTCTGACTAACATGTCCAGATATGGATACGAATACAGACATTCTGACACATCAATCAGTAAAAAACATGTCAGGGCACCACGACAAACTAATTAGTTAGTTAGATGTATAAGAGAGAGAAGTAACTAGTTCTTCAGTTCTCCATTATACTACTTATGTTTTACCATAGCAAAATTGTAAAAATCATACCAAATATGATATGCTATAAAAAGGTGGGTGAACATTCCGAATATGTAGTTTAAATGTTTTTTCTTCATAAACAATTGTGGGTGAGCCACTGGCTGGGGAATGGGAGGGAGCGGGTGACAGTGGCTGGAGAAGGGGGGTGGGGAGGGTGTTGACAGGGAAGGAGGAATGCCTGGCGGTTGAGGTTGGAGATTGAATTTCTGGAGAATGGGTTCATATACCAGCATATATTTGTGCAGAGATTGAATTCATGGCAGCAGAAAGATCAGTAGGCTGCACTTTCTTTTGGAAGAAAGCAAACTAATCTTAATGGATAACATGACACAATAACAGGGGAGAGCACTTGATCTTGGAAGACGAATGCATGCTTTGTTGATGTAGAGTGTGGTTTTAGTTGGAGCTTCGAAGGGACGATGGGGAAGAGTTTGAAGAGTGGTATGGGAGGCTGGGAGCTCTGGCTTCTGGTGATGGCACGCACAGGATATCAAGAAGGAAAAAGAGGAAGTAGGATGGTAGAGATTTGCCAAAATTGTGAATCTTCCATGAGTTTCTGTAGACCGATGTGGACAAAAGGCTAGGATTGTTTTGATCTGAAAATGTGAGGATGTGAGATTCCGGTTAGAAACTATAAAATTCCATGGTTCAGCTGGAAGAGTTATACTTCTTTCTCTTTTTAATATGTAATGTAAGTTTTGAGGACCAAATTGTTATGATGGGCATAATGGGGGTAAAAGATTTAAAGAACCATGATCGCTGTTTAGTTACTAGGAAATGGGCAAGAAAATAAAGTTGAGTGGTGATCACTTGAGGTCAGCTGTGGTACGCATGGCTGGCCCTTTGTGGTGGTATGGATACATAAAAGGTGAATTCCTGTTCAGTGCAAGCACTGTCCTGTTTGTAGATGGCTCATTCAATGGCCCACAACTTTACGTTTTAGGCGCACATTGGGCATTGCGGCATCAGTCGGCAATTAGGCGGTGACTAATCGGCTATCTAGATTGAATTGGAAGGGTTGACTTAGTAAGTTCGAAAAAATGTCGGGGTTAAACTAGTATTATGTCAAATAATTTTCGGGATTTTAAGTGAATTTTGAGATCTGATGTGTTAATTTCTTAGTTTTATTTCATTTTGAATTTTGAACATTAAACTTTGCTTTTGACTATTTTTTGATATTACTATCTTTTTAGTTTTTAGTTGTTACTTAGCCTTGTTCCATTTCTTCCTACCTTCATGGCATTTCTTATTCAAACTTTGGGGGGAGGAAACATTTTTTTAGAATAATGGAAAACCAGCTAAGATCTAATTGCTGACTAATCCCCAACTAAGTCTGCCTACGCGCTAGGCACTCCTGTTCTGCCCAACTAGCACCTAGCGATTATAGAATATTGCTCTCTGTCTAAAACTAGTTTTAGATCTTGGTGGTTGTAACAAATTATATGGGAGAAAACTTAGGGCTACCGAAGTTTCCTACTGAGGAGTACTTGAAAGTAAATGCAAACTTCTTAAATCCAAATCAGTATCAGTCACTGAATCTTACAGTACAGTGACAGTAAAATGAAATCCAAAATGCAAGTAAAGAGGTGCAACCATATTGTTGCAAATTTTGTTGCTTTTATACGGTACGTTTGATTGAGTCGTAAAACAATGCAGTTTCCCTTTGCACGTCAATGTCTTTGGATAGTATGTTGCTGAATTGTTGTTTTCAAAGTAGTTTTTACCTTTTTGGGACTTTTGAGATTGGACGGAAGTACTCGTTAAAAGTTTTAAATTAGCTGTTGACATTTCAAGCCATGGAGTCTGATTTTTACATTTCATTCCAGCATCCAAAAGTTGGAGGACCTGGACTTGTTGGTTGCTGTGAACTCTCTGACGGGTCCATTGAGTAAGTTCTCATCCTGTGGTACTGTGTTTGTCCTGCAATCTGCTGTACTCTCTTATGCAAATGCACATTGGATTCATGGAGAACATTGACAGTGCTGCTAAATGCTTTTTTTGTTTTGTTTTAAGTAATTCAAATTATGGGATTTCTTTGCTCTTTTCCTTCGGTTCTGTTTTATTGATAATTGCAAATTAGGAGATACTATACGTGTCTTTGAAATGTCAATGAGTTTTCAATTGATTTCTCACTCTCTTGACTGCTATCTGGTAATTTTGCACTATAGAAGCTCACTTGTAATTTCGCAAATGCTGATAAAATAGAGTGTATCTTACGAAAGTGGCCGAAACCCCTTAAAATGGAAGACCAGTAGCAAAGCAAATCACTAAAATCCTTGTTTTTCATACCCATAACCATTGAAGGCACAGTGATATGACTCAATAGATCTAAAACATGCATAGTTAGCTAGCTAGTGGGATGTGGTATTAGAATAGAATACAGCTTGATCAATTGGTGAGTTAGTTTGATGACTGTTTTTCTCCTTTCCAGGGAATGGTTAAGACCTGGCGAAGAAGATCTTGTTCAGAGATTTGATCCATCATCTCCACTTGACACTATTGGATTCTTCATAGCCAAGTTCAATGTTGGCCCCAAAGACGAATGACTCTTAATATAAAGGAGTGAGATAAGCATTCCAATTGAGTGATCCCAGACGTAGGTGCCTGTGTACATCATTGAAGAGAAACAACAAACAAGATGTATGGTTTCATTGATAGGCTCCAGCGCAAGATTCAGATGGAACTTCTCCTTCGAGGGTATGCAGTCCACATTATTTTGAAAATCAATCGTTACGTTACAAATGGGTGTTTGAAATGTGGAACCCATTATTTTGTGCAATATCATATTGGTTGACTTTTTTTTTTTCAAAATTCTGTTTCAATTTGAATTATGCTTGTCAAAGATTTGTAGAAGTACAAATGTGGTTTGCGACTTATTATGCATTTTGTTAATTTTAGTAGTTGTAAGTTGATTTATTAGAGTAAGAAACTTAATGTTCTTCAACAGGCATGGTTGGGTGATTGAATATGGTCAAATATTTATAGTACAACAGGGGTGGTTTGTAGTACAAGTTGATTATTCTGATGATGTTTATTTCAACAGTTTTTCTGTTTGTACTGGGCTCGAGGTGGTTTATTTCAACAACTTCAACACTAGGTGCTTATCAAAAAAACAAAAACTTCAACACTAGGCTGCTCTTCATGTAGTCTTCTGGCTTCTTGCTAGCAAATCAAGGATCTCTCTACTTAATTTTTTCATTAATCTTCCTCTGATACCAATTGTGCTCTATCTCCCTTTGGAACCACTATTAGCGCACCAATGATTGTATATGGATCCTCTTAGAAGCATATATTGTAGTTTGATGTAGAAACTGAAACAAATGAAACGGTCAAATCGAGATTCGTGTTTCAGAGTGTTCTCCAAATAAATTTGCGGCCTCCAAAATGGTATTTGAGGTTTATCTCGTCATCTCTCTCAAGAAACAACAGTTAAAATCAATCCAAACACCATAAACCCAGCAAACAAAATTGAGTTGATTCTCATCAAGAACGTCATTCTGGAATGGAATAGAATGAATGAACACGACTGGAATGTAACAAAATGAAGAGAGAATAACTCGAGAATCTGGAATGTGTTGTATTTCTCTCAGAACTTGAGAGAACTCACGCCAATTCATCAGCTGCACGGCTTTCAATTTCAAAAACCGGTGGATTATAAAGCGAGCCCACAGTCAGGATTTTCTCCCAGTGGTGATAAATAATACCAATCTAAAAGAAATCAGATAGTATTAAAATTTTTTTTAACTCATGATACTTCTCTTCACATAGAGTATAAACAAAAAAAAAGAAGCAATTTCAACTCTATATCTACTAAAGTGGTTTACATTTAGCGGTGCTTAATGTGATTTCATGTTATTAAAGGTATCTAGAATATAATTGTCATGCTAGAGATAGAAAAAGGTCTCTCCAACAATCTCTACATTTGGAACTTAGACTAGATAGAATAATTCTAAGAGTAGTTTGTAGCGTAGATATTCTATTATATCAACTATCCTTTGAAGATGTTAACAAAAAAAAAACTATCCTTTGAAGATTAACAAAGATTATTTGTCAATCTAGCTTTGTTTTTGTTCTTTTGTTGTTCCACTTCGCATCTGAAGAAGTCCTGCAATACGGCATTGGATAACACATCCAACTTATTAACAATTCATATTTCCAGCACTTTACTTTATTGTTGTCAATGATTTCTTCTCTGTGAATTTTGTCGTGAAGAGAAAATTTTGGGAACACCCACCAATATATACATCTTGAAGAAGTGCGGGACATTAGTGTTTTCCATCCTACCAATAGAGAGTCAATTTCTCTTCATTTAATGAATTTGTTCATTCTATAAGTTGTAACTCTTACCTATCTTAAAAGTAACTAGGTCCCACTTTCATTTTGACTTAGACTTGCCCAAAAGTTCTTGAACAATAAGATTTGCCCGACCAGTATATTGGTTCATTTCTGCAAATTGGGAAATGATTTGGATTTGCCAAACAAGTGGAGATTTTTTAACGTGACTCAAATCTACTGAATACAGACATGTGAAACATGTATACATATATCATATCTTATATATAATTCTGAACTCTTTTTTCCTTCCTTTTGTCAAAGATGCTTAGGTTTGGCCTCGCCTAATTTTTAGGTACATATAGTCTTGTTGCACGACACATATCAAACAACTTCTGGCCAAAGCTCAGGCGGTGGCAAACTGACCAAGAGGGAGTAAGAAATTTAAATAACTATGGGTCTTGTCCTTGAGAATGAGACCTAGGAGTTCTTGGGGAAAGTTTGAGCCCTTGCTAGACCCAATAATGATTAGGGTAATTTATGTAAAACTCTCTATCTATTATTCGATTTCACTTAATCTGTTTATTTTTTAATGTCCCATTTGATCTTTCCAAATATAACATAGCACTAACGACGTTAACGGAATGTGTTCTTTTACGAAAATATCCCTAATGTCCAAAAGCCCTAAATTTTGCACATTCGCAGAACGAACTGCAAGTCATCTCCTTGTTCCTCTCTTCAGATCGCGATGATGTCCAACTTGTTGAAGCTAATCTAATCGAGGAAATCCCATCGACGAAGACGTACAAGATTAGAGGACAGTAAAAGTCAATAAGTACACAAACCTAACCATTTTTCCGAGTTTCGATTTTTTAGTTTATTGAGAAGTTAGGTTCCTCATATCAGGAAATGTACGGTCATACAAAAAGTAGAGGTCCTTCTTTTTGGATTTTTCCATTTACACTGAAAAAGTTAGGAATTTTGTATTTTATTGAAATTGTGTGGTGCCCTAAATTGTACTAAACCATTACTCAGTGGTTAGCCACTTATTATTTAAAAAGTTGAAGTGGTCACTTGTGCCTTTTCCTTTTTTTGGTTGGCGTGTGTCATGACAGTAGTGTTCATTCCTTATTTTTTTCTGTGCCTTTGTATGGCAGATATCATGGTTGAGGACAGGGTGTATTTGAGTTCCACGGTGGGGTAGGTATGTGAATCTTCCAAAGAAGAAGTATGGGGACTAACTTAGATCCTAATTTAATGTCCACTTTGAGGTTGTTGGAATTGTTAAGGAAATAGGCTGTCCTATGACTTAGTCATATATCATAAACTTTCAACTGTGATATGGAGTCTAGTTTAGGGACTTTGTCTGTTGATATTAATCCAAAAGCCATGTTTGATCAGAACACGGGTAGGCCTATAATTGAAATTTATGTTAGACTCCAGTGGAACCCATGGTAAGGATTCTAAGTGACGCATGTGTTAACTCTAGTAGTGAATCTGGTAGTGATTATGAAGCTCCTGAGTGTGCGAGTGAGTCTAGTGGCTTTGAGTTATCTAGTTATGAGGACGAATATGTTGATGAAGAGGTAAATTAATGTTCCTATTCAAAATGATATTGAAGAGAGTTTTCCTAATACTGGTGTTGATGGAGGGTCCAATAAAGATCATAGTTACATTGACATATTAAGGAGTCCAAGATGGAACTCACACGGTGAGAATGACGTAAAATACTCCCAACTTGGTTAGGCAAAGGATATGATCAAGTGCAAATGATATGATCAATCTCAACTGAAAATGTATGATTTTTAAAAGTTTACATGAGTTCAGGGACTTACTGAGGGAGTACCATATCAAAGAGGGTTATGACTATGACTACTGTTATGTTAAAAATGACATAAATAGGGTACTAATTGTGTGTAAACAAGAGTGTGGGTTTAGAGTTCATGCATCATATATATTATAAGGGAATTATTGGATTTCAAATGAAATTTTTTTTGAGAATCTCATCAATGTGGGAGGACATACAATAATACTAAGGCTACTTCTACTTGCTTAGCAATGAAATATATTAATAATCTTGGGTTAAAGGTTTGAAGAAAACAATAAGAAGAAAATGGATGGTTAATGTTTCAAGGATGAAAGTACATAGAGCAATGAGAAAAGCATTGGATTTAATTGAAGGAAGCTACAAAGAACAAAATCTTTTTATGAGACTACTATGAAATAGTTAGGAGGCGTATAATCCAGGCAGCACAGTTGTGATTAAGGTAGATAGGACATGATTGGGACATGGACCTTTTTTCAAAGGTTGTTCATGACCTATGATGCCCTAGTGAGGGGGTTTTTGAGTGGATGCAGGCCGTAAAACAAATGGATGCATGTTTTTTTGAAGGGATTTTATGGCGGAGAGCTTCTTAATGCAATGGATACAGATGGGAATAATCAGATGTTATATAAGATATTTTATGGTATGTTATAATAAAAGATTAATTATTTACTCAACGAAAATAATTTTTTAATTAAATAAATGCCCAATTTTCTAAATATTTATTACTTATCGGCAAATATTCAACCAAAAAACTAAGTTCATTAAATAGTTTCAAAAATCAAGAACTAAATTCATAATTTATTTAAATCAAATAAACTAAAGGGACATCCTACATCAAACTAACAAACTGTCACTGGTACAACCATGACTCCTGAACTCCCATCTCTTTCAACTCAATTGCCTAGTTAAACTCCTCTTCCACCTATTTCTCAATACTTGGCGTGAAATGCCATGGGTAAAGAAGTTGCACCACGAGTGATTGACACTCAATAAAAAATCAACTTTATCATATCTTACAAGCACACATAATAAATATTCAACATGCATTTGAACAATAATCAAACATCAACATAAAATGTTATGCATAAATCTTTTCGTATTAAATATATTTTCATTATCAATCCTCTTATTTGGTGCTCCCGTACACCATAGGGGTGTACATGGTCCAGATTGGACCGGTTCTGTAAGAATACATAATAATTGCATCAACTTCATTAATCTTAAAAATTAAATTTATACATTTAATAAGTTTATGAAAAACACAACTACATTGAGAATGAAAGAGTTTTATTTTGAAAATGGAAGGGTTGTAACTTTTTTTGGATATATATGTATATATATATATATATATATATATATATATATATATATAATTTTTTTTTTAATCGGTCCGGTTCGGTTCGAACCACGGTTTGTAATTATGAAACCATGGACCAAACCATAATATCCGGTTCTAATTTTTTTAAAACCATAACCAATCCACTAAACCACGGAACCAATCCAAAAAGACCGGTTCGGTCTGATTGGTCCGGTTTAGCGGTTTTTTTCGGTTTTTTTGTACACCCCTAGTACACTAGGTTCCCAAACACGACGCTCCCATATGTTAGGCTTCCGAAATCATCCTCGCAAGGCAATGATCTGGCTCGAAAGCACTAACATGGCTCACAGACATCGCACGACTCATAGACACTGGCACAACTCACAGACATCTCATTCCCACTCCATATCATTTTATGCAATGTTTATTAGTGTTCGATGTCGCTAGTACGTTAGGCTGCCGAACCTTAACCTCATGTATGGGTCATAACTCGGCTAACAGACACTGACACGGCTTACAGAAGATCACCAATTAACCCTCATTGTCACAACAATGATTGATTCTGATTATCATTCATTATCGCAGTAATGAGATCATTTAAATTTGTCGTTCAATTAAGTTTCACTTTCATACAAGATGTGTGATGCTCAATGATCATGCTCAACATGCAATAATAACCTCATCATGCGATATCATTAAATATGCACCCATTATTTAATAACATCATGTGAATCATCAATATCGAACCGATCTAGGCCATGTGCAACGTTCGCGGATACTAGAACATAAATCAGTCTAACAAAATAATAGTCCTTCGATTAAACAAGTAAATAAATTAAAGACTATGAATCGTCGCATAACATCACAAATCTGGAACTCCCATGGTTCAGATCCAATCCGATTTGACACCTAACAGTTATCAGCTTCATAAATTGACTAGTTACACGCAATCGAATACACCTAAATATTTTTGCCTAAATATTTTATTAATTAAATAATAGAACTTTGATTCTGATTCCTACACAATCATCATTAAATGATATCAAATCTACACATTAATCATGTATATACGTAGGGCTCAATTGTAAAATTCCTATCCCAATTACGATGCAAGAAAATGTTTATGCAAAATTTCAACGATCAAATGCCACCCACCACTCCGAGATCCGGATACGCAAAACTATAATATAAGAAGCAAACATTCAATAAATAGTAAAACAAAACAAAATTAACTTAATAAAAATAAAAAATAGAGAGAAGGGGGATCATGGAGGTGGAGGGGGAGGGGGGGGGGAGAGAGAGAGAGAGAGAGAGAGAGAGAGAGAGCACGATTGGGAGATGGAGGAAAAAGAAAAAGGAAGATAAAAAGAGGCGCAACAAAAAATAAATACGCAGCGCGAAGTTCTCTGAGCAATTACCTCACACAATCCCAGGACACACAAAAAAATCTAGAATCGGTAGAAAGTGAAACTCGGGTGGATCGAGGGCCATATAAATAGAGGTAGGAAACGAATCGGAGGAGTCCGAATAGAATTCGAACAAAAAGGGATAGAGTTCAATTGGGATTCAAATGTCCAAAGGATAATTGGTTTAGGATACATACGAGTAAGAACAAATAAAAAATTATAAAATATAACATTTATATTATAGAAATTAAATCAGATAACAACAACTCAAAAGATAAAAACACGTAGGTCCAATGAATCTAGACGAATCGAACACGAAGGGATAAATACGAGTACAAATATAAGATAATCATTCAAAAAGAATAATTATAATCCAAATTATAATAAAAAAATATCAAATATTAATAAAAATAATAATAAATCCCAAGAAATTCTTAAACAAAATTCGTACTCGAATTTCAAGAAAAAACCTCACTCGGTGAACAATTCCGGATAGTTGCCTCGCGTAACGTCTACTGTTCCCACGTTGACTCCTCCGTATCATGATAATACCACAATATCTTGAGAAGTGTGATTCTGTATCCGTGTAGCTCATTCTCTTGTCAATTAAGAATGTAGACGGCTTGCTCCTGAAATGTTGTGTTTTCGTCCAGCATAAGCTCTCTTCAGTTGAGTGTATGTTCTGGGTGTGCCATATATCTCTTTAGCATCGAAACTTAGAACATGTTGTTAACTCTAGGCACTGCGGCAGTAGAGCGATACGATATGCTACTTCTCCCACTCATTCTAACACCTCGAATGGCCTGATAAATCTAGGTGATAGCTTGCCCTTCTTGCCAAAGCGAATAAGTCTCGACACAGTCAAATCTTCAAAATACATGGTCTCCAACATTGAATGTAAGAGTTTGATTTCTTCTGTCAGCATAACTCTTTGTCAACTTTGAGCGGTCAAAAGTCGTTACTTGATGAGTTGAATCTTCCCAGTTATTTTTCAAACCACGTCTAGCCTTATAAGGATAGTCTCCCCGATATTTTTCCTACATACCGGTGATCGACACAGTTTCCCGTATAATGCTTCAAAATGTGTCATTCCAATGATCACTTAAAAACTGTTGTTGTATACAAACTCAACCGGAGGTAGATGTTGGTCCCAACTTCCCATGAAATCCAAGACACATGTTCTAAGTATGTTCTCCAAGATTTGTATCGTGCGCTCGAACTGTCTATCGATCTGTGGATGAAATGTGGTGCTAAATCATAAGATAGTGCCCAAAACTGATTATAGACTCTGCCAAAATTGAGATACGAAGCGGGGGTCTCAATCAAACATGATTGATATAGGTATGCATGTAGTCGGACGATCTCTTTGATGTCTAAGCGGCTGTAAGACTCTAGTGTACGGGACACCCTTACTGGTAAGAAATGCACGCTTTTTGTTAGTCGATCGACAATGACCCAAATAGCATCATTCTTCTTCACTATTCGGGAAAAACCTGTCCCGAAGCCCATGGTAACATATTCCTGCTTCCAACGCGAAATGGGCAATGCTTGAAGTGTCGGCGTAACCCTTAAGGCGCATAGCAAAGTTTCACGTTTTGATGTTGTCGGCTTGTAGGTTAAACTCATTAAGAGTTTTCATTTTCTTTCATTCCTGAACTGCCTAAGCTGCCACCATCTCTTGGACCTGTAACTGGTGATATCCTGACCGAAGGTCAATCTTTAAATAGCATCTTGATTGCGTAGTTGGTCAAAAAGGTCAACAATCCTCGACAACTGGTAGTGGTTCTCGATCGTAACTCCATTTAGCTGCCAGTAGTTGTTGCAAAGGCTCATTGCTCCATCCTTCTTGTTAATGAATAATGCTCTTGATCCCCATGGCGAAGTACTGGGTTGAACAAAATTTTTGTCCAACAACTCTTGTAATTGAATTTTTAACTCTCTTAGTTTGAAGGTTGCCATTTGATGCGGTGCTATCTTTATCTTTTGGTTATGGAGAAAGGGTATTCTCTCTCCCCCTTAAACGTGAAGCAAATTCCCTCTACAGTGATTGCATTCACTCGCTTCCGGTGGCAATCTATCTAGGCTCGATGTGCAAACTACCAATCCATCTCAAGAATAACATCAAAATCTATCGTATCGATCACTTGTAGATCACAAGACAAACGCAATCCAGACACCGCTAACTCACAATCCTTACATATAAGTGCTATTGTCACATGGACTCTCAAAGATTTTGCTGCACTAAACTTCTTCTCAAACCGCTACATAACCAATCCCAAGCCGCACATGATGCAGATATAAAAGAATGCGGAGCACCCAAATTGAATAACACTTGTACTAAAGAGTTAAACAGTACTAGGTTACCTTGAGTGACTACAGTTTCATGCTTTTCTTCCTCTTGAAGCACAAATTTCTGCCCCCAACTGCTGGCCGGTTGTTTTCCTGCACAGTTTCCCAATTCTGTCTTTGGGATATTTATTGTTGCTGACCACTTCCTTGGCCTTGCGAAAGATTCCTTGCTAGCCTCTAATAATTATCCCCACTAGCTCCAGGGCAATATGGCCACTTGGCCACACGCAAAGAAATTCCTAATGTCTGTACCCTTTCGTTGCTGACTCTGGCCCATGTTGTTGTTACGAACATGCCCTCCTGTACCGATCTCCTTTTGATTCCAGATCCTTCTTGAGTTCATCAGTTCTCTCTCATTAATCAATGTTGCACTAACTACCTAATTAAGTGTTAGCAGTTGCAGAACTAGGTTTCAAACCCCACACAAACTTCCTTGCCTTAGCCAGCGCAATTGTAACAATCTTTGGAGCATAACGTTATAACTCCTCAAAATGAGCCATATAATGAGCAACTACCATCGTCCTCTACTTCAATCCCAAGAACTCCTGTAGCATAGCCTCCTTTGTAGGACTAGGAAAATATTTTTCTTAAAATAGCTCCTCAAAGTGATCACAGGTCAACTCATTAGCAGGTACACACCTCTTGGTTGTTTCCCACCATTAATCAACTTCTCCTTTTAACTAGCAAATGACAAGAACCACCTTATCCACATTCTGTAGGACACCCATTGTCTCCAACATTTTCTTGGTCTATCTATGCCATAAATTGGCGACTTATGGGTCCGGTTCTCCATGAAAGATTGACAGTCGTTGGCTCCTGACCTCTGAAAAGATTAAGGAGCGAATAGCAGGTCCACATAGTTGTGCATTATGCATGCTACCAGCAAAGTTGTGAAACATCGGAGCAAAGTCGTTCACTGCTGGGTCAGGTGTAACATTCACAGGCGGAGGCAGCAGATGAGCACCTATCGTACCCACAATGTTGTATAAAGTAGTCGAATGCGCATTATTACCATTAACATGACCCCTTCGAAGACTAGTCACCATCTACTAAATACAAGACTAAGCGTCAGTGACTATCTCTTAAGCAAGAGTCTACTCAGTGCAATAAGTAAAGCTAGCACAAATGCATGCAAAAAATTGAATAATCAACATAGTAGTATTTAAACTGCTATATAATATAAATTATCAACTCCATAATATTATGAAATCAAAATATCAGATAAAAGTAAAAAAGAAGAACTATCAAATTATTATATCAGGAAAAATCCTACTAGTCCTACTTCATATACTCGAAGCCTCCTTATCACTATTCAGAGCTTGGGCCGTTGACCTAATCTCTAAGATCTTCGTCTTCTTCTGGATTGTCCTTTGTTGGGTCCTCCTCCGATGGATCCTCATTTGCCGGGCCCTCTTCCAATGGATCCTCCTCACTATCATCCTCCATAGGTGCCTCATTTGAAGAAATATCAATCATCTTTAGAGGTGCTTGAATCTCCTATCTCTATCTCATTCTCGTTGTAGCTCGGACCGACAACCAAGCTTCAGTTATTATAAGTGTCTTTTCCACTGCCTTCTTATACAATGCATCTTTCCTGCTAATCTATAGGGCCCGTTGTGCCTCTAAAAGCTGGGTCCAAAGATGACGTTGAAATAGTTGGCGCTTATACTCTCTCGTTTTCCCAAAGGTCAAAGTCTGTACTATCCTCATGGCAGTAGAAATTGCCCGCTTTGCTCTTGTCTACACACATCTGTTTAATACCGTCGGGTTAATATTTACGAAAGCTCTCCCTTTCCTATAGTAAACTCCCAGGAGTCAAAACTATCACTGTTCGCATTTGAAGACAACATCTACAAAATAAAAGAGAAAAGAAACAAAATATCAAAACTCTATCAATTTAAATACATATAATTTTTCAAAAAACTTAAATTATTTAATAACAACACACTCACACACGAAATTAACTATCTAAGTCATGCACTAGACAACTAAGATATCCAAACCCAAAGTCTCTAGGTTCTTAAACTAGGGCTCTGATACCAAATGTAACGTCCCATATTTTATGGTACATTATAATAAAAAATTATTTTTTTGCCCAGTAGAATAAATATTTTTAACTAAATAAAGGCTTAATTTTTAAAACATTTATTACTTATCAATAAAACATCCAACCCACAACTCAAGTTCATTAAGTTGTTTCAAAACCCAAGAATCTAAAATTCATAATTTATTTAAATCAAATGACATCCTAGGTCAAACCAACAGATTGTCAATGGTACAACCATGGCTCCTAAACTCACATCTCTTCCACCTCAACCTCCTGATTACGCTCCTCTTCCACCTATTCCTCAATACCTTGCGTGAAATATCAAGGGTAAATAAATTGCACCACGCTAACTCACTTTTAAGGTACTAACTTTTGGAATTCATCATGAGTTAATGATTTATGCTTTAGTCTTCATAGTGTAATAAGTGTCTTAAGTTAGTTTTAGGGTTTTAGTACGTAATTTGAGGTTTGAAGGTTTGAAGAAGAGTCAGTCATGGAGGTTGCAGAGAGTATCATGCCCGCAACATTTTCTAGTAGGTAAGCCGGATGCACGGTCGGTAGACCGCCCTTCCTATTGGCCACAAAAAATATGCTATTTCTGATTTCGATAGCTTTTTACCCAAACTTTGGGATGTACCCTAGGATGCTACAGACAATGAAATGACCTTGGTAAGAGTGTAAGCCAAGATGTCATCTTACATTTTCAATTGAAATTGACGCTATCAGAGGTCTAGAACTCCTTAAATCAACAGTTTTGTAAACTGAATCTATTTTGGACTAGTTCTGTTCCATTGAGATTTTACCCTATTCACAAGCCCTTTTGGACCTTGTATTCTTCATATAAAATGTTCTCAACATCTAAACTAGCACCCCTGGTGAATTTGGTGAACTTTGGAGATGTTTGGATGGGGTTTCCAAACTGATTTTCCAACATCTAAACTAGCACCCAAAACTTTCGATTTGACTTCGTGATCTCCCTAACCATTTCGTCTAGACATCTAACATTAGGAGACTAATTATAGCCTTGTGTGAGTCTCAATCTATTCAGTGAGACACTTTTAATGGATTAGGAAGGTCAGTTACTTGAGTTATAAGAATAAACTTGAGACTTGAGTTTACCTTAAATGTTGAACTTTGGTTATTGAGTAAGATATCTTTGATGACATAGGAAACAAGGCATAAAGGATGAGAAGTGAAAGCAGTAACATATTAGCTAGACCTTGAGACGTAGCAAGAGGTGAGTTCAAATATGACTTGTTATGCATGTGTATGATTTTAATAGCATGAAAGCATGAGATATTTCAATGTTACATGTGGTTTTAAGCATGAAAATGTTGTGCTATATCTTGATGAACCGTTCATGCTCTGAACCATGCATTATGATTAATAAGTCATTCAAAACAGTACCCCGACTGTTAGGGGATTAGAATATAGCAAGACGCGTGAGATAAGGCTGTTGACCATGGCCAATGTGATTTATGGATGACATCATTCCACATATGCGATGATGCATGAGGGGGTAGGTCCCACCTATAAATAATTGCAACCGTTTAAATTGAACACAAATGAGATAATCTTGAATAACGTCTAGGGTTTGACCTTTTGGACTATGCCATTAATTTTGTATATCAAGATCATTATGTTGCATGCGTTGTGCATATGATTACCATGGCATGACCGTAAAACTTCATATTTGACTTCACATTGGCGTTGTGTTAGTGATGTTGTTAAACAACATACCAGGTTCCGAGGCAGCGAGCGATGGATCGTAGGAACATTGAAGACTTTTTGGCTATATATATTGCATTGATAGAATGTTTAGTTGCTAGCACTTGTTCTACCACATGTTTGGCTGATACTTTTAAGGATGTTGTTTATAGAATACTGTATCTTCAGGATAACACATACACTTCCCTCGTGTTGGTTTTTGGATGTTATAAACGTAAGGTTTCCGGTTACTTTGATTTGGCTTAGATTCTTGCATGATAGGTTGGAGTTAATTGTATTCATTATAGGCCTTATTGGATTAGCTCATTGGTCGATCACTAACCAATTCCCCATCGGGATGGGTTGTACCACATGAGTAATTTATATGTTAGTTGTTTATGATTTGTTCATATTGTTTGAGATGCCATTGACAAAAATATATTTTGTGTGTTGTAGGTATTGTCGCTAACAATAATTCCGATAGTGAGGATAGTATGGGCATTTACAGGTTTGGTCCGAGAGGAATACAAGACATGGATGGAGAATATTTTCAGAGGAATATATGTCACAAGGTAGCAGCTGAAGCTTACGTAGAATTGAAAAAGGCAATAGATGCCAAGCCATTCTACATAGATGAAATGCAAAGACACTTAACCATACGCTATCTTTGGACCCAACAAGCGGCAGTTGATAGGGTATTTGGTGGTTGGAGTCCAAAATAGGCTATCATAGTACTCTCGCAGAGACAGTGGAGAGTTGGCTACCACCTGGATTTTCATCTACATGTGAGGGAAGGGAGAGCTCTCGTTGACTGGGAGCACATATGGAGGAAGTGGTGGAGTCATCACCGGCTCCACAGGAGCAGAATTTTGAGCTGGACGCTTAGCCGGAGCATCCATTGAGAGCTGAGGATGACATGGACTGGGTTGACGAGGATGAAAACCCGTAAGACTCGGGAACTTTGCAGGCCCTGAAAGAATATGTGGTGGAATCCCGTAGCGATTCAGAAGCTTCTATGAATTGGCCCGAAAAATGAGAGTGTCCTTGGGAGTGAGAGGTTCTTTTTTTAGGGATAGTTGTGTTTACATAGAGTGAAACTTAATTTTTAAATGTGAATACAAGTTTCACATGGATGTCAATGTATAGTCTGAACGGTAACCGTTAATGTGGAAGTTTGACTCGCATCGTATATAATTGGGTAACAATATACTAGTGGTTGTATATGCTAATGGAATGTTGTAACTGTTTTTAGCAAGACATGTATATATATGCGATGTGTTTCTTTATGTGCAATAGTTTCTTTTACTACATATAATAATAATATTTATTTGATAGTATTATGGATGTTGATTTTAGAAGCTGTGCTACGGATAATCACTATGGCGACGACACGTTCAATGGGGAATGAGGGTTATGAAACTAAAGATAACTATAATAACGATACAGGTGCACAATTGGAAAAATTGAGGGGTATGATGTAGACTCTGGTTGGGACTAACAAACACAACAACAGACGTTGCTGGAACAACAATAACTACTCCATGCACATTTAGTGCAACCATAACCAATTGCTGCTCAACCCAGGGAAGCCAATTCGGGGGCTGCAAATGCAGTACATCGTGAAGTGAGATGAGATGAGGAAGTTGTACAACCAGTTCCCCTAGTATTGAATGCAATAGTGGTTAGGGAGTTCTTACAGTTAAAACCTCCAATGTTCAAGGGAGGAATTGTTACAATGAGAGCTAAGAGTGGTTATTGAAGTTGGATAAGAACTTTCGTTTGCTAGAATGTAATGAATATCAAAATGTTGAGGTACGATCCTATCTATTGGTCGGTAAAGCCCTAGATGGTGGAAATTGTAGTGGGTGAGCGAACCAAGGATGAATTGGGATCGATTTAGGATGGTGTTCCAAAAAATGCACATGCCTGGGTTGATGCAAACCGCCAAGTTTTCAGAGTTTCGAGCAGTTGAAGGAAAAGGAGATTATGACAGTGGCAGATTATGAGGCTGTCTTTATAAATTTGGCAGAGTATGCACCACATTTGGTTGTAACAAATGAATTGAAGGCGAGAAGGTTCAAGGAGGGATTGAGGCATGATATTGGGAGGGTGGTGCGGCCTTTTCTATTAGATGTTCTGGATAGAGCACTGATGAGCACGCATAATTACATATTTAACTACTCATCGTATCCATTATAAGCATGCATACATGATATATTCCAAGTTTGTATTCGATATTGCATGTAAGGGTATCTTTGATCTGATTGCAGGAAATCAATGATAAAGGTATATTCCGAAAAGTCTTCATGACACCCGAGTGTTCTTATTAAGTTCTCAGGCCCGAGGCAATCTAGATAGTCATTATGGCTTGGGAGAATTAGCTCGGACCAAAGAGATAAAAAAAGGTTGAGGGTTGAAGTCCAAGTGTTGAGAGCTGCAAAGAAGGCCAAATCATCCAGATGAGGGTTAATTCTATCCGGATGAAGTATAAGTGGATCTGGAAGAAAGGCATAAACAATGTTATACCTTTGATGATCCAGATGAGGAAGAATTGGAAAACACAAGAGGATCAATTCATCTGGATGAGGTGCAATTCGATCTGGATGAGATGTAGTCCAAAAGACAATTTGAAAAACAGAGCCCTTATTCATCCGAATGAGATCCCAATTCACCCGGATAAACTGCTATGATGAGGATGCCAAAAAAGGAGTTCATCTAGATGAACTGTAGCTCCATCTGGATGTCAACGAACAAAAACCATCCGAATAGCATGCTTTGAAACTTCATCTGGATCCTTAATGACAGAAGAAGACCAAAGACCAAGTGCATCCGGATTACCATCTAGATCATCGAGATGACCAGTTGAGAAAAAGAACATTTTGAAGTACATCCAGATCCTCAATGAAGAGGAGAAGACCAGAGCCAAAGTTTATTCAGATGTAAGGCCAATTCATCCGGATGCCATGAAGTATGAAGAAACGATTTTAAAGCGGAGGACAACTTCATCCGAATGAGGCATAAATTCATTTAGATGACCTTAAGCTTTAAAGGATATTTTTAAACCAGAGACCCACTTCATTTGGATGAGGCACCAATTCATCCGGATGATCTAAGCCAAATTCAGCCACTTTTGTTGACTTTTCAAGCCACATTTTTGGACATTTTGGACTCATTTTCAAGGAGAATACCTAGACCAATGTGAGGGCCAATCAAAGAAGGTTACTTCTAACATTTTGGAGGCTTGATGATGTGATGAAATAGCCTTTTTAGCAAAATTTGGAGGCCAAGCATATCTTTTCTATTTTTGTGTTTTGCTTAGAGGAAAAGTTAGCACTTTTTCTAGGAACTTGTAATTTCTTTGCCTATATAAGAGAGTTCCATAGAAGAGTTGAAGTAATAGATAGAGATAGCTAGACCTACATAGAAGAATAGATAGAAAGTAACAATAGATATATGAGTAGTTCTTTAGAAAGTAGAATAGTAAGTTTTCCTTTAGCATTTTTTGTTTCTTCTAAATAGTTCTTTCTAGCTTTGTTTTGTTTTTTGCTATAGTTTCCTTTCAAGGTTTTGAGGATTAAAGTATTGTAGGTATATTTCTATTTTTATTCCAAGTTATGTCAATGTCTTCCATGCTTCTTATCTTCATTTCCATGATAGGCTAAGTTCTTAGGCTTGGTCTTAGGAAGATTTTCATCCTATGACCTAGGGAAGCTCGATATCTTCTATTAAGGTTTTCAAAGCTTGTTGGAGAATGAGCATTGTTTTTTCTTTTGAAACTAAAATGAAGTGTTAACTCTTTGAATGGGTGTGTACAAAGTGCTTTTGGTACATCCAATACTTGGGTCGATGTCCTTCATATTTATACTACTTGTCTTAGAGTGAACTCATTCTACAACACTTCCCTGGTTTCAAATGGATTTTAAACTTGTTAATGGATCGACTTGAGTTTTCATTTTACGAAAAAAAATAGAGTGTTATTCTTTTGATTAGGTATCTCCATGGAGCTTTGGTATATCTAATACTTGAGTCAATGTCCTCCATATTTTTGACCTCTTGTTATTAAATTCAAACTGATCCGACCACGCATATGTTGTTCAAAAATTAATTTTCATAAATATATTTTCGACCAAGAACAATTGACTCTGTTCTTGGTTAAGTGATAGAAAGAAGATATCAGATGTCTAAGTTATGGATGAAAGAAGTCACAAGACCATGCCTTCTCTTTATTTAATCATTTCTCATTTTAGCATTTTATTTCTTTGACAACAATTCATGAATCCGAACGACCAAGGTTTAGCGTCCTAAACACCACGATCGTACAAAATACTTTATCAAGACTCAAGCCGTAACCTGTTTATCTAAGGATCAATACCTGCAATTTCTCTACTATACAAGTCCACCAAGGAAGGGAAGAAGTTCAGATTTTCAAGGATGGATCGCACCCAGGGCCGGAACGACAAGCACCATTCCTGGGTTGACCAAGCAATTGTGGTGGAACAGAACGTGGATGAAAACAAAAGGTATTAGGACAACAAACGATGGCAAACTATGCAAGGAATACTTTTGGGGGTCAGAAACGTTAGTTTACTGGGGGTTGGAAGAAGATGGAGACAATAACTAAGGACTGTACCAAGGTGTTCGATCTATGGGAAGGAGCACGTGAGGGAGTGCTGGAGTTGAGGTCGATGTTTTAATTGTGGCCAAACAAGGCATATGAGGAGAAATTGTCCTAAGTTCAGGATCGAGGCGAATACTGTACCGTTGGAAATCAGGTGGGGATAGAATCGAGGACAAGAGTATGCACAAAACACAGGGCATGGCCTAGTAACTTTAACAACCATTGGGGGGGATAGAAAAACCAGGGTGTAGGGGGTCAGAGATAGGGAAAAGCTTTTGTAGTGGTACTGAGTGATTCCAATAACAATGAAAGCGTGGTAGTAGGTAATATAACTTTGTATTCATATCCTGCTTATGCTTTATTTAACTCTAGTTCATCGCATACTTTTGTGTCGTGAACTTTTGCGGGTAAGTTTGATAGGAAAGATGAAGCATTTGGTTACAAGTTGTTTGTGACTCAACCATTGAGTAGAGGTGTGATATGTTCCATGATATATCAGAACTATGATACTCACTTGGAAAATGTAGAGACGAGTATGGATTTGATTCCAATCGAATGGGACATTTTGATTTGATTGTAGGAATGGACTAGTTGTCCAGGCATGAGGCAAGCATTGATTGTGCTCGGAAATCCATCACATTTAAGGAACCTACTAAGGAGATTAGATTCGAAGGGAAAGGGGTTGTAACTCCCCCATGTTTTATATCGGTGGTGACAACCCCAGGCTTAAGAAGATCTATGATCAAATGGCAACCAACCCAGATTCAAAATTTGTAATGAGCGACAATGTATTCACGTTTCGGAATTGTATATGTGTACCTAACAACTCGGGGATCAAGCAACAAATTATGGATGACGGGCACAAGTCGAAGATGGCTATTCACGCAAAAATGATGAAGATGTACTAGGATTTGAAAAAGACCTTTTGGTGGATGGGAATAAAGCGTGATATTGTGGAGTATGTGGGTAAATGCTTATAGTGTCAACAAGTGAAGGCAATGCGACAGAAGCCGACCAAACTACTCCAACCACTACCTATATCGAGGTGGAAGTGAGAAGCTACTACTATGAACTACGTTGAAGATTTCCCAGGGACGTCAAAGGGGAACAATTCAGTTTGGTGATAGTTGATTAGTTGACGAAGTCTGAGCATTTCAAATCAATCAAGAATACATATTCGATTGTCAGATGGCCATACTTATGTTGGGGGGCACCAACATCGATTGCTTTGGATTGAGACCCAAGGTTTGTATCAAGATTTTGACAATCATTACAAAAGGTGACAAAAACTAAGCCGAACCTCAACACAACTTTTCACCCCTCAATGGATGGACAATGAAAGAGAATCATACAAACATTGAAAGATCTACTACAATCATGTGAGTTAGAATTCCAAGGCAACTGAGAGGAACATATAGCTTTGGCAGAGCCTAAAGAAATAGTTACCAAGCCAATGTCAGCATGGCACCATTTGAAGCATTATACGGTAGGAAGTGCAGATCAGCTAGAGTGAGGTCACAAAAGTAGAGTTTACTAGATCGGATATTGTTTGCAGGACGACAGAGAAAATTAAGCTAATACAAGATCGAGTCAAGGTGGCACAAGATCGTTTGAAAAGCTACACTGACACAAACCAAAGGGAGCTTAACTTTTAAGAAGACGAGTCAATGTTTCTAAAAGTTTCACCAATGAAAGGGAGATGTGCGATTTGGGAAGAGAGAGAAGTTCAACAATATTACGTTGGATCGTTTGAGATTCTCAAGAAGGTAGGACTAGTGGCATATTGACTGGCACTGAGATTGTAGCTTGCCAACAGTCATGCCGTCTTTCACGTTTCTACATTGAGGAAGTATGTGTTAAACTCGACACACGTTCTAGAACAACCACCGATTCAGGTGAAGACGAATCTACGTTATGAGGAGAGACCAGTACAGATTATGAATACTCACGGGAAGCAACTAAGGAACAGAACAATTCCCTTAGTCAAAAAATGGTAGGAGAATCAGATGGCGACCGAGGAAACTTGGAAGAAGGAAAGCGACATGCATCAGAAGTATCTTCAGCTCTTTGAGCATGCCATAAACCTCAATCATACGTTATTCGTTAATTTAGTCTTAAGATGGAAAGGACATGACCAAGTTTGAGGACCAAACTTCCTAAGGTGGGGAAGATGTGAGACCTCGACCCAAGATTTGAGCTTAATTAGTATAATTGGGGACTTAATTAGATAAATTATGTTTATTAATATTTAATCTAATGATTTGATAAAATTGTTCGTGAGTGCAAAATTTCATGTCAAACAGGCATCATGTACACATAATAATTAATGATGTGAGCTAGAGTATCTAAGTGGAGCCTGAATATTGTTCTATTTAATAATTCGGTATAAGTTATGTATAAATTCATGTATGTGCGTGTACATCTGTGAGCAAATGCAAATGTGCAGAAACTGAGACCTTCAGCCTGTATTTTTTATGCCTAGCCATAATTATTCACAAGTTGTTCCTCAAGCCGCCTTTCTTCAAAGCAAAGCTTCCTCTTTCACTTATAAACCCACCGTTAGTCCCGTCTCTCTCATTTGGCCACTACTATTGTTCCATTTTCAACTAAATTAGGGAGTAGATAACTGAGAGCTATGAGGGAGGGAAAAACTAGTGAACGTCATCATCTTTTTCATTTTAAAGCTCAGGTAATTTACTAAATTTTGGACCAAGTATAATTTTCTAAAATTAATTTCCTTGTTTAGTAAACTCATTTTTGTTGTTGTTGAGTTTCTGATGAGTATTGAGGAATTTGGGTAAAAAAAATAGAGGTAAAAGAAGATAGTGTTCGTCGTTGGTGTTGGTCTGGTCAACCGTTTGACTTAACCAGCCTATTGGAGGCACCAGTCAACCGGGGGTGAGACATAGCCATAGATGGACCTTTGTCCTCTCATGTGGACCTAAAACTTTGAACCGTAGTTTAATGTAACATTGTTATCCACGTGATACAGGACCCTCGACATATTACTTAGATTGTGATTTGACCATCGCTCCTCCCACAAGCAAGGAAGGTCATTCCCATATCCAAATCATGAGAAACGTGATACTATGCCATACGTGGCTATATTGAACCCATATACGCATATTGAGAAGTTGTGTTCTACTTGATGAATGTAGGATTCGAGTTTGTGGATGATTAAGTTAAGAAATATTAGATCACATGATGTTTTTAAGGTGATTCTTGTTGTACCTCTATTACTTGAATTTTTTAAATAATATGTGCAACTTATGCTTGGTATTTGATTATAAGATAAAGTATGAAATGAACTTTGATTTTCAAATATGCAAAAATATATTTGTAACTATGTATAAGGTATGATATACATGAAACATGTTTTAAACAACGCAAATGCTTTGTTGTTACATTTTGAATAAGAAAGTCTGAGCGTGAGATAACATAGCTCAAAGCTGAATTGGACTGCTGGGGAGTATGTGAATAACGAGAATAATATAAGGTTGGGACCATTGACAAATGGTCAATACAGATGACGTCACACTGACTGTTTATATTAAAGGTTGCCCCCTATATAATTTTAACAATCATTAAATTGAACAAAATACGTAAATGATCATAACTTACATGAAAATGAGAAATGTGTTTTACAATTTATACTCAAGTAGGCCTTGGATAATTAAGAAAGTTGGTGATATTATACGACGAAAACTTGACTATAATATATATGAAAACTGATTTTGATAAATAACAAACATGGAGGCCAGCTAATTCATGAGAAATCAATAAAGTTAGCATATCTTATTCTCACATTGACTTTGTGCTAATAACTTCTTTATAAAATACATATTTTAAGTAACGAAGACGGCAACAGTTATGCCTAATTTTATGTGTTTGGGGAATTGTTCTCAAAAGTTTATATTATATGCACGTGGCCGTCAAAACCCACTGCCCGCGATCGTATTGCATATACGTTGTCCATACCAAAGCCTTACGCTTTTGTACCCTTCTGCATTACGCCGTAGTTTCATGTTTACATAGCGACCGCCGAAGGGCTTTCTTTGCAAAGCCTGCTTTATTGCTTCATTTCTATTTCCTTTTTAGAGAGAGAGAGCGAGAGAGAGAAAAGCCCTACTGTTTCTTTGGCCAGACAATTTTCTACAATGTCTTCAGAAGATCGGAAACCCCCGACGGCTGATCAGTCTCAGTCTCAGTCCAGCCAAATTAATCTTAAGGTCAAGAGTCAGGTAAATGTATTTCGTTTCCATGTAATGTTAGTCTCTTATTGTTTGTGTGGTTTTGATAAGTTTTTATCTGAGTCTCGATACATTCTCCTGGTACTGTGGTTCTCTAGCGTTTGTTTGGTTGGCAACGCTTGGTGGTCTCTCCATGCGTGCATTGATTTGAATTTCGACGTAAACAGGGCTTATGTAAGTTTTGATGAATGCCAATTGCGCAGTCCATGTTTTCGCGCCTTATGTTATTTTCCTCAAGAATATTGCCGTTTGTTCTATTTATCGAATTTGGTTCTGGGAATGGTGTACTTCTTTGGGAAAGCATTAGTAGGTTCTACCCGCTGGGGAGCTTGTTTCTTATTAGCCTTCTGGTTGGAGGGGTAGAGTATGGTAGTAGAGGGAACATAGGATTTTCGTAGTTTTTTTGCTAAGAGAGGGAACAAACAGAATGGTAATTTGGAAGTTGGCGCTTGTTTTCAATCTGTGGGAAACTAACAGTATCCCTACATTAGGCACGAAATAACTACCATTTCTACTTTTTGCAACTCCAACAGCCTTGCGAAATGACTACGCATTTGGTCTCCTTCCAATTTCTCAGGATACACTGGGCTTGCCATTGGAAGCTAGTTAAATTCGGTCAATCAACAGGAAAACACCACATCATGGGCTGCATTGCTAGCCATAGTAGGCTAGTTTGGATGGATAGCTACAATACAGATGTGGGGGACAAAGTTGATGAAAAAGTGGGTAGGCAAAAGTGAACACTGTTTTTTTCTTTTGTGTACTGTGGCTAGTTTAGACACCTAGTAGATATGGAGTTGTCTTAGCACGTAAATATAATTTTTTTTCCTCGTATACCCAAGGGTGGTGAATTGTCAAGGTCAACCTTGGGTTTTCCATGGGTAAATTTTGTGCAATAGGTAAAATTGCTCTCCAAGTGAATATTTTCCCTATGCAAATTCCGAACTTACAAGTATTCATTTAAAAAAAGTTGTCTAGGAAAAAGCTATGGCTACCTTGCCAATAGGACTGCGTAATGTTTTAAGAGCACTTTCTATTTGCCTCCTCATCTCTGCTTTGACAGTGTTCTAGTGTTGTGCAGTATGCTTCAGGCATATGAAACCCTAGCTATAACTGCCAGTTTGGGCTAAAAACACCTACTCCTTTGCTTATGGTAACCCTAACATAACAGGTCAGGTACAGACGTGGAATGTTTCACAATTTGGCATTCTTGTAGCAGAGTTCAAATACAAACACCTTTTCGAGGTTTATTAACAGTTCTCACAGAGTGACATCACAGTAAGAAGAAAATGGCTGTTCCTATCAAATATATGCGCTGACTTATTCAAACTAAGTAATCTGCTTGGATTGGAAAAAGGAGCAGAAACTGATGTACTTGAAAGATCTTCATTCCAAAAATTGAGCCATCCATGTCTTTTATCATTTTCAATGACATTCTTTAGAGCTTTTATGTTTTGTCAAATTTGGTTGATGTCATCCAAGTCGATATTTTCGTCGTTTCCTCTTCAATGTTTCCACGTAAAAGGCTTTGATTTTTTAATGGAAGCTTTGTGCTGTTAGTTCTCGCTGTAGCCATTCATGCTTGAGATAGCCAATATTTTCCTTCGCCTGATTGTGTAGTGCCTACATAGAAAATGGTTTATTCTTAGAGTATTCTGTTCATGTGATCCAGTGACGGGAAAGAATCATGATTTTATGTGTATGATTGCTTGCACTAAATTTGTTGTTTTGTACGATAGTACTTCTAATTTGTTGTTTACTTGTGTATTCTAATGAATACATGAGTTGTTTACAATTCGCAAACCTGTAGTTGGTTTTCTTGGTTTTTCAATTTTGATTTTAGAACCCACCATCAGCACTCTGCCATTTGTGTACGTACACAAACACAACTAACTGGAATGAATTTATATATCGTCACTATTGTTTTTGATTTTGGAATGAACAGCTATAAGTTGAGAGGGATGGGGATAAACTTCCCATCTAAACTAGAGATTCAGCATTGTATGGATCTGAAACGAAGAGTCATCTATCGAGCAAGTTCATTTCTCTGAATCTTACCCCAATTCTATTGTCCCTTTTGATATCTGACTACTTTTGAATTGCATACGAACTCAACTTGCGGAAAGCCTAGCCAAATCAGCTGTTTTGTATGGGATTCCAAACTCTCAGGATTTCAAGTTTGCTCCCTTGCACAATAGTAGTTGAAACTAACACTGCTCTGAAGTGTAAGTAGTATCAACACGCATGATTTGATGAAAGTTACATTGTAGCATCTTACCTTATCAAGACTGCAAGTTGAATGATACAACTAGGGGGGAGAGAGAGAGAGGGAGATTGACTGTGAAATTGGTAATACCAAACCAAACCAAACCAAACCAAACTGAGCCTTGTGTCCCAAATCAATTGGGGTCGGCTACATGAATCCTTTTCCTCCAAAGAGTTCTGTCAAGTGCTGTTTCCTCACTTAGCCCTAGTAGACTTAAATCCTTGCGCACTACCGCATCTAATGTCAATTTGGATCTTCCCTTCCCCGGAGCATTGCTATGCAAAGCTATCCTATCCGCTCTCTTAACTATTGCCTCCGTAGGTCTACGATAGACATGTCCAAACTACCTAAGCCTATTTTCCCTCAACTTCTCGTCTATAGGTGCTACGCCTACCATCTCGCGGACTGTTTCGTTTCTAATCCTATCTCGTCTAGTCTTACCACACATCCACCTCAACATTCTCATTTCCGCTACACTCATCTTGGTCACCTGTTGTTTCTTCATAGGCCAGCATTCTGTCCCGTAAAGCATCGCTGGTCTTATAGCAGTTCTATAGAATTTTCCCTTCAACTTTGTGGGTACCCTCTTGTCGCACAGTACACCAGTAGCACTTCTCCACTTGAGCCACCCACTTGGATCCTATGGGTCACATCATCCGCAATCTCTCCATCTTGACTAATAATAGAGCCTAAATACTTAAAACGGTCACTCTTTGGTATCTCCTGATCTTGAATCATCACTTTTTCTTCGTACGCACTTCGGGTATCACTAAACTTGCAAACCATATACTCAGTTTTACTCCTACTAATCCGAAAGCCCTTAGACTCTAGTGCATCCCGCCAAATTTCTAATTTAGTATTAACACCGCTAGCAGTATCATCTACAAGGACAATATCATCTGCAAACAACATACACCATGGAATATCCTCTTGAATCTGACTAGTCAATTCATCCATAACTAAAGCGAAAAGGTAAGGGCTCAAGGCTGACCCTTGGTGCAATCCTACTGTGATGGGAAATTCACTCGTCTCCCTGCTGGTGATCTAATGGCAGTGACAGCACCTTCATACATGTCTCGAACAACATCGATATACCCTTTGGTTACTCCTTTTCTCTCCAGAACCCACCATATAATGTCTCTGGGCACCCTATCATAAGCCTTTTCTAGGTCTATGAAGACCATATGAAGATCCTTCTTCATTGACCTGTGTTTCTCTACCACTCTTCTTAGTAGGTAAATAGCTTCCATGGTCGATCTCCCAGGCATGAACCCAAATTGTTTCTCCGACACCATAGTCACCATCCTCAAACGATGCTCCATAACTCTTTCCCGACTGTGAAATTGGTAATCCTGGACATTAATGTTGAAATGGCCAGCCATGGTCTATCATGTGATGAAGCTGCGGATAGGAACTTTCAAATGTTCACTGAAGAGATAATGGGGTCTTACAAAATTCAAGAGACAAGAAACTGATAAGTTTTGAGGATGAGCGTCAGATGGACAAATGCCAGATTAATTGCCATAATGAATCTGACCACATTAATTGGAGGTTATGCTGGAAAAGTATGGAATAGTTCTTCGTGCAAGGATATTTTTGAGTGTTTTTAAACAAGAAATATCTAGTGGGCGGAAAACCTCTCTGGTTCTTCAGGTAGAATTCTTATCCGTGTGTCAATGTAGATGCAGTTTGCATGATAAATCACATTGAGATTTCATGTTTATCACTTTTGAGCAGATGGTATATTTGTGTTTCCACTGTGTCTTGTTGCACTAGATGTAGTTGCGTCATTTGCACCTAGTTAATTGATTTAGATTATATTTCTACGAAATGGTTCATATTTTATAAGCTGTCTTCAAGGTGATATGTCTTAATGGCTTTTTTTACCGTACTTTCTTCCCTTGTGTTGTTATTCAAATGACTCTTTCCAATACAGTGGTTCTTTACTGAGATCATTGTTTCTGAACTCCGTATGAACATCCCACGAGTTTCTTGTATCTTTAGCAGCTGTGACTCTTAGTGCTCTTGGTCTGAGTAATCTGTAGTTATCTGATGGATGCTCCTTTGGTCTGTCTTTTCTATTTAGTGAGTGTAATCGTGTTAACATATCATCCTGGAGCACAAATAACAGGATGAACTAGTGTTTGAATATGCTAATTATAGGAATTCCCCTCTTCTGTTCGTTACCAGTTGTCGTTGCTCATGTGATGCGTGTGCAGATATTAATCAGATTATAGCAATTGAAATGACAGCATGACGATAAGGCGATCAAATTATGGCGTCTAATTTTTAGACAGAGTGAATTTGCTGGAAGATTAAATTTGAAATTGCATGTGGGATATAGGGTGAACGGAATTTTGGTATGGTGGTCACCTAAACAACTTCAAACTAAATCGAAGTTGCTTTTTTAACCTCTTAATCACGTGAAAGTGGCTTTTTCCATAACATTACGCACATACGTGTATATTTGCGCAGTTATGCAGTGAAGAGTGGTTAAATTAATAATTAAGTTTGACAATACTAGTTACCACCACCTGTTGTAACAAATATTTGAGTTCGGTCTCTGTCAAGACCTGATAAGCAATTCTTCAAGACCATATTTTTGAATCTCTCCATTGATGTACGTATACTTCTATGTGATTATAAACATGCGCACACGCACGCGCGTGCACGCACACACACACATATATATATAATATTTTTTCTATCGATCTATGTATATGTACGTATGTGTATATGTCTGGGTGGTTGGGAAGATGGAGTGGGTTGTGGTGGGTGGTAGTGACAGAAGTGTAAGAATATCAAAGGGAGAATTTGAAGATGTTATATGGGTGGCTGTTTTTTCTTTTGAAAACTTAAAGATACTGTACGGGTGGTTCCTTTGTTTTTTTTTTTTGAAATTTAAAGATATTATGCGGGTATTTTGGTCTTCGAAAATTGTTCGACTCTCTACATAGTAAAGTGAGGTGCTTTTGCTCTTAAAACGGATTGAAAACGAAACGATGAACTAATAACCACTGGATGTTAATATGAAAATCTAAGTTAATAAGTTAGTACGAGGGGGGTAATCCGCAGATGGCCCAAATGCCCCAATTTACACGGTGCTAAGTGAAAATCTACAAAAATTATATATCTGGTCAGTGTTTGTGCTTGATTAATTGAATCAGAACGCTAGTTAATTCAGTTTACCGTGTTGAGCAAGGCTTCCTTCTGAAGACTGTGGGTCGAAAACCATTCGTATCACCTTCAGTTTCTCTGTTTTGCTGATTGGCTTTTACTATCAAGGCTCTTCCTAAACATGATTCATCTTTATCTTTTCCAAGTGTGCTTCGGAAGTTATTGTCACTATTGACATTTTTGTTTAGTGGTGTAACCTAAATCTTGTCCAATTGCTAAGAAATTTGAAAAACTTGTCATCAGTATTCGATCAACTACTGTGCCATTGTACTTCAGTTATATGTTGCTATTCAATACGTCAAGGTTTTTGGGACCCTGTTATGTTGGACAATTTAGGTTGCATTCAATTACCTGTAAGTTTTTGGTATATGCAGAATAAAGTTCACACAGATTTTTCCATCTGGGAAGCGTAGGTTTTAATAACCTATCAAATACGTTTCTTGTCTTTCCATCACCATCTTGGGATTTTGAACATTTTATTCAGGAAGGGAATGAGGTGTTTTTCAGGATTAAATTCAATACCCAGCTAAAGAAGCTTATGACAGCTTATTGCGATCGACAGTCATTGGACATGAGGGCTATTGTATTCTTGTTCGATGGGCAACGCATTAAAGCAGAGCAGACCCCAGAGCAAGTAATATTAATTTCACCTTTTATTTTGAGTTTCTACTATGGCTTAGTATATCTGGATAACACATCCGAGTACCATCTCGTGTGGTGCCTTGTACTGTACATACAATTTGATGGATCTCAATAGCTCGTTTTGACGGTCTCCATAGTATTATAATATTGTTACAAGGTCCTTGGTATTTGATCTCCTTGTAAATGACCCTCTAATTCGCCTTTTACAGAATCCCCAAAACATAGGCTACTTTCACTTTCCCTTTTCAAGATTTTCTGTTGTGTTATATGTTTACTACTTTCCTTATAAGCACCCATCTCTCTCTCGCTTCGTTCTCTACAAAGAAATATAAATGCGCAAGTAAAAACCATTAGAAGACAAATAAAAAGAAGCAATGTTATAGGGAGGAAAAGAAAACACACGATGATGGTTGAAGGAACCTTTTTGTGTTGTTAGAAAACTGTACCATTAACTCGGCAGATTTGATTGTTGTTTTACATTGAATCTCAATAAAACATGTTCAACATATTTTTGAGCAAGCTGTGTTGGAATCTTCCAAATTTATTCTCTAGTATATATATTTGGTGCAACATGTTCAATCCTTCCCCATATCCTGCATAACAGACACCGCATATGCAGCAGCTTTCTGCATTATCAAACTAATATACATAGAGGTCATGTTTTTGACTGTTGTGATGCATTTATTTGCTGTAGCTTGGCATGGAGGATGGTGATGAAATTGATGCCATGTTGCATCAGACTGGTGGAGCCCTTGGAGACATGTGACTTGGAATAACAGAGAGTATTGTTGTAGTTACTTGAATTGATAATGTTTGGTATGCATGCGGAAGACTCGGGAAAAAGAGATATATTGGAAACTCTTGCTGTCTCTAGAACTTGAAACTTGAGTTTAAGTGTTTGGTCATTCTGTTCATTGACTATGCATGTTGATGGAAAGTGATGGCATTTTTTTTAGTTTTTGTTTAAACTCGTATTGGAGTGGCAGTAATTTTTCCCCAGTTCCATAACATGGATTTCATTTTACATACCACATTAGAATGGATTTTGTTTCGCGAATCATCATATGTTGATGCACAATGGAGTTTCTTTTTATCCTCTTTGCTACATGCATCTGACACCATTTATTGTCAGTAGTTTTTCTTGCGTTTTATTTTTTCCGATCATACTAATGTTGCTTTGCACAGACATCTGTTTCCAAATATCCCTTCTTGCATGTTTGATAGCGCTACTGTTTCCTAAATACAGAAAGGTTTTACGTTTCTCAGACATATTTTCAATTGTTATAAAACTAGTACAATACTAAATAAATTTGTCAGATACACACACGCACTGAACACACAAAATATGAAGAGATAGTTGTTTCAGGAACTAACAAAAGCAAATTACATTTTCAGGATTTATATGATTTTATTCGTGTTTATCTTTCTGTCTTTTTCCTCTTATCAGGGTTTTTTAATTTCCTCTCGGAGTACTCTTCCTTCAGAATATATATGCATTTATGTAGACAGACAAGAGGGAGGGAGAGGGAGAGGGAGAGGGTATTTAGTGTTTCGTACCTTGGCGTTACAAATGTTGCATAACATTCACCTATATTAAGCAAGGGGTTGCCCAAGCGAAGATCGGGGTGAGCCATAAATCTGGACATCCCGAGGTTGAAACTCGGCGACAACAGTTGGGGTTATTGGTGGGTTTGCCAGGTTGTTTTCACTCAGGGCTCCTAGGACTAGTCAGTAATTTAGGTGGCGACTCCCCCAAGCTTTATTCCAATTTGGTCCCAAGCCAACTGGATACATCGGTTATCAAAAAAAAAAAAAAACCCACTCATATACTATCTAATTATTCATGACAGTTCAATATTCTAGTGTGTAATTATTATGTCTCGTAAAAATCTTGTCAAGTAAATTCAATAAGAAAAATCTTTGACAAAGTAAAAAGAGTATAATATTTTAGTGTTTTATTGCCTTCAGATTACTTCATTAAAACTTTGCAATGAAAAACTCAATGGAACAAAACTTGAGCGAAGAAAAAAGAGTATAATTTATTTATTAATCTTCAAGTCATTGACTCCTCTTCAATACTAGATGATAAATTCTTAAATTGGCATATCCTAATATTGTGATCAGTTTCTTGAATGTTGTAATTTATAATGCGTTTGTAGATAAATGTCAAATGTCACTACAATGCATTTGTTGAACATCAATATTACCGCATTGTTAGAGTTCACACGTATAGAATAATTTTGACATGCTCGATTTTATCTCCTTTAATGTAGCTTGCCTTTGATCTTTGTGCTACATGCGTCGTTATCTTTACGCAATACTGTTGGGATATCTTTGATTGAAGATAATTCATATTTTACCGAATTTGTTGAATTATAGTTCGTAACCAAATACATTCATGATATATTTTATGAATCGCAATAATTTCAGAGTGGTTAATGGAAGTAGTAGTCCAAGTTTACTTTACAAAACACTGCAATATAGCAGTATTACCAAAAGTAAATACATATCATGTTTGTGATTTGTCTTTATGTGAATTGGATAAATAACCAGTATTTTGCATATCCGATTAATTATGTCTTTGATTCAGTTAAATAGAATAAGCTCAACTCAATTATTCCTTGAAGATAGCGTAATGTGTTTAACTTCATTCCATTGCCGTTGAGTTGGAGTAAAATTTTATTGTGCCAATAAATTAACTGAGAATGCAGTATGTGGTCGTGTATAAATTACAAGGTACATAAGTGCACAAACTTATAAGGACCCCAAAACTTTAATTCAATATGAGGAAAAAATTTTGTTTTTATTTTTGATTTCGGTAAATTATTATGCGTATTCACATTAGACACATTTTAAATTTTATATGCACATAATTTTATTAGACTTATTTTGATTTGTCTGTGTGGACTTTGAACCAAACCTTAACTTGACCCATCTTAGAGTGAGCCCAAACTGATCTTTTATATAGAACTATGCCCAAGCCCAATTTGTTTTATTCAATCCTATAACCCATGGATCATGAGTGACCCAACTATTTTCACCCATCTACCATACCCATAAAATCAGCCATGTTCCATGGGACTTATCACATGGAATCATTTTCCTTTTTCTCATTATTCCCCCACATGTTTTCTCCCTAAAAAACATACATCCATATCTTAGGTGTATCTCCTTCATATGGCTATTGCAGAGGAAGAACTTTTTTCCCAATGGCCTTCACTCCCTTGGCTCCTACTCAATCGAAAACCTCCTTCTACACATGGTTTTGCCTCAAAGCCTCCTCTCTCCTCACTTTGTCTCAGATTTTGGTTCAACCAAAAGATCTCACACCAATGAAAATCCATGCAAAGAACTTGTTTTGCACACCTCCTCTTTTATATCAACTAAAACTTCCTCCTACTTCATCTCCACGTTTTTGCTGAGCCTAGGGGCAGAGAGATTAGACTTCCATTGTTGAGAGAGAAGAAACCCACTTTAGAGAGAGAAAGATATAGAGGCCCCATTCCAAAATCCAAGCCTTATTCCTTGATTCAACCTTCGTTTCTTCAATCCCAAGGTAAATGAAACTCTCCCTAGTCTTAAATTTGTATTTTGATCAAGCCTTAAACTTCACGGAGCTTTGAGAAAATAAACTCAGAGTTTTGGAGAAGATGATCAATGTACCGGTGCCTTATTTTTGGTAGCACTGATGCCATCTCTTTGCAGTACTTTAGTTGTTTTGTATTATTTTTGGTGCACCAGTGCCTCATTTTTGATAGCACCGGTGGCTTCCCATTGCAGCACTTTATATTTTTGCCTAAGACTGAGCATCAGTGCCTTAGTTTTGGGTGTTCCAGTGTCTTATCCCTTTGTATCTCAGTAGTTGCCTATGGTTTGACTTGGCACCGGTGCCTTTGTTGTGTATTTTGTCACTTAGTTTCTGACTTAGACTTATTAAACTAGGGCATGTTTATATGACAATGTACTTATTTTTTATAAATGAATTTAAGTAAACACATACTTTAATTTTATTTAATGAAAATAAGAAGTACCCCCCCTTTGGAAACATTAGCATTTACAAAAAATTAAAATTCTATCCGTATCAAAATGTTACTCTCTTATTTTAATACAAAATCAAAAAATCACACTTTTTCTTCATATAATTTGGCCCAAAATTTATCCTAACATTATACGTTTGAGACAAACAAGTATACTATTTGCTCAGAGAAAATCAAAGAATCATTTTCGAGACTTTTTATTCCTTGAATTGAAACTTCGAAAATTTAACCTTTTTTTTTTTATACTTAGGAGAATTTTCGAGCAGTAAGGATTTTCAGAATGTAAGAACACTACTCTAATTCTTACTTAATGACTACCCCACCCGTAGCCAAGCATAGATTATCTAGTTGAGACTTGAGGTATCATCTATCATTTGTAAGTTGATATCTTATTCCATTATTATTGTGCTATATGTGTTCACGGCTTATTTTATCACCTTATCTTGCTTAATTGTTAAAATTTGCATCTCCATCACATTATCTTGATAACATGTGTCTAGAAGTTTTAACGAAATTTAGATGGATTCAACGAGGAACGTTTTGAGGCTAGTAGAAATAACACCCTAGGCTTGGCACCAAACATGAAATTTCACAAGTTTTGGGACGGAAGTTGGATATTTTAGAAATAACTTGCACATTTTGACATGAGATAATAAAAGTCTGTGTAACCTATGGACTTAGATGACATCTTCTGCTTAAAGTCTTGATGACACCTGAGTATGAATGATGAGATATTGAATTCCGCTTGGGGTCTTGATGACGCCTGGGTGTGAATAGCAAGAAATGATTTTAAATGAACGAGACTTGTAATGAAATCGAGATTTTGAGAAAACTCTTATACTTTGTGTATCTAGTTTTGACTTACTCCTTGGAGCGATGTGTTAGAATGTCTTTAGCCGAGATATGAATTTAGCTAAATTACGTGTGTTACCACCGGGCTGTGTCTTGGAACTGAGTCAGTCACATCTCATGTATGAAATCAAATTATGTCATGAGCTGAGTATATTCGTAAGCCGTGTCATGTCTTTTCTAAAAACAAAACGTAGTTGAAGGGGAGAAGTTAGATATTTTACAAGTTAAGGCACCACATATGGGAGATATAATGCTAGGAGCATAACGATTTAGAGCATGGGATACGGGAATCGATATTTAGGTATACTAGCGTCGGATACGAGGTCATCGTAGGGGTCAGGACCATATTGGTCCGGAATATCATGGCACCACTTTGGAAAATAAAATTTTGACGGGCAACGCTTGTGTCGACCCAAGTTTTGGATTTTGAAAAAGATTCGGACACTTATAAGCATTGACGGACACTTATGGATATTGGTCAGACATTTGTGTCAGAAACATACAAACAAGTCATAGGATTTGACCGAAGAGAATATTGTCGGCATTTCAATTATTTACCACATTTACTTGTTTAATGCTTCCACACTCTGATTTTAGCATCCTGCTCATAGCACATGACTATTTGCACATACTATTATCACGATCATGCATCATATGATCTATTATATAAATTTTGGATTATGGATAGGTTTTATTTACTCAGCGTTGATCACTCATATGGTGCAATTTCTCTGCCCCTAACCTTTCATACTAAGTGTCAAAGATGATGTTGTTGAACTCGCTTACCCAGATACCTACGGCGGTACTTTTAAGGAGGACGTCATAGTCCCGTGGTTCATCTAGATTTATTTTGAGCTCTTATTCTTAAATTTTAAATGTAATTTCCTTTAGGTTGGATATATGTAATGAAACTTTATTTTGACTATGAAATGAGAATGTAGTTGACTTTTGATAAATTGTCTTAAATTAATGTCTCCAAAATTCGGGGCATTACAGAACTGCACTCATATATGGTACATATCAAGAATATTCCGTCCCTCTTCTTGAGGACAAATATGATCTTTGTTCATATCAAGTAACCAAACAAACATAAGAGTGCTCAAATGATACATCTTATTTATGTAAAAGTGCATGCTTTAAGACTTTTTCATATAGGTTGACTGATGAACCAAAATCCCTTTTGTCGAATGTTCGATCTACAGGCCAAGATAATGCTTCATTTTGCCAATTCTTTCATTTCAAACTCATTTTTAAATATTTTGCAGTGTTAGTTCACTCTTTTGAAGTCCATCCAAAATTTAGGACACTGACATAAACTGCAATAATAGCAAATACAAAATTTGATTTCTTGAAAAAATACCTGAATAAATATGGTCATTCCGATATCATTCTTTTAGTAAATAATCATTAAAGTGTTTATACCACATACGACTACATTGTTTCAATCTATACAAAGATTTTTTTAGCTTTAGAGAATAAACACTTCCGAATTTTGAACTATATACTTTATGCACTTCATCTTTTGGAAATTTTTATGTATTTGTCAGCATTCAACAATCCATACAAATATACAAATATGTTGTTACCACATTCATTAGATGCATATCTAGGGATCCTGTGACAACCAAGAATATGAATGCAATAGCATCATTTAGAAAAGAATATGTTTGCTAATAATTGATTCCAAGTCTCTTCGAGAAAACCTTGCGCAATAAGTGGTGCTTTATATTGCACAATTCTATTTTTCTCGTTGTGTTTTTTCACACATACTAACTTATATCCCAAAGGCTATACTTTTTCAAGAGTTTGGACTACAGATTCAAATACATTTTTTTGCAAGAGATTTTAACTCTGCTTGAATTGATCTTTCTTCTTTGACCAATCATTTTTGCGTTGACATTCTTAAACAGTTTGTGGTTCACTTTTTTTATTATTTTAGTAATGTCAAGGGCAATTATAAATGAAAATATGTCCTTCACTACAATTTTTTTCTATCCTATATTTGTATAATGTATTGAAATCTCATAATTTGCAGGCACTTGTTCCTCTTTAGGAGATAACTGATTATGATATTCATGTTTTTTAGAAAATATTAATAGATTAATTATTTTATGTGCTTGTTTCCTGGTCTTAGCCTTTTCATGATTGCTTTCATTTGTCTGTTTAGTCTCCTCAAGAGTGCCAACTACTGCAAGGGTATTTACTTATTACCTTGGATTTTTCTTTTTTGAGGAAGTCTATCCTTTGCACTAATAGGTCTTCCATGCTTTTGGTATGCCATAGATTCTCCAGTTGTTGTACCAGTAGTTTGCCTGTTACATGAGATCTTGTTACCATTTTTGTGTTGGTAAATACATTTGATAACTGATATGAAATATTTTGCTAGTGAATGATTCTTTGAATTTCTAGTTCACATCAAGATGAGATAACGTCAAGACATTCCAAGTAGTTTCACGTCGAGCTTTTGGCTGCGACTTGTCTCCTCATAAGGGTGAAAATATTGTTTCGTCAAAATAACAATTCTCAAAACGTGTCTTAAAAATATATCTGTTAGTAAAGGCTCAAGATATCTAATGATTGATGGAGAATTAAAACCAACATAAATTTTAAGTTCACATTGATGACCTATTTTAGTGCAGAGGTGCAATGTGTACATATACGGGGGAACCAAAATCTATTAGGTGAAAAATATTCGGTTGTTGACCAAGTACAAGTTGTGATGGTGAATATTTATAGTATGTGTCATTTTGATGTATACATGCATATGTCGGTTGTAGTAGTATGATGTTTTCGGGCTTTATTATATTATGAATGAAAATAACTTTTGTCACCTACTTTGTCCCTAAACTCTAGTATATTAAACTCTAGTATATTATCTAATTGTAGATGGTTGAGATGAAAAATGGTGCGAACACGGGAAACCAAGTCAGATCCAGCAATGCACACACTAACCCACCTCCACCCCCACCATACCCAGCACCTAGTTTTAAGGATTTTAACCAGTTCATGCGAGCTTTTTTCAACGCTGCTGGCAACCCTCAACAGTTTGGACCACCACCTCAACACCATGCTCTGCTGAATCAAAGAATTCTACTCAACGAATTCTGCAAACGAGGACCTCCGATCTTTTCTGGTGAGACTAACCCCACCTTTGCAGAGACTTGGCTGAAACAAACTAAGAAGTTGTCAAGACAACACAAGATGTGCAGACGATGACATGGATTGCTTTTAAGATGCTATTCCTGACCAAGTTCTTTCCAACACCGGTCAAAAAAGCACTTATCCAAGAGTTCATGAACATCAGGCAGGGAGGTCTGACAGTGTCGCAGTACGCAGCACGATTTGATGAATTGTCACATTATGCACTAGAGTTTGTTCCAACTGACATCTCCCGAGCCCGGAAGTTTGAGTGGGGTTTGAGCCCTCATATCAGGAGAAATGTCATGTCACTTAAGAAGGAATCATATGCTAGAGTAGTCAGTAGCGCACTGATGATGGAGAGAGAGTTCACCGATTCAAAGAGAATCTGGGACCAAAAGCGCAACAAGCCAGCACCGGGAGGACCAATCTGGAACAACGATCAGAATCATAACCTGAAGCCATACTACAACGACAACTACCACCCACTGCAACAGCAGCATCAGCAACATCAGCAACAAAGGAGGGGTAACTAGTACCCCAATCAAAATCAAAACAAGCAGCAATCAACAAGGACTATACCTATCACATGCTATGGATGTGGCAAGGAGGGCAATATCCATAGTCAATCCCTCAAAATGCAATTGGAGCCAATTTTCAGCCTTTGGAAAAGCTTTGACTAGAGGTCCTTCCCCGGCCAGGATAGAATCAATAGATGGGAAAGTTCAAGGGACCTACCGGACCCAACCAGAACAATGAAGGCAGATTGTTCGCATTCCACGGAGAAGTTGATGAAGATGAAGCATTTGACCCTTCGATGATCCAAGGTAATTTGATTCTTTTCAACTCCTGTATCAAGGCATTGTTTGATTTTGGCGCATCACACTTTTTCATATCTGCTTCATGTGTTGACATCTTGGGATTAGAACCTGTATCGCTAGAGACTGCTTTGAACGTTACGTCACCTTTGGATAGTGCGGTATCAGTAGGATTAGTTTGTCGAGGGTGCGAATTAGAGGTTCCTAGATTACGTTTGATGTGCGACCTATGAGTTATTGACATGGCTGACTTTGACATTAGCTTGGGCATGGATTGGCTATCTGCTCACCGAGTAGTAATCAACTGCCACCAAAAAAGGGTAACCGCCTACTCCTTATATGGAACTTGTTTCAAATTTAAGGGGGATAGGCAGGAACCTTCATCGTTGCTGAAGGCACGATCAAGATGGCAAAACAATTTGACTGGATGGCTAGCAAGCTTGAAACTGAACGAAGATGACCGTACGAATTTAGGACTACCACGTATTGTGTGCGAGTATGCTGACGTTTTTCTTAAGGAACTACCAGGATTGCTACCATCGAGAGAGATGGACTTCACCATCGAGCTTGTACTAGGGACTGCACCGATTTCTATAGCCCCTTGCAGAATGGCACCAGCCGAGCTTCAAGAATTGAAGACATAGTTGCGGGAACTTCTGGATAAGAAATTCATTCGACTGAGTACTTCACCTTGGGGAGCATCGGCTTTGTTTGTCAAGAAGAAGGAAGGCACACTCAGATTGTGTATTGACTACCGTCAGCTCAATCGAGTGACAATCAAGAATGACTATCCACTTCCGAGGATCGACGATTTGTTTGATCAACTTAGAGGAGCCATCTGGTTCTCCAAGATTGATTTGAGGTCAGGATATCATTAGTTGCGAGTCAGAGAATCGGATATACCTAAGACGACATTCTAGACTCGCTACTGTCACTATGAGTTTGTAGTGATGCCTTTTGGTTTAACCAACGCCCTAGCAGTTTTCATGTATTTGATGAACAAGATTTTCACACTGTTTTTGGACCAATTTGTTGTGGTGTTCATCAACGATATTTTGGTCTACTTAGCATCTGAGGAAGCTCATGAGCAACATTTGACCATTGTACTTCAATTTCTATGAGACAATCAGTTGTATTCCAAAGCCAGCAAGTGCGAGTTTTGAATGAGAGAAGTAAAGTTTTTAGGACATGTGGTGTCTGAGAAATGAATCTCTATGGATAACAGTAAGATTAAGGCTATTAAAGATTGGAAGTGGCCGACTATAGTGTTCGAGATTCGAAGTTTCTTGGGACTTGATGCATATTATAGATGATTCATTCTGAATTTCTCGACATTGGCTAAGTTGATAACTCGACTAACTCAGAAAGAAATCAAGTTTGAATGGGACGTAGCCTGTGAGAAGTCTTTTCGGGAGCTAAAGGACAAGTTGACCAACGCACCGATACTCACCATTCCGAAATGTAATGTGGGATATGTCATTTACTGTGACGCGTCCAAAGATGGATTGGGATGTGTGTTGATGCAGAATGGCAAAGTGATAGCTTATGGTTCATGACAACTGAAGCCGCATGAGAAGAATTATCCTACGCACGACTTGGAACTCACTATCGTGGTTCACGCGCTGACGTCTTGGCATCATTACTTGTATGGAGAGAAGTTTGAAGTATGCACAGATCACAAGAGTCTCAAGTATATATTCACACAGAAGGACATGAATATGAGACAGAGACGTTGGATGGAATATTTGGAGGACTATGATTTCACACTTGCCTATCATCCAGGGAGAGCCAATGTTGTGGCAGAAGCTCTGAACCGCAAGGCTCGAGGACACGTGGCTAGTTTGGCAGTTCGAGAATGGAAGATGCTTGGGCAGATTCAGGAATATGGTCTCCAACACAATGAGATCAACGGAGGAGCATGTTTGTACACTTTGACCGCAACACCTGGACTTCATGCAAAGATTTTGAAGGTTCAGACACTCGATCAGGAGTCAGACCTCATTAAGCGACAGATATCTTCAGGAGAAGCTACAGCGGGATGGATTGTCGGTTCTGATAAGGGTTTGAGATATTTGGGATGGATATTTGTACCAGATTTCGGGACACTACGGGAATCAGTTTTGAAGGAATTTCATCGGTCGAATTTTGCTGTTCATCCTAGAGGGAATAAGATGTATCAGGATCTAAGACGATCATATTGGTGGAGTGAAATGAAGAAAGACGTGGCTAAGTACGTAGCTACTTGCCTCACTTGTCAACAAGTCAAGGCCGAGTACCAGAAGTCGGGAGGAACTCTTCAGCTGTTACTTGTACCAGGTTGGAAATGGGAGTACATCGCTATGGACTTCGTGACTAGTTTGCCAAGATTGCATCAAGGACACGACACCATTTGGAATATTGTGGATTGTTTGACCAAGTCGTCGCACTTTTTGCCTATTCGAGTGTCAGACACGATGGGTTCTTATAGCCGCCTCTACATCAAGGAGATTGTCAGACTTCATGGTGTGCTAGTGACTATCATATCCGATCAAGACACACGTTTCACTTCAACTTTCTAAAAGAGCCTATAGAGAGTTTTGGGAACTGAGCTTCGTCTTAGCATTGCCTTTCACCCTCAGACGAACGGGCAATCCGAGAGGACAATTCATACACTTGAGGATATGCTCCGAGCATGCATACTTGATTTTCGAAGAGGATGGGAGCGACATTTGCCACTTGTTGAGTTCGCCTACAACAACAGCTATCAAGCCAGTATCGAGATGGCACTTTACGAATCACTTTATAGACGACCGTACCAATCACCTGTTTGTTGGACCGAAGTGGGAGAGACGAGTTTATTGGGACCCGAGATTATTCAAGAAACAACTGAGAGGGTCAAGACCATTCGACAACTACTCCTAACAGCACAAAGCCGTCAGAAAAATTATGCCGACAAGAGGACCAGACCTTTGACTTCCAATATTGGAGATCACGTATTTTTGAAGATTTCACCGAGACGAGGAATCATCCGATTTGGCAAGAAAGGGAAGCTATCTCCAAGATTCGTCGGGCTATTCGAGATTCTACAGCGCGCTAGAGATGCTGCCTACCGTTTAGCTTTGCCACCTCAGCTTGATCGTATTCACAACGTTTTTCACGTATCTATGCTCTGGAAATACTTAGCTCACCCAACTCACATCCTGGATTGGAAGGAAGTCATCGTTGACGCAGACACAACTTATGAAGAACAACCAGTGCGGATCTTGGATCATGGAGAAAAGATTCTACAAGGAAAGACTATCAAACTTGTTCGTGTTCTATGGCACCACCGGAACATCAAGGAATTCACTTGGGAGCGAAAGGATAGTGTGCACACCAACCACCCCTATCTTTTTGAAACTTCTACTATGTAAAGACCCGAAAAATTTGAATTTTTATATTAATATACAGGTTAATAAGCTTAATAAATGTGGAGTATATGAAAATTGGTGTAAAAGCATAATTTGGGGTCAATGTGATATAACATGATAACTTTAGGGGCTTGTAGTAGCGTGTGTCATACTTGAGGGATGTAAGTGTAATTTTGGTGTGTTGATTTGGGGTATATCAGACAAAACATATTTGTCTAAATACATACCCATTCTCCCTCTTCTCTCTCATACGGTTGAGCACTCATCCAAAACCCCATCCGAAAAACTTGCTCCAAACTTCAATTCATTCAAGATCCTACGCATTTCACTCATCTTTGGTTGATATCCGGTGGTGGTTTGCAACCATTTGCTTGGAGGAGGTGTTCTTGGCATTTTACATCTTTTGGAAGCTAAGGCTTGAAGTTGGGAGTTTGATTCTTGAACCCGGAAGTTGAGGTAGGGATTTCTCACACTTATCACGGGTATAAAACTTGATTTGATTGTCATTTGATGCTTTGAAGTTGAGTTGAAAAATCCTAAGTTCATATTTGAAATCTGTCAAAAATCGCCTTTGTTCGTGCCCGATGCACCGGTGCCTTGTTTTTGGTGACACCGGTGCCAATTGCTCTCTGTATCTCAGATTTGATGCTTGACACCGGTGCCTTGATTTTTGATGCACCGGTACCTCCTTTGAAATTGCTCTCTGTATCTCAGACTTGGTACTTGACACCGGTGCCTTGATTTTTGATACACCGGTGTCTCCCTTTCAAATTCTCAGATTTTGGACTAAGCGCCGGTGCCTTATTTTTGATGACACCGGTGTCATTTGCTCTCTGCATCTTGGCATTTCACTAAGCACCGGTGCATTATTTTTGGGCACACCGGTGCCCTCTTTCTTGAAACTTTCTATTGGTTTGGCCGTGCTTTTGCACTTGTTTTGACGCATTCTTTTGCCTATATTAGAACTCCGTGAACTCTAAAACTTACTTTTCTTGGACATTAAATGTTGACTTTTATTTATTGATTTAGATTATGTTAAGCATTGTATCATGCCATTAATGAGAACAAAGGAAGTGAATCATGTGATACACTTTGATATCGAACTTGGTGGGTGAAAGTGATGAACTTTATGACTCGTGTGCACATTTTTACGATACGACCCGAACATTATGAGACACGTGACATATGTGAACACCGTACTAGACTCCTTCGGGAATGCTAGGCAGGGCCATGTACTGGAATGCCTTCGGGAGTGCCAGGAATATACTGGAATGCCTTCGGAAGTGTCAGGAATGTACTAGAATACCTTCGGGAGTGCCAGGAATGTACTGGAATGCCTTCGGAAGTGCCGGGAATGACACTTTGATACATAACGAGGACAAATTGGTGACACACAACATTTGGTGGATTTGAATTGAATGGATTAAGAAACCATGGTGCACAATAGAGTTATCTATGTTGTCTCTCAACTAATATTGCTTCCATTTACTCTATCTCTCCTTGTGTTGATATAAATGTTCGTGCGACACATCATATCATGTCATATACATGTAATACTTGTGTAGACTTTCCTACTGGGCTGTCGAGCTCAACCCTTCTTTCTTTTCAGGTACGACATTGGAGTGGTAGCATGAGGTGCTTGGCATGCATGGATCGACATGCATACTTATGAAAGCTGCATCAGATGAATTACTTAACATCTTCTATTTATCATTTTTGAAAAGATGTAATGTAACTCATACTTTATTTATTTCGGTTCAAATGATGTAAACTACTTAACTCCTTTTTGGTTTTGAAGATAATGATCATTGATCGAAGCGACCACTTTTGTAATCTATTTCAAACTTATTTTGATTTATTCTATCATCAATGTACTTCTTGGAAAATTTTGGTGAGATTGTGAGTTTTTATTTATGATAAATGTATAATTTTATTATGTTTAAAATTGAGAGCGTGACATACTATGTAATTTCAAGGATGAAATTTATTAAGGGGAATAGGTTGTAAAGACCCAAAATTTTTTTTAATAAATTTAATTCAAGTTCAAAATATTTTATTTAATGCATTTTACATTTGGGCTTGATTATACTTATATGGTTCATTGGGTGTGTGTGTGTGTGTGTGTCCCTAGTGAACCAATCCCAATACTAATTAACTTTGGCCCAAAACCCATGACCCATTTGGCTTGACCCATGATCTATGAGAACATTCTCTTATCTTGGTCACTACCTCATTGAATCATTTTCTTCTCTATCGTCTTCTTATACGTTGTAATCAGAAAATCTGAGATCAGTGTTTACACATGGTGAAATCTTTCAAATTGATCTCTTGCACATGGAGGAGAAGCTTGGATATCTTCTTCTTCACCAATGTCATTCCCCCCTTTGCTCAACACTCAACCTCAAACATCCATGGAACCTGTTTTTTCCTCTCAAATCTCCTTCTTCCTCCTCCAAACTTCCTATCATCCATGGTTTGCTCTTAAACCTCCATGGCAACTCACATGATTTTTGAAAAATCAGGGGTTCTATGACCATTCTCAGACTCCACCTTCCTCCTATAAATATGGCCTTCTCCCTCTTGAATTTCCATCACAAACACACAATTCGAATTTGATTAGTGGAGAATAAGAAAAATCAGTTTACAGTGGAGGGAGAGAGAGTAAGAAGAAGAGAAGTTCTATTGAAGTCAAATTTATCCAATTCAAGTCGAATTCTTTCAATTCATTCTTCCTTTACCCTCATTCAAGATAATGGAACTCTTCCCACTACTACAAAAAGACACATTCCCTACAATTAATTTTCCGCGTTTCTAGCAAATCCCGGGAATGGGTTAAAAAACCCAAAATTGAAGGAAGCCCCAAACTGCTAAAGGCCCAAACCTAAATAAAATTTAAAACCTAAATTGCACACCTCCGTGTCTCTATGAAATCTGAACTTCCATCCCCCCCACCCCCCTCGTTTCCGAAAGAAACCATGGGCTGGAATCTGGCCGCCATGGCAAGGGAGGAAATAGTTTCTCAATCACCACTGGACAAGCTTCACCACCTACTCACTGAAGAAGACATTTCTCAACTCACTCATGAAGATTGCCGCCGATACGTCAAAGAAAAAGGTCTCGATTCCAAATATTGCCGCGTTAATAACCAGATACTCGAACGAAGGTATGAAGTCATCAAATTGAATTCCAGATCCCCAAAATCCAGGTCAAAACCCTCTGTCTGAACACGTTTTCCGTCCCTTATCATCCCGCTCTCCTCCGCTTATATACGTATATATATACATATACTCGTCTCTCATCTCGTCTCAACATCCCTAGCCGATTATTTATTTATTTATTTTTTTGTTGTGTAGATCTGGTAATTTCTTTAGATGGCTTCCAAATGGATCTTGAAGGAGCTCAACGATCTATAGAAGGATCCTCCCACCTCCTGAAGTACTGGTAAATTTGTATAAAGCATAGTTATATGTTTATTTTGGTATCTGTTGGTTTGATTCGTTGCTCCTTTTGTTTGAGCTCGATCTAAGATTGTATACTGAAATAAACGCACCTAACGCTCTTTTATTGCGTATTTTGTGATTTACTTGGGATTTTGGATTTTTGTTGATGATTTTTTAGCTATTTCGCGATTGAAGTGTAAGTTGAAAATCAAATTAGCACTTATTCTGCTGCTCATTATGAAAATAACTCGCTGGATATGACAACGGCTTGCATTTCTTGTATCTAGTTATTGAGATAAGCTCGGATGCGAGTTTGCGAGTTGGGCTGAAGCAATAGCAGGTGTATTTGATTCACCATTGGACCCACTCGCTATTTCTCATATCCGAGTCATAAATATCCACTCAGCTATGCTTGTATCATCTTTTTGTTCTTGTTGTTGTGGACGTGGATGCACCAAAGGATGCTAGTTGGATTGACAGATACATTGGCACTGTTTGCTGGAATTGTTGTTTGATTCTCCATCAGGTTAGCCTTCCTGCCATTTTTTAGAGATGGAAACAGTAGCAGCAAGAGATTCTTTCCTCTAGATGCCATGATTTCATAATCAAGACCTTACTAAATTCATGACCAAGAACAATTATAATGATCCAATTCTAGTAATTTTCTCGTGAAAGCAGAGGTTAAATTGCAGCCCCTCTGATGAAATTATGTTTTTCTTTCTTTCTATCTATGACTAATCGTTTTTGCGATTCATTCATCAGTATATTAATCTTATGAGTACTAAACTTGTTTGACTATCTTATAACAGTGAAACATTCTTGATATTCTTCCTTCCTCAAGTTTTGAACTTCTTACTATCACTATCTCAGGTTTGATCAAATAAGTTATTTTCTTTCTTCTCCTTTCTCCTTGTAGGTGTTCAGTTTTGGTCAAGAAGTTAAACTCTAGTACTTGGGCTTGATATTCAAAAATTGACCATTGTCTTTTGTACATTTTGTTTGTTTGCAATTTTACAGGATATTCAACATCAAGGTTCACTCAATTCCTATTTCTTGGTATTGGCAGCCTGCGCTGTTGTGCTGCTCTCTTTAAATTCTTGACAGATAGCAAAGTTTTGGAGCACTGTTAAATGGAATTGCTGATGATTTTTATCAATTTCAGCAATTTACATCAATTAAGGTACAAATAGTATCTTCTTTCTGGTTATTCTTTTGGCATGTTTGGCTCCCTGGATTACGCGAGATAGGACTACATATTCCGTATAACATTTGAGTGATACGGCTGAAACTCGAAATACATAAATCTCTCAAATTGTCTTAGCACAAAGACCGCTTCTACTTCAAAAATGATATATAAGGTTAAATATCTTTCTATACATCAAAAGTTGTGGATGAATAAGTTGCACACTTATTCATACACAGGTGACTTGGCACTAGTTTTAGGTTAGTGTAGTGTTTTGATCGAGGTTAGCGTATGTAAACCTTATACGCGATGTATCTTTTTCATGTTTTCTTTTCAATTCAGTCAAATCCAAAAGAAGAAAAGAAGATTTGGTTGTGTTGTTTGATTTCATGTGGCGTACTCTAAATTTGGTTGTGTTGTTTAATTTCAGGTTCATCCACGTTGAAGATCGCGGTATCAACTAGTAGCTCCTTGACGTAGTGTTCTATGTTTATCTATTATGTTTTTTTGGCTTGATGTGTTATGGATTCTGAAAAACTTTTGAGTGGATGTATTACAGAGATTTGGAGTTATATTATATGGTTTATGTTTGATTGTCTCGGGATATTAGATATATCTCCGAATGTATTTTGTAAATTGAGAAATTGTGGTGAATGAATTTGAGATATTTTTATGTCATAGATCTTGTATTTGAATATAAATTGTTGGTTAACAGTGGAGAAAATTGAAAAAAAAAAAAGCACTAGCTAAATTGTGGTGAGTGAATTTAAAAATGTCATGACTATTCCCGGCGTTTTGCAAAACCCTGGGAAAGGCTTGCTGATGTTTGGACGTGGGGAATATTTTACGGCGTTTATTAAATGCCGGGACAAACGCCGGTAACAATTCCCGGCGTTTTGTAAACGCCATTTAGTATTTCTGACAGCGGTATCGCCGGCGTTTTCCAAAACGCTAGGAAAAACGCCGGGAAAACTTTTCCCAGCGTTTATGTGACTTTTGCCGGCGTTTTTGAAACGCCGGGAAAACCCTAATTTGTTGTAGTGTCCCTTACCTCAATTTATGTCATAGACCCTATATTTAAGCTTCACGAACCCACGAAAATCAAACCCAGGACTGTAAATTTTCGTAGGAGAAAGTCCAATCGGATGGACCATCCGAATAAGATGTTTCTCTGTATTTGATTAAAATACTGTAAAATTTCTAATTCAACCGGATGGCCATTCCTGGATCATCCGGATGAACCTGTATGCTGTATCTGGAAATGCCTTACTTGCTGTAACCCTAGCCATCCGAATGACCATGCTTGGACCATCCGGATGACCTGGAAAATTGACTTACACTAGTTTCTTTGAGCCATACTAGTTTCTATTCTTTCACTGATATCTTATTTTCATTCCCTAAAGTTAAGTGAAGACTAACATTTAACATCTTCACATTTCCTACATTTAACATCTTCACATTTCCTTTTCTTTACTTTAATTTATTTAATGAAAATAAGGAAGCACCCCCCATTTGAAAACAATGGCATAAACAGAATTTTCAAATTCTAATTAGTTCAAAATCTTACAAAAATAAAAAACTACGCTTTTTCTTTCGAAAGAATGGCTCGTAACTTACTCTAACCTTATTCGTTTGAGACAAATAAGTATACTATTGTTATTAGAAAAATTCAATGAATCATTACCACCACTTTTTATTCCTTGATTCGAGACTTCAAAAATTCACTTTTTCCAAAATTAGCCATTTTTTCAGCTTAATGCAAATATGAGACCAAATGAACTTTTAAACCAAGATATGTTCCTACTAACCATATAGTCAATACCAAAACATAAACTTAGACTTTTTCAACCTCGATATCATATTCAACCATCTGCTTTATGGTAATCCATCCGGACGACCCATATTGATCTATCCGGACGACCTATATTGATCCATCCGGACGACCTATATTGATCCATCCGGACGACTATTATTAAACCAACCGGTTGACTTATGTTTTTACGCTTTATGCTTAATGACTTACGACTTATGCTTTACTTCCTATGCCATGTTACTTTTCATATTCATGTTATAATTCGTGTTTATGCTTACATATCTTTATATTTCATTTGAAATCATGAACCATGTATTCTCATGCTACATTGATCATCCTAGTTGATATTCAAGCATGTTGTTCTTATGACATACTTAATAATCCTAGTTGTTGTACGAGCATGTGTCAACTTAATAACGAAAGTCTAAGTACAAGCCACCCTGTGTATAGTTGTACCTCACGTGTTTTTGAAAGAAAAATGAGATTTTGATAAAAACACTGAGATGTGTCGAAGAGATGCAATATTACTCCAAGGGGGAGATTGTGTTAGGATGTCTTTAATCGAGATATGAATTTAGCCAAACTATGTCTGGTAGCACCGGGCTACGTCTTGGAGTCGAGTTGGTCACGTCACATGTATTTAGCCAAGTTATGTCATAAGTCGATTATGTTTTTTTAGCCATGCCGTGTCTTTTGAAAACACAATCATAGGTGATAATGGAGTTAGAATTTTTATTGCGGTACGACACATGGGAGGCATAATGCGGGAGCATAATGATTGGGAGCATAGGATACGGGAGCCAATGTTTGGGTACGTATGCGTCGGATACGAGGTTCAGCTTAGGGGTCGGGACCATATCAATCGGGAATATCAGGACACTGTTTTGGGAAATGGATTTGACTTATGGGCAATGTTGGTGTTGCCCCGAACTTGGAATTTTGAAATGAACTGTGGACACTTATGAGTTTTGGTCAAACATGTGTCAAGATTTAGACTGAGTCTAGAAAGTTGACTTTGACTTACATTGTGCACATCATGCTCTGATTATTTATTATCAATATTGCTTCCGTTTATTCATCATTATTATTCATGACTTGTTCATGCATCATACATTTTGTGGCATAAATTGGACTACAGATAGAATTTTTATTACTGAGCGTCAATCGCTCATTTAGTGCAACTTTTCTGCCCTTGGCCTTTCATGCCAAGTGTCATTGATGACGTAGACGAGCCTTCTTACCCAGCCGTCGATGATAGCACTTTCATGGAGGACACTTTAGAACCATGGTTCACCTAACTTATGTCGAGCTCTGTTTTATTCTAGTATTAATGTATTCTCATTTCGGTTGAGGGGCATTTATGGCAATACAAGGTCATATGCAGAATACATGACTTCTTTTCGTCTTTGTTTTTAGAATGACATTACACAAAAAGGGGTTGATTATTACAATTGAAAAGATAAGGAAGGAGGGTATTGGGACAATTAGAACATTGAGTGGGTTAAGTGATACCAAATGATAGATAGAGAGATTTTCAGTAAATTACCCTAATTATTATTAACACTAAATTTTTTGACCACCAGGCATTTATATCACCGGATAGTGTATGCCTTGCTCATGGATTTCAACTAGTGTTTTCGACATCCCAATATTAAGTTTAACTATTATTTTTTCACTTTTTTTTGATAACTCAAAATGGGTTGGCCGAATACTTTGAATTATTAAAAAAAAAAAGGCCTTCTATTTTTTCACAAATCATCTGACCTTTTTTTGCTCTTTCATCATTGGGGTTCCCTTCCAACTAGTACTATGTACCTAGCTTAGAGTGACAACAAAAATTTTAACAGATTCGTTCACGGTTACTATAATTTATCATAAAATTTAAATTTAAATTCTAGGTTACTAGTATTAAATATATTTAAGATGGTAGCATAACTCGATTTTGAATAAGGAAACGTCGTTAGAGCATCTTTATCAGGCTCCCAAAATATACTCCTTCCTCAATTTGGGGAGTGATTCCTTCATTTACCTCTCACACCAGCCTCCCTTCTTCTCCTCTCCAAATTAGAAACGCTACAGTGACTCCCTATCTGTAAGGAGTCACTGTAGCCTCCTAGGATTTAGTTTTTATTTTTTTTTCATTTTATTTATCCTCCACACTTTTTTATGGAAAAAAAGAATATTTTAATAAAATAAGGATAAAATAGAGAGTCTGATGCAGGAGACATTGTAAAATATGACTCCCTAAAATAGAAAAGTGAAATTTTCTCTCTAATTTGGAGAAAAAGATAGGGAGGCTGGTGCGGATGCTCTTATAAAAGAAACAACAAAATATAAAAGTAAGAGACATATATATGTATACAATAATAGCAACCACGTAATAACTAACTTCATTCACTATTCATATATAGTTTTTAAATTTTTATAGTTTATTGTCAATTATATAAGTTATTGAAGGATCGGTCTTAGCATTTACAAGGAAAAAACTTATCATTGCACGCCGTCAAACTCAAACAACATCTAATTTTACTTACCATATTTGAGGAAGAAATAGTTTATTAAAAATAAATAACAAAACATCTACATTTAATGCTAAAATTCCAATTTAAATTCGTGATTTATAATCATATAAACTAATAGCCATATTGTCAGTTGCCACAAATGAAGTGTGAGAAAATGAAAATACGATTATAAATTTTTCTGCTAGCTTCAACAACTCCTATGATTAGGAATTTTTTCCACAATTCAATAGAAGGATTGTATGTTTCTGCAATGGTTTTCAGAAACATTAATTTTAGTTCGTTTTTATTTGTTTGTTGTTCTTTTTAAACCTAGAAATGCAGTTTAGCTTTTGTTTAGAAAAAAATAACAAATTTTCAAGTGAAATAAAAAGGGAAAAAAGAGATTGGCATGAGGTCCCACGCTCACAAAACGACGTCGAGAGGATTAGCGTAACTAGTTTGACACGTCTTTATGATAAAGCTCTGAACATACAAGCTAGTGGCATTACTAATTCTTATTTAAATTTTATCTCCTTCACACATATTATCAATTAAATATCTTTCACGACTCATTTCGTCTTATGTAGTTTATTTATAGAGAACTAATTTATAGTCAAACTTTTATGAGTTATTTACACTTATCCCCTTCAACTATCACTTTTTTCACCTTATTCCTTCGATTGTTTTCGGGATACAATTTATCACATTGGAGTGAGAATCTCTATGCTGTTTACAGAAGTTAGGTAAATTAGATATTGCCTTTAAACTATTCTGTGAAGCAAAATACCCTAGCAACCCATCAATCTCCATATTTCTCAAAATCACGTGGTGGGTGTGAATTAAGTTAATTAATATTTTAAAAGAATTTTCATTTTTTTTAGATTTTGATTTTTTTTTAAATTTCAAATATATTTTAAGAAAATAATTCTTGTAAATAATGACTACAAATTTTATTAAAAATAAAAAATTATTTTTACTAACTTTAATAGTTTTAGCGTTATTTTATGATTTTATCTTACATCTTTTTTAGATTTATATTAATATTTTGTATTTTAATTTCTTGTGTTTATCCAATGAATAAGTTTAAGAAAATGATGAATCTTATATTTTACATTTTATTTTTAACAATTAAAAAATTTGTTGATATTTATTAAGTTGTGCCAAAAAAAAAATTTCTTACCAACTATAAAGGGCATTGATTTCCTTTTTACCCTTTTACGGAAATGCTCGCATACCCCAAACACACATCCCCAATCACACCTAGGTAGGCCCCACTCTCACCCTATATAACCCATCCAAAAATTTTTTTTTATCCCAATTTCCTTATTCCAGAGAAACATAGAGAGAAACCGGAAGAAGAGTAACCGGCGACCACCATCACCACAGCCAACACGACCATCATCGACGACCACATAGTCTGGCGCGACCTCCACCGCCCAACCTCGCCGCTTTGAATGGACAAAAAAGAGATAGACTACTTCTTTACACACCATAAAATTCCTAGTATACAAAGTGGACGAGGAAAGTTGAGGAAAGGTCATAACCATTTATACTAATCAGAATAACCACAACTTTTCTACTTGTATGAGTTGGCACTGCTATCAAAATTCAAGTTGTTTCCTCCTTCCGCCCAATTTGAGAGGAAAGGCATATGAGTTTCCAATAAAACACCTACCCACTTAAAAAGTTCGTTCCTAGACATTGTTAGGCACCACTTAAGAAATTTCGTTCTAAGTTTTCCATTATCTAGATAGAATTTTCCTATCTAAATAAGTTTTGAGTTCACATCCAAAGTTTGAAGCAATTGAAGAAAGAGAAAGCGTAATTATTTCGGGTTCCAAGACCATTCCATTCCAATTTCTTTTCTTAAACAAACGTTCTTAAGAAACCAGGCAAATCAAACGACGCAAAACACATGCACAAGTATTTGCTGGGTCGTGACAGAGTTGGGTTGTGAAGGTCGCGGGAGGCTGTGGTGGTTGTCGATGTTGATTGCGTCGGCTGTGGTGGTGGTTGTCAGTTCCCCTTGTTCTTTCTCCTTCTCTCTTTGTCTCCCTCTAGAATACAAAAACTAGGGGAAAAGAAATAAAATTTGAGGAAATGAAGTTTTTAGGGTTTTTTTTTTGCAACAATGCTACAAGCACAACAATAATGCACAACATTTGGCACAACATGCCAAAACTACGTCGTTTCATTAAGGAAAAAACAAACAAACAAAACCTCACTGTTTTTTCCCTTAATGAAACGACGTAGTTTTGGCATGTTGTGCCAAATGTTGTGTATTATTGTTGTGCTTGTAGCATTTTTGTTTTTTTTGTTGGGTTATATAGAGTTGGGTGGGGACCACTTAGGTGTGACTGGGGGTGTGTTTTTGGGGTGTGAGAGTAGTATTTCGTAATTAATATTTTGTATTTTAATTTCTTGCGTTTATCCAATGACTAAGTTTAAGAAAATGATGAATTTTATATTTTACATTTTATTTTTAAGAATTAAAAAATTCGTTGATATTTACTAAGTTGTGAAAAAAAAAAAATTCTTACCAACTATAAAGAGCATTGATTTCTTTTTTACCCTTTAAATTTTTTTATTTGCTTATGTGAACTTATGCTAGAACGGTAAACTCTTTTATAAATGAAGGAATGTTGTTGTGCTCTTAAATAAGGGAAAACAAAAAGTGCAAATGATAAAAAAGAAAGTGTAAGAATTCATTTCACATTATAAAAAAGCAGACTAAATAAGTTAAAAAGTATATTACAATAAAAATGTAAGATTTATTAAACAAATTAATCAATTTTTTTAAATTAATGTCTGAAAATATACATAACACTATTTTTTATAGTGTATATATATGTGTGTTGGAAGTGTATTTCTATCACGTTGAGTATTTTGAGGGTACATGTACACAACAAATGATATTTATTGTTAAATGTTGGACGAAAAGTCAACGGAAGGATTATTATGTCACATTTTCATAGTTGAAGCAAGGAAGTTGTATCTCAAAAAAAATCAAGGAAGTAAGGTAAAAAAATGATAGTTAAAGGGTAAAGTGTAAATATTTGTACATACCATTTTGTGAGCATAGATAACTATATTAAAAAGTAATAAATGCTTGTAGAGCGATTCCCAAAAATTCATAACATTTGGTGTTATATTAATTGCCTCACCAAGAGTGCTATATACACATCATTTTAACACATCACTTTTACACATCACTTAAAACTACGTCGTTTTATGTTAAAGAAGATCAAAATATGTTTTCAGCGATATGGGTCAAAAACAAATATGGGTTTTTTAACACAAAACTACATAGTTTTGAGTGATGTGTGAAAGCGATGTGCAAAAGTGGTGTGTCTTTAGCATTTTTGTTGCCTCATTGATTCTTTCTGGCTCCCGACCAATTACCAAAATCCTTTGTGTTAATGCTAATGTGACAACGTTATCTGTACTGCCTCATTAATTAGCGCGGATTTTTTTCTTAATTTGTAAATTCAAAATTCAATTTTCAATTTTTTTCTCAATTGTTATTAATACTAATTTTTTTTTAAAATTACCTACAGTAATCAATTTTTTTTCTTAATTGTCATAAATGAAACAAAAAAACATAAATGAAAGAGACGTGTAATAGTAGTAAGCATGCATAATCGTCTTCATTATGGACGGCTCAATTGTAGTTTTCGTGAGGGTAAAAATATCTCATTCGACGCCGCCAAAATCAAACTACAATTAAATTTACTTATCAACCGAGGATCATATGTTTCTGGAATGGTTTTCGGAAACTTTAATTGTATTTCATTAGCTTTGTTTTTTGTTTTAACATATATAGAAATGATTTGGATTGTAGTAATCATTAGATTATTTATTTAAGTTATTGATTTGTTTTAAAAATTTAAAAAGCATAAAATTATGTTTAAAAATTAAGAAAATTCATAAAGTTGTTTTTCGTCTTCAAAACTTTTTTTAAATTTTTGTGTATTTAAATTTTTTTGTCAAGATAAAATAATAAATAAAAAAAGAATGCAAAAATTTCAAATATAAAAAATTTAATTAAAAAAAAGGTTAAATAGAATAGGCGAAACTGATTTGTCAAAGCTGCTTCCTTTTATTTTGCCAGTAGCCAGCTCTCTGTCTGTCTGTCTCTGTGTGTGTGTGTGTCTTGTCTCTTTATATTCTCGGGAAAATCTCCAAGACAAAACTCAGATTTGTGGGGTTTGTTTGTTGAAAGCATGAAAAGGAAGATGTCTGAAGGCGGTGAAAACAACAGCAAGAAGAGGTCGATGGAGGAGTCATCAGATCCTAGTATCAATATCAAGGTGAAGGGCCAGGTGTGTTCATTTCTTATGTGTGTGTGTGTGTGTATATATATATATATATATATATATATATATCATCATCCTCCTTTTACTTTATAATAATGTATCTAATCTACATACATGATACACCCATACATATATATTCCTTCCTGGGTTTTGGTTCTTTAGTCCAGGCCTGATTGTCGAGTTAGAAGAAGAATCAAATCAATGATTGAACCACAATAAAGTAGTAGAGACTAGTTTCGGAGTTTGATATCTAGATTACCCCATTTTGATGGGGCCCGGCCCATCATAAAAGGACTCACATATAGGATCATGTTTCTTGTTCGACTATTTTATGGTTATACTTTTTCAGACAGAAGTTCGATCTGTGGCTTCACCCAACTGGAACGGGGACTTAAAATGAAATGATGTATTCAGGTGAATCGAACTCGGCCATATCATCGGTACTCATGTTTTGCATTGCTTCCTACCTACAATCAACTTTTATCTTAGCATTTCATAATAATCTTCTAACCAGCGTTATAATACCACTCCTAATGAATCTTGGGCCCAAGCACCACGGGTGTAAGCCTAAATGGATAAACCGAACCAAATCCAAACACCAAATTGAACCCGCAATTTGGTTCGCTTTTTTAGCTCAATTGGTGTCTTTTTTTCTTTTTTGGTAGAGAATTTTGGTACGGTTTCAGTTTTTTAACTTTAATTACCGGACCGGGATAAAAAAAACGTCAATTTTTGTTTTTTTGTTATAATTTATTCTTTTTAAGTTGTATATGTTTCGTCATATGTATTTTTCTGGTAATCTTATTTTTTTTAATCTGTATTCTCTTAGTTTTCTGTAATATGTATTTTTTACGTTGGCCTTAACTCTTTAATGGCTCAAATAATTATTTTTTAATCAAAAAATTCTATTTCTTTAAGCATTTGGATTGATTAAACCAAAACGCAAACTGGAAATCGGACCAAAATCGAAGAAACCATGCAAACTGAACCAAACCAAAATAATTCGGTTCGGTTTCCGGTTTGGGAAATTCTAAACCGAAATATCCGGTTTGGTTCGAGTTTCTCCTCCAAACCGGACTGGTTACCCTCCTACGAAGCAGCAATCAATGTTTTCTGGGAAATTGTTTCTTTAATAATGCTGAACATAGAACTTGTAACCCTTCGCACACATAATTAAATAAAAAAATACAATATTACAGCAAAAATATTTGTTTTTTTGTCATAAAAGCAACAAATAAGATTGTTCAACATCTTATCAAAACATCATTTAACTCTTGTCGGCAAAACAACTGAAGCAACGACCAAACTAAATTAATTGTTTGTAAACCTCATTGTTCGAAACCAATGATTGTTTAACACTAAAAGAAAACTGAAAGACTTCTCAAGTTCTTGCCAATGATTGCTAATATACAGTCATGACTCTTGGACTTCAAATACATCCAAAGCTTGGGCCAGCTCAATCTCAACTTGCTCTTCGGTATCTGGCGTGAAATGTAAGGAACAACGATAGCACCTTAACTTAAGTGATAACACTCAATAAAATGTTCGACAAAACATCCATTATCATAGAATAATCATATTGTAGCGGATATTTAGTGGTAAAAGTGTGATTTGTTCTATTAACACCTAACCAAACCTTACCCCCTTTAAAGAATAAGCATACACAAATATACCACAACAAGGACATGAAAGAATAAATAATAACCATAACATGTATTGACATGCATAAGTCTTTCCGCAGTAGATAAATTTCTTCTTATTATCTCTTATTTGATGCTCTCATACACGATGCTCCCGAACATTAGGCTCTCGTATGCCTTCCTCGCGAGGTCAAGACATAGCTCAAGGCACTAACATGGCTCACAGGCATGTCTGACAGACATCCCTAGCCTAGTTCATTTTATATAACGCTTATTAGTGCTCGGTGTTGCTTGTACCTCACGCTCTCGAAAGTCATGCTTCAAGTATGGATAATGACATGGCTCACAAACACTGACGCGACTTAACAACATCGCCTAATACCTTTTATCCTCATTGCGACAACAATGATTGATTTTGTTTATCCCTCGTCATCGCATCAATGAGATCATCTAGCCCTAGAGTTTTATTAGGTTCTAATTTCATGGTCACATAATATGACGAATTTAATAACTAAAATACAACATTTTGTTCTATCATAACTTTCAACATCTTAGATATAAGTCACATGCTTTATTCGTGGATGGTAGATCACAGATCAGTCTCAACATAATGACATTCATACCCTTCATCAATTTAATTTGCGGAGGTCGATACACAAATAATTCTTTCTCTAAGAAAATAATCAACATATATATATTGAAATGATTATGTATATACGTAGGGAATAAATAGGTTTCAAGATGCCACATATAATCAAGAATACTTATACCAAAATTACAATTTTTGATATACTGCGAGTTCGGTTTCGAAATTCTACCTTTCTTTTGTCAAAAGAAACAGAAAAACGCACACGTAATTAGTAGAATGCGTTGCCCATTAGATCAATCACGAAAATCTAAATATGTATACTACAATAAATAAATACGTCTAAAAAAACAAAGAAAAAGAAATAGAAGAGAGAGAAACCCTAGAGAGAGGCAAGAAGAGAGATCAAGAGGGGGAGAGAGAGACAGAGAGAGAGAGGGAGACCGAGAGAGCGATGGAGAGTGCGAGAGGGATGGAGGGAGAGAGAGAGGGAGGGAGGGAGAGGGAGAGAGAGAGGGACACCCAGAGAACAAGAAAGAACGAGGGAAGTAGGGAGAGTGACAGTCGAGAGGGAGAAGGTTGCATACTTGCATATATAGTACAGAGAAGGAGATAGAGTTAGGACAAGATTCAAACTAGATTAGGATAATTATAAGTGAAGATGTACAAGGCAAACCCATAAATAAGTATGTAAATATCCGAATAATGACAACACTTAAGAGTAACCCACTCGTAGGTTCGACGAACCTAGACGCTACGCAAAACGGATAACTACGATAATTAATTGTGCAAAAACTTATAATTCTAATAACTTGATAATTAAATAATTATGCAAACAACATGAATTTATAGGTTGTTACAACCTATCCTCCTTAAAAGAAATTTCGTTCTCAAAATTGGAAGAAATTACCTCACGCGGTGAACAATTTCGAATAATTGGTTCGCATAAGGTTTTCTCATTCCCAAGTTGATGCTTTCAGTCCTTGATGACCCGATAGAAACTTCAAAAGTTTTATGTTATTTCATCAGAACACCTTCTCCTACTGGTCAATAATACGAATCATTTGCTCCTTATATGTTGCTTTGTCATCTAGCGTAAGCTTCTTCCTACTGAGAATATGCTTCGGATGTGTCATGTACATGTATAACATGATACATGAAATACGTTGTGCACTATGGATAACTGCATTGGTAGTGCAATATGATACGCCACTTCTCCCACTCATTCTAAGATCTCGAACGACCAGATAAATTTGGGTTAAAGTTTGCCCTTCTTCCCACAGCGGATAATTTCTCGACGTAGTCCAATCTTCAAGAACACATGATCTTCGAAATTGAATGTCAAAGATTCGTTTTCTTCGATCAACTTGACGCTTCTGTTGACTCTGGGCTGTTACTAAGTGTCACTTTATCAACTGAATCTTCTCTGTCATTTCTCAAACTAGTCAAACTAGTCTCTTTGACATTCATCCAATAAATCGGAGATTGACACGGACTCTTATGAAGTGCTTCAAATGCAGGCATTGGGATACTAGCTTGAAAGTTATTATTGTAGGAAAACTCAAGCAATGGTAAATGATGCTCCTAGCTTCCGGTGAAATCCAAGATGCGAGCTCTAAGCATGTCCTCCAAGATCTGAATCGCGTGCTCAGAATGTCCATCGATTTGCAGATGAAATGTTGTACTGAAATGTAAGTTGGTGCCTAATGTGGTTTCTAAACTCTGCCAAAACTTTGACGTAAAACGAGGGTCATGATCTGATACAATCGGCACTAGTACTCCATGTAGTTGTAAGATCTCGTTGATGTAGAGATGGCTACAAGATTCCAGGGTATCCGACACCTTCACTGGTAAGAAATGCGCGCTATTTGTCAACAGATCGATGGTAACCCAAATAGCGTCATTTTTCTTGCATGTCCTTGGCAATCCTGTAGCAAAATCCATCATGATATTGTCCCATTTCCATCATGGAATGGGTAACGGCTCTAGCGATCCGCCTCATCTCTAGTGTTCCGCCTTCACTTGCTGGCATGTAAGAGGCATCGAAACAAACTTTGAAATTCCTTTAGCACAGACTCATGAAGCGTTTCGAAATTCAGGATGAACACTTTCCCTTGAAACCCCAAGCTTCCATCTTCGTATATAAACCATCTAGCCAAAGTTCCCCTGTAGTCAAACGATGCTTCAGAAAATTTGTCTCTTGATCCAATCTGTACACCTTCAAATCTCTTGGTGCATGGTCGGTGTAGCCATTAGAGCAAATAATGATGCCTCTGACCCGATATTGTCGGGTAAAGATTAAACCCATTCAAAGCTTCCATCATCTTCCATTCTCTAATAGTCAACACAATTATCATCTCTCTAGCGTCGCGGTTAAGTGCGTTTGCTACACATCATTTGCCTTTCTTGGGTGATATAATAGTGTGAAATGAGAATCCTCAAGATACTCCAACCAATGTCTCTATTGCATCTTCGAAGCCTTCTGTGTGAATAAATACTTCAAACTCTTGATCCGTGAAAATCTCGTAGTGCTCTCTGTACAGATAATATCTCCAAGATTTCAGCACAAATACAACTGCAGCTAACTCTAAGTTTTGTATTGGGCAGTACCTCTCATGTGGCTTTAATTATCTAGAGGCATAGGGAACCACCCTCTTTTTCTGCATCAAAGCTCCTCTGAGACCTTCTGTTGAAGCGTCGGAGTAAACTTCATTTCCTTCATCCCTGACTGTAATCACTAATATCGGTCACATAGTTAACCTTCTCTTTAATTCTTCGAAAGATCGTTCGTAGGCCTCGTCCCACTCCAACTAGACTCCGTTATGCATCAAACGAGTCATCAGTTTGGAGAAATCTTTGATGAACCTCCTATAATAACTTGCTAGTTTGAAGAAACTGTGAATCTCGAAAATTGTCCTAGGTCGTTTCCAATTTAGGACTACTTCCACCTTACCTACGTCCACGACAATTCCTTTTTCATAAATGACTTCACCAAGGAACTTCACCTCCTTCAACCATGATTCACATTTATTGGCCTTAGCATATAACTGGCTTGTCCCGTAACACTTGTAAACAAATCCTCAAGTGCTTCTCTTGAGACAAGGAGTAGATCAATTGTCATCAATGCACACCACTGCAAACTGATCCATGTATGGTGCGAAAATCTTATTTGCGCGACTCATAAAAACTATCGGTGCGTTGCTCAGTCCAAACGACATCAGTACAATCTCATAGTGGCTGTATCGAGTTTTAAAAGTAGTATTTGAGATATCCTCATCTCTAATCCATAGCTGACGATGATAACTCGACCGTAGGTCAATCTTCGAATAACATCTGGATCCACGTAGTTGATTAGAAAGATCATCTATCAAGGATAATGGTTCTTGATCGTCACTATGTTTAATTTCGATAATCGATGCAAAACCTCAGTGATCCATCATTCTTCTTCACCAACAATTTTGGTGTTCCCTATGGAGATGTACTGGGTCGGATGAATCCCTTATCTAGCAACTCTTGCAGTTGAATCTTCAATTCTCTTAGCTCGACGGGTGCCATCCGATGAGGTGCTATCGAGATCAGGCTAGTCCCAGGACACAGCTCAATAGTAAAGTCTACCTCTCGGTACGGTGCTAATCCAGGCAATTCTTCTTGAAAAACATCGATGTACTCGCAGCCAACTTTAGCAAAATCCAATTACTTGTGGTCCTCCTCTTCAAGCATTAAGCTTGCTAATCATCTTGTTACGTTTTGGTGCCATTTCACTCTTATGCTTGTAGATGAGGGATATTGACTCCCTTAAACATGAAGCTTGTTCCATTTGCGGCGAAAGCGATCACCCTCTTCTGGTGGCAGTTTATTAGGGCTCGGTGAATAGACAAGCAATACATCCCGAGAATAAAATCAAAGTTCGCCATATCGATCACACGTAGGTCGCATGACAACCGTAGTCTGGACACCTCTAGATCACAATTCTTACATATTAATCCTACTAACGGTTGGCCTCCCAAAGGTGATGCTACACAAAATGCTTTCTCAAGTCACTCCGTAACAAGTCCGAATGAGGCCACACAAGATGTGGATATAAAACAATGTGATGTGCCCGAGTAAAATAACGCTTAGACCAAGGAATTAAATAGCGCTAGGTTACTTTGGATGATTGCCGGGTCATGATCCTCCCCCCATGAAGTGCAAAGATCTTACCTCCAATTGTCGGCCGGTTACTTGCATTAACAGTTCCCCAGGCATGTCCTTGTCACGCTTGCTGCTTTTGATCACCTCGTTGGCCTTACTGAAATTTTTTTGCTAGCCTTTGATAATTACCCCTACTTGTTTATGGGATGTTTAGCATAATATGGCCCATCTTGCCACACCCAAAGTAGGTTCGAGTTTACGGGCACTTCCGTGGTTGACTCTGGCCTCAGTTGTTGTATGGCTTCTACGCATTTTAGCCGCCGTTACTATTCTGAATGGGCCCACCTGTACCAGTTTCTTCTCATTCTAGATCCTTTTGGATTCCATAAGTTCTCTCTCACTAATCGACGTCACAATCACTACCTAATTAAATGCCAGCTGCTGCAGTCCCACAACCTTTCCCAAAAGTGCTGGTTCCAAACCCCACTAAAACTTCCTCGCCTTGGCCGATTTCGTTGGAATGATCTCCAAGGCATAGCAAAGATAGCTATTTGAAGTGAGCCATGTATTGGGCGACCGTCATCGTTTTTTGTGCCAATCCCAACAACTCCGGGATTAAAGCCTCCTTAACGGGTGTGGGAACATTCTTCCAAAAAGAGCTCCTCAAAACATCGAAGTTAATGTATTTGGTGGTATGGACGTCTTTGTTGCCTCCTACCAGTGGTCGGCTTCTCCTTCAAGCTGATAAGTGACAAGAGCCACCTTCTCCCCATCCTGTTGGACACCCATCATCTCTAACATTTTCGTCTGCCTGAGCAACCCATTAGCTGCTTGCGGGTCGGGCTCCCATGAAAGGTCAGAGGTCGTTGCCTTTTGAACTCGGAAAAGATTACGGCCCGGATTGTGGTTCCGCGAGGTTGTGGAGTCTGCATGTTTGTAGCTAAATTTTGTTGCATCTGGGTGAAGTCATTTATTATCAGGTTAACGTCAGGCATGACATTCATGTTCACATTCAGCGGTCATGGCGGCAACACACAAGAAGTACCAACGTTAGTGTTCTGAGTAACCGGGGATACATTGTTTCCATTTACAAGGCCCGAGCATAGACTAGTCACCATCTACAGAATACAAGGCTAAGTGTCTACGACTAACCTTCCAACAACTATAGAACGAATCTAACAATGACATCTATAGTTATAAGAAATATCTTTCATCTGATTCAAAATAGATATAGGTTTTTCAAAAATCTTTAAATAATTTGGGTGACAAAACTCATAAATATATTGTTGACTATCTATGTCACGCTCTAGAAAGCTAAGCTGCCCAATAACCCGCACTCTCTAGGTTCTCTAAATCTGGGGCTCTGATTCCAAGCTATAGCGCCCCATGTTTTATGGCACATTATTAAATAAAGAAATACAATATCACAATGGAACTATTTTTTTCCATCATAGGAACATATAATAAAATTCTTTAACTTCCCATCAAAACATCATCTAACTCTTGTCGGCAAATTAAAAAACCGACCCAATGGCTAAACGATATTAATTGTTTGTGAAACTCATTATTCAAAACCAATGATTGTTTAATACTAAAAGGAAACTAAAGGACTTACCATGTTCTTGCCAATACAACCATAGTTTTTGGACATCTGATGCATCTGAAACTTGGAATGGCTCCATCTTCGCTTGCTCTTCGGTATATGGTGTGAAATGCCAAGGGCAACGATAGCACTGTGAGTGATAACACTTAGTAGAATAACCAATCTTACTCCCTTTAAAAAGTAAGCACACACAAATATCCCACAAGTACATGAAAGAATAATTCATAACAGTAACATGCACTCTTATTTGATGCTCCCAAACATTAGGCTCTTGTACGTCTTCCCCGGAAGGCCAAGACACGGTTCAAAGCACTAACACGGCTCACAGACCTTGCCATAGCTCATAAACATCCCCCCATCCAATCGTTATCATTTTATACAACCCTTATTAGTGCTCGATGTTTCCCGTACGTTAGGATCCCAAACACCATGCCTCAAGTATGGGTCACAAATGGCTCACAGACACTAAATTGGCTCAAAAACATCACCAAATACCCTTTACTGTAATGCCCCGATTTCTTGGCAACATAATAAAACCCTTTTAATGATTTTAATTAGACAATTACAAAAATAAAACTTCATTTAGTGAAAGTGTTCAACCATAGCGGAAGTACATTTAAAATTATGAAAATACCCTTTCGGGTTTATACATGAGGTTGAAAATATAATTTAGAGCATACAACAACCAAGTCTCTGTGACATCTTCATCTCTCACGCCTAGCTCTTCCTGTTTTTTTACATCTGATATGAAATGTCAGGATAGAAAAATTGCTCCTTGAGTGATTACACTTAGTAAAATAACATACCCAAAAAATAAAACCAAAGATGTGTAAATACAACAACAGCAGAACATTAATCAGAGTAAATGAAATAGTGGAAAATAACAAGTAGGTTCATTATGAATCTCCAATTATGTTTCTAGGATTCCTTCCTCAAGAAGTCAAAACTTACCCATTGAATCTAGTGTAAGAGTCTTGATTAAGATTGACCAATCCTTACCTACAACGGTACTTGATGTTCTTATTCGTAAGTTATGTACCCGACGAAGTCACCGTTGACCTTGCAAGGCTGGAACCTCCCACCGTCCACTCAATTCAATTCCGACCTCACCTTACCTAGATCTAAATGAAAGTGGGGTATCAAGTCTTAGTCATTGCATCTTACTGCCTCATGTTCAAGTTAAGACCATATGTCTTAATTGTCTCACGTTCAGTTGAAGATTGCTGAGTACCCTGATCGTCACTCCTCTGGTGTACGACGACATGCAAAGTCATCCTCAACCGTCTCTAAATACTCATAGTTGGGGTTCCTTTTTGTACACAAATAACTGTTTGTCTATTATGGTGCATCGGGTCCGCCAATGCATCTTAATGCCTCACATCACAGTTCAAGACTGGCCGGGTACACTGATCGACACTCATACAAGACTCACTGGCATCATAGACGATCTCGTGGTTATTCAAGCCAATTCAACACTTTCATATTCTGTTTCCATTATCCCTACTTGTCTCTACAAGTGCTCACATAATGCTTACCACTCGATCATCCTTTTGCTGTCTGATTCGAGTGTCGTACAAACCAATGTCCCTAACGTTCAAGTTTAGGTTCTCCTCAAAGTTTGATAACAGTAATTTCAGGGAAAATTAGGCGGCGTTACGGTTGGAAATTTAACATCAACTGAAATCTAGGTACTCGAAAACAATCTAGAGCAACATCACAATGACATTGCAAGAAAAACAATATAAAATATAACAATGGCATATGGTCACAAACGGCAATCTTGCTCTCATGGCATCCCACGGGGACCCATGGACATAATAATAATAATAACATGGTGTTTCCATCAGTTGGGTTGAAGCCTGAAGTCAAAACCTTAGTGAGATCTCAGGCCGGTCGTCTGACTTGACTACCGGTGGATGTTTGGCACCACGGCCAGATTCTGAGTTTTTGGTTTTTCGTTTTAAAGAACAGAGCTGAAATACATGCAATTTGAACTGAAATACATGCAATTTAGAACAACAATACATCACCTAAGGGTTGAAGACATGATTTCCTACGTCGATTGTGCGATTTGGTGAAGAACGACGGTGATTTGGCAAAGTTTGGGACTTGGCAGACTACTCTCTCTCCTCTTTCTTTGGTCTCCGAAATGGTGAGGAAGGAAGGAAAAAGATACTGGGTTTTATAGCACTCATTGGTATAAATCTCCTAATCCCACCATAAAATCACCACAAAAATCGATCAAAATCCTCCAACAAACCGCTCATAAATCACCATAAAAGGCCTTTGATGGCTAGGGAAGAAGAAACCCAACGGCTAAGAAAATTAAAGGGAAAAGGGAAATGCTTCGGTGCCTCTCACGCTCCCATGCTAAAGATGCTTAAGCAATTTCAACCGTCCAAGAAACATACCATTAAGAAAAACTCCATCCATACTGAATATGTCCTTAATTAGTTGAAAATCAGATTTTTACTTAATAAAAATTTTGGGTTATTACAATCTATCCCTTCAAAGAATTTTGTCCTTGAAATTCCACGGAACAGGAGAAAAGTTGAGTAGATAGCTCACTTTGTATCATTGTGCTCCCAGGTTATGCCTCCAAGTTCTGATGACGTCGACACATCTTGTCCAGCTTGATGGTCTTGCGTCGCAAAATCTTCTTTTTTGATTCGAGATCTGAATCAGTTTCTCCTCGTATGTTTTATCACCACGATTGTGTCCTCACGTTTCATGGTAGAAACTGGGTCCTACCTATTGAAGCAGCCAACATTTGATGAGTAAGATGTCTTGATCTTCCGTTAACAATCTGTTATAACTCTCATAACATCAAAATCTTCCATTTCGATAACCCGAAGGCCACAGGTTAATCGAATTCCTGCTATGTCTAAGTCACACGTCCTACAGGTCTACCGATAGGATCTGTCCATCTATGGTGACGTGTCATGCATCAGAGTCCTCTGTCTCTCGATTAATATCAGGACCATATTCCCCTTCTTGACTTTCAAGTGCATAGATCCTCCCTCCAGTAGCCTGATCCTAAGTAGGAGGTGCTTGAAATGTTCCTTCATTCTGATTCTAATGCGGTTGCTGACTTCGAGTAGTTTGGCCAACAAATTGCCTGCTACTGTACGTTGGTTTCCCTTATTGACCTTGCTGGTTACAATACCTCTGTGGAAAATCTCTTTTCTTATGGCTCCTCTGATTGCAGAAAAAACATATGATATTTGTTATGTCTTTCTCAGGCTCTTGATTTTGACCCTAGTTCTGGTGCTCATTGTACCGTTGTGGTTGACTTCGGTTCTGAATCTGGTTGTTTCGATCATAGGTCTTATTGGAGACAGAACCCCTATTGTTATCATCATCGTTTCTTTTTGGGCCTCATAACTCTTGATTGTTGTGCTTTTGTTGTTCCCAGTATTGTCAGCACTTCCCTCTCTAGCCTGAGAGCATTGCTTAATATGAGGGCGTAAGTTTCATCTCGTTGCGACGTCACATTCTTCCAGATGGCAAGACTCAAACCCTAGTTGGTAACGTCAATAAAACGAAAGTACATCAATAAGACCAAGTTCTCGGCAATGTTAATAAAACCCTTCTTGATAAGAACACAAATGTTCTTACAGTAATTTGGAAAACAAATTCGGTATTGTGCTCTTATTGATTCCAAACCAAGGGTTACAGAGAAATTGAGAGAGAGATAGAGAGGGAAAGACGATAACAGAAAGAGAGGGAAATAGAATTTGAATAACCAAAGCACACCGTCTCAGCTCTTCCCTCCCCCTTTTAACCAACGCAACAGAATTTTAAAAGAAACGAAAATTACACATAAGTCCTTTTCAAACTTAAGCTAACACATTGACCCCTATAAACCTTCAGTCCTTATGAATACCCGTCTCTTCAAACCAACCTTGTCCTCAAGGTTGAAATTGGGGAAACCTCTGATGGAAGTCTTGCCATGGCTCCCAAGTAGCATCTTCTGGTATGGAATTGGTCCATTGTACAAGCACCATGGAACGAGGTCGATTATTGTGCTTAACAATCCTGCGATCCAAAATAGCCAATGGTTCCAATTGAATATGACCAACATCATCCGTGAGAGGCAAAGTAGTCTGTACCACAGCACCTAGACCAAGCTTTTTCTTAAGCAAGGAAACATGGAATACGGGATGGATTTTAGAGGTAGCAGGAAGATCCAATTTGTAGGCCACTGAACCCACGCGTTGGAGCACCTGGTAGGGACCAAAATACTTAGGTGCTAGCTTAGCATTTCTTCGAAAAGCCACAGTGGTCTGCCGGAAAGGTTGGAGCTTGAGGAAAACCCAATCTCCCACAGTAAATTCCCTGTCAGTCCGATGGCCATCAGCCAATTGTTTCATCCTGTGCTGAGAAGTAGCCAGGTGTTCCTTGAGGAGTTTAATAATGGTGGTCCTATCTTGGAGCAATTTTTCTGCAGCTGCCACAGAAGTTCCTCCAGGTGCATAATGCTTGAGGTTTGGAGGAGTTTGTCCATAGAGAGCTTCATATGGAGTTAGGCCAGTAGTGATATGAAAGGTAGTGTTGTACCACCATTCAGCTAATGGTAGATACTGTACCCAAGCTGCTGGTCTGTCCCCTGTAAGACACCTGAGGTAGTTTTCCAAGCACCTATTGACCACCTCCGTTTGCCCATCCGTTTGTGGGTGATAGGAAGTACTGAGGCACAATGTGGTACCCTGCAATTTAAAGAACTCCTTCCAAAAATTGCTGATAAAAATAGGGTCCCTGTCTGAAACTATAGAACTGGGCATACCGTGTAGCCTAAAAATGTTATCCAGGAAGGTTTGTGCCACTGACAAAGCTGTGTAAGGGTGAGATAGGGCAATGAAATGTGCATACTTACTTAATCTGTCCACGACCACCAGAATAACAGACTTGTGAGCTGATATGGGTAACCCTTCAATGAAGTCAAGAGAGATGTCACTCCACAGCCTATCAGGAATGGGCAGAGGTTGAAGCAACCCTGGAGAGGCTACTGTTTCACTTTTATTCCTTTGGCAAATGTCACATTCAGCTACAAACCGTAGGACATCTCGTTTCATCCCTTTCCAATAAAAGGCCTGCTTGAGTCTGTAATAAGTACGTTCCCCTCCAGAATGCCCTCCCATGGGACTGGCATGGTGCTCATGGATGAGATTGTGACGTAGCTGTGCATCAGCCCCCACCATCAGCTTGTTCTTGTAGTAGAGCATCTGATGTTGCCACAAAAAGTGAGGATGAGTGAGTGGATCTCGCTGTAAATCCTCAATGATCCCCTGCAAAATCGGGTCCTGAGTCCAGCTGGTTTGGAGAGCATTGACCCAATTACACAAAACCACGGTGATAGCAGTTAAGCCACCCTCCTGAGTCTGGTCAAGGCCTTTATCCTCCATCAATCTTGATAGGGCATCTGCTGCTGCATTGGTTTTGCCTGACCTGTATGTTATTTCATAATCGAATCCCATCAGCTTAGATAACCACTTTTGCTGCATAGGAGTGGTAACCCTTTGCTCCAACAGAAACTTAAGGCTTTGATGGTCTGTATGAATACAAAAATGTCTCCCCAGTAGGTAATGTCTCCACTTAGTAACAGCCAGAACAACTGCCAGAAGTTCCTTCTCATAAGTGGATAGTCCTAACCATTTTAGTGACAAAGCCTTACTATAGAAGGCTACTGGTCTTCCTTCTTGCATTAGGACAGCTCCAACCCCTCTACCAGAGGCATCACACTCAAGGACAAACATCTTAGAATAGTCTGGTAAGGCTAGAACTGGGGCTGTTGTCATGGCATGCTTCAATTCACAGAAGGCGTGTTCAGCTGCTACTCCCCATACAAAAGCATCCTTCCTTAGTAGCATAGTCAATGGTTGAGAAATCTTGCCATACCCTTGTATAAATCTTCGATAATAACCAGTCAATCCCAAAAAACCCCGTAGTGCTTTAATAGATTGTGGTCTGGGCCAGTTGGCCATGTGAGAGATCTTGGCAGGATCAGCCTCCACTCCTTGGGCAGTAATCACATGCCCAAGGTACTCCACTTGTGGTTGGCCAAAGGCACATTTTGACATCTTGGCATACAACTTATGCTCCCTTAACTTCATCAAGGTTAGACTAACATGGTGCAAGTGGTCAATCCACTCTTTACTATATATCAGAATATCATCAAAAAATACCAATACAAATCTCCTCAAAAATGGTCTAAACACATCATTCATCAAGCTTTGGAAGGTAGAAGGGGCATTGGTCAAGCCAAATGGCATGACTAAGAACTCATAATGCCCTTCATGTGTCCTGAAGGCAGTTTTTTCCACATCTCCTGGGTACATTCTGATCTGATGATAGCCGGACCTTAAATCTAACTTGGTAAAGTGCTTGGCTCCATGTAGCTCATCCAATAGTTCATCAATAAGTGGGATAGGGTATTTATCTTTAATGGTATCCTTGTTTAAAGCCCTGTAGTCTATACACATCCGCCAAGAATTGTCCTTCTTTTTAACCAACAACACAGGTGAAGAATAAGGAGATACACTAGGCCTGATGATTTCACTTTCAAGCATTTCTCTGACTATTTTTTCAATTTCATTCTTTTGGATGTAGGGGCATCTATAAGGCCTAATACTGGGGGGTTGGGTACCAATTTTGAGGGGAATTCTATGATCATGTGATCTTGTTGGGGGTAAACCAATTACAGTATCAAAAACATCAGCAAATAGCCTTAAAACCTGCTCCAATTGGGGATGTACCTTACTGGTTGTAGCAGCTTGGAGGCTGCATATGTGAGCTACCACCCCACACGGTTTCTTACTGAGCATTCCCTGCATTTGTCTTGCATTAACAAGCTGTACTTCAGCTGATTGTCCCCCCACGAGAATATGCTTTTGGCCAAAAGCATTGAACTCCATCCGTAAGTTCTGGAAGTCCCACAGTACAGGGCCTAGTGTTGTTAACCATTGTACTCCCAACACCATGTCACAGCCTCCCAAAGGTAGAATCCTCATCTCAGTCTCAAAGAGAGTGCCTTGCATAGTCCATTGAAACTTCTGCACCACTGCTTTACTCAAAACTTGAGTTCCATCAGCTACCATAACTGTCAATGGACTTGTGGCTTGCATAGAGACTCCTGCCTTCTTAGCAAACGTGGAATCAAGGAAGTTATGGGTACTACCAGTGTCAATTAAGATCTCCACTGCTTGTTTCTTGGCATACCCCTTAATCCTCATGGTTCTATACGATTGGGCCCCTAATAAGGCATGTACTGAAATTTGAATATCCTCAAGTGACAGTTCAGCAGGTAACTCTTGTTGTGTTTCCTCATATACTTCCTCTTCCTCCTCAGCTTCCAGCATGAATAGTTGTTTTCCTTTACAAACATGTCCCTTAAAGTACCTCTCATTACACCCGAAACACAATCCTTTGGCCTTCTTTTCATCTATCTCTCGTTGTGTCAACCTTCTGATGACAGGTGCTGCTTCTACTGCCTTGTTACTGGTTTCAACATTTCTGTGAGGCATTTGATTGGTTGGGAGTTTGGATAGTGGCCTATTCTTCCTTGATAAGGCCTCAATAGTTTCCTCTTGCAATCGTGCTAGGCTCATAGCTTGTGTGATAGTCCGAGGTTGAAACATCTTAACTCCAGCAAGAATTTCGTCTTTCAATCCACTCACAAAACAACTTATAAAGAAGTCTTCTGTCAAACCACTGGTCTTATTAGCTAGTTCCTCAAACTTTTCCTGATAAGCCTTAACCGTACTCCACTGTTTTAGTTTGGTCAGTAATCCTACAGAATCTTCATATGCTGCATCACCAAACCGTAATAGCAGAACTCTAGCAAATTCTTGCCAAGTGCGTAAGGTATGAGACTTTTCGAACCATCTATACCAGTTAATTGCCTTATCTTGGAGATGTAATGTTGCCAAGTGCAATTTCTGTGTCTCATCTATGCCGTTCAACTGGAAAAATTTCTCACATCTATAGATCCAAGATTCCGGTTCATCTCCAGAGAATTTAGGAAAATCTAGTTTAGGTTGGAAACCTCTTGGTACTAGATGAGGATTAGGCAACAGTGGAGGTGCATTCGAAGGAGAAGAAGGTGTAGAAGCTACCTTCTCTGCCAATCCGTCATACTTCGAGTTTAATGTTGTAATCAGTTGCGTCAATCCATCAATTGATTGCTTAATTCCACTCAAGACTTCTGCGTGTTGACTCGTGTTCTCAACATTTTGACGAACAACTTCCTCCATTCGTCTCCAATCTTGCGATCGTGTTCCATCCGCCATGATTCAATTCGTTCTACAGCCAAGAACCGAGTGCTCTGATACCAATTGATAAGAACACAAATGTTCTTACAGTAATTTGGAAAACAAATTCGGTATTGTGCTCTTATTGATTCCAAACCAAGGGTTACAGAGAAATTGAGAGAGAGATAGAGAGGGAAAGACGATAACAGAAAGAGAGGGAAATAGAATTTGAATAACCAAAGCACACCGTCTCAGCTCTTCCCTCCCCCTTTTAACCAACGCAACAGAATTTTAAAAGAAACGAAAATTACACATAAGTCCTTTTCAAACTTAAGCTAACACATTGACCCCTATAAACCTTCAGTCCTTATCACTTCTAAAGATGATTTATTAATTAAACATCAATTAAAAAATACAAGACTTCATTTAGTGAAAATGAACTGTAGTGGAAGTACATTTGAAATTATGAAAGTACCCTTCCGAGTTTACATATGAGGTTGAAAATAGAATCCAGAGTGTCTAACGGTACAACAACCAAGTCTTTGTGATATCTTCATCTCCCACCTTTAGCTCTTACTGCTTGGGTTGCATCTCCATCTACTCTTCTATGTCTGGAATGAAACGACATGGGCAGAGAAATTGCTCTATGAGTGATGACACTTAGTAGAATAACATACCCGAAAAACAAACCCAAAGATGTGCTAGTACAACAACAGCAGAATATTAATCAGAGTAAATGAAGCAGCAGAAAAAATCACGTAGAGTCATTAATGAATCTTCAATTATGTTTTTAAGATTCCTTCCTCGAGAAGCCAAAACTTACCCAACGAATCTAGTGTAAGGGTCTTGATTAAGATTGACCATTCTTTACCTACAACGGACCCTTGATATTCTTAGCTGCAAGTTATGTACCCAACCAAGTCACGGTTGACCTTGCAAGGCTCGCATCTCCCACCAGCCACTCAAGTCAATCTCGACTTCACCTTACCTAGATCTAAACATAAGTGGCGTATCAAGTCTTAGCTCGTGTATCTTACTACCTCACGTTCAAGTCAAGATCACATATCTTAACGGCCTCACGTTCAGTTCAAGGCTGCTAAGTACCCTGACCGGCACTCCTCAGGGGTACGACGACCTGTGAAGTTACTCTTAACTGTCTGTAGCTACTCCTAGTTGGGGTCCTTTCAGTACACAGATAACCATTATGGTGCATCAGGTCCACCAATGCATCTTAATGCCTCACATCCTAGTTCAAGATTGCCCAACACACTCATCGACACCCATACGAGACTTGCTGGCATCACAAATGATCTCGAGGTTATTCAAGCCAATTCAACATTTCCATATTCTATTTCCATTATCGCTGCTTGTCTCTACAATTGATCACATAATGCTGACCACTCGATCATCCTTATGCCGCCTTGATTGGAGTGTTGTACGAACCAATGTCCCTAATGTTCAAGTCTGGGTTTTTCCCAAAATCAGATAACAATTTTACAAAATATCGGGCGGCATAACAAAAATAAATTCAACATCTACCGAAATCTAGGTCCTCAACAACAATCTAGAGCAACGTCACAATGACATAGCAACAATAACGATATAAAACAGAGCAATGACATATGGTCACAGATGGTAATCCTACTCTCACGGCATCCCACGGGGACCTATGGACATAATAATGATAACACGGTGTATGGTTGTGTGAGTGTAAGTGATTTTAGGATCAATTTCCATCAAAATTGGGTCGAAGCGTGAAGTCAAAACCCTAGCCGGATCTCAGGCTGGTTCTCAGATTGATTGTCCAGCTTGATTACAGGTATCATGTCTCGCACAATGACTGGATTCTTGATTTCTGGTTTTTTTGCAAGAACATAGTTGAAAAATACATGCAACTTGAATTGAAATACATTCGATTAAGAACAACAATATGTCACCTAAGGGTTGAAGACATGATTTCCTACCTCGATTGCGCGATTCGGTCTAGAACGACGGCGATACGGCAGAGTTTTGGACTTGGCAGACTACTTTTTCTCTCTCTAAGACTTCTCTCTTCTCTTTCTTTGGTTTCCAAAATGTTGAGGAAGGAAGGAAATAGATACTCGGTTTTATAGCACTCATTGGTATAAATCCCCGTAATTCCAGCATAAATTCACCATAAAAATCAATCAAAACCCCCATCAAACCCCCCATAAACCACCATAAAAGTCCTTTGATGGCGGGGGAGGAAGAAACCCAACGGCTAAGAAAATTAAAGAGAAAAGGGAAATGCTCCGGTGCCTCTTGCGTTCCATGCTAAAGATGCTCAGGCGATCTCATTCGTCCAAACAACATACCAAGCGAGAGAGAGAGAGAGAGAGAGAGAGAGAGAGAGAGAGAGAGAGAGAGAGAGGGACACCCCGAACGAGAGAGAACGAGAGAAGTAGGAAAAGTGAGTCGAGAGGAAGAGTGTTGTATAATAATAGGGAGAAGGAGATAGAGTTATGATGAGATTCAAACTAGATTAGGATAATTATAAGTGAAGATATGCAAAACCATGAATGTATAAATATTCTTATAATACCTGACTAATGACAACACTTAAGGATAATTACGAATAATAAGGATAATACCCACTTGTAGGTGATAATTACGAATATTAATTACACAAAACTTATAATTCCATAATTGGAGAATTAATTAATTACGCAAACAACTCGAATTTACAGATGGTTATAGAACTAGTTGTAGAATTATTTATTCATTGGTCTTTGGAACACTTTCTATGGCCACATGGGGTTGAGAGGTGTTAGGTATCATGTGGTGGTGCTCTAGGAGCACTAATTATGTCATTTCACATAACTGTAAAGACTTAAGAACGCTGGTTTTAAGAATGAGTGATTGCCCTTCTCCGACCCTTACTGCCCAACCTGAGAGCGGACAGCTAATTCGTTCTGTCCTAATCAAACTTATTTGGATCATTTACATTTCTCGTTTATACTAACCCTGTATTCTGTGTTTTTGGTTTAGTTATCTTTATTTTTTCTTTTGCAAAATTGATGCGCCCTCTTTTTTGTGTGTTTGTGAGCTGGAACCAAAAACGGCTAATTGAAATGGATCTCTCTTTGGAAACATTTTACAACAGGGAAAAGGTCCTGAGTGTGAAAAAAAAAACTGAATTCCTAGTGCTTTACTACGGGAAAATGTCCTAGAGTCCAAATGGTTATCATTCTATAATTTTTTTTAACATTTTTCAGTGTATGATCAAAGTAACTTAGCTTATAAGTTCTTTGGTGTATGATCAAAGTAACTTAGCTTATAAGTTCTTCGGATTTTATATTTACTTTTTATCTTTCTTCCAGATGTATTGCAGATAATGAATTGAGTTAATAGAAAAAATGATGGAGAAACAATGGTAGTACTGCAAAATGTTAGTGAACATAATAATTGTCTAGATTCCCCTAGTATATCCGTTCATTAACTTCTGGTCGTGCATTTAATTTGTTCTTCTGATTGACTGGAGATTATTTGGAAACTCTTTTAATTAATGGTAACCGAGTTGCCTGTCATGCAAGAAATCTTGTCACTAATTTCGAAGTTTGCGCAACCAAATTACTAGTGACATTTAGTGCTTAGTTTTAGTCTGTTCTATTGCATTGCTAGTACCGTGTACCTTGAAATGCCAAGAGCTGCTTACAATTATCTGATAGAAGTACGTGATCATGGACACATCATTTAACTTGGGGAGATGTATGCATATATAACAAAAAATATTGTCGCGACTTTCTGAATTATACCATATCAAATCCTACCCGAACAGAGATTTCATTTAAGGAGATTCAAGATGTTAAGCCCTAGGAAGCAACCAAATGCATCCCTTACTGTCCACTTTATGTTTGTGTTTTACCTTTTGTTCTAAAGGGTATCTATTTAGTTTCAAATATTGAACTATTCTAGTAAGACTTTTTTGGATCAAAATTTTGAGGTGACATTGCCTAAACAGCACGTCTTAGGTCCAGCTAGCCTGATATTTTTTCCACTTGTGGACTTTTTACCTTGTTTACAGTGTATCGATAGACTCTCTTCATATTGGCTTCATATTCACATCCTACAAATTCAGAGTTATTACTCTGTATCTCATTACATCCCTTGCTTCTCCCCTTGAATTGTTTCCATGATTGTAGGATGGGGTTGTAGTGCATTTCTGTATCAAGCGTACCACCATGTTGAAAAAGCTCCTGATGGCTTACTGCACTAAAAGAAACTTGGACTACAACACCATGCAGTTCCTATACAATGGCGAGCGCTTTTCTGATAAACGATCCCCTGATGATGTAAATCTCTCTCTCTCTCTCTCTCTCACACACACACACACACACACAGTGTACACACACACATGCGCGCGCGTGCGCTAAACACTCTTCATTTTTAGTATCTTATTCTTTCATGTTAGTGTTTTGTTGAGTGGATTCTGCATTTGGCTTCAACTAGTCAGTCACTTGGAAATCATGAGCGGCAAATGGTTTTGGTAAATGTGTGCCAGTGTTTGGCATGCATGGACAATTGGTGTAAAAAATAGTTTGAAATTATCCAAGTATTAAGATTGGAAAGATGTGAATGTGTCCTAAGGTGGTAGTGAGTAGTTATGTGGGTCAAAGTCTTTTAAGTTCAATTGCAAATGGATACTTATCATAGTGCTATGTTGCATGGACTCTTCTGAGTGTTTAAAATGCCCATATTGTATCATCGACACTCGGATACAAGGGTATTGGATCCATTTCCGAAATGGTTAAATTGAGATTCACCTAGAAAAGATATCACATTATCTTAATTTACATGAACTACGACATGGAATGCTTGTATTGTGCAGGAAATGTTCAGAGGCATTTTGTAAATATCTGTTATCCTTGAAAAAACATGGAATATACTGACTAATACAGAAATTTGGAGTTTTCCTTAATTTGTCCTTCAAATAGAAGTTAAATGAAACCGACGCGTAATATCTGCATCTACACTTGTACGGGAGTCTCTATATATATAGCATAGTACTAATGCACACATAAATAGGTGTCGGGAGGCAAGTTATATGAATAGAAGAAATAGGGAGCATCTCTTAACTTTCAAATTTCTTAAATGATATAAGCCCCACAATTCTAACACAATAGACTGTTTGTTTGATCTTCATTTCTTATCCAGCCGTATGTATTTCCTTTTGAGATCCGTCAGTAGAAATTTATTGCTTATGGGAATTTTGTCGAACTTCTAATTTGTTTTGCTTTCCGACGTTGGGTAGCCTATTGATTTACCATAGTATTTTAGTAGCGGGGCCAAAGAAATTTTAACACTGCTATTGTGAAATAAATGAATGCGCTGTAAGAAATTATTTCTGAAGAGCAATGCTGTACGAATAGTACGCAATATACACAAAGACCTATAGAAAATAAAATTCTTGAATTTCTATCCAAGACCCATCAAGATGTCCACTACATTTTTGAGGAAATAATTCAAACACGAAATTGTAAAAGAACAGCATTTTCCATTTATCAAATTTGCGCCATTTTGTTACCCGTGTTATAAAATTGGTTTGGTTATTTTATTGGAATACTATTTTTCACCATTTCACACTGTAGATGGTGCATATGGTGAGGGAGAGATTAATACATCATGGAAATTTATGGCCTTGATTGTTTTGTCTGGATGTGCAGCTTGACATGGAGAAAGAGGATGAAATCGATGCCATGGTGCACCAAAACGGAGGTGGCCGCGTGGGAAAATGACTCTACATGCAGATACACATACATGCATAATGGACCTGTGGAGTGCAAACATTGATTCTGGAAATGATTTAGCATTATTTGGTTGTTACATGCTTGTGTTTGAACCATCAAGTTTTGTTCTTGGTCTCTTTTGTTTATGTGATGCAAAGTTCTGGATATTGTTTTTCAGATATTGCCGATTTACCTTTTGGCTGGTGGTGAATTTATTTCGAATGATGATTTTGGAATTTAGTGGGTTTGATTTGAATAGAAAGACATGTTCTTCACACGGTGGCCGATACCTTGTTCACAGCCAATACAATTCCATTTTTTGGCCGACTGGAAAAGACAAAGCGCATGCATGCTAATTATTGACAAACAAATAATTTGAGTGTTTCAAGTTGACAAATTTCTAACATGTCTAACAAATACGTAATGGATCGAATAATAACAACTACAAAACACAAACCTTTAATTCATAACTAATGAAAAACTTCCACCCAACTATACACACATAATTCTACTTTTTTATGGTGTACATTTATTTGTACTTATACCAAAATGAAAAGAATGCATGCATTGCTATGGGAATGGGGGCTCTGTTGTGCATTATGCACAGTGCAAAATAATGCCTGTTGTGTGTCAAAATGACGTCATTTTGATGTAAAAATTGCCCAATTATGTACGCACTGCTTTCCCTTTGAATTTTACCTATCATGTTAGCAGATTCTGCGACCAAGATTTGTAGGATTATGTTTGCAATTTTTTGTTACTTCTTTTACAGATTTTATCCTTCACACAATATATCATCTGTCTTGTTTTGTGTACACGCATGTGCATAAGTACACAGGTTCCAACCAAACTCAATCTCTACGTATTTAATTTAAGGTAAATTACTTAAATAGTACTTGTAGTTTAGACCCAATATCACTTTGGTCCCTACCATTTGAAATGTCCCAATTTTAACCTTCAGTTTATGTTTTCGTTCCAATTACGTCAAATCGATAACGGTCCTTCATTTTTAATGATGAAAAGTCAAATGCTGACTCGTTTTAGAGGCATTGCGGTAACTTCAAGTGTCCCATTTCCCTTATATACGGATGTGTCCCCATTGTTATTATTTGTTGAAGGAGAATACCAGATTTGGGGAGCAGGAAGCAGAGCAAATCCATAGATACCTTCAACTGCCATTGCAAATTGCATGCTACTGTAGAACCGCAAATAGTGAAGCCAACCCCTTGGAGGAGGTACTTAGGTTGCTCGTTCTCCAACCGTTCTCCAAATACGGTGTCTCAAATACTTGCAAGTTCTTTGTTTGGCTTGATTCTCCATCGGTCATTCCTAAGCTCATGCGAACAAATTTAATGCTGGAAGATGAGCCAATAATTCAGAAGCGAAGGGAGAAAAAGCTGATAGGGGCATTGGCTTTTTCTTAGTTGCTATTTGCCTGGTGGACATTTGCTAGTGAATCTGTCAAAAATGGTGCTCATTGAACATGACCTCCTCATCTCATATAACTGTAAGATGACGTATGGGAAGATTTGTGGAATGGAATTATGTAATTGTAATGTGGGATGGTAATGTGAAATGGATGTGCTTGTTTAGACAAACCATTGCAAGTTATACAAGAAAGACAATTATTCAATCATAACTACAAGGTAGACAAAACATGATACCAATTTGGATAACGTGCTACACCAAAAAATGCTACCCATCCATTGGAAATTAGACATTGACAAACCAAAACACAATACAATTAATTTTTTATTTATTTTTATAGCTGAGGTATACGACCGGCCTTGGCATTAGTCTCAACCTAATGTTGACTAGTTCTCAGGGGATTAATCCCACCGTTCACTTGCGGAAGCCTCAATTAAAGTCAGTATATTTTACCCTGTATGGATTGGCCCCAAAGGAGTTGATAGCACCTGAAAGATTTCGAACTTGAAATCTAAGAGGGAGTATACCTCTAAATCCCAAGTCTTGACCACTAGGCCAATCCTTTGGGGTTAACACAATACAATTATTACTAGACAATTGGCATTACAACCTTAGGCACTACACCATCAACTGGATAGACACATGGCATTACAACCTTAGGCATTGGTCAATTGGTCCATCACAAACACAAGTCCATTAAACCGTAAATTGGATATCAGAAACAAACATATGGCATTACAACCTTAGGCATTACACCATCATCTAGCCTCCATCATCTGGACATCAGAAATAGAAACACCTTAGGCATTAGTCCATTGCAATTTTGATAACACAGACAATGACAGTGCTCAACCAGAAACTATGATATTAATCAAAACATGGCATTAGAAACCAAAACATGGCATTGGTACATATAAATCGCATAACCAGAAATTATGATAATGTTCAACCTTACACATGAATGTATGACCAGACCATTACAAGTTCACTTCCAAAACCATTACATGATGTTAGAATTAAAACATTACAAGTCCATTTTCAAAAGTACAAAATAAGGTTATACATGACCATTACAAAATAGGGGCAAACTTGATCACCTGAAGCTCTAAAAATTGCTACTTCATCCATCCATTCTCCTCATCTGTGGTTGGCTTGAACTCAGATTTGATGGTGCGACCCTTCTTCCTCCTAGTTTTAGGTTGGCTGCTATGGATTGGTGCCCAGTCTCATTGTTCCTCTTGTTGTTTGTGAAGTGGGTGTAGGTCCATGTGTAGCACTGGCTGACTTCTTATTTGGAACTTGCAATGAATAGAGTTATATGATTAATGAATACACATACAAGATTATAAATTAAGAACATACATTGAATCAATAGGACACATACATTAGTCTTCTTCTTCTTTTTGCTTCTTTTGTTAGCAATAGGAGCACCCTTATATCCTCTTTTATTGTGTCCCAATTTTCACATATGCGGCAGTGGTGTTTCTCCTTTTGAAAGTTGTAGTACTATTTGATCCCATCTTCAGTTCCTCAAGTTGCCTCTTCCTCGCCCTCTTGGTCCTTCTAGATTGTCTCCTTGCATTGGGGGTAGTATATGTGTATATGTAGTTGCAGACCACATATAACATCCATTGATAGGATAAATAATTGGCTCATAACTCTTCATATATGTCTTTTTCATGTACTAGTGTGCAACATAGTCTTATGGATCCTCATGACACTGATAGATAGCTAATATGGCATGAAGACAATGGATACCTCTTAACTGCCATTTGTTTTATAGCTACATGATCTGTCTTTAAGGTCCACCACATACTAACCGCCAATAAAACACTTAACTTGGTACAACTGGTCCCCAAATATTGATCCATGTGGTTACCCTCAATCATTATAGAGGCCTTCCTCTTGATCCTATATATCTAACTCCTTGATATCTCTACCTTGTGGTCCCTCTGCACAATTTCTTTAAAGTTTTGGACTGGAATGGTTGGGTTGGACTTCAAGGTCTCTAAATATGTCTTGGACAGCCAAGTTGAGTTAACATGCTTATTGTGAAAGACCCTTTCACAACTGCGGTCGTCATCAAACATCTTGACTTGAAAAGAAGGGAGTCTTTGCATTTTGAATGCTTTAATTTTTCACCCACAAAGAAGCCTAAATATGGTCATAACCCTCAACTTATCATTTTAAGCAGGTTTAATTGACCTACCAATTTTAATGGCATGCTCCCTAACAACATCTTTGAAAATTTGACTAGTTTCAAAAACAAATCCAATCCTAAACTTTGGGTCCTCCATGTCAGACTTACAATTAAATTGGGAAAAAGTTTGCCTTTTCTTGGTTATTGTTCACTAGCAGAAGATGTGGACCCATCAAGACTCACAAATTGGTAAGCATGAATGCCATCCTCCCAAACTTGTTTTTCAGTGATTTGTTACCCTGCTTGGTCCTTCCCATTTCCCTTGCCCCTCTGCACACCACCCCATTCAACATTCCTATCTACATGTGCCTCAAACTCCCTCTCATCCTTACTAAAGTCATGCTCTGAATTGCTAAATTCATCCACATCACTGGAATTAGTTTCTTCATTTGTGTCATGATCTGACAAGAATGAAGTCCTCTAGAAATAGATCAAAGTCGTCCTCCATGTTAGTATCCCCAACTGGAACCTCAACATTAATATCTTCACTTTCAATTCCATCATTCATGGGACTCAGGTTGTGGTTGTTACATCCCCTGGACCATATCAGGGTGACACTATATGTACACATCAATGACATTAGTGATGTCATGAATACAATTCACCATGTCTAAAACCTCTCTGTTCACAACTGAGGTCATATAGCCCACAGTTTATATCTTTATCAGTAACTCTATAATAGTAGGTTAAATTAGTTTTGTATCCTAGCATTTTTACTATTTCACCTATTTCTATCATTCTCATCCGGTCCACATTGAAGTTGTGAAATTAACCTACTTTCCCACCAACATGTGCTATGTTGGGGGATGACTGGAATGACCCACCATGATGCATTCTTATGGTGAAAAGGTTCCATTTGGATATGAATTTAACAGACAAAAGAAAATACTTAAAGAAGGTGGATGGGGTGTGGGAACCCAACCCTAGAAAAAAGAAAGGGACCACCGCATTGAGACCATAAACAAAGTTTATTGTTTTGGTAAAATGTTTGTATTTGTCTGTGCACCATATTGTGAACTATTAGCCTACGAACAACAGTGTGACATTTTCCTATGAAAACAAGATAACAATGCCAAACTTTGTTGAAAAAATGGTGTTAGAACATATATTTAATGTGTTCAAAACCATTAAGGAGTGAATAAAAATTGACTCCTATTAATTTTTATATAATATTAGTTGAAGAAATTCAAATAGAATTTAGTTTATTTGAATTTTAATGGTTATTAATTAGTGTAAAGTCATGTCTTGTCTTTGGCATCTATTCGGATGAATAGTTATGTCAAATTCTTTCGTGACTATTGGGAATAGTCATGAATTTTTTTTATATAAGGGCGTTCACTCCATTTGTTAACATAGACTTTTGGGGGAGACACATGCTGAAGTATTTTTTGGATTGATTTTTCATTTATTGTTTCGAGTTTCGAGTCTTCATATGAGAGAGTACAAGTTCATTATTTGGTTCGTTAGGCCCATCGATTGGAGTGCTACTTCGGTGAGATTCGATCATTTTATCCTGGGAGACAAGCGCCTATTCAAATCGTCAGCACCGTAGCCAGGGCGAAATTTGTATTAAGGACATAGTGTTTAACACTAGACTTGATCATTTCCATGCGATTTTCAGGTTTTATATTTCTATAATTTCGTTATCTTTGATTTCGTTGTTTATATCATGGTAACACAAGAAGTACACACAACTTTTCTAACAATCTTAAGACAAATTTTTTGAGTTTAACTAGAGAAATGGAGTTCAACTTAAAAATTTCTCTGACGACTTTGAAAATTGAAATTCTGTGATGGGAAACTATTGGTCGTGCTTACACCTTTGATTTTCTTTGCCCATCTAAAGAGGCCTGGCGATTGTTGGTACGCAATGTGATGGTTTTGATTGCTCATTATGGGGTCTAATTGTTGCATGTCTCGAAAGAACTAAAGAATCAGTCTTGATAAACACCTTTTTAAATAGTCACGTATCTTTATACCAGGGAGTTGTATCCCTTAATTATGTGAAAATAGATTGGATATCTTGTATGCCAAACACCCGCTATGCATCTATTACTCTCTCTCTCTCTCTCTCTTTCTCTCTCTCTCTCTCTGTATCTATCTAGAATAAAAAAAAGTACGGTAATTGCCAACATGCAATAGAGTCTATGCATATTATTTTCGTTTGAGTTCTTGAAAACACCAATAAGAATTTGGATCCCCTACTGGTGTCTCGATGAGTTACCGGATCAAACACATGTCCAAACCCAAACCTCTATATAGCCCTGCAAATAACAAGACATACTGAAGGACCATATCTATCTTACAAATGTTCGGATCAATTCTTCTCCTTGACTCCTTCTTGGTTTCCACAACAGGAGACATGGATTTTTGTCTTATGAAATCATGAAGCGATGCATATTTGTATGTTTGAATTGGAGTTTCAGCCATCAAATAATACTTGATATATAATTGCAGTGTGTACTAATTCACTCGTTGACATTTATGTAGTAGAAATTTATACATAGACAAGTCACAAATTGAAAAAAAAAAAAAAACATAGAGGACATATAATTGATCTGTCTTCTTGGTTGTTGTTTGGATCGATGGTAGAATATCAAATTAGATCCATTAAGTGCTTTAGAATGGTAATTTACTGTTTCTTTGATTGTGACTTTTTGAAAAGTGACATGATATTTCAAATAGCTACAACAGTTCACTCATGCATTTTACATGATACTAGTGTTCATGAGAAGAAAGTGGAAGTTACTAATTCAACATATGGTCGTATCTTTTGATAGTGGTTGTAGGAAAAAATAAAAATTCTGAAATTTATTTAATTTTTGGAAAATACAATAGTGCATAAAATTGAACAACAATAAAATTGAAATCGCAAACCGAGGCCCGTGAATCTCACGGTGTCCTTAAGACAAATTGCGCCGCCTCACCGGAGTGTTTGAGGATATGCTCGGCGTTCGTCTCCCAGGATACAACGATTAAATTCGGGTCCGGTAGCACCTCCCGAAGACCGGCTTTTGAACTAATTCGTCTTGTACTCTCTCTATATCGAAGAACACACTTGAATTGTAGGAGGATCTCAGATTTTTTGGTGTGTCAAAACCAAAGAAGGGGTGCTCAATTTATAGGACTAAGGGGGAGCCAAAATATTAATTTCATAATAAACCAAAATTAAATTCTAGATTTATTTTCAAAATAAATTCTGTGGTTACAAATCTAGAAATAAATTCTAGATTTAAAATCAGAATAAATTTTATACAATAAATCAAAAATTGAATTTGGTTTTAAATTAGAAATTAATTTTTGCTTTCAAAATTGATCTCCCACCTTAAATACACACCTATATGGCTCAAACCCATTGCGTGGCCCAAGCGAGCAAACCCAACCTCTTGGGCTTAAGGGCCCAAGGACCACACCACACCAAGCCAAGCCAAGCCAAGCCTAAACCTAGACCCGCGACCTATCACCCTCCCGCATGGTGCATATTTAGAGAATCAATTTCTCATTCGAATTTTAATGGATTTTAACCATTCTTTTCAAGGTTTAAACTCCTCATATGGGAGTACACAAACCCACTAAGACTCACCTCAAGTAGTCTTAAGGGACCCCTTAATCTTTGGGACAAAGTCAACAAATTAATGGATTAAAATCTATTTTTTTTTTTCAACAATCCCCCACATGAATGAAAATTGACAGTATCACGAAATGGAAGACAACAAAGACTTGAAGAGAGAGAGAGTACATCGGATAATTCCTACACAGGATAGGTAGCTTTTGGTCTTGAACTTTCCCTCGTGAAAATCTACTTCGAATTTACAGGCTGAACAGTGAACATGATGTCTTGAACTGCTCTGCCTCTCATGTAAACCGAGACAACAGACTTCACATAGGAATTTCTCCTAACACAAATTAGTTCTCACTATTATTTTGGCCCTGAACTCTCGCCTGGTTCAGTAAGTGTTCTAAAGAATTTTGCCTTCTAAATTCTTATAGAAGCGGCCCCACTTCACACTTACATAGTCACGTGACCTTTTATCTAAAGGTATCCTGTCATACCTTGCTTGGATATACCAACGCATAAGAGTCATTAAAAACATAGCTTAACCTTAACCCGTACTGGCAACACTGTTTCACCATATGAATGGGTAAGAGAACTTATCTCTTCAGTGTTTCAACTAATTACATGCAATTAGGTTGTCCGATTGAACCTAGATCTTGGGATCTCCAGTCAACTAGGTTGGGTGTCCATTACAGTAATTCATACATCCAAAGGCTTTAGCCCCATTCCTCTCGTTGATTTGTCAACTAACTCTCGATTTAACCCTTTGGTTAGTGGATCCACAATATTATCCTTAGACTTAACATGGTCTATAGTAACAACCCCATTTGAGAGTAGTTGCCTAATGGTATTATGTTGTCGACGAATATGTCTTGACTTAGCATTATACATGTTACTCTGTGCTCTGCCAATCGCTGATTGACTATCACAATGTATACATATTGCAAGCACAGGTTTCGACCATCTAGGAATATCTTCCACAAAATGACGGAGCCATTCAGCTTCTGCAGTTGCTTTATCTAAAGCAATGAATTCAGATTCCATCATAGACCTTGCTATGCAAGTCTGTTTGGAAGATTTTCAAGACACTACTGCACCACCAAGAGTGAATATATATCCACTAGTAGACTTCGAGTCCTTGATATTCAATATCCAGTTGGCATCACTATACCCTTCTAGTACTGTTGGATATCTAGTGTAGTGCAGACCATAATTACGGGTGTACCATAAGTACCTTAGTACTCGAACAATAGCTTTCCAATGGTTAGCATTAGGATTACTCGTGTATCTGCTTAACCTGCTAACAACATAAGCTATGTCTGGTCTTGTACAACTCATCAAGCACATTAGACTACTATGATCCGTGAATACTCTAATTGAGACACACTCTCACCAGTATTCTTTGCTAAGTGAAGATTCGGATCTACAGGAGTCCTGGCCACATTTGTATCAGACTTGTTAAATTTCTCAAGTATCTTATCAACATAATGAGACTGAGATAATACAAGTCCGACTGATATTCTAGATATTTTCACTCCCAGAATAACATCTGCAAGGCCCATGTCCTTCATGTCAAACTTTGAGTTTAACATTTTCTTAGTAGTTTGAATCATCCTTTCATTACTATCAACAATGAGCATGTCATCAACGTAGATGACATAACCATCTTCAGTGTCCTTGACATATACGCATTTGTCACATTCGTTGATTCTAAAACCACTTGACATCATCGCATTGTCAAACTTTTCATGCTATTGTTTAGGGGCTTGCTGCAGACCATACAATGATCTGACTAGCTTACAAACTTTTCTTTCTTGTCCTGGAGCGGAAAACCCCTCGAGTTGTTCCATATAGATTTCCTCATCTAAATCTCCGTTTAGGAAAGCTGTCTTGACATCCATCTGATGTATCTCAAGATTTCAGAAAGCAGCGATAGCAATGACCATCCGAATGGATGTTATTCTCGTGACAGGAGAATACGTGTCAAAGTAGTCCAGGCCTTCCTTTTGCCTATACCCTTTGATTACAAGTCTTGCCTTGTATTTGTCTACTGAACCATCTGCTTTCATCTTTCTCTTAAAGATCCATTTGTAGCCCAAAGGCTTACAACCTAGAGGGAGATCTACCAGTTCCCAAGTATGATTTTGCAAAATGGAATCAATCTCACTTTTGATTGCCTCTTTCCAAAGACTACCATCTGGAGAGTTCACAGCTTGCTTGAAGCTTTGAGGCTCATTCTCTAACAAAAATATTAGAAAATCTGGACCAAAAGATCTCGACGTTCTAGCCCTCTTACTTCTTCTAGGCTCGTCGTCAACTTCATCTTGTTGATCTAGGTTGTCTTCATTGACATCCTCATAAGTTCTCTTTATAGAACTTGACTCTTCATTTCCAGTTTTACACGGAAATATGTGTTCAAAGAATGAAGCATTCCGTGATTCAAGTATTGTATTCTTGTGAATATTTGGAATCTTAGATTCATGCACAAGAAATCGATATGCACTACTATTATGTGCATAACCGATAAATACACAATCAACTGTTTTAGGTCCTATTCTGACCTTCTTTGGCGTTGGTACTGCAATATTTACCAAACACCCCCACATTCGTAAGAATTTATAAGAAGGTTTACGACCTTTCCAAAATTTGTATGAGCTTTTATCAAGTTTCTTTCTCGGTACCTTATTTAAGATGTAATTTGCAGAGAGAATTGCATCCCCCAACATGTTCTGTGACAACCCAGAACTTATTAACATCGTGTTCATCATTTCTTTCAAGGTCCGATTCTTTCGCTCAGCAACTCCGTTTTGCTGTGGCGAATAAGGTGCAGTGCTTTGGTGAATAATCCCATGTTGGGCACAGAATTCTCCAAATGGTGATTCATACTCACCACCTCGGTCACTTCTTAACACCTTAATTTTTCTACCAAGTTGGTTTTCAACTTCATTCTTATAAAGAACGAATTTATCAATGGCTTCATCTTTACTCTTTAGCAAATACACATAGCAAAACCTTGTGCTATCATCGACAAAAGTAATAAAATACTTATTACCACCCGGTGTTTGTACGAATTTTAGATCACACACATGCTGTGGATTAATCGAGGGGTTCTGTACTTCTTTCAATCGATTGAAACGAAGTTCTCGTTAATTTTGCTTCAACACAAGTCTCACACTTGTGGTTCAAATTAACTTGAAACGCTGGAATGTGGTCTAGGTTAATTAATCTACGCAATGCATCGTAATTAACATGACCTAGCCTACCATGCCACAATAAGGAAGACTCAAACAGGTAAGCAGAAGGGATTTTCACTTTATTAATAGTAGGGACAACAGTTACAATATTAAGCTTAAACAACCCATTACATAGATAACCTTTCCCCACATACATCCCAGCTTTGGCCAACACAACCTTATCTGCTTCAAACACCATACGAAATCCATGTTTGCTAAGGAGTGACCCTGACACTAGGTTCTTTCAAATGTCTGGCACATAGAGGACATTGTTCAGAGTCAGCTCTTTTCCAGATGTCATCTTCAAGATGACCTTACCTTCTCCCTTCACCTCTGACGTTGCAGAGTTTCCCATGAACAATTTCTCGCCCTTTGTAACCGGCTCAAAAGTGGTGAACATCTTCTTCTCTGAGCAGATGTGGCGGGTAGCTCCAGTATCCACCCACCATTCCTTAGGGTTAGACCCTACCAGATTCACCTCCAAGACCACCGCTGAGAGATTGATGTCTGACACATCTCTCTCTAGAGTCTCCACCTCAGTCACATGTGCCTGAGGGTGCCTGTTCCATTGTGGCTGACGGCATTCCGATGACTTGTGACCCGTCTTGTCACAGTCCGTCTTGTCACAGTTGAAGCATTTGCCTTGAAACTGAAACTTTGATTTCTTGGCAATTCCTCCCTTAGGTCCCAGATTGGACCCTTTAGCAGCTAGCTTTCCTTTCTGCTTCTTCTTATAGCCAGAATTCTGGTCATGCTCAACGACATTAGCCTTCGAGGCAAAGGAGCTCCTCAGCTTTTTGTCAGCACTCCTGTTATCTTCCTCGATTCGGAGCCTGATGATGAGATCCTCGATCTTCATCTCCTTTCGCTTGTGCTTCAAGTAATTCTTCAAATTACTCCAAGCAGGGGGCAATTTCTCTATCATGCAAGCCACCTGAAAGGTCTCACTCAGTACTATTCCCTCAGCAAAGATCTCATGCGAGATCACCTGGAGTTCCTGGACTTGACTGATCACAGTCCTTGAGTCCACCATCATAAAGTCCAAAAATTGGCCGACAACAAATTTCTTTGATCCGGCATACTCGGTTTTGTATTTTTTATCCAAGGACTCCCACAGTTCCTTGGCTGTCTTCTTGACACTATACACGTTGTAAAGTGTATCGTGCAAGCAATTTAGAACATAGTTCCGACACAAGAAGTCGGAATCACCCCAGGCTAGCGCAACGACTATCTTCTGCATGTCCTGTTCATTCTCATCGATGACAGGAGCATCTTCTGTGAGATACCTCACGAGACCCAGCGTGGTCAGGTAGAACAACATCTTCTGCTGCCACCTCTTGAAGTCCATACCGTGGAATTTCTCCGGTTTCTTAGCATGGCTGATCGGAATGGAAGGACCCACTCTTGGCATCACAGCCGGAGTGTTCACAACTGTAGGAATACCCCCAACTGTCGGGTTCTCATTGCCACCATTATTTCCGGTTGGCTTTTCAGGTTGTTTTTCCATTTCTGAAGAATAGACCACAAAACTAAGTTAGTGACCAAATTAAAAGATAATCGTAGATATCAAGCAAACTTGTAACTAAAATAAGATCCCACAAGAAACAATTTTTTTTCTTTTCCAAAAAGGACTCTGGAAAACAGAAATGTAGAAAACCTAACTGTTAAAATATTTTTCCAATGTAAATTAACAAAAGCAACTAGTAATCTCAATTTTGATACCAAAGGAAAAAAAAATCAAAAGGGAGTCTATCCTCGGTAAATAAAAGTAACAGTATAAAATTGCTATCAGATATTATATATGGGACTAACAATATAGTCTACTTTACCAAAGATATTCTTGAAAACCAACAAGGTTTTATAAAGAATCTGTCCAATATATGGAATAAACCTTGAGTCAATGAAAACAGTAACACCAAAATGTTATCCGTTATATAAACCAGTAAGATAATATCATGTTCGCCAAAACCATGGAAAACTAGTAGGACCCTCCAAATTCGAGAACCTTCAAGACAGTACAAACAGTTCAAAAAAAAAAAAAAAACCAAAGGTTCAATCCTTGATGAAATTTTCCCAAAAGAATTCCAGAATTAGTTTTATAAATCAAAACAATTTGTCTTAAGATTGTAGGAAAAAACAAATTCTGAAATTTATTTAATTTTTGAAAAATACAATAGTGCATAAAATTGAATAACAATAAAATTGAAATCGCAAACCGAGGCCCGTGAATCTCACGGTGTCCTTAAGACAAATTGCGCCGTCTCACCGGAGTGCTTGAGGATATGCTCGGCATTTGTCTCCCAGGATACAACGGTTAAATTCGAATTCGGTAGCACCTCCCGAAGACCGGTTTTCGAACGAATTTATCTTGTACTCTCTCTAGACCGAAGAACACAAAGAACACACTTGAATTGTAGGAGGATCTCAGATTTTTTGGTGTGTCAAAACCAAAGAAGGGGTGCTCAATTTATAGGACTAAGGGGGAGCCAAAACATTAATTTCATAATAAACCAAAATTAAATTCTAAGATTTATTTTCAAAATAAATTATGTGGTTACAAATCTAGAAATAAATTCTAGATTTAAAATCAGAATAAATTTTATACAATAAATCAAAAATTGAATTTGGTTTTAAATTAGAAATTAATTTTTGCTTTCAAAATTGATCTCCCACCTTAAATAAACACCTATATGGGCTCAAACCCATTGCGTGGCCCAAGCGAGGAAACCCAACCTCTTGGGCTTAAGGGCCCAAGGACCACACCACACCAAGCCAAGCCAAGCCAAGCCTAAACCTAGACCGATGACCCATGGACCAAGGCAGGCGGCGGCGGCGTGCGCGACCTATCACCCTCCCACATGGTGCATACTTAGAGAATCAATTTCTCATTCAAATCTTAATGGATTTTAACCATTCTTTTCAAGGTTTAAACTCCTCATATGGGAGTATAAAAACCCACTAAGACTCAGCTCAAGTGGTCTTAAGGGACCCCTTAATCCTTGGGACAAAGTCACCAAAATTATGGATTAAAATCTTTTTTTTTTTTTTTTAAACAGTGGTGTCCTTTGGCACTTAATAGAGTAAACGGTCGTAACTGTTGCCAAACCTGATATATGTATTTGGTGCCCTTTTGGGCAAGTTGTGCGGCTTTCCAAACCATCAGATATTCTTATACCAAGGGGTCATTTCCCTTGGACTATGTGGAAACCGAATAACATATTGTCATCATTCAAACGGTTTTCTTCTTATGAAGGATTGCACCACTTCGATAATGGATAGCTACTTGTGACGGCAATATTGATCACATGGTTTCAAATGAAAGCAATTTTCTTCGTTTCATAGCACGATTGGAAATATTATTTTCGTTGAGCGTTAAAAGAAAATATTTATATTATTTTCACAAATATGTGAGAATCCTTTTAATCAAAATTTTAGAGGATTTAATATACATGGGAGTGGCTTTCTATCGTTCCGTTGCCGGGTCATAAACTTGGGTCTCTCGATGAGAGCCAAGTATCTTAATTGGTTTGGTGCTCCAAATTGTCGAATGTTAGGCAGGACAGAACCATTAATTGTTGATTGCAAGTCGCACTATTTGAAAATCCTTATAAGGCTCCAATCTTTGGAATGGATTTGGTTAGTTTTCGGATTTAACTACCGAAGTATTTTTTTCAAAGGAAAAGAAAAACACGTTTGTTGTGAAAGAATTCGTAAATTGGTGTCCTGCTCCGTATGTTGATTGTCCAACAAGGAGTGCTTGTAATGTTTCAGAAACCGTTCCAATGTCTGGAACACTTTGATTTTTATAGAGTGTTTAAACCTTTTCTTTAGAAGATATCTTAGTACTTGTTGGACACTCAGCATGGAAATATGAAAATGAATTATTTCACGTGGAGGTTCTCTCTCTTGAACTGGAAGAGATTATTTTTAACTCCTTGAAACAAAAATTTACTATTAATGTTTGTTTTTGATAAATGCTAGTATGGGTTAATAGTTGTGACTATGTCCTAGACATCATAATTATATGAACAAATTCTAGATAGTCACATAATTGTGGGGAAGAGGAGTTTTTGGTGATTACTCTCAATTGTGTATTAGCTTTGTGCTAGAATTCAGATTACTTATAAGATTCAATCGGAAATTGAATGGACATAGAGTAGTATGGTAAATCTTGACGTGACATTCGTAGACATAATCCCATACAAAATACGGATCCGTTACCCAAGAGGTATTGACCAGAGAATAAGTAACGTATCGAGGGGAATTAGATTTAAGCCTATCACTCAAGAGTTGCCTCAATGGAACCCTACATAGTTGACTGGAGATCTCAAGATCTAAGTTCAAAGGGACAACGAAGTTGTGTGCGATCCACTAGTATCACTGCGGAGATAACTTCTCCTACTCATTTCTATGATACAACAGTGATGCCTGCAGCATTATTTAGGATAAGTTACGCTTTTAATGATTCTCATATCTTGAAAAACCAAGTGGGGTATGTCAGGATACGCTTAATGGGAAGTCACCTATATGAGTGAGAATGAGTAGCTTCTATGAGAACGACAAGACTTAGTTCTCTAAAGCACTCCTGAAACCAGAAATTGCCTAGGGCCAAAATGGGCACAACCGTAAGAACCAAATGTGTGTGAAAAGATCTTGTGTGAATTCTATTGTCTTGGTTTACACAAAAAGATGCACAGTTCAAGGCATCACGTCCACTGATTAGTGAGTAAATCCGATAGTCTTTCACAAGAGAAAGTTCAAAGCCGAAAGCTATCTATCTTATGTAGGAGATTTTTATTTGTATTCTCTCTGTCGTCTGCACTATTTTTTGCATCATTTATCCAACCAATTTTTATTCATGTGGGATATTGTTGGAAAAATGGTGTTAGAACATATATTTAATGTGTTCAAAACCATTAAGGAATGAATGAAAATTGACTCTTATTAATTAATATATAATATTGGTCGAGAAATTCAAATAAAATTTAGTTTATTTAAATTTTAATGGTTATTAATTATTATAAAGTCGTGTCTTGTGTTTGGCATCTATTCGGATGAATAGTTATGTCACTTTCTTTCGTGACTATTGGGAATAGTCACGGATATTTTTATATAAGGGTGTGTTAACATAGACTTTTGGGGAAGACACATGTTGGAGTATTTTTTGGATTGATTTTTCATTTATTGTTTCGAGTTTCGAGTCTTCATATGAGAGAGTACAAGTTCATTATTTGGTTCGTTAGACCCATCGATTGGAGTGCTACTTCGGTGGGATTCGATCATTTTATCTTGGGAGACAAATACCTATTCAAATCGTAAGCACCGCAGCGAGGGCAAAATTTGTCTTAAGGACATAGTGTTTAACATTAGACTTAATCATTTCAATGCGATTTTCAGGTTTTATCTTTCTATGATTTTGTTATCTTTGATTTCGTTGTTTATGTCATGGTAACACAAAGTATACACATAAATTTTCTAACAAACTTTACATGTATCAACAAAAGATAACAACAATCGAGAATAATTGTTTTTGGAAATTATTTAGTACCATTTAATAATTTTATATCGAAGGGTAAAAAACAAACCATATTTAGGAAGATTTGTATCGACTTTGAGGATATCCTTATCTAGTTCGTTCGTTACAAATCGTCTTATGTGTGATGGTTACCTTCCTTGTTGATTTTTTTGCAAGCTCGAGAATCAATTTCTTCAGGGACCGAAATGGAACTCAAATAAAGCACAACTGATTTGAGTAGGAATGACATTAAGGCAATAAATGGGAAAGGGATACCTGAAGTTATCAGAATGCCCCTAAAACAATTCGGCATTTGACTTTGTGTCTTTAAAAACAAACAATCATTATCGATTGGACGTAATTGGAATAAAAACGTAAATTGAAGGTCAAAATTGAGTTATTTCATATGGGAGGGACTAAAGTGATATTTGGTTCAAACTACAGGGACTATTTGAGTAATTTACCATTAATTTTATCTCTCTTTCTTTCATCCTTATATATATAGAGAGAAATAATTCTCTCTCTCTGTCTCCTATCTCTCAAGTGTCCCTCTCTCTCTCTCTCACATTGATTTCTTCTTATCCTTATCTCTTTTTCTCCATTATATATAACTATATATTCACACACACATACACGTACGACATTTATCCTCCACCCTCTCTGTCCCTCTTTCTCTCCTATATATCCAAGCTTCCACACCTCTATTCCTGTCCTTTTTCAACTCTATCTCCTCAATCTCGATGCCTCTCTCCACACCTATATATACTCCTCTCTCCCAACTTGTTCTTCGTACATCTCTCTCTCTCTAGCCTCTCTCTAGTCTCTTTCTCTACAAACCTCATCTAGTTCGATGTTTTTGTGTGTACTTCCATACCCATTTTTCACCAGAAGTAGATGAAGGACTTGGAACCTTTTGCCTATGCATACCTTCATGTTCTATCACATGCTTGCTTATAGATTAAGTAATTCCATTTTATGCATGCAAGTTGATATGCTATAGTATTTTTGTTGTAATTTTTATGCATGTCTTTTGTGCTACCAGAATTACTCTAATAATTTTTATGCATGCTGTAACGTTGTCAGGATTACTGTAATAATTTTGCCGAATTTACTGTTATAATTTTTTTTGTAATAATTTGTAGACATGTCATTATGTTTGTGGCATAACACCATGCACAAAAATTATTACAAAATGTTGTTAGATTTACTGTTATAATTTTTTTATGCATGCCAATTTGCTGCCGAATTTACTATTATAATTTTTATGCATGCCAATATGCTGTCGGATTTACTGTATAATTTTTTATACATGTAGATATGCTAACAAATTTACTATGTAATAATTTCTATACATATCATTATTCTGTCGGAGTTACTTTAATAATTTTTATGCATGTCATTATGCTACCAGAATTACTGTAATAATTTTTATGCAGTTGGATGTACTGTTATATTTTCTATGCATGTCGTTATGCTGTCAGATTTACTTTCATATTTTTTATGCATACTGTATTGATGCCGAATTTTTGTTAGAAATATTATGCATGCTATTATGCTGTCGAAATTATGCCATAATTAATATGCATGTCTTTTTGCTGTCATAATCGAATTAAGTTGTTAATAATGATGAATAAACAAATACGTATACATTGCTATGATAATGTGAGAATGATGGGTAATAGGTTATGTTTGCATTGTTGCAGTGATAGTTTTTGTTTAATGAAGATGATAATGATAAAATTGGATATGATTACATCGCTGCAGTGATGGGTGCTGGTGATGTCTTGAGTCGTGTCAGGTCCTGAGCCATGCCATAATATGTATGTAAGAGTGGTGGATGGGAGCCTGATTTATGGGAATATTGAACATTAATAAATGTTAATGTTCCATTAAACTTAAGGGCAATGGAGATGGGGATGTCTTGAACTGCGCCAGGTACTGAGCCGTGCTATGCTCTGAGTCATCTTAAGTCCTGAGACGTGCTAGGTCTTGAGACGTTTCTTATCTTATGCATAGGAGGATGTATAGGAACTTAGTGTATGAAAGCTTGGTGTACGGGAACATCACACACTTAAAAAAACTAATTAATGAGTATATGCAGATTCACCATTAGCACCTATGTGTGAACCATTCGTATTCCTGTTGTTGATATTATTTAGTTGAGATCATAATTTGTTAATGTTATTGGTGCTATATATGTGCCTATCTATAAGGGTTAATTTTGGGTGCACCCATAGTACTATGCTATGCTCGTATTTTACGCCATGTACTAAAGAACATGTAGTAGTGGAGTTGATTCAGGAAGTCGATAAGATGGTGATAGCTGAGACATAGTTGTATTAGTAGCCATAGAAGGCTGAATACGAAGAATCCTTGATTAGCATTTGAGAGCAGGACCTATTTTGATGAGATGGGATTTTAAAATTTTTATGTCGGATTTCGTGGTTTACATTATTTAAGTTTTATTTCTGAAAGAATATTTTGCTATTTGTTCCTTTGAAAGGTTATTAATAAAGTAATGGTTGTTTATTCGAAAACAAATTTATTCCATGATATACTGTTTTATTCATTTATAATAGTGTATCATAAAATATGGTACATTACATGTTGTCTTCCAACTAAAGACTTCACCCTTGTTCTTATTCAAAGGGTGATTGGAGTAGAGATTTGGATGAATCTTGATTGGGGATACAGTATTTACTTGGTCCTCCAAGAAGCAAGCCATAGTGACTTTTTCAAAATGTGAACTTGAGTGTTCTTAACTCCGCTGTCTGCAATGCGATTTGGTCAACAAACATGCTTGAGCACATGAAATGTTTCCAAGAAAATCCCATAGAGAACTACATCAACAACCGCACAAACATCACTTTAGCAAATAATCCTATCTTCTACGAGAGGAGCAAACATATAGACACAAGATATCACTTTGTTCTAGAGCATGTGAAGGGTAAGGAAGTCAAGTTGCTTTCTTCCAAGGCCAACGTGCAACTTGTTGATATTTTCACAAAGTCCTTGACTTGACTGCCGAGGTATTCAAAAGGATGAAGTTTATGCTTGGAATGACTAAAGTTTGATTATATGGTTTACGGGAGGATGTAGAAAATAAACCTGATTTTGCCTTAATTTTTTTTTACTCGGAAAAAGAAGAGTTTATTAATCTTGAAACACAGATTACAAAGATTAAAAAGGAACTAAGAAAAGAGACATCACAACGATCAACTTGGATTCCAACTAAGTTGGCACCCAAGAGGTCGACAATCACGCATCACTTGAAACCTTGGGAAGATCATCCAGAGGTTGGCAAGAGACCAACCCAAAACTAAAAAGGACTAGAGGGCATACATACCCCACGGGCAAACAGAACAGGAATTACAATGACCCAAAGATCAGGTGAGAAGGCCAACCAAGAACAACATATTTGGGTCAGGTGAGAAGGTCAACCAAGAACAACATACTCACCCAAAATGACATCTCAGCAAAAATACAAGATGACACCCATGACAAGGATCATACTCCAAAACCAGCAATAACTTGCTCAAACTCATACCCTGCTGACCATTGTTAGTATTAGCGAGTTCCACATCGCTTATGTTGGTCCTCCTTCATCTGCTTATAAGTCTTGGGCAACCCTTACCTTTCAAGCCAGTTTTCAAGGTTAAGTTAAGCCCATGGGTGGTTTTCAAGGTTAAATTAAGCCCATGGGTTTCTAACAGTTAGACTTGGCAGTAGCATCAGTATCGTGAAAAGTAGAACTTGATCATCCAATGAGTTGATAACATCAGCATTAGAATCCGTAGCAACATCAGGAAATTCCAGTAGCTTTTCCACAAACCATGGCATAGACATAGCAATAAGCAAAACTATCATCATCCCCTCAGCATCAGAGTGAATAATATTCGGAAAAATTTGGAAACCCAACATCAACCTTTTCATGTTTATTTCCATCATCTTGATCTTTGAAATGAAATTGCAACGAAACCAGGCCTATAAGTCTCTAGTCTTTTCTGTTTAAGATTTTCCCTTAACTTAATGGCCTAAAACTTGGTTGCAGCTAAAGACTACACCCATCTTGTGAATTGCTTTACTATTCAATAGCCTCCCCCAATAGTTAGAGATCTTGCCATATACATAGGTGTGTAAAAATTATGTAAAGCAAAGAGTGAGAAAGAGAGAGAATAAAAAGACGTGTGCGCATTTGTGTAAAAATCTGTAAAGCAAAGGGTTTGAAAGAGAGAATAAGAAGTGTTTGAATTTGAGAGTATTTTCAATTTTTGTAATTTTGACTTTGATATCAATATAAGTGTGAATTTCTCAAAATAAAGTGTTAAAAATCACCTCCACTAATTTGTTCAGATATTTGTCTTCTCTTCAGTTTTGGTCTTGTTCCTTGTTCCTTCTTAGCTGTCTAGGAAGGATCCCTGGACTCCAAGTTTGTTGTCTTGTTTGTAGATAGTTTTTTTCTTGTAGCGTTTTAAGGTTATTCCCTTGGAATCTTCTTTTTCGTATCTTAATGAAAAGGTAACTTACCCAAAAAAAAAAAAAAAAACACACCCTCACAGTTGATCCTCTTCTGCCTTCTCCTCCTCCTCGCACTTCAACCGATTCTTTCATGCAATTTTTTCTTGATGCCGCCCACAGATGAGTATTTCCGAACACTACGGTTGTTGAAGCGATGGGGCGACTACTCTGGATATGTTTACAAGAAAGTCTATGAAGAACTGTACAAAGCTGGCTACAAAGAGATGGCATTGATAGTCAAGGATAAGCTCATCCCAATCATTCGTTTTCATGTTGGCTACAATGCCACAATCACCATCTTTGCACACAGATAGAGCCGTCTCCTCCTACGGATTGAAAACAGATTCTTCAAGAGGTTGCAACACTTAAGCTTAACTGCCACAAATTCAAAATTTTCCCCTAGTACTTTATAAGCCCTACTTTCGTATTGCTAGATACATAAAATACACTCAAACCACTAGTCGAAAATGCTACTGGTGAAGAAGAGTCAGCAGCATCAGAAATCTAGCTTCATTGAATAACTGACCATGTGGTAAAGTAAGGTGAGGCGATTCCTATTTGTGTTTATAATATATCTGCACCTTTTTTATCCAGAAAAAGTAAAAAGAGGAACAACTGCCATGCAACAGATCAGTGCTAGCTAGGTCATAAAATTCACAAACAGTAGGAAGCAAGTAATCGAATCCACTCGCCAAACAGTACTGGAAAATATGCTGTTAATCAGTATTTAACCTCAACATCTCATCCTCAAACTACCAAAAGAAAAAAAAATACATCTTATCTATCAGTTGCATTACCAAGCAAAGTGAGTTTGCAGTCCTTAAATGTACAACCCTTCAGTCAGACATGTTGCCGTAGTGGAATCCGTCGTCACGATAAGAACAGCGGAAGTCATCATAATCATCCTAGAAAAATGTCGAACCCTCATCTTTGAATGTCCTGATACCAGAAGCAAGCTTTAATATCTCGCCATCACCCTCATTGAAACCTATGCAGTTTCTGACGTCTACATACCGAAGCTTTTTGCAGCCCTTCAAAATCATCACTAAGTTCTCCTTTTTGATGGATGCACCGCTTAGATGCAGATACCTCATGTTTGGAACAAGGGTCACCAAAGCTGAGGCTTCATCATCCCCAATTTTGGCATTTTTAACAGCTAATATACAAAACTTGTTGCAGTGAATGCCGATTTGGTCAAGGACTTCTTGTAGTTTGAAGCTTCTTTCAACTCTTAAACCTTCCAAATTTTTCAACTTGCTAATAACGTCTGGGAGCTTGGACAAATGTTCAGAAGGCAGAGAAGGCAGGATCAAAGACCTAAGGCGAGGACACCTAGTGAATAAAAAAGCTGGATTAGGCATGGAGGGAAAATTAGTTTGGCAGCAGAAACACACAAAGGCAGTAATTACTACTGCCTAGAAACACAAATCACATGAGAGAAGCACCTCTTCTCCCATTTACAAAGCCAGTGAGACCGTTGCTGGATTTGATCTTCTTCTCTCTCCCACAAATTATACACAATCTATGAAGTAAGGATATCGCTATGAAATACAAACATGGTAATACGAGAAAATTAAGAACAATGGGATACGGGTACACTTACAATAAATTAGATAAAAATATATTTTCATATGTTTTAGCATTGTGTCACACATTATTACAAGAATAGTGAGAAATTATTGTGTTTTTCTATTACAAAATACTAATTTTCTTAAAACATGTATCAATTTAGTAACTTCCTTTCTGAAAAAAGGTAGGTCCTATGAATTATACATTATCAAGTATCAACTATAATATGATTGTATAAAACAATAAAGTACTCTACATTTTTACCATGCTTGCACATTTTTGCATTCGATTCTTGTATACAAAAAAGTATTTTATACATATTTACTTGTTTGCTTGTTTAATTCTTGAAATCTAATTTTATTTCACACACACCTGACACAATGAGGATGCGAATTCAAAAAACAGTTGTACAATTTTTATCTCACTATTATCTTCCATAAAAATATATAAAATCTTCACCTTTATCTACTCAAATTATGGAAGAATTTCCACCCTCTCAGTTTTAGAGAAGTTTGGATGCATCACCTAGTATTCTATACTTGAGAATTATATTTTAAAATTGTACACACATTTGGATACATATCCCTAAATATCAAGAGTATAGTATCCAATATGAAGACGAATACTGAGACGACATAGATGTTTATCCTATCTAGAAACATACGTGTTTCGTAGCAATCAATATACACAACATTATAAGATCTGGTTACAGCTACCGAAAGTGGGCTATTGAAAGAACCAAACAACTTGTTTCCATCACACACCACATAGATACTCATCCCCTTGTGAAGTTCCATCACTCACCTCCTTCATTGTCTACAAAGTCCCAACATATGAATATCACAATAAAGCTTAAATGAGAACAATTAGGAGAAAGAAATTTCCACACCCCCCCCCCCCCCCAAAAAAAAAAAAAAAAAGGTCTGATCATTATCACTCATCATAAACATATGCTTTGTGTTCCTGTCATTAAATTCTTTAATAAGATCAAATAAATAACTTCCTATATGAGAAAACAAAAACCAAATACCTACATATGTTTGAATTGATTCTGTCAAATACACGAGTTTTTTTTTCCTTTTCATTAAGTGAAATTATGAAAGTGACCTTTCGTTTCTATTTTGTGCAGGCATTTTATTCTTATTACCTACGTACGGGCATTATATCTTCAGTTAATAATTTAGCAAGAACAAGTTAACTTGTCCAAATTTGTGATAAGACCCTCGACTTCTGTATAAACCATTTGTAAATTTGTTCTCTTTTCGTATTGCCCAACTGATAACGCACGCGTACGTGCGCGCACATATATAGAAAACTTCTAATAAGGGGTCCATCATTTTGTTAAAATGCGGACTCTCCTTACCGGCGCACTGTTTTGGATTCCACACACACACATCTATACTATTATATAAAGGCCCTTTTTGGTGTAAAATGTTTCTTGAAGCCGGCTCACTTTTTGGATTCCAAAAAAAATCCTATAGAATTTAAACAAATTAGATGTTGACAACTTCAAAAAGTTAAAGAATAATAAGGTTAATAATGTAAAACAGAACTGCAAAAAACTGAATTATAACTTCCGCAAAACTGCCATGTATGCTGGAAGTTTCAACTGCCCATGTTTCAACTGAGAAACATCCCCTCAAAATTCCTTATCACACATATTCTGGAAGTGAAAGTGTGTCTTTCATTGGAACCCCTTTCCATTCTCACTAGAGGCTGGGGCACACAATGTGTGTGCAAGTTGAAAAATTACGACCTTGTTTGATAGTAGTGGTGATAGTGGGCGGTTATGTAGAGCATTTTGGTGAAAAATAAGTTGTCGTTTTTACCCTTACGGTTATCATGAGTTGATTAAGATAACCTAAAAGTAATTAGAAATATTCTTGAGGGGCAATATAGGAATTAAAAAATAGACACAATGACAAAATTGGGAGACACAAAACTGGTGCTCTCCCTTTATATATAAAATAGATACTGTGAGGATGCGCATCTTGCTTTTCTCCCCCAACTAAAGTGCAATGTCAAGATTGGAGCCTAAAAAGCATGGATCTTAAATACTTAAAGAGTTACAGCACTTAAGAGATATTTGAGTTTTCCTTTTGCACATATTGCAGATTTCCAGCAAGTTTTCCATATTGTAGATTTTCAGTCAGTTTTCCAAATTCTGTTCAGTTAGATTGATGAAACATTTGTGGTTAGTAAATCAGCACCCTCAGCAAAAAAAAGTTTAAACAGTTTGTATTGACAGTGATTTTGATGAAAACATGATTTTTTTGATTGTGAGTTTCGAGATCGTGTGCATAGGGTTCTTCAAGGTCAACAGGTTGATATTTTCCTAATTTAATCATCTGGAATTTTCTTTTGTGGGTTGGGTTACAACTTTGGCTTGAGTTTTGATTGAAGTTGGGATTTCGATTGGTCATGGCTCTGTCGCCGAATAATGCTTCTGCTGCTGTTGTGGCGCTGAGCGCAATAACTTGATTGCGGCTATGCTGGAAGCCGGTTAGGGGTCGAGCAAGCCGAAGAAGATGGCCGGCAGGGTGAGGCTCTCCAAGTTTGGTCTTTGAAAGCCAAACAAATTCCTAAAAGTTTGATTTTGATTTTCTGGAAGAATTCCTAAATTTGCTTGGCTATATCCTGGTTAAGATCTGGAATGTTATGGTTATTTCTTAGGAAACTTTTGTTGGTTGAAATTAGAGGTTATGGATTCAAGCATTTTCGGTTTGGGATGAATTGAAAAGGTTTGGAATTTTTTTGCTTCACTTAGTTTTGTTTTAAAACAATCTGGTATGAGGAAATTTTTGTATGGATGTATGTTTGACGTGTAAGGTTTGACTGGGTGGTAGAGGGCTTGACATGATGAGGTTATGGTGCTTGGGCCGATGGTTCATATTGGTGGCTTATCAGTTGAGGATGGAAGGGTGGTCTTGCAACATTGTCATTGTTATCAAGATGAAAAAGAAAGAGAGAGAGAGAGATAAAAGTGTATCGGATGATTGATTCACCCTAACACAAGTGCTTTTATTCATATAAAGAATGTAAAATATAATCTTTCCACAACCAATGTGAGACTAAACTACTAACTTAATTATCTAATATTCTAACATTCCCCCTCAAGTTGGAGAGTAAATATTAATAAGTCTCAGCTTGTCACAAAGCAACTCCAATCGTGGTTTGAACAATGGCTTAGTAAACATATCGACTAACTGGGCACTAGTAGACACAAAAGGAGTAGCAATAACACCGCCAGTTAATTTCTTCGTACAAGGTGATGTGTTTAGCTCTTTCGTGGAAAACTGGATTGGATGCTATGTGAATAGCAGCTCGATTATCACAATACAGATTTACAGACAATTGTACTGGAAAACTGATCCCCTCAAGAAATGAACGAATCCACACAATCTCACAAGTTGTGTGAGCCATGGCTCTATATTTTGCCTCGGCACTAGATCGTGCGACGACTGTTTGCTTTTTACTTTTCCAATTAATAAGATTTCCACCGAGAAAGATGCAATAGCCTGTAGTAGATCTCCTGTCAGTCAGACTTCCTGCCCGATCAGAGTCAATGAAGGCCTCAACCCTCAAGTGTCCACTAGTACGATAAAGCAGACCACGTCCTGGGTAAGTCTTGAGATATCTCACAATTCTTAGAACAGCCTCCCAGTGCGGAAGACAAGGAGCAGACATAAATTGACTAACCAAACTGACTGCAAAGGAAATATCCGGACGAGTAACAGTAAGATAATTCAACTTTCCAACTAAACGACGGTACTGATCGGGACTAGAGAGGAACTCCCCCTGATCAACGCATAATTTAACATTAGGATCCATAGGAGTTTCGACAGGCTTTGACCCCAGTAAGCCAGTCTTTTCTAAAATATCTAGCACATATTTTCTTTGTGATAAGTTAATACCATCTTTAGACCGTGCCACCTCCATACCCAGAAAATATCGTAACTTTCCCAAGTCTTTCGTATGAAACTGGTGCTATAAGAATAGTTTCAGATCATCAATACCTTTCTTATTATCACCTGTAACAATAATGTCGTCTACATAAACAACCAATAATATTCTGCCTTGGTCAGCGGCGAGAGAAAAGATAGAATGATTAGAATGGCAACGCTTCATACCAAACCGAAGGATAGCATCACTAAACTTGCCAAACCAAGCCCTCGGAGATTGTTTTAGTCCATAAAGAGCTTTTCGAAGGCGATATACCTTAGAGGACTCCCCATGAGCAACAAATCCGGGTGGTTGCTCCATATAAACTTCCTCGACGAGGTCGCCATGTAAGAAGGCATTTTTGACATCCAATTGGAAAAGGGGCCAGCCAAGATTGGCGGCAAGAGAGATAAGAAAAAGAACCGAGCTAAGCTTGGCAACAGAGGAGAAGGTTTCGGCATAGTCGACACCATAGGTTTGAGCATAGCCCTTAGCCACAAGACGAACTTTATAGCACTCAGTAGTCCCATTAGGATGATACTTTACAGTAAACACCCAGCGACACCCAACAGTAGACTTTTCAGGGGGAAGAGATACCAAGGTCGACGTATGGTTAGTACGAAGAGCAGTCATCTCCTCCTCCATAGCTGTCCGCCACTCAGAAAGAGATAGGGCCTCCTGAACAGTATTAGGAACAGAAATAGAGGAAACGGAACAAGAAAAAGCACGGAGAGATGGTGAAAAATGAGTATACGAAACAAATTGAGCAATAGAATGAGAAGTAATACAAGTGCGCATACCTTTGCGGAGGGCAATGGGCAATGAGGCGGGAGACAGAGGGGCAGGAGCCGGAGACGGAGATGGTGAAGGCAGATCCCGGGGCGGAGGAGGAGAAGATTCAGTGGTGGGTGGAAGCGAAACAAGAGAACTTTTGGGACAACGAACATATACTTGTAAAGGTGGGGAGGTAGCCGAGATGGGCAAAGGAAAGGGTTCCGGAACGGGCATGGCAGCGGGCAGAACCTCGGAAGAAGAAAGAGAACCTGCAAAAGAGGGGATGAACTCATGGAAAGTAACATCAACACACACAAACTAACGACGAAGGGTGTGTGAATAACATTTATAACCTTTTTGAGTGCGAGAATAGCCTAAAAACACACACTTGGTGGATCGGGCATCAAGTTTATCTTGGCCAGGATCCAGGACATAAACATAACAAGTGCACCCAAAAACCCGAGGAGGAAGGGAGTAAAGAGGAGGGTCAAGACAGAGCAAAGCAAATGGTATTTGGCCATCTAAGACATTAGAAGGCATCCGATTAATAAGGTAACCGACAGTAAGGACAGCATCACTCCAGTAAGATTTGAGAACCTGCATATGTAATAAGAGAGCACGAGTGACATTCAATAAGTGGCCCAATTTGCGTTCCGCGACACCATTTTGCTGAGGTGTCCGAGCGCAAGAGGACTGATATAAAATTCCATGTGCATCTAAAAACTGTGATAAAGATTGATGAAAATATTCACAAGCATTATTAGACCGAAATAGGCGAATAGGCACACCAAATTGTGTTTTTATTTCCGCATAAAATGATTCAAAAATGGAATACAACTCAGGCCGGTGTTGCATAAGATAAATATAACTAGCACAAGAATAATCATCAACAAATATCACAAAATATTGAAAGTGATAACGTGATGGGACCCGCATAGGGCCCCAAATATCTGAATGAACTAAATGAAAAGGACTCGACACACGACGCTCTTCTCGTGGGGAGAAGGATACACGACGATACTTACTAAATTCACAAGCTTCACAAGGAAGCGACTCAACATGACCACAGAAGGGGACCAGTCGTTTAAGGGTGAAAAGTGACGGATGGCTAAGGCGACAATGATGTTGGCAAGGTGAAACGGTGGATTGACAGGCAACAAAGGGAGATAGCTCACCATCCAAAAAATAGTATAGACCGCCACGTTCAACACTGCCACCAATGTTCGTCCTTGTCCCGAGATCCTGAAAGATACAAGAATTAAGAAAAAAAGTAACTGAGCAGTTTAAAACTTTGGTAATCTTACTCACAGACATAAGACTAAAAGAAAAGTGCGGAACATGTAAAACAGAGTCTAAACGAAGAGAAGAATTTAAAGTGACTGAATCCAAACCAGTAATAGGGGTAGTAGAACTATCAGCCAAGGTGACAGGAGACGATGTCCCCGTGGGACGACAATCGGACAAAACAGTAAGAGCACCCATCATATGATCAGAAGCCTCAGAGTCAATAACCCATGGAGATTTGGAAGCAAGATAAGCAGAAGGCGGACCTTTCTGAGCAAGCGTAGCAGTGGACAGATGAGAATTCTGAGCAGACTGATATTGCTGAAATTGCTGATACTCTTCTTTTGGAATAGTAACTACATGAGAAGCGGTACTGGAAGAATATTGCATATTATCATCCTCAGAAACTGTGACCTGGTGAGCAGAAGGGCGGCCATGGAGATCCCAACAATAGTCAATGGTATGATTATTAGCATTGCACCAAGTGCAATGACGAGACATCTGCCCACGGCCTCGGCCATCTCCTCCAAGGGATCGACCTCTACGATAGGAGTCGCGACTAGAACCGCGACCCGAATCACGGCTGAAACTACCACGGCTGAATCCTCCCCAGCTTGAATCACGACTGATATTACCACGGCTAACTCCTCCTAACGGCAAGCCACCACGGTTATAACCACCACGGGAAACTATAGTAACTAAAGCGGAGCGGTCGGATGGTAACTGAGATCCAGAAGTGGAATCAATGTCAAAGATTGTGGCCTGACGTATATGACTGAAGACCTCACCAAGAGAGAGTAATGTCCTAGAGTAATGTCCGGTCGCCCAGAAGCTATGAACGGACGGAATCATAGGTAGGAGGCAAATTGGAGAGAAAGCGAGCAACAAACAGAGACTGTCGCTGGCGCTCCATAACCTGAATATCAGCAGAAATAGGCTCAGCAATCTTGAGCTCCTCACAAAGATCACAAAACCGAGCATAATGAGATTCCAACGTTTGTTTACCCATAGTCAGAGAGAAAAACGATTGATGAAGATCATATGTCCTCGAAGATTATTAATCCCATAATACAGCTCTTGAGTCTGTTTCCAGACGTGCTTGGAGATAGGTAAAAACATTAAAGGACCACTAATATGAGATTCCATACTATTCCATAAGTCAGTACGAATACGAGCATCTTCAGATTTCCATGCCGGAAACAGTGGACTGGTTTTGAGAGGAGGATCACCAGTAAGCCACTGTGAGGTGGAGTCGCCCTCAAAATATACTTCAACAGCTTTAGCCCAAAGAGCATAATTCTTATCTTTCAGAAGAATAGAGGATCGGATCAACCACCAATCACGGAAGCAAACATAGCGAAGCAAGTAGATCACATAGATCAACCAAGAGGGCAACAAAAGTGGAAAACTAGCGGCACAACAGCAGTGCCAGTGGTAGGCGGGCAGGCGGCTGGGCAAGCTGGGCAACAGGCAGTTGCAGCAGGAAGTGGCGGTCAGTAGGGTTAAGGGCAGGGCGGTCAACAGTGGCAGGGGCGGAGGGCAGTAGGGCGGTCAGTAGTGGCAGGCGGCTGCTGGGTAGTAGGGTGGGGGCAGCCAGGCGGTCAGCAGTGGTAGCAGGTTGGGCAGCAAACGGTTGCAACAGGAAGTGGCGGTCAGCAGGGTTAAGGGCAGGGCGGTCAGCAGTGGCAGCGGCAGAGGGCAGTGGCGCAACAGTAGTGGCGGGCAGCTGCAGGGCAGTAGGTTGGATTAGGGTTGGTGGCGGCTGGTGGCTACTAAAAAGGCGGGTGGTGGCTGCTAGATAAGCTTGATAGGAGTTTAGCGTTTTGGTTGAAAGAGGGTTAGAGTTAGGTCTAAGGTTAGGGTTAGGGTTTATAGTGGAATCAGAACTCGCTCTGATACCATATTATCGAGATGGAAAGGAAAGAGAGAGAGAGAAATAAAAGTGTATCGGATAATTGATTCACCCTAACAAAAGTGCTTTTATTTATATAAAAAATGTAAAACATAATCTTCCCACATAACCAATGTGGGACTAAACTACTAACTTAATTATCCTAATATTCTAACAGTCATGTAACGTTTTGAGACCATCAACCATCACATATTCAGGATCTATCGCTATTGCCTATCTGTTCCATTTCTTGAGAGTCATCGTGGAGTGTTTTGATAAGTATCTGCTATTGGAGACTTGCCAAGGAAAAAGTTTTGAAAACTTGGATTCGTGGACGAGTAAAGGAGGTTCCTTTAATTGTGTTGGCACAAAGATAAGTAGATAACCAAATTCTATTGTTCAAGAAAGATATACACTTTCTCTGCCATTTGCAAAGTAGATGCAAACCTCAAATTTTGGTCTCTTTATTTTTTTGAATTTGGAGATTAAATTGAAGAGAACAGGTGTCTGATTATGTCATATATCACCTTGGATACCAGACCTTCACATCTGTGCCCGATTCTTTTAAGTTTTACGTATCGTGACTTTAACTCTGAGTCACTAAGTACATACTTTCGTCTAAATCTACACGTCCACGCATTGCGTGGGCACCAGCCGCTAGCATATATATACACACACTATTATATAAAGGGAACACTCTTTTGGTGTGAACCTTTTCCGAAGCCGGCTCATAATTTTGTTTTCCCAAATTCTCATGTTTCAAGTGTTATTTCACAATTTTATAAACTTTTACCCTCAATAAATGTATGGACATAATTGTAATATAAAATTAACTCTAACTGCTAACCAACCATCCACCCCACTATCTGTTCATTTCCTAAGCAGTTTGTCTAGATTTCAATTTTTCGTTTTCCATCAATCTTGGAACTCATTTTGCCATTTCCTCTTATTCATTCTGCTCCATTTCCGTTCTCCATCAATGGCCTGAAAAAGGAATTCCTGATCCTATGATTAAGGTGATTTTCATTGAAGGATTGATACAGAATTTTAAAGATTGGATCATTTGGAAAAAAGACCCAAATTGTTGGCGGACGTGTTGAGGCTTGCTTTTACTTGGGAGCAAGTGAGAATCAAAAGAAGTGCAAATCAAAAGGACGATGTGAGATGCGGATTTTGCGACAGGCACATGAAGAATCAAAGTGTGAGATTCGGGAGAGAACGAGGGAATTGTGGATTAATAGTAATAAGGATGAGTGACTTGGGAGGGTTTTGATGTTTCAGTTCATTTCATCCCACAAAATTACCCCCCTTTCGACCTTTAATTCATGCCTATATGGCAAGTTTGTGCTTACAGATTTTTTCAATTTTGAGCATTTTCCCCCTAATGCTCGTGTTGAATTTTAATGCGTTTTCCCTCTGAAATATCCTTCCTTTTCCTTAGTTGGGCCATTGTTACAAAGAGAGAAAATAAATGGGCTAATATATGTCATGTTTTATTGTGCACTATGTGTCACAACTTACTACAATATTAAGGATTTTTTTACGAGAGAGTTTGGGTCACTCTTTCTTGATCCTACTATATTGTTGTGTTTTTTCATCGCATGTGACATAGTAATTCTATGTTCAAATCATTTCCTAACCCCATTGCGCTATTACATTCAAGATTCATCATTTCAACCTTAGTCCTTAACTTTATTACTGTTTTACAGTTTTTTTTTCCTATTTTCTCTCAATAGTTTGGGTTCCTTAGGATCTCATGCTCTGAAGCCACACGCTTTTTTCGGATGCAAAGTTATTTGCAATACTGTGAATTGGATCTTTTATTTCTCTTACTTTACAAACAAAAAAGTTCTAGGTATTTCCTCATCCCCATTCTTGAAGCTTCTCATATCGTTAGTTTAACCTTAGGATTCACTAAATACATATTTTCGTCTAAATTTATGCGCCCACGTAATGCGTGAGCACCAGCCGCTACTCTGTGTGTGTCACACACACACACATATATGTACTATAAACTGTCTATACCATAGAGGGGAGCATGAAACCATAAAGTAGGATTAACCAGAGGATCTTTACATGTCTAATAAGCAAATGAAAACATAGACGAACGCTAGTGTTACTTTTTCCATTGCAGCCTAAATAACGAGAATACCAGTTGTTAGTTGTGGAACTTACTCATCTGCAACGCACATCAATGCATCTCCGGTGAATTCTTTGGGAACCACTAGAAGAGTTGCAGATTTGCTGCTACGTTTAACTACATTCATAATGAAAGCAGTGACACAAAACTTGTGTATGTGATATTTGTCCATAAGTCTAGATATAAAGTTATCAAAGGACCTTGGACCACTTGGCGAGTTTTTAGGTAACACAAGTCGTTGCCAGCAGAGAGGACTGAGGGTGGCTTTGTACCAGGATTTGCACACGAACGGTTGTCTAAAAGAAGAGATTCCATTCCCACTCTCCGAAACACATTCACCAAGCAGTCCATATTCATCTCCTCCCATTTTCTTCCTTCCATCTACAGCAAGGGCAATCTAAGGGTTAACACAAAATTAATGCAACATATAGAACTACTAACAAGGAGATACAAATGACTAGTGATCTCACCAGAGGAAACTACAAAAATGAAGTCTTTCAAAGTATTAACTCAATATTTGGGAGATAGCTTATGCATCCAATCATTAACGTAACCCCTCTACTAATTGTTTGAAATTAAATGCTATGGGATTTGACATTGATGTCATGCCTAATCCGGCCAATCAAACATGGCCTATTAAAACAAGAGAAAACAAAATATACCAAAAAACGACCAACTGTAATCTTTCGAACTAACTAAAAATAAATGCGCCAATGGCGAGATGAGCATTTCCATGATATAAATAGCAGAGATTCATGGCAACAAGTACTATAGATCACATGAATAAAAAGAATGAATCAACCAGAAACAATAAAAACCAGTTGAGTCAAGTCAAAGTTACGGAAATAATGTGGTATGCCGGGACCATGAGAATCTCGTAGCAGTACTTTACTTGCCAATTGATAGACAAAGACCTTATCCTTTACTTCTCTGATTTTGATCACTCTAGAGAGCACCAGAAACAACAATAAATCTATAAATATACAGATAGGTTGTGTCAACAGTATTCTTTTCAAGTTAAAAGTCAGGGAGACATAGAGTTGATTTATGGTTGGGGGGGAGGGGGAGAGAGAGAGAGTGTGTGTGTGAACAGTCAGGACCATGAGGTTTGGGAAAATCAGGAAACTTTACAAGGATTTTAATTCATGATCTGAATTTCATTGTGGATATAGACCAAACGGAATAAAATGCTGGTCAATCTTCTCTTGCAGCTTTCATGGCAAGAGCACATCTTATGGACACAAATTTTGCAACTTAGACATCAAGATTAGTTTCATCACACCTAGTAGATTGTAAGTCAGCGGGCACCATTAAAAATGAACACATGTAAGACTAAACAGACTACGAATACACATCTGACTCTGCTGTGCAATGAGATTACTTGCTCCTAAAAGTAAAAGCTGGCTATCTAGCATTAGATGGACATTGTATTAAAGAATGTGGTATGACATGTTTGAAATCGAAAAATGGGATTTGCTTTGGTTGTATTTAGTAGTGGAAGAAAGAACATCTTAAAAGTCGCTAAATAAATGGACAAATTTCATGTGAAGTATACTAAAACCTCAACCATCTTCCTACTGTACTACGCTTATCTGAAGGGGTCCCTTCCATTACTATCAATACAATTGGTGCATCATTGTCAACTCCGAAACATTTGCCTTCTACTAACCAAACCAAAAAATAAAAAGTAGAAACCATCAACTGTCAATCCCGTCTAGTTGCAAACACATGAACCGGATACCAATTTGAAATCCAATTTCGAACCGGATATGGTTCTGACCAGCGTTAACGTTGCAGAAACCATGATGGTGATCTATGTGGTAGGCCGGATATGCACTACAATGGGCCCTCGGCCCACGATCACACCCGGCCCATTTGTGCTGGGGTAGAGCAGGGTCAAGCCCAATGATGGATCTAGTACTATTGAACTGAGGAGGCTCGATAGGGACACCTGGCATGCCTAGGTCAGTGCCAAGCGCATGACATGCCAGATTTGGCCAAACCTCCCCTCGGTTGGCATTCATGACAAGATCACTCTCTCAAGTATCAACCTTTGGCCATGCTGCCAAGAGCTCTATGTTTAGCGCGGTCACGTGGAGGTGTATTCCCCACATTGTGGGCAATTTGCTTGGAGGACGTGGAAGAGAAGCAGTTATAGGACACACAAACATGTCCGTCCTATCCGCAAGGACGTTGAACAAGTGGCAGAGGCACTGTGATTTCCGGGCCATGACGCGACAAATCTGACCAAAGCTCACGACATACAGTTGGGCTCTTCCTCTATAAATATTGCATGGGCATTCGAACCTCAAGTACGCTCACATACAACCATAGCTTCCAAGTTGCTTTCTTCCTCTTTTAGAAGCTAACTTGATCGTCAGAATGCCCGCTGAAGACCCAATTCTAGTCGGTGATAACTTAGTGTTGAGTGTTTTCATGTTTTGCAGCATAGTAAAGGGTTAATAGGATTTTAGGCAGGAGGTTCAGCAAATAGATTCCAAACTAAACATTTTGGCAACCACAGTGGGAGATCCACTTAATTTCTCATATCAGTAATCAATCCAGTTTTTCCAAACCCTTCCAAACTAATGACGAAAACAGCGAATCAGAAAAGCGATCACAACAATCCCAACTCAACTGGGAAGACGGTCGTGGGTGCTGGATCAGTTGAGCCAATAGCCTTACCATCGGTTCCGCCAGTGGAACCACATGCCGAGCGCCACGATTGGACGTATGTAAAACATTTGGAGGCTTGGCTAGCAGAGAAGGACCAACTCCTCCAGCTAGTAAGGGAGGATGTAGCGCACATAAAGGTGGCAATCTAGCCCCTTCATAATGGAGAAGCCTCTTGCACCAGAGGACACCAGAGGCATCGCCGAACGCTCTCCCCTGGCAGAAGGGGGCATGCTAAAAAGAATAGGCATCCTACCTTGGAGCATCTTGGGAACCATGGCAAGGCCGAACGTCGCGAGGGGTATAGGGGACAGGAATGAGTCCACGCCCCTCCTCCCGAGTGACATTTACACGACAAGCCCTAGGTTTAGCGAGTTTCGGTACACAAGTGGCTGGGGGACCAATTTGTCAATAGCAACAACTTGGTCTCCCCGCCGAGCACAACTTCAGGAGCAACCCCAACCCATGAGACATAGCTAGACAGAAGAGAGTGAAGGAATCGAGACGGCTCCCCTCGGCACTACCACCGTTGGGAGCATTCCCCCAAGCCAAAGAAAATGGAGGACCTTTGGCACTAGCTTGAGAACAGACGCAGGAAACCGGCTGGGCAGGAGGCCAGGTCGACAAGGTCTCATTGCGACATCATCCATGATCAACTAATCTCCTCCCCATTCACCAGAGAAATCGATGTCGTCCGTCCACCACCAAGGTTCATCCCTCCAAAATTCACCAAATATGATACATAGACGGGATGCCGACACGCAGCTGCTGCACTTTAGGAAAATGATATCCTTGTACGATACCGAGGATGCACTGATGTGCAAACTCTTCCCTTCCAGTCTTGGAGAGTGAACTGTTTGCAATTTTAACTTTAAGATGGCCAGCACAAGGTGAGTATGTTGAAAAAATATGAAAAGTGCCGGTCATATGATCGGATGCACCAAAATCAATAATCCAAGGAATTTTGGTTCGGGAAGTGGTATTCAAGGCTCTCACAAAATTATTTTTGTGGGCTAATGAACCAGAGGATACATTATTGGAGGACTGACTAGTGTTTTGAAGGTTGAATTTTTTTTTGTAAAGTTGCTCCATCTGTTCCTGATTAAATGGAGCTCTGGACTGATGATCTTTGTTGTTGGTTGGCATCTTCCTCTCGATCTGGTCATTGACAAAAGCTTAATAGCCACTATTTCTGTTCCCCTGCCTTGGTTTCCAGTCCGGTGGCTTTCCCTGTAGGTTTCAATAGGTTGTTTTGGTGTGTCCAAATTTTTAGCAGTGCTCACACTAGGGCTTGTTGCTCTACAGACTCGTGCCTAGCCCATTAGGTGGCGTTTTTTTGGTCAGTAGTGCAGATATCTCTTGCTCAACGGGTCCAGTCGAGCTATTGGATTTCAGCATTACCTTGGGCCGATTTTCTTCTCACCTTCCCTCTAAAAAAACTTCTCGAATGGAAAGTAGGATTCTTCCTCTGAACTCATCCAACTCACGATCCAATCTAGCCAAGAATTCGACAACTCTTTCTTTTTTAGCCTTTTTTTGTACCTTACACTGTCTCCAATGCATTCTCATTCCTCTTCATAGCTTAGATCAAGTTCCTACCAAAGGGATTTCATCTCTGTGTAATACACGGTGACTTCCTTCCTTCTTGCTTCATCTACCACAGTCATGTTTTGATCTCAAATATTTGAGAGGAATTTTCTACATTAGAATATGTCTCACGGACAGCATCCCAGATCTCCTTTGCCGACGGTAGGGTTGCAAACGAACCGAGCTGTTCGCGAGCTCGGCTCGGCTTGGCTCAATAAGGGCTCAGTTCGGCTCCCGGCTTGTTCAGTTAACAAGCTGAGCTCGAACTCGAATTTTAGGCTCGTTTCGTAGACGAGCCGAGCTTGAGCCTTGAAAGCTCTGCTTGGCTTTTAAAAATTCGGCTCGTTTTAGAGGCTTATCTCATTTAAATAGGCTCGTTAAGTAAATGAGCTTAATTCAGCTCAACTCGGCTCAGCTCGTTTACAAACAAGCCAAGCTCGAGCTCGAATTTTTGGCTTGTTTAGTTAACAAGCTGAGCTCGAGCACTCCAAAACTCGAATCGGCTCGGCTCGGCTCGTTTGCAGCCCTAGCCAACGGGAAGAACAAGTAGGTCTTTCCGATGGAAGGCTTTATGGAGTTCACAAGTCATGCCGTCACCATTGAATACTCCGACTTTCATTTTTTCACTGAGGCATCTTTGGAGGGAGGCTTCTTCGTTTCGCGGGTAGGTAGCCCAGTTTCCCTTTTCCGTCGACCACGAGTTTGAATGATTGGGTCCACTTGAGAAAATTTCTCCCGTTGAGCTTTTCTATCGAGAGTTGAAAGGTTGAGTTATCTGAGATACTCGAACCCATAGTATCCATGACCTCTGTTTCGTTGTCTGTAATTTCAAAGGACATGGACCCTCTGCTATCAATAGTGGTTTCCACCATCGATTGCTAAGGTTGGAAAACCCTGTGCTCTGATACCATGTAAACAGAATGCAGTATTCTGTATCTTTATTTCTTAGTAAAAACAATACATTCTACGGTCCTATTTATAATGCAATTATGGAAACACAATCTCCACTAATTGTGGAGTATAATCTGCTAAATCAAACTAAATCAAATCAAATTACTAAATCCTAATAAATGAAAAGATCAACACCCTAATAAGGGAAACACCCATAAGTCGGGGATCTCAATAGGTTATGGCCTTCGGCCTCAAGAATGTTGGGGCCACCTACCAGAGGATGATCACCAAGATGTTCGACAGATAGATTGGTGGCACCATAGAAGCTTGCATCGACAACATGGTCGTCAAGAGTTGGCAAGAGGCTGACCATCGGGAAGTGTGTTTTAGGCATCGGGTCCGGGAAGCTTCTTGGCTTCCTGATTAGAAGAAGGGGCATTGAGGCCGACCCCAAGCAAATCATGGCCATCGAGCAGCTGGAGGCTCCCTACACTATAAAAGGAGTTCAAAGAATGACTTGCATGGCTCCCGTGCTAAACAGATTCATCAACCGGTTGTCCGACAAATGTCGGTCCTTCTTTGAGGGCCTGAAGAAATGCAGCCGAAGGAGTTTCAAGTAGAGTCAACAGTGCGACCGAGAGCTCCAAGACCTAAAACACTACCTCTCCTCACCACCTCCGCTCACAACACCGAAGGAGCAAGAGGTACTCTCCATCGACCTGGCCGTGTCTCAGCATGTGGTCAGCTCGGTCCTGGTCAGGCAAAAGGGTATGGCCTAAAGATGGTATTAACTTATCACAAAGAAAGTATATGCTGGATATTTTAGAAGAGACTGGCTTACTGAGATCAAAGTCTATCGAGACTCCTATAAATTCTAATGCCAAATTGTGTTGATTAGGGGGACTTGCTCTCTAGTCCCGATTAGTACCGTCACTTGGTTGGAAAACTGAATTATCTTACTGTTACTCGTCTGAATATTTCCCTCCAGTTAGTCTGGTTAGGTAATTTATGTCTGCTCCTCATCTTCCACACTGAGAGGCTATTCTAAGAATTGTGAGGTATCTCAAGACCCATCCAGGACATGGTCTGTTTATCGTACTAGTGGGCACTTGCAGGTTGAAGCCTTCACTGACTTTGATTGGGCAGGAAGTCCAACTGACGGGAGATCTACTATAGGATACTACATCTTTCTTGGTGGAAATCTTATTAACTGGAAAAGTAAGAAGCAGACGGTAGTTGCGCGGTCTAGTGCCAAGGCAGAGTATAGAGCAATAGCTCACACGACTTGTGAGATTGTGTGGATTCGTTCATTTCTTGTGAAGATAGGGTTTCTAATGCAGTTGCCTGTAAATTTGTATTGTGATAATCGAGCCGCTATTCACATAGCGTCCAATCCAGTTTTCTACAAGAGAACTAAACACATCAAAGTAGATTATTATCTTGTATGAGAGAAATTAGCTGGTGGTGTTATTGCTACTCTTTTTTTGTCTACCAATGCCTAGTTAGCTAATATGTTCACTAAGCCGTTGTTCAACCCACTGTTGGAGTTACTTTGTGACAAGCTGGGCTTATTGATATTTACTCTCCAGCTTGAGGGGGAGTGTTAGAATATTAGAATAAATAAGTTAGATATAAATTAGTCCCACATTAGTTATGTGGGGAAGCTTGTAATCTATGCTCTCTATATAAATATAAGCTCTCATGTTAGGGTATATTATCATCCTCTACACTTTTATCTCTCTCTCTCTTTTCATCTCGCTAACAAATAACAAAAAAAAAACTCAACACAACCTGATATAGTTTGGGTATACATTCAAAAGGTTACAAAGGCCAAGCTCACTCCTAAGCCGGTGATGGAATAAGTTCTCTTTTAGCCGGCGAGGGGGGGGGGGGGGGGTTATCTTCAGCAAGTTCAACCATTGCAACATCCTCAACTGGAATCAGTGAGTCATCAGGAAGGGAGGTCTCTGTAGGTTGGGCGGTCGAAAGCCCAAGGGCATCGACTGTTGCTTTATAGCAAGGGATCATTTCATATAGGCTTGATTCAGCTAGCACTTGGGCTTCCTTGATAGCCTGGAGCCAACCGACCTTGAATGTGTCCTCTAGTAGCTCGGCAGCTGGGCATTGATCCCATCCATCTATCTCAGATACCTGCCCTCAGCTTTGACATAGCCATCATCAAAGCCCTTGCTATCAGCCTCATCCACTCTCTTCAGCATCTCCTCCTCCTTTGCTTGCAGCATGAGGGTCAGCCCTTCGCCTTCTCCTCAACTGCGGCAGCAACGGCATGGTCGTCATCTCTCTCTCCCCTTGTCTTCTCGTGGTCCCCCACCTCCTTCTCATGAGGGGGTCTCAAACTTCGGATTTGGTTGGCATTCCTGATAAGTTCGGACTTTACAACAACCAGGTGCTGATATGCCTGTACAACAATAGGTTGAAGATTAGACGGCAAACAGTAAAAGAAAATCTTAAAGGGAATGAGGTTGGCCGTACCTTAACGTTAAGCTTGGTGAATGCCCCCCCAAGATCCTTCGGCAACAGCATGCCCTCGACAAGTGTAATGGCGGCATGCTTTGCGTGTCCACCAAATCCTCGACCGTCAAGGGTCGGTCAGTGAGCATCAGCCGAGGTTACAACTTCTTCAATGGTGAAGAAATCGGGTTTGGGGTGCCAGTCATCGTCATTCTATTTGGAGACGGAGGGGGAGGAGGAATGCTTTGTTTGGCCCCCATGGTTTATGGTTTGGAGCTTGTACTGGACTTCAGCTTTTTTGAAGCCTGGGCTTCACCTATTTACCTTTCTTTTTCTTCTAGGATTTGGTTTGACTCGCGCTTGGTTGGGGAGGGACAAGTCCAGCTGTCAGTTTCAACATCACTTCATCCTTTGCCTTCCTTGACATCTGGGCAAGCTCGGCAAACCTAGCCTTACAAGGTCAATGTCCACAAATAACCTTCTTACTTCGGGATCACTGATACTGAGGCTCCGCGAAGGATTGTAATCAGAAGATCTAGTACCTGAGGCTATGGGGATAACGGATTTAAGAGTGGGATGGTCCCTCGGCTCTCTAATTACAACGAGTGGAGGGTTGATGTGAGACCTTTGTCACTGGACTTGTTGGTGTGGGAGCTCGGTACTCCACCAGTTGATTTGGGTCGTTGGAATCCTCTCGGTTGCTAGTATTGGCATTGCTATTTGACTTGGCCTAAGCTTTCAACGTGGATTGGTAGGAGTTGACGTAGCCCAATAGCTGGTGCACCGCCCCTCCTTTCTCGAGATCGCTAACACCTGGTCAATTCACACATGCAATGCCCTTTTCTTCAGTTGGCCTACAATTCGAGTTCCTGCAATGAATGGGTTATTAAAAACCGAACGTTTAAAGATATGGGAAAGTAAAACAAGTATAGTGAGCCTACCTATCTCCCCCATGGCTCTCGGTACAGGGTGCAGCCTAAACTCGCCAAGGGTGAATTTGAACTCTCCCTTCACTGTCATGAAGTCATTCGCGTATTTATCCAAGGCCAATAACTTCCTGACCACTTTGGGAAACTTTTTTTCTGCCGATGCAGTAGACACCGAATAGTTCTTCGATTTCAAAGGTAACACCAAACGTTTCCCTCAGTTCGACGATCCCCATGATTGTTCAGTAGAAGTTGATTGTGATCTGAGATGTGGTCCAAATCAGTGTGTATAACACCTGTCTAAGGAACGGGTGAAGGGAGACCTAAACCCCCCTTCGATGAACGTCATCAATGGCATTATGATTTGCCAGTCATCGCAACAAGACTATTGTCTAGCCAAAGCATTCTACATATACATTGTCCGGTATGCCGCAGGTCTGACAAAATTCAGCCAAGCTCTTGGCATTGGCAAAGAACCTAGTATACCTATTCTCCTCGATACTTGCTATCTCAGCAAGACTGGACCCATACTTGTCAATGCCAGACGATAGCACTTGGACAAAATCAACCTCGGGCTTAGACATCTTATCGAACAGTGCACGGATGTCAAAAGAAACTAAATCAATGGAAGTTCGGACTAGGGAGCTCGGCTAAGGGATGAGACCCCCAACCAATTTTTGGGGCTGAGTTTAGTTTTTGGGGTTGACATCAACAGTAGTTCGATGGTTTTCGATATTCTCAAAAAATACATACAAGAGATTTCCGGAAGGAATCCGCTGACAACGAGCTCCGCGCTCAAAGATGCCATAGAAGCGCTTTTAACGTATTATCTTTTAAGGAAGAGTTTCGAAGATAGCCTCAAGTCCAGCTCGAGGAGTATAGTCTAAAGTAGCAGACAGAGGGGCCGCTTAGGCATTAGGCACGAGAAAAACGGAAGATCAATGAAACATAGTGGATGAACAAACAGATATTCATACCTGAAAGGTGAAAATCGGCTCAGATTGCTAAGAATGTGGGATTGAGACAATCGAATCATGCAAGAGAAATTCAAATGCTTGGAGCTTCAAAACTTAAAGAGAGAGAATGAACGCATGAGTTTATCTCTCTAGAACTCCCTTCATTATACTCTAGCTCGGATTTTGAAACGACTGTGTAGAAAGACTAGGCATTTCAACTTCAATCGTTGGATTATTGACACGTGGCAGCATCCAGTGATGCGACCCTTCGCGTGGCCAATCTCAATGATCACCTTTGGCATTTTTGGGAAATAGGTTGAAATTGGCCATTGGAACAGCTCCACGTGGCCTCCAAACTTTGTCACATAGCAAAGGGCCCTAGCCTTCCATCAATCAATCTCTCTCATCAATCAGCACCAAGCAGAGGAATTAAGGGTTATTGTGGTAGGCCAGATATGCACTACGGGCCACCTGGCATGCTTGGGTCAATGCCAAGCACATGACATGCTAGATCGGGCCGAACCTCACTCGGTCGGCATTCATCGACATGGTCACTCTCTCAAGTTTCAACATTTGGCCATGCTGCCGAGGGCTCTACGTTCGGCGCAATCATGTGGACGCGTATTCCCCATGTTGCGGGTAATTACTTGGAGGACACGGGGAAGAAGTGGTTATTGGACATGCAAACCTGTCCTTCTGATCCACACGAACGTGGGACGCGTGGCGGAGGCACCATGATTTCTAGGCCAAAGATCACAGAAGACAGTTGGGCTCTTCCTCTATAAATATCGTATGGGCACTCAAATCTCAGGTATGGACACATACACCCATAGCTTTCAATTTGCTTTCTTCCTCTTTCATAAGCTAACTTAATCGTTGGAGTACCCGCTGGACACTCATTACCGGTTGACACTAGCTTAGTGTTGAGTGTTTTGCAATTTAGCCAACGGTTAACAGAATTTAGGGGAAGTTCAGCAAACGAATTCCAGACTCCGCAGTTTCTACTTCTACGGTTCGATTTCGATTTCTCAATTCAGCAGATTATACGAAGAACTACAATGCAAATGCATATATGTTATGTTTCCATAGTCTCATACAGCTACTTATACGCATGTAGACATACACGTCTTCTGTATTACATCACGTTAGAAATCTGAGGTTATGCCGTGTGAATCCGAACCTTACGAGACTAGGTGGCTCGGATGATGATAAAATGGCGAGCAACAGCTTTGCTTTCCTTCTTGTCTTCAGGTTATGGCTTCGTTAGAGCTTCTCCAGCCATCTCCATTTCGGAAAAGGGAAAATAGATTATAAAAAGACAGCCAGTGTGTAAAAAGACGAGCCTCTTAAACTGCATCTATGAAAATACAAGAAAATATTATTGTAAAAAAAAAATTAAAAAAGAGAGAGCGAGAAATATTTCAGTAACCATCGTATTAATCTTTTGATCCTTTCATGATAATTTCTGAAGAAATTATATTTTCTATATCTTGTGTTTTATATACTCCTTGAAAGGCTATATGAACCAACACTTTTTTATACCAATATTAGACCAACGTCTAAACTTTTCGTTTCCAATTAAATTTTAATGATCCGAACCGTTCAATGTGTTTAAAACATGTTTTTAAGAGTACCCGCGAGAATTCAGCTCAAAATATTACCGGAAAGAGCTTAATCCAAATATTGGTTCATAAAACAGTTTCTGTTAACATTTTGAACCACTGTTTGGATCAAGCCCTCTCCGGTAATATTTTAAGCTGATTTCTTGCTGGTACCCTTAAAAATATGTATTAAACACATTGAACGGTTCAAATTATCAAAATTTAATCGCAAATGAAAAGTTTAGGTGTTGGTCTAATATTGGTCTAAAAAAGTGTTAGTTCCTTGAGCATCCTATATATATATATATATATATATATATATATATATATATATATATTATATACCTTTTTTTCTTTTTACAACATGTTATCAACATGATTCTACTCAAAAGAGATAAGGTATATGTTGAACAATTTATATAATTATATTATTTTTTATGTGAAAAAAATAATTTCACACCTTATTCCACCTAACTATATTTTTTTACAGAGAAAACCTATTTTTCTCTATGTTATTTGAAGAGCAAAACGTTTATACAACTTTCATATGTTCATGCAAGTTGTATAGTAGAATGGTTTATACCATTTTCTACTAAATTATTCCTGGAGAAAAATTATTCGTACCTTCATCGTATTATACATTAAATGTTATTATTCTTGAATATTTAAAATATTTAATTTCTTAATACCTTAAATATTTATAAACTATAGAAACTGAAAATATTTTAGTTAAAATAAGTACTTGAAGGATTTATCATCCATAATTACCTTAAATATTTATAAACTATAAAAACTGAAAATATTTTAGTTAAAATAAGTACTTGAAGGATTTATCATCCATAATTACCTTAAATATTTTATCTGGAAGTAGTACAATTAGTATTCATCATCCATACAAATAAAATAATTTATCTTAAAATAGTACATGTAGTATTTTTGAAATAATAAATACTTGAAGTATTTCACCTATTGTGAAAGTTTTCTTTTTGCAAATGATATGATCTAAATTAAAGACCATACCATAAAAATTATGGGTCAATGTAATATGTCTTTATCTTCTTTACTACATGCCATGAATGATTCTATCATATGTAGACAACATTTTTTATTTGTCAAGTGTTGCCAAACATAGTTTCTTCACCAATTTTACGGTACCAAAGTTTTATTTTATTGAGTCTCATCTTGTTGTGGGGTGTTGGCTTGTGGGACTCCCCCCACGAGACCTTCTAAAGCTAAAAGATGATTGACTTGAATGTCCACCATCAATTGTTTCAGTCGGACGCCCTTTGTGAAAAGAACAACCAATCAGAGACACCTTGTTAGTACTCGGAATGCCCTTTGATGGTTAAGTTAGCAATTATATGAGGGTCAACTCGTAGAACAAGTGTTCTACCGAACAAATATATGCACAAGAAAGGGTATATGAAATATTACAACAATGGATTGAAACGTGAAAGTGACTAAGAATACCTTAGTAATCAACTTGTCATAAGTTCTCCATGCGATCAACTCCTTTACTGGTAGATCTTTGCCCCTCTTTATAGGAATTGATTGAGTGTCTTCATAAACTCAAGGGCATTTTTTGCATTCGTCACCTTTGATTGTGGGCTGATTTGACACATCATAAGGCTAATCAGTGAGTACTGGTCAGCATGGCTAACCAAGACAACCTTTGGCCCAAGATGTTGTCACCCGAGGCCAAATATCAAAATGTGTTCAGTTTGTGATGGTCGGCTCTAGATGGATCTATTGTTCTCAGATGTCATCTGATCAGCTATGAGATTTATTGGATACGAGATTTATTCACCTCCCATAATTGCTCGTTAGCTTGCTACTGCTCGGTCATTATCATTTCAATTTGAGTGGCAGTAAGCTAATTAGCCGAGGAGGTGAGTCGATAGTTTACCTCTCTTATGTCATCCGTATACCAATGACTGCCTTCGAATTTAATGACATGTGCCTCTTGGCATCCTTTCTGGCGATTTTTCCAAAAAGCATCTTTTTGACTCCCTCTTAAGTACTTCTATATAAGCCATGTGGCAACCCAGCCAGGCCGTGGTGCCAGCTGTGAGGCCCGCGTCCATGAGATGGAGACTCAATGGGACATCCGGATTGGTAGTCAAGGGTCCCACATCGCTTGGTGGATGTAAATTTGGTAGTATTTATAAGATTGTGAACCTTTTAAAGCCGTGATGGCGCCACCACCAAATGGAACTTCATAGTTAAGCGTGCTTACCCAAGATAATATTGTACAAGGCAAGAGCAGGTAGTTACAAATGGTATCAGAGCTTGCACCAACCAAAAATGTGAGAAATCTCAGCCCCACACGAGGACGTGTGTTCCTAAGTGGGGGAGATTGTGACACCCCAGCCAGGCCGTGGTGCCAGCTGTGAGGCCAGCGTCCATGAGATGGAGTCTCAGTAGGACGTCTGGATGGGTAGTCAAGGGTCCCGCATCACTCGATGGATGTAAGTTCAATGGTATTTACAAAATTGTGGACTTTCCTTGTACAAGACATTTTAAAGCCGTGATGGCGTGAATACCAAGTGGAACTTCACAATTAAGCGTGCTCACCCTGGAGCAATCCAGGGATGGTTAACCTACCGGGAAGTCCATAGGGTTTGGGTGACAAAAAGCAGACAGTATTGTACAAGCTAGGAGCTAGTCGTTACAAGCCAGGCAAGGCCAAGAGTTTCGTTTGAACTTTTTTCATCAGTCTGAAAAGAGTTATTCTCTTGTTTGCCTCTTGCATTATGCATTCGTATGTTTGATTTGCTGTAAACTCTCCCCTGGTGGTTGTTGTAAGTAGGATGTTTACAATAGATAACTTTGATATAATCAAGAAAGTCTACATGATTCCTAATAATTTTCGGGTTTGTCTCTTAGAAAAAGTTGATAGTTTGGCTATTGACTCCAACAATAACTCGCCCTACATTTCTCTGGCCTACATTTCTCCTAGTGGGCATAGCTAAGGATGGAGTTAGGTTATCCATTAACAACCTTCTTCGTGAGTAAGAAAGACTACATGGCTATCTGTAGACTAGCACGCAATATCTCATTTGCGAAGGGAAACTATACAAGAGATCATGATGCGTTCTACATAAGCCATGTGTGGATGTCGAGAAAGGAAGAAGAAACATGGAGGAGTTCACTAAAGAGTCTGTGGTCCTCACATGAACAAAATGATGAGCAAAGAAAATACTTAAATTAGGCTACTTTTGGTCTATCATGAAAACCGAATGCATGAAACATGTGCGAATGTGTCATAAGTGTCAAATACACACCAACCTTATGCATGTTTTGCCATCTGAGTCACATGTCATGACATGGCCACGACTTTTCTTAGTCGAGGGCTTTGACATGATAGGAAAGATCACACCCATAGCTTTACATGGGTGCAAATTGATTCTAGTCGCCACTGACTACTTGACTAAGTGGGTGGAAGCGACTTCCTAAGCAACGAACTACAGTTCAATTTTCATATGGCATAACATGTTTACTGGTACGAAGTGTCGTGCAAGCTAAAATATCAGACAACAGTTTACATTTTTGGTGGTGGTCCTAGAATTATTGAAAGAATTCAAGATCCAAGAGCACAAGTCGTCAATATACTGATCTGAAACAAACAGATTAGTAGAAGCAACAAACAATAATGTCAAGAAAATCCTAGCAAAGACAATTGAGTCCACTCAAAGTTAGCCCGAGAAATTACCATTGGCCTTGAAGGAGATATGGTGCTCAAGGAAATTAGAGCACCCATTCACAATACAAGAATGTTACCCAGGTGGCAACCCAAGAGGGGCAGGGGGTGAATTTGTTTTATAAGAAACATTGGCTAATAAAAATTATGCGAAAACAAGATAATATAACTAAATTAAATGGTACAACAAACAACGCAATATGATAAACAACAAGTAAATAAACAAGTAAGGGAGAGTATACGCAAACTATGTATAGTGGTTCGGTCTGAGCATGTCCACTGCCCAGCCTAGTCCACTCCCTAGGAGTCACGTGATCTATTAGAAACTTGAACAACTTCGGGTGTTGCACAAACCCTTACACCCTTTCCTTCCCGTTAGCTTTTCCGAGGAGCTAACCGAACCGCCGAGTTTTATCCTCAAACTCGTTTCTTCAAGGCTTATACTCACGAACCTTACAAACAACTAACTGATACAATTTGATGAAGAAGACTACAATTGATTGTCTTCAACAATGTAATGGAGAAGAAGATGAATAGTGAAATCGAACAGTGCAAAACATCACTTCTTCTCTCTCAACATCTCACTCAAAAATCAAATATAAATTTGAACAACGTGTGATGATTTCGAACTCTACAGAAGATAGCTCTTAGTTTCTTGGGAATTAGATGGTTCGAAGTTCTTCTCTCTGTATTATGCAGCCAAAGTGTATATAAACCCTAACCAATGCAATTCGAATCTTCAAGGAGCCTCAATCAATTCTCAAAATTGATTTATTCAATCTTCCCACATTCCATTAGTATAAAATTGAACGTCTGAATCCCTGCAAGAAATAAGTCAGAAAATTTCGAACAAAACAGCGACCGGTCGACCGCACGATGGTCCCAGTGGAATGCCTGGCCGATCAACTGCAAGGGAGGTCTGGTCAACCGCATGCCCAGTTGACCATAGGTTGTGGCCGGTTAACTACACCCTGTTGCATTTGAATCCTGTGTTTTGTAATTGTTCTAAACCATCATGAAACATTCCCCACAACATTTTTGTCATATAATCTATCTAAAATATAATTGGTAACATGGTTCAGCCGTCATTATATGACAATGACGACTATGATCAATAATTGGGAGTATAAGGATTATCTTTCAATCAAAACAACATCTTAATCTTGGCATTATCAAAATAATAATAATTAAATCGTATCGAGACATTATTTCTAACAATCAGGAATATTCAGACCTAGTTGGGTTAGTCAGTACATAATCAAAGCCATCTTGCCAGGAAGATGAAAATGAATTCACTGATAAATCAATTTGGATTAGCTCAAGAGATACTATCCCTATGAGAGGCTCACTTGGTCAAAAACCGTAGGGCAAATGAGTTAGGCAAAAATTAGAGTAAAAAAATCCATTGGAAATGAAAACTGGCAGAGGCAACCTAAACAAAATGAAAGGATTTGAACAAAAAGAGCTTGCTAGATTGAAAAGCCAAAAGGGCGATGCTAGAAAAAATTAAGAGTGATAAAAGGAGAGTGTTAACACCTGAGCAAAACACTATCTTCAACTACGTTTGACTTGATTCATTCCAAAGGATACGTAGGCAACTTTCATGGTTTGGTCCTCATAATTCCAGAATTGTCCAAAGTGAAAGACGAAGATGAAACATGCAGATTTTGTGTAAAAAATCATAGCGAAGTCATTTTTATTCAAATTTAATGAAATTTCATTATAAGTTGGGCATGCCAAGTAATAAATACACTTCTTGATCCAACACCTAGTAAGCTTAAAAAAAGTAATGCCAATATTGGCTACAGAGACGAGCCCTAAGATAAGAGCTAAATTCAAAAAAATCCACGAATAATGCTGCTTTAGGGCCAAGGTAACCTGGTCATAGGGTAGTCTTAACCATATTCATGGAAGACCTTGTTTCTGGGCAAAGCTTGGGTTTGGCCACTAGTTAATGTTGTGCTCACATCCATGCCAGCTAGTGATTCTTGGTAAAAGAACAACTGATGGGTGTCGAGAGGGCCAACTTGGCCATCAGGCCTTGAGCCTAGCTGAGAATGCAAGCTAGTCTTGACGATCGCCATGAGCAAGAATGTAGGAGAGTGCCTTGAAAAGTTAGAGTGGGCTTGGAAGGCACCTGCTGCTAGGCTCAAGCACCTGTCCAACAGACAAAAGAACAAGTAAAAAAATGAATAAAGCAAATCGAGAGCAAAACAGAAGCAGAAGATGCGAATAGAATATATCTCATCACATAAGAGGATGTCGGCTAATAGCAATGTCCTCTGCAACAATGTCCTCTGCAACACAAGTGCATCAGAATCAACGTAGAGCCCACTCTAAGGAAGCAGACATGGTATTGCTTTGCCAATGTGGCTACAAATGATTCTAGAGCACCAAACTCCTCACCCCGACAAGCTAAGAGACAAGGGACAGTCAGCTCCCTGAAGAAAAGATTCGAATACATAACCAGCCCACAACTCTTTCTAAGTTCACTCATAAGATGAAATGGACTAGACATAGGCAGATTTCAAAGCAAATGACTATCAGAGCAAAGAATTAAGGCGACAAGGGGTTTGGCACATTGAAATGAAGAGAAAAGGGAGATAGCTCAAATTTGGGATGAAAGGAAATGGACAGAAGAAGGGGGTATTTATAGCCCAAGCTCAAACAACTTCAAGTTGTGTGTGCCACTCTAAGTTTCGGCGTATGCCAATCTAGTGCTGCGTACACCACTTGTTAGATGATAGAGGTTCTTTGCAGTAGCCAACTTGTGTCTAGCAAGTTCAAAAGCACAGGGTGGTCAGAGCAACTATTTGAATGGAAAGGTCATACGTCAGATCATCATTGCATACGCCACTTCGACCTTCAGCGTATGCCATTCCAGTTCTGGAGGATGAAAAATCTCCCCTTCTACTCAAAATTTAATGATCAAAATGGGTTTCGAGGTCTCAACACAAACCAACATTTTCTCAGTCCTATGCCCCGCAATGGTTTTAGCTCCAGAAGCTCCGCCAAGTATTTAGCCCAATCAATGTAATGAAGCCTTGGTATCTATTCTCAAAATTGTGTAGCAACAAAGATCTCGGACGGTAGTTTTGAGTTGTAATTTTTAATTTAGAAAGAACCATTATTTCCCAGTCTCTATTATTCATTTATACAAAGCACCGTGTAAATGATATTTGATTTGCATTCAATGTAATTACTCACACCCCAAATTCGGGAGTATGACCGGCCATGAACCATGTACCAAACATGGAATACGAAGCCTAGAAATATTAATCAAATAACTTTAAGAAAAAAAAAAGTACGAAATAAAATTTGAAGAATTTTAGAAACTCTTTTCTGTAGCAAATGAAGCACAAATATCCCATGGCCTCCAACTCCAAACAAAATAACTCAAACGCTAATAAACGAAATTAATAACATTGTGGAACATTAATAAATAAAATGAAAATGTCCTAGAGGTCCAAATGGTATGTCTCGATAAAGCCGCATAGTCCTTGACTACTCTCCATACACTAACATGAAAAAAAATGTGGATTAAATTCGTCATCTAAAAGCTTAGTGAGTTGTATAGCATGCTAAGGGTAGAAGATTAAAAGTGGCATACATATTAAAGAGTAATAACCGAGAGTTTCAAGAGCAGTTTCGAACGATCAAGGTCAAGGGCTCAAGAATAATAGTATCAACGAAGTAAACAACTGATTAACGAATCTCCAAATTAAGTACCAATTTTCAATAATTCACATTTATACCAAATCAACAATAATATGAGAATCACAAAATAGATTGGGAACCATAATCACCAAGTACCAAATGCGAAATGTTTTCTCAGGGCTTAGCATGTTGGATCCAACACCGTACTTAGAGTCACATGGGATGGCGCCCAAGTCTTTTCCCTAAGTCGATCTGGATAGAGTCACCATGGTATTTCACGGGTCTTTTCCCTAATCCGTTGAGCACTAGAGTTACCACGGTATTTCACAGGTCTTTTCCCCAGAGGCCAAAGTCACCACGATATTTCACGTGTCTTTCCCTTGGACTTTTTAACAAATATAAACACGGTCCGGTATAAGAAAGAACAACGGTCAACCGGAGTCACCTGCACCAGGTCTATTCCCCATGCCGCTGTACAGTCTCAACAAAAGATCAACGAATAGATAACAAGATAAGTAACAGCGATACATCACGAGATAAATCCATAGAACCTTGTATGCTAAAGGGTACGTCAATTCCGAATAATCACGAAGTCAACAAATTAAATAATTGAATACCAGGTAACAAGGAATAAGTGGTATTTTCAAAAGAATAGATAGGCTCAAGAGGAATCCAAATTAATGGAACACATGCTAAACCACTCACCTGGGTTCAAAAGAATGCAAGTGGACTCTTGGTATAATAATTGCCCACTAATCTGAACAAAAATATATGTGATAAATAATATAAATCATATACGAAAATTTTTAAGTTAAATCACAACTAGTGTCATATGTAAAACTAATGATGGTATAAAATAATAATTATATAATATCTTAATCCTCTAAAAGAATGCCTAAGTACCTAGCACTAATTTTCTTGGGGCTTGCTGCAACAACACACACACCATGCACCACCGCCACAACTCACACCCCTTTTTCCTTGTTTCCTCTCTCTCTCTCTCTCTCTCACCGAATCATACATCCATCAAATTAGGAAGCCCAAACCCAGTGTGTAACTGCTATATATATGTATATGCATACCGACAGTAAAAATTATCTAAGAAAAGAAGTTTACAAGAGAAGAAATCGAAGTCGTCACTGCTGCTGAGAAATCTAACCACCATTGCATACCACCTCAAATCTTCTTCTACTGCGCCTCTCTCCCAATCATAGCCGCTATCAATTTTGAGAGGGAAAAAACCCTAGGTTGCATCTAAATAAAAAATAAAACAAAACTCCTACTCTCTGTATAATTCTATCCCGCACAAAATTCCTTATTCCTAAATTAGCCCCCTAAATTTTAGGACAACTAGTCTAATATTCACTCAAAAATAATATAACTAAATCCATCTAAACATATTCAAATTTACTCATCTAAAAAAAATATAAAGTCAATTTGAATGAAAAATATCTCAAATTTGTGATACAAAGTAAATAAAATTATTTCTTTTTCTTTAATAAAGAAGTTGGAAACAATTATAATGAATACATTATAATTTTTTTTGATAATAGAAAATAAAATAACATGTTTAATTAATATAAAGAAAATATTGGGGTGTTACAATTACACATGAAAGTAACGAAACGGATTTTCAATTAAAAAAAGGCGACATGTGCAAAAAAATGAAAGCATATGTATATGTATATGTATACAAGGCCAAAACAAAAGAAAAAATATCTTATAGAGGGCAATAAGGCTCGATTTGTTAGGGATCGATTACCGAGACCAAGTGATAAACGTGTACAATTTATACAACAAAACAATTATGAAACCCTACTAGCCGGAACTAGGGTTCATACCTTCAAGATCTGCCTGGTTTGATCTCGGCTATATTCACAGTTTGATCTTGATCAAACTTTGAGCATGGCTGGAATAATCTTGCTCGACTGATCTCGAGATCTTCTACTGCAATCCTATTGCACCTTGATCACGTACTGAGTGTGAGCTCAAAAATGTGATCTCTTTGTCTTCACAAAACCTCTCTCAATATTTCGAGTATCAAGTTGTGTTTGACCAAGAGGGTATAGCGGTGTATATATAGGCAACAATAGGGACCCTTAGGAGAAGAATGGGCTGAATTTTCTATATAATTTGGGATTTCTAGTCCAACCCGAATTAATTCTGAATTATGTAAATTATAATTCGTACCACTGCAGAATTATAATTGCATTCTCCTCCCATATCTCAAAATTATATTTCGAACTACATGTTATTAAATGATTATTTATCTATCCACGTTAAGATTACAGATATCCGTTGATTAAAATAAATTACTAATAATTTATTTAATCAGCATATATAAACTTCCTTAAGACTTTTCACTTAACTTATTCGTTATGTCGGCTAATAATATCCACCTGTAGGGTTTGACATAATCGAAATTTATAAGTTTCCTCAAGTGGATATCATTAATCCTTATAAAGGGACGTGAATTTTATTAATAATTAACAATTGTCATATACTTAATATTGTGTCCAACTCATCGAGACTATTGGCCCACAAGACCTCATTCTATAATGAATTAAAGTCAACAATATTAAATGTACACATCGATTAATCATCTTTGAATTAAAAGTACAAGCATACATAATAACCACGAGATGTGAATTGTATTATATTGTTAACCTCAAAGTGGCCCTATTGTTAACCTTCGCCCATGGGAAACCTCAACCTACTGGTGTCACCCTGGGCAAGCATCTGAATGAGATGTCAAAACCCGATAATCAGTTAGTACACCTCCATTAACCAAGCATGGGGGATCTGCAATCAGAAAGAAGGGTAAGAACACTTTCATGAGAACAAATGAACAACTAGAGTACATGCATACGTGAAGAGGGAACTCTGAGACAAGCCCACTAGGAGAAAGGCTGTCCATTACCTCCCTCCAGGCAAGATCGAGACATGACTAAGAGAGACCAAGAAAGGTCGAGAAGTGCCACATGCTCTTGAGGCACTGCTTGAAAATGAACTCTACCAGGCATGCCAATCACTGTCTAAGCTTCCGTTGCGACCTCAGGTGCCCCTGTAGCCCCAACTCCCCTAATAGCGTCCTTGACCCCTATGGCCCCTTCAACCCATTAGGCTCTGCACCTACTACTGACTCTAGCACATAACCCTCTTAAGCCTCAAGAAGTCGCTCCACCTACCAAACTACCAATACGTCTAAAGGACTTGCTAGAAACTCTACTACATAGGTAGCATAGTCTCATTTGGCTGGGTGAAGGGGGCAACCCTAATAGAAAGTGTCCGCTTAGCAAGCTGGACCAGAGTGTACCTATTAACCATCGGAACCCTATTAGGAAGAGGACCCATAACCCATAGGACATCAGTGTCAAAAGAATGACGAGACATCTGATCCACTAGGTACCACTATTGCACGAAGGGACACTCAAGCAGCACCTGACTTCGAGTCAACTCCATATTCTGAACTAGGAAGTTGGCCTCCAAGCCCCTCCAAAACCCCCAGCTAACCTACATTCATTAGATAGCATGCCACATGAACACACGAACGAGATGCATGTATGAGCAATTGGAATAGATGATTAGGGTTGAGTCATACTTGGCCCGTGGTCACAGTATCTAAATAGTGGCGTAGGCATCCAAATTCTTCCCATGCTTGGAACCCTTGTACTATCATACTGAGGAAACACCTGAGGGTTGGGATGAGTCATGTGGGGCACAGACATCTTCAAAACTTTATAACTACACAACTGCCCGAGATAATAGATATCATATTGTAGTTGTTAATAGAAAACACAATTACTTGTGCGGAAGGGAATTATAGAGGAATTCAAAGTTGTACCTCTAGAAGTAGCTAGAAACCTCCCATGCCATCATCGGGTCGTTTGGAAATAGCACCCAAAAAACAGTCAAGAGAGGCAAGAATAACCCCACTCGAACCGTACTCAAACATCATCGGAGCATCCTAGAGAGCTGATAGATGTGACCGGTGGATGCGATTTTCCAAGCTTGGAAATAGGGTGGTGTCAAAGAAGTACAAAAGGAAAGCCCAAATAGCATGGGCACATTGCTCAGGAGTTTTAGTGGCATGGTTAGCTTAAGTTTTCTCACACCAAGAATAACAAACCATTTTGTCCTCAAACAACAGAATCTAGCTGAGTCAAACAAAATGGGGCGGTTGTCTACTCGCAAGCCAGTTAGGGCTCCAACATTAGAAGGAGTCACCAACACCTCTTCGTATGGGAAGTGGAAGGAATTGCTAGTATGCCACCACCTCTTTGCAAGGACAGTCACCACGATATGGTTCACCTACATATCCATCAGTAATCAAAGAAAGTCCTAAAAGCTTGTTTGGTCAATAAGGGCTCAAACAACATTCGACAAGCAAACATAGTACTCCTGAACGTTGCTTTTATTGCCAAAACAATGGACATTAGACTTGTCCCGAACCACTAGAATTAATAACCAGTGTTCATGAAAAGTAAAAACAAGAATCATAATACATCAGAATGAAAATCAGGGAATTGTGCTAATCAGGGCTACGGAGAATTAGGTAATCGTCATATATTGTCACTCGGGGGTGATAGTTAGTGAGGCTCAAAAGGCTCAAAGCATGAGACCATGAGCATATGTGGCAAGATCAAAGGGAAGGCGGGAACCTACCTATTCAACAAAGTCGTCTCTTACGACTTCCTCTCTGCCTGCACCATCATCGTTGGCATCATCGGTAGGCATGGGCTCTGGCTCCCTAACCGCAACACCTCCAACCAATGGTGCGCCATGGAATTGATCAAAATCTCTACTACCTCATGAAATTTCCTGCACCTGGGGGAGGGCTTACTGCACCGCTATCGAATCAATCGTATCCTCTTCAAACTTGTTTGAGTTGTCTCTACAGGTGGTGCAGGAGGAATCCTTGGTGGATGCAGAATGCTTGATGTTGCTTCTAGGTCCCTAGCATTCATCATATGGAATTTTTTACAACTACTCTTTAGACTTGAAGTTGGGTGGATGTAGTGATAGCAATTGGGCTAGATCGACTGAGAAGTACATCTGGTTATGCATTTTCTCTTGAGTCATGTGTATTCTCATGGGCCTTCAGGAAGCAACAAATTGTAGGTCAATCCTCAATAGGGTCAGAATATGTGGCTGCGTCAATGACAACTTCTCAAGGAAGAAGACTAGCTCTGGCTTTCAAGCGTGAACCAGGTCTTGGATTTAGAATTGGTTGGGCATGACATTAAATTAGGAAGAGGCCTAAGTTAAGCCCATGCTTTACTCTTACTCTTTGGGTATAGGAAGAGAAAAACACTGTTTAGCTAGCTAGCTTAGATTCTCTTTGAGATGAAATGTGGGAAAGTCCTAATCAAAGGCGAAAGGACTAACCCAGGAATGTCCAGGAGAAAGCATGGGAAAAAAGAAAAGTCCTAATCAAAAGCGAAAGGAAAGACCCGGGCATGGCATTAGATTAGGAAGAGGCCTAAGTTGAGCCCTGAAATTGGAATGCTTTATTCTTACTCTTTGGGTATAGGAAGAGAAAAAAACTATTTAGCTTAGATCCTCTTTGACATGAAATGCGGAAAAGTCCTAATCAAAGGCAAAAGGACCGACTCGGGAATGTCTAGGAGAAAGCATGGAAAAAAAAGAAAAGTACTCCTACGCTTTAAAGTTTATGTTCCCTGAAAGAAAATTTTGAAAGGAAGATTTCGCTATCTTTCACACCTAGAGCATATATCATGCTATGGAGACGCTAAGCTGGAGATAAATCGTGTTGTGGGAAAAGAGCCCAATTAGATGTGGGGCAATCCTTGGGATCTGATCCTACACTACTGCTCACTACCTTCGTGAATTAATTTTATTACATAAGTTGATTCCGAAGTTTTCACCATAACATAAGTAAGTAGTTATTATTGTATCGGCTTGACTGCCGAAAAAGTAGTTAGGGGTGAGGTCTGCCCATAGGGTGATCACTGCTTATGTTTTCTTGATATAGGTCTAGACTTAGAAGATTTCTAGAGATGGAGAGAACAAAAGAAGAGAGAGTTTGATGAAGTGAGGAGAATCCCCACTCCCCCCGTGGCTTTTGTAGGTTTTGCCAACTACCCATTCTAGCGTACGCCAGACCCCAGTCCTTAATGCGTTGTTGTACGACAAAATAGTCCATATCACAAGCATTGATTAAACTTCACATGTGGTGTGCGCAACCTTAGAGCCCCATCTGCCAAAACAATTTACATTCCCCATGCATGCGCCTAACTCCCAAGGTATCGTGTGCTAGAACAATTTAATTACTGACAAACAGTTAAATCTCACATTTTAGTGTGTACGTGCCAGCACACATCCCCATGCGCCATGCAGTTAGCGTGCACTAAAACATTTTCGCAGTCGAAAGATCACGTGCCCCAATGACCGATCCAATCCTTAAGCCAAGTTTTTCAACATCCATTTATAGTCCAACAGTCATCATTTGACTTTTCTAGTTGGAATGCAGAAAGTTATTCATCATATTTTCTAGCGAACGCATTCGATTCCCGATTTGCATAACTAGGACCCATCATTTAAGTGTTTCTAGTTGGAATGCAAAAAAGTCGCTTGTTCTTTTTGTTGGCAAACGTGTTCAATGCCTGATTTGCTTAGGTAGCGCCTGTCATTTAACTTTTTCCCGATTGGAATGCAGAAAGTCATCCATCGTATTTTCTAGCAAACGTGTCGATGCCAATTTGCTTCGCTAGCACTTGTCAATTGGCTTTTCATGGTTGAAATGCAGAAAATCACTCGTCATATGTTCCAGCAAATGTGTCCGATGCTCGACACCTATCATATGATTTTTTCTAGCTAGAATGTAGAAATTCACTAGCTAGAATGCAAAGAGTCATCCATCATATTTTCTGCCGAACACGCTCGGTGCCTGATTTGATTAGCTAGCACATTTCATTTGTTTGGTTGGAATGCAAAAGGTCACCCATCAGATTTTTTGGCCAACGCGTCCGATGCCTTTTTTGCTTAGTAGCACATGTCATTTGACTTTTAGGTTGAAATGTAAAAATTCACCGCTCATATTTTTAGCAAACGCATCTGATGACTGATTCGTTTAGCTAGCACCCGTCATTAGACTTTTTCTCGTTGCAATGCATAAAGTCACCCATCATATTTTTTGGTGAACGCATTTGATGCTTGATTTTCTTAGCTAGCACCTGCCATTTGACTTTTTCTAGAAGAATGCAAAAAGTCACAAGTTGTAATGCAGTGAGTTTGTAGGGACCTTGTCCCGTTCGTAGTTTAATTATTTGATCTATTGACTTTTAAAGGAATTGAGGATGGATTGTAATTTTTGGAATGTTGTGACTCAGTTTCAGTATTATATAAGAATTGGATTTGGAGTGTAATTTGCCTCTAGTTAATTATAAAAGATGCACAATATTTTCGTTTAGAGAAAAGGAGAGGAAACTAGCAAACTTTTCAACCATCACTCAAGAGAGAGTTTGATTGTGGAGACGCGTGTCTAGCATCCATATTTTTGAAGAAAGCACAAGGTACCGTCAAGCTAATATCGAAGGAAGAGATCATGCCAGGTGTTGGCGTGTTCGTGAAAAAATTGAGCAGATTATGGTGTGCTAGGGCTTGGAAGGTCATGAGATTCAAGGTAGGATTTATGATATACTTGGGTTTAGAATAATCTATTCGTGTTGTATCGTATTTTGGGCTTTGATTATGTTATATATGATGTTGTTCAGTCGAGATTATGGGTGATTCGCGTCAAATTCACATTACAGTAGTTTTCACGAAAACGTAAGCCTTGGCCATCAAGGGTGTTTTATAAAAATTTCCAGAATCAAAGGGAACTAGTCAAGGGGTCATCCTAACCGGTTAGAAGTGGTCCCAAAATATTCCTGTGGCTAACCCTGACAGGTCAAAAAGTGTCGGTAACTGGTCAGGACTGATGAAAACCAAATTTTCCAAAAGCAAATGGTGACTGATGAAGGGGCAGGGGTAACTGGTCAGGCCTTTCTTGAGGGGCCCGTTTGTTTGTCTAGATATAAATGTTGGGATATAAAATCCTGTGAAATATGGTGTAGATATGATATCCAGTAGGTATAGGACTGGATAAAAATGGAATGACATTTCGTGTTTGTTTTGAATTAATATCTTAGGATATGGACCTTGATATGGTGAGACATCAAGCTCAATTGTCCAATTTGCCCTCATAACAACCATTACATAACAAGATTGTTCTCCAATTTATTTATCCATTATTTAATATTACAAAGTAAAATAAAAAATTGAACCAAAAATATTGGTTATACTTGAAAAAATGCAATCTTTCAAAAACTCCTATTATAAAAAAATTGTCCACTTTTCTCTCAAGTAAAATGATATTGTTTGTTAGGTGGCTTTTTCATTTGCTTTGTTTGTTCCAAAAACTCCTATTATTAAAATTTTCAATCCATCCCATCACTCTATTGTTGGATTTCTCATCCATAACTATTTTACATAAAATTTTGCTTGTTGGGAGGAAGAATACTCCCAAAGATTGTCCAGATTTGTTGCTTTTTTGGTAAGAAAAGAATCCCAATCATGTTGAGCAACCATAGATCGAAGGTCAAATAACACCTTTTGGAAATTTGTTTGACTCAAATTTACTGATTTAGAGTTTCCATCTTGGCAGGGCAGCGTGATGTACTAGTATTCATACTTTTCCTTGTAACAAATTGCGGGGCACAAAACAACAAATTATGATTGATGTAAGGTCATGAGGGGTGTGCAATTGTTGCAATTCAAGGGTTGTACTATCCATAAACACTCTATATACACATACTCAAAACTTCAATTGTATCATGGTTAGGCCTTGGTGCGAACATAACTCTTGATGTTCATTTAACATCACATAATGCTTTGTGCTTTTGTGGAGTAATGTGCACCGCTTACATTATTGCACCATGCCTTTTTTTTTTTTTATCCACGCCGACCCCTTGCCTGGAAAACAAATCTTTCCCCTCCCTTTTTATTAACTTGTTTCCTTATTAGTTTCCTTTACCTTAAGAATTAGAGTACCACTACTCGATTCATTTCCTTAGAACAACGAATCAAACCTTTGGGCATCCCTTGTTTCTTAATTTCCTTGCTCAAAAGATCCGCCCGTTTCTCTTTTTTTCTTTTTGTGGTTAGAACATTATAAATATACCTTCCAAGATCCTCAAAAAATTCACCACTTTTCATACTGTTGATATGTAGCTATGCTTTGAATATTTCGGTACAAGCGGAGAGTTCGAGTTTTGAATGTAAGGCACTCCAATCCCTACTGCCTCATTATATGTGTTCCATGTGTACTGTAGTCTCCTTTTTTTCCCTTAAACTGAGAAATAGCACGATTGCTATTATTTTTTGTGTACTATCATTATTTTTTTTGTTGGAATTGAGAAATTGCACAACTACTATGAAGGAGAGAAATTGGTGAGCATCTTAATCTAACACTTGAATAATTATGAACGATCAAGTTCCACCTAACAATAGCCTCATCTAGCCGGAAACGCCTCCACCAGACATAGTTTTGATGTCAACTTGATTCTAATGATGCTTCTATAATCAATCTTCTTTCTAGTTGTTAAGCAGCATTTGCTAGCACCACTTCATAACAAAATAAATAAAACTTGGAAACCACATAATATTAAACTTATTATGCCATACTGTTGAGGGCAAAAACACACACACTCACAATATGAAGAAAACAATATAGGAAAAGATAGAATTTTTATTCTTCACTCATGATATAAACACTAGATTACGTAATAATTTATATTAAACATAAAATATAACTCTATTCGTAATTAACAACCATAATACTCATAAATCTCCACTAACTAAATTATTTTCATAATTGCAAAATAAACTCTCAATTACTTTGTAACTCCCACAAACATGACAAACACATAACTCTCAAAATATTAATAAAATATAACTCCGAAATTAATAAAATGAAAGTTTATTTTTCAACACCTCCTCTTAAACTTGCTTTTTATCACTCCAACCATACTCTTTAATTTGCAAAAAAATATCTTTTTTGAGGGGCTTGGTGAAAATATCGGCAACTTAATCTTCTGACTTCACAAACTTATGTTCTACCTCCTTCTTGGATACACACTCTTGGATGAAATGATATCTCGTGTCGATGTGCTTTCTACGATCACTAAATACCGAATTCTTGGCTAAAACTAGTGCTGACTTGTTGTCGATGTAAATCTCTGTTGATTCCTCTTGAGGCAATTGGATCTCCTTTAAAAAAATTCTAAGTCAAATAGCCTGACAAACACAAGATGTTGCCGCAACATATTCGGCTTCACAATTAGAGAGTGTAACAATAGGTTGTTTCTTCGAACTCCATGCAAACTTTGTCTCTTCCATGAAAAAAATGAATCTAGTTGTACTTTTTCTATCATCTAAATCTCTAACGCAATCACTATCACAATAACCTACAAGCTTCAAATAGTTAGGAAAGAATACATCAATCTAAAATCAACAGTAGCTTTAACATAACGTAGTATCCTTTATCCTTTTTGCTACTTTAAAATGAGTCATGGTAGGAGCTTCCATGTAACGACTCACAACAATAACACCAAATAGAATATCCAGTCGGTACAATGTAAGATATCTCAAATTTTCAACAAGAATCTTGAATAAAGTAGAATTCACCTTCTTATCATCTTTAAATCTTGACAATTTTATTCCAACTTCAACGGTCGTGTCCATCGGCTTGCAATCTTCCATCTTGAACCTTTTTAGACTTTCTTTAGCATAACCTTCTTGAGATATAAAAATAAAAAAAATTGGTCAAAATGACAAATCTGGACTGATTTGGCTCATTAAGGACATGTTAATTTGATTTATGAGTCAGGGTCTATGGTTTGAGAAGTTGTAACATCAAGGTCCTTTTGTAGACAAATTTTTTCCTGAACGCGAAAAGATAATTTTATCTGATAACATTATTACTTCGAAAACTAACAAATAGCGTTGTTTGTTAAGATATCTATTAAAAGCAACAGATAATGTTAACTGACAAACATTAAAATGTAACTTTATCTAATAAAATTATCGTTTCAAAACTAAATGATAAAGTTAGATAACAATATATGTTGATTTGATATACGTATTAGTCAAATTAGAAAACATAAAACATATAATTTTATATAATATTATTACTTCGAAGACTAACAAATAACATTTTTGTTAAGATATCTGTTTAACTCGACAAAAATATTGATTGATAAACACTAACAAATATAGTTGTCTAATAAAATAGATAAAATTATTTGTTAAGGTGGCAGTTAAAAACGATAGACAATGTTAACTGATAAAGCACTAACAGGTAATTTTATCTAATAAAATCATTATTTGTATATTTAATGAATAGATAATGTTGTCACGTGTTTACTAAAAGGAATATCTAACAAACAGATAATGTTATCGCTTGTTTACTAGAAGAGATATCTAACGAACAACGTGTTTTACTAGAAGAATATTTTTAGAACTTATGCGCCAAAAAGACTTCTGCTCGTAATTTAGTTTGAGATGGACTTATTGCGCTAAAACTCCATTGAGATGGACTTTTGACCAAATTTTTCTATAAAAATACCTCCATTTGTTTGCTTCACTGCATGCCAATGTAGTAAGTCATGAGACCAATATCTGTCATCTCAAATTCCTTGGCCATTGCTTTCCTTAATTCTTCAAACATTTTGGTTTATTTTTTGTGAAAATCAAATCATCTACATACAAGCAAGCAAAGAACACATCCCCACTTTCATTCACCTTTGCATAGAGGGCATGTTCATGAGGACATTCGGTGAAACTATGAGCTTGAAAATATTTATCAAATCTACTATTCCAAGCTCTTGGTGCTTGCTTCAATCCACAGAGTATCTTGTTCAATTTCAACACTTCATTTTCATGATTTTTCACATAATATCAATGGGTTGGTCAATATATACCTCATCTTCAAGAAAACCATTTAAAAAAGCAGATTTCACATCCATTTGATGAATTTTTCAACCATTAGTAGCAGCTAAAGAAATAATTAATCGAATTATTTCCAAACGGACAACAGGAGCAAATACCTCACCAAAATCAATACATTGTGTTTGTTTGTAGCCTTTTGCCAGCAACCTAACTTTGTACTTCTCAACTTCTCCTTTAGCATTTCTCTTTATTTTGTACACCCACTTGACTCCAATTACTCTTTGGCCTCTAGGAAGCTTGGTTAGTTTCCATGTACTATTCTTTCAATTGCTTGAATCACCACATCCTTTGCATCTCTCCACTTTTTATCTTGTACCGCTTCCTCAAAATTTGTAGGTTTGCTATCAAAAAAGAGACAAAAAAATGTCAAATTACTAATTATTGGACCTATCCCTTTCGTAGTGTGAGGACCCGAGGTTCGACCTGATCCTTTTATTATTCTAGTTATTCGAGAATTCGTGATTTTGAGTTTAATATTCTGATTGTGGCCTTACTTTAACAGTTTACAACATTGGGGCGCGATGCGGGGGTGTAATAGACTTGAAGGGATTAGTGTAATCAACCATATTTTAATTATATAAGAATTAGAAAATCCTAAAATCAGTTTATATTAAAAAATATGCAGCTTTTTTTTATTAAGATCTCTAATCCTAAAACCTTGAGGAGGAAGAACCGATGCCTAGATGAAGGATTCGTACGATGCGATCACTAGAGAATTGTAGAGTATATTGAGAGTTTCGCATAGAGTCCGAGAATAGTCTTATACACAGAGTATTCATGGGTCTTTCGACTATTTTACTGTTTCTGCATTTTTTATCATTTGAGGTAAGATTTCATGTTGATTTATATTAAGATATTGCGTAAATCATGTTTAATTCGATGATATATATGTTATTTTTAGTGTGTGATCAAGTTTGGCATATTTTGTGTGGATTTTGAGATGATTTGGATAGTTAGGTTGTAGAAACAAAGGCCGAAACGAAGTTATTTTGTAAAAAATAGAATCTAAAAAAAACAGAACACTATGGTAATTTGATTTTGGAAAATTTCGTTAGGGTGGTTCTAAAACTTTAAAATTTTTAAAAATTTATTGAGTGTTGGTTTATGTGTCTACTATGTTGAGTTAAAATTTTGAAATCTAATTCAGCGTACATAATTCTACGAAAATCCGTAACGAGTTGCAACAAATTTGTACTTGTACTGGCAGCTCTGACACACTTTGATAAAACAAGCATAACTTTTAGTACGAGTATTGGAATTACACACTGTTTATTTTGTTTGAAATTAGACACACAAAACTTCAAAACTCTATATATTTTGTATTTTATTTTTACCCAAGCAAAATTATTTTTTCGATTGAATTTAACGAAACATTTTTGGTATTTCAAAATAAGATAATCAATTATGAATCAACACAAATGTATTGTCTGAATTTCATTGTTAACCTATTGCATATCGTTTGAATGCTTGTAGAGTGTAGTTTCTATTGATATTGGACCCAATGCCTCCACTTATAAATTATAATATTTTAGAACTTTTAAAAATGAACCTGGCTGTATAGTTTTATCCACTCAAATAACCTATTGAAAAACATAATCTGAATTTTTATACATTCGGCCTGCTTCTTGTCTTTCGTTCCACATAGAATTACTGTTTGAGTCTGATTTTTACTGGTAATGGTACATATAAGCATGCATGGACATTGGACTTTGGGTAAGGGATGGCCTCTCAGTATGAAAGCCCGTAAACTCGATATGGAAGTTTTTGCAATTTCTCTAGTAAAAGACCGCGAAACAACCAAGTAAAGAAGTGGGCTGAAGTTCGGAGCAGCCCATGAAATCTACGATAGGGTCCCAGATGTAGGCTACCCGTGGTATAAGACCGTCAAAATTATACACGAGGCGCATGAGAGCATGATAGTGTTGTGAATGTTTAGTCGATGGTTTATATTGCGTTATGCATATTATATTGTTGATACGAGTATACTTTACTTAATATGTCGACGTTTTCAATATGACTTACTACTCGAGCTCCAGCTTATATTTTTCCTGTAAACTAACAATTCATAGGTAATAATATGAAACCAAAGACTTAAAGTTTACTTATGAAGATGGTTCAACATGTTTAGTTAGATTTTCTGTTTTAGAGACATTTTCATGTTTAGCATTCAGTTAGAAGTATTTACGCTTTAATTATTCATTTGTTCAGACATTGTGGATCTATTTTTGTTTAGTTCGAATTCGATTTAGATGTGATGGATTACTTGTTATTTGATAATTGGATATCATTTATTGGGATTTACTTCAGTTGATTGATAATGGTTATGTTAAGTTTTGATTTGAGTTATTCCATTGCTTATTTCATACTCTAGAAGTTTGGGGTATGACACATAGTGTCATAGATATCATGAAGATTTCTCATACGAGGTGATCTTGCACTTGAACCCGATTCGTATAACGAAGGACTTGTTGTCATGAAGGCTTCTCATACGAGGTGATCTTGCACTTGAACCTAATTCGGATGACGAAGGACTTGTTTGTGCATGAGTTGGACCCGGTGGTGACGGCAAGGGAGAAGTTGGTTAATCCAAAACATCATCTCCTTACTTTTCTTCCTCTAAGAATAGAAAAAATAATAATAATCTTTTTCGGGATTACTCCAATCTCATTCATTTTCTTCATCAAACTCCACATCTCTACTAATAGCAATTTTTCATTGCTTGGTTTGTAGAACTTGTAACCTTTGCTTCCTGAATCATACTCGATGAAGACAAATTTCTCGCTCTTTTCATCTAGCTTCGTTCACTTCTCATATGGTACGTGTGCATAAGCAATACTCTGAAAACTGCACAAGTGAGACACACTTGGCTTGAATCCTCCTCATTCTTCTTACGGCATTTTGTTCTCAACACTTCTAGTAGGATGGCAATTTAATAAGTAGATGGCACAATCAACGACTTCCATCCAAAACTCCTTTGGCAAGTTATTGCTCTTTAACATACGAGAATGGTTCAGTTTCTACTTTCGACAACCCCATTTTGTTGAGGTGATCTTAGAACCGTTAAAGGATGGCGAATATTATTTTTTTCACAAAATACTTAAAATTCGTTTGATGTGAATTCACCACCTCTATCGGATCTTATTGCCTTGATTTCATACTCACTTTGTTTTTCAACAAAAGTCTTGAATTTTTAAAAACTCCAAACACTTCAGATTTTTCCTTGAGAAAACACTACAACAAAGTTGGTCTATTGCAACGAAAACTGGAGACGAAATTTGATTTCGTGTCTAAGTAAAGATAATTGGCAAGGAAAAAAATTATTTCGTAGCCATTAATAAATAGTATTCAAGATCAGGCAACAACATTGAGTTTCGTTGCTAAACATAAAATTTTGGCGACAAAATTTTAACTTTCGTCGACAAAGTTATGGAAAATATCCCAAAAAGGCAACAAATATAAGTAATTCCTCGCAGTAAAAGAACCGCGTAAAATTTCCATTGCCCGCCAAATTGGTAAACGAAATAGGCGACGAATTATTTCGTCGCTAAACAAATTTCTCCAAGCGAGGAAATTTGTTTTGTCGCCCTTGAAGAACCGCAAAAAATTTCCATTGCGCGCCAAATTGGTAAACGAAATAGGCGACAAATTATTTCGTCGCTAAACAAATTTCTCCAGGCGAGGAAATTTGTTTTGTCGCCCTTGTCCCATTTAATTTGGCGGGCATCCGTGTATTGCATGGCGGGATTGTGAAAATAATTGGCGAGGAAATATTTTGTGGCCAAAACTGTTGTGTGACATTTGGGGTGGAAATATTTTGTTGTAGAAGATATTAGGTGAGGAAAATATTCAAGATTCTAAAAAAAATTGACTAGGAAATATTTTGTTGTGGAAAATATTGGGTGACATGTGGCGAGGAAATATTTTGTTGGGAAATATCTGAAATTACTTTAATGCCCCTTTTATATTTTTTAGGTTTAGCAACCACCTCTTAAATCTGAGCCTCACCGTTATACTCAGAGAGAACAGAGAGAAGCGTTATACGTACTCGGAGAAGCGATTGGTTCACCTCAACCTTCTCACCTCTGAATTGAAGCGGTTTGGCGGTGTACGAACACCGGTCGTCGTAGAGCACGGACGCCGGTCGTCGTAGAGCACGGACGCCGACTGGAATAGTCACTGGTGAAGACAGGCAGCGGCTCAATCTTGACTCCTCCGCCGGTCCTCTCATCGTTCGGCTCCTCTATCCTTCTTTGATTGAGTAAGTTTTATCTACACTCCTAGTTTTGATTTTACCATTTCTATTCATTTCCTAAGGTTATTCTATATCCTCACTATGAATTTGGGATGAATCTGTTCCTATTTTTTGTTATGTTTTGTTTAGCCGAAATCAGGGATGTAGAAAATTTAGGGCTTGAATCCATGAAGTTTCATTTGAGTACTGCCCATTTTTTGCAGATTTCTTTCATTTTTCTTTGATTTGGAAAGTATTGCCTATTTTGCGGGTTCCGTTGACCTAAATCCCCAGCTGATTCTGTTCAAACCGTGCATCTATAGCAGCCCCTGCACATAAAAAATTGGAATTAGCATTTATTTGCTTTTATATACCAGTTATGATACACGAAATATATTCAGTAGATATGCCTACTGTTCAACTTCAAAAAAAGTTAGAAAAGGGGACTTGATTTGCTTCTGTTTGCATTAAGTCGAGTCTATTGATCTCATCAAATGACTTGATTCTATAGTAGCCCCTGCACATCAAATCTGAGTGGAGAAAGAACAAATTGTGTTCTCTTGGTTGAAAGGAGTTTAGGCCGTTTTTACTTATTCGATGACCATGTGTTATGTTCGGATATCATAGGTGTGTCCATGTCTAGAACTTGACCTCTCAGTACTTCTCCACAAGAAGAGTTCTATAAGAACTTCAAACTCATGAGTGATACAAAATCAGCCACGAGTTCTATAAGTAAAGGACTACCTTATGTTTGATCTTTTATACCTTTGGTCTATGATTCAGTAAACTTTAGAACATTTTGTCTTGTTTTGGGATTCTGCTATCTAAAGGATTATGCTGGTTTGGGATACTTTGTTTAAGGATTGTAATTTGGGATAGATATCTCTTTCTCTTTGCCTTTCAAAGAAAAAATTGATTTAATAAACATGTCTGAGTCATCTATTGTTTTTCTATAAAAAGATTAACATCCATAGACATGTAGACATGACGAGAGGAAAAACGTGAACTCTTTTGAGGCATTGGTGGAATGATGTTGTTTCAGTTGCAAGCCTTCAGCAGTCATGCAAATGAAATGTATTGTTATGGGATAGAGTTGCATCTCCTGCATTTCAGATTCAAGCCTTCAGCATAATCCATTTCAGATTTTTTGGGGACGTTAAGAGGTAGTGGAAATGGGATAGAGTTGCATCTCCTGCATTTGCTAAATACCCATATTAGTGAGTCTATAATGTTGCTAGACCAAAGGAGAAAATAATGAGCAAATGAAATTGTGGCAATAAAATTGGTTCTGGATTTGTTGCTGTACTGGTGTCTGATTATGATTTCAAGTGAGGGTGTAGCCTCATAATACAAATTCTTTCATTTGCTATAATTGTTGCAATATAATTGTGGCGATATTATTCTTTTGTGATTTTTCGTTCGAGTTCTGATTCTGTGTATTTGGTTTTCATAGAGAGGAAAACAAGCTTCTTCGCTGTAAGATCTGATGGGAGGTTGTACTCTGGTTTGAATCCCAGAGGTCGCAAAGCTGAGCCATTGACTACAAAAGCAGTTGCAGTACGTATCCCACCCTTTTCTCTTTGTGTGAGCTCACCTAAATGCGAATAAAGACACATGTAAATCGTTGTCTAAAGTCCAAGAATGAGACGTTTTATTGCTGGAACTAACTTGAATTATAGGCGAAATTTGTAGACAAAAGCCGAGAGTTCAGTGGCTTCAGCAGCATCCAAACCTGGGTATGCTCAGTTTCTTTTGTGTATATGCAACTTTTGATAGTCTCTTGCTGTTTAGTTCATTGCGTTTTTTTCACTTCTAGTCATTCCTTCTCTTATATTACAAGATGGAAAAGTCTACGGATATAGAACAAAGGACATAATGGAATACAGATTGCAGCGTTAGCTGCTAAATTCATCTAAATAATGGTGCATAGTAGAATTTATTTATTAAGCTTTTCATTCTTACTACAATGTAATTTTGACAAGTAGGACGATGTGAATCTTGGTTAGGCACCAATGGGCAAAAGTATCTAGCTGGCATATCTCTTAGTTGGTCATAGTACTATCATTCTAGTAAACGATTTTTTTCCTACCAGTGCATGTACACTAGCTCCACAATCCGGTAGGTGAATTTTACCTCTGCTTAATGTTTTTATGATCTCACCTTTGATCACATTTTCATAGATAATTTTTTTTTTTTGAAAGGGAAAGAAATTCTATATATCATAAAGATAAAAATAAAAATGTTACAATAGGTATAGCTCCGCATAGAGAGAGCTTCAAAGAGTGACCATAGACTCTTCTAGTGCTGCTACTCGCAAGATACGCCACCTACTCTTAACCTCTCAATTTTGTAGATAAATAGAACATCACACAAAAAGAGCTAACAAGAGAATAGCCCATAACACCTACAACTAGAAAAAGACTAAAAGAAAATCCTCATAATCTGAACTTCAACTCCACAAAACACGGCCATCAACCTCCCTAACTTCCGAACTCACCTGAATTGACCTTAACTTTCCAACCCACCTGAATCATCCTTAACTTCTGCCACCTCTTTCGACTTTCCTAGTCCACTAGCAGAACAAACGCACACCAACTTCCAAAACAATGGCTTATAAACCCTATCCATGCCACGCCGTTTGTTGACAAAACCTGACCAACCACAATAAATTGTTTCACACTGATTAGGGATTCTTAGGAGTTTACTAAGGAGACCTGAAACCCTGAGTGCGTTTTGACGGACAAAAGCCTACCCGAATGGATAAGCAATGTACCTCCTCCTAAGCATTGGGATGTCCACTAATCCCATGGATTCAATAAAAGTATTGAAATCTTCCATTCCTCTGGACCTCCTTGTGCACCCCTTCCTCTCCCCTATTTTAGCGACCTTGTTAAAATCTGCCCCCCAAGATCCAAGGCAATTTGAATCCTTCCTTGAGATGTGCCGGAAGATTCCACAACTCCCTTCTTTCCACCAATATATTGGGGACATAGACATTAGAAATAACACAGGGGAAGGAGGTATTGAAAACACCTTCCAACACCATACAATTTCTGGTAGCAAATGCATTCCTTAAAAAAAAGGAATTAGAATTCCATATAATCAACAGCCCCCCTGCACTTCCTTGGGCATCTACTTCCAAAAACTCAAACGAATCATCAGGCCATAAGGATCTCACCCAAAATCTACCAATGTTTGATTCTTTTGTCTCCTGGAACAAGGCTATATCTACCTTATTATATCTGATTTTCTCTCGAACTTTCTTCCTTTTGGATTCCATTCCCAACCCCCTAATATTCCATGACACTACAATCATTAAAGTGAAAAAACTACCTTTAACCAGGACATGGCTGAAATGAGCCTGTTCCTATTATTCATATCTGATGAAGAAATGGATTGGGATGTAATGGTAGGTGCCACTCCTTCCCTGTCTTTCTGAATTGGCCTTCCTTTTTTATGTTTAAACCCTCTCTTGAGCACATGGCTTAGGGAGCCCATAATATCACTTGTTGCTTTACTTTTTTTTCTGATTTTCCTCTGCTTGGCCTTTTTAGATTTATTTCTATCTCCTTCCTCCTTATCCTCCGGCTCACTAATGGAAATAGCTTCCGCTTCCGCTTCTTGGCCTATACCCATTTGTGGATTGGGCCTAGATTCCAGGCCCAAATCATCTGCACCAGTAGGTGGATCACGTAACGTAGGTATAATATTAGGAACCCTATTACTTGTGTTAGTGTTGTAGCCTATATCCTCACCTTGAGCCACTAACTCCCCTTCCTCATAAATGCTAAAGTGAGTTGACAAATCCTTATCACCCTTTTGCATATTTTCACTTTCTGCCACCCATGACGTAGTATAGCTGTTGTTTCCATTTTCTCCATCTTCCTGCTCCCGTCCTTTCCCTGCTAACCTCCTACTATCATGATTATGTCTATCCTTAGGTTTCTCCGTACCTTCCTCTTCATCCACCTCTGTTTCTGCTTCTTCTCCGGTGAGCTCCTGAACATGGTTACCATTTATCTTTGCTCCTCCTCGGTGAGAGATCTCATGATTATAGACATTATTTGACTCTTCTGTAACATAAACCGGGTACGAAGATCCCCTGCATTCCAAAGTAATTTTTTGGTTAATGAACTCCATACATGGTGTAAGAACCAGCACCTTCCCATCTGAGAAATCCATACAGTTAATGGTCCGCTCCTCCAAAACTTCAACTTCTCCCCATAGCTTCCCAATTTTTCAAAAGTATTAGCATCCCATGACTGGATGGGCACTCCCAGGCATTTTAGCCAAACTAATCTTTTAAATTGGGCATTATGTTTAGGATTCCACCTATGAATACTGTTTATCCACTGGGATAAGAGCTCTCCTTTGTTATCATAGAAGAATGACTCCATGGCAGACAACAAAGGAAAAGTGATCAAAACACTCAGTCCACCTACAGGCCTGACTATGACTGAACACATGTGCTACCAGAAACTTCAGTCACCAAGGTAATTAAGTCCAAAGTTGTAGTTAAGGGAATCAAGTTTGAATTAAGTCCCTTGGACAAAAAGTCATTTGAAAGACATCTGAACCATTTATATAGATATAATCAATTTTTTTACTAAGTCTGATTTGTTTGAAAGTCACGGGTAATACCTAATATTGGAAAGACATCTGAACCAATAGTTATGACTTGTGAACTTACTAATATTGCTAGCTCCTTCACCTTCGTGGGAACACAACAATCATTTCTTCTTGTTTGGAGGGGTAATGATGTTGTCAAAACAGATATATTAGGTAAAATAGGGTTTCTCATGGATTTTAAAAAATTAAAGATTATCGCTTCCATCTACCTTATCTTTGCTCTCATAAGTACTATGTAAACTCGATTCATTTCTTATACATGGTTTTTCATCGCGCATGAATTTGGAAACATGTTTTCCTAGATCAAGCTTGGATTTGCATTGTACTTGAGCTGCATTTATGTCCAATTTTTAACAAGATGTTGCATCTCACCTTTCACATATTATGATTATTGAGATATAGTTAGCGTGGATAGCAATCTCATTAGCTTAGTGGAAATAAATGCTAATCAGAAGAAGCATGACTTTTGTACAACACGTTTGAGATTCTGGCCACATTTCTCTCTCTCTCTCTCTCTCTGGTTTATCTTTGTTTGGCGTTACATGCATTTTTACTTGTATTTCAAGACTTTGGTAATGTCGTAAGTAGTCAAACCCCACCCAGCTTGAGAAAACCGTGGTTTGTTTATCTGTCCGAAGCAGCAAATTTCCAACCCAGTTCTTGTGGATGGCCCACACCCCTATCTCTCTCTCTCTCGCTCTCTCTCTGTGTGCTGTGTAATCTGTTATCGGGTCACCGATTCCAATATAAAGTCCCTACGAAGTACTAACATTAGTAGGAATCACCATATTAACTATGTCGAAAACAAAGATAACGGAATAGATGATGATATGATTTTGTGTTCAAAAGGTGATGATCTTGCTCCCTGTTAAATAATCTGCAGTTTTGCCCAAAGACTACAAGACCTTGGTGCATACGTCAAGCTGGTGAAATGGAATAGCTCTCCCCTGTACGTATCTATGTAAGTATCAATCTATTCTCAATGCATATGCATTTACATCTAATTTCTTCAAAATGGTGCATAACAATTCCAATGTTCATGGGATGATGGGAAAACCCAAAAGTATGGATTGTTTTATTTGATGAGTGGAGCCATAAGTTAGTAGTTTCAATTTTGAGTTTGTTTCAGAATTTTGCTTTCGATCTCTTAGTTTGGGTCTTCTAGAGGATTGCATAACTTCTAGTTATTATTTTGTTGGCCTTATAAGATAGGTCATAACTCTACAGATTTTATGAGAATTCTTTTATCTTTAGAATCATACCCATCCCTAAGGCAAAGCATAAAAGGTGTAGGTATTGGCCCCAAAAATTTGTTTAAAAAGTAAGAGCCTCCAACTAATTTAAGTTGCAATAATAAAGTATACGAACTAAAGCAAATGGCTGCCCCAAATTCATGGTCTCCAACAAAAGGTCCCCAAGAATGCTTAATACTCATGGTTAGACTCTAATTCTCGTGATATCAATTTCTATGTTGGGCCAGGTTATATGAAACAAGATTTTGTCTTGATTTAATTAAAGTCCTATTAACAAAGGTAAAAGTCGGCCTCCAAATTTATTAGTCTAGTTCTCCTAACATTTTAAATTTCATAGCAATCTCGTTTTGAACCAAACTGGAAAAGGTAAGTATTTTGTATGAGGTGCCATACTGGAAGGAACGGAAGCTAAAACATAATATTGATGTCATGCACGCAGAAAAGAATTTCTGTGAAAATGTCATTGGAACAATGTTGGGCATTGATGGAAAAAACAAAGACACAGATAAGGCACGTAAGGACTTGGAAGATATGGGTATACGGAAAGAGTTGTGGTTGCAAGAACTTCCTAATGGAAAATATACAAAGCCGCGCGCGAGCTTTTCATTGACTCCTAAAGAGAGGGAGGCTTTATTTGAATTCTTAAAATCAGTCAAGTACCCTGACGGTTATGCGGCAAACTTATCTAGGACTGTGAATTCAGCAAATGGTAAATTGACTGGCTTGAAAAGCCATGACTGTCATGTACTCATACAAAAAATTTTGCCAATAGGCATGCGGGGCTTTGTGGACAAGGAGATTAGTACAACACTATTTGAGTTGGGTGGTTTCTTCCAAGACTTGTGTTCTAGAACATTGAGACGGAGTGATCTAGACGAACTAGAGGAACGTATAGTCCACATACTATGCAAATTTGAAAAAAAATTTCCTCCAGCTTTCTTTGATGTGATGGTGCACTTAGCTGTTCATTTGCCGCGTGAAGCCATTCTCGGAGGACCGGTTCAATATCGGTGGATGTATGCAATTGAAAGGTAATTGATCGCAACCTAAGTGTGAATTGAAATGTAATTGTGTTGCATGTGTAATCTTAGTTTGAGCTTGTTTTAGGTTTCTTGGAAAATTAAAAAGTTTTGTTTCCAATCGAGCTCGACCGGAAGGTTCGATCGCAGAAGCTTATATTGTCAAGGAGTGTATTACTTTTTGCTCAATGTACCTAGACGGGATTCAAACAGTGCATAGCCGACCCGAGCGGAATGAAGATCATGGTGAACATCGACAAGGGTTGACAGTATTTGCGGGAACAGCTCGTCCTATTAGGCTGGGCACAAGGAACGGCGATCACCCACAGGAGCTTCGTGATATTGCTCATTGGTTTGTGTTGTACAACAGTCCTGAGTTGGAGAAGTATTTAGAGTGCGTGCTTCTAATATTTACACATGTTTGTCCCAATAGCACAAAAAGTATAATCGTTTCTTAACAAAAGTATTATTGGCAACAGTTAATAGTTGTATTTTACTCATTTCTCACATTCTTTGTGTAGGGAACACAAGAGTATGTTACATGTTCCAGGTGGACAACAAATAACAAATATACAACGAAAAGAATTTCCCACGTGGTTCAAAGATAGAGTAAGAATTTAAATTTTGCGATAGGCTAAAAACTATAAAAACGATATGAAGTTGTGTTTAGCTAACTTAATAATTTTGTTTTATCCTGCTTGTGGTTGTAGATAAATAGGTTGAGGCTTCATGGGTCACCAGAGGCAACCGATGATTTATGGTCGTTAGCAAATGGTCCCAATTTACTAGTGAAAGAGTATTCAGGTTGCATTGTTAATGGTGTGAGGTTCCATACTAAAGAACTTGATAATCGTCGTACAAGTCAGAATAGTGGTGCGCTTGCAGAAGGAGACCATGAGGGAGAGATGCACAACTTTTACGGTCATTTAAAAAATGTTTGGGAGGTTGAGTATATGTTTGGTAATAAAATTGTTTTGTTTCAGTGTGAATGGTATAAAACGAACAACAAAAATGGGAGAAGTAGAACAATACGCACAGATACATATTGCACAAGCATTGATGTGACAATTCGTTGGTATCAAAATGATCCGTTTATTCTACCAAGTCAAGCCAAACAAGTATTCTACGTAAATGATACAAAATGGGGTGAACCTTGGCAAGTTGTGCTACTGGTCCAACACAGGGGTGTGTTTGATGTACCAGAAATGGATGATACAGAAGGATTAGATACCCCGGAATGTAGTGTTGCGTTCCAACAAGAAAACATGACATCAACTATCCCAATTAACATTGAAGATGATATTCGATGTTATCGGGACAACGTTGAAGCCGAGAATATTTTGGGAACTGGGCCATTAGATGAAGCAATGGAAGGAAAAACAGATGACGAACTTGATGAAGAGCATGAAATACATGAAGATATGGATCACGATATGGATTATGATGTGTAGTTTCTTTTATGTGATGTATATGGATGAAGTTTCTTAATATTGAAGTCATTTATGCGTACAAATTATTGTTCTTAATTTTTGAAATACTTGTAGTTCTCACTAATGTGATGTATTTGAATGCATTTTATTTGCACTGTATGGTTAGGTCTCCCATCCCATTAGTTCAGTACTTTTTCTATGTGGCATAAAGTATATATTTAGTTGGTCAGTGAATAAGCTGACATAAGCCGACATAGCATCATGCATTTTGTTATACTTTTTGTAAAAAGAATTGTTTCATGTTATTTTTTCGATTGTGGGATTTTCATAGGCATGTGTTTCTGTATTTTTTTCATGTAAATTTTAAGGTTCAGAGTTGTGCAAAATGTCCACAAGCAGAAAGCAATGCCTCAAACCAGGTTTTTTAGCCACTAAAAACAAACTAACAGAGTATGAGAGGCAAAGAAACAAGAATATCGATGCCAACAATAGAAAAATGCAAGAGTTGCGCTTGAAGCAGACATCGTGTTCTTTGATGGTTTCGAGTGAGCCTAACCGTGCAAATGAGAATAGAAAACGAAAAAGGCTTGAGGTGGATGATGGTGACTATAGACCATCGGATGATGAGGATGAGAGTGAAGATGACTCTATTGGTTCTTTTGAAAATGAGGTATGTACTATGAAAATTAATAATAATAGGAAGGTGTCTATCCATTCCATATATGTAAATGTCTGAATGATAGGTTCAAAATGGCTTCTGTTTCTTTTGAGTTATCTTTTATTCACTCCAATTCTCTTAAGTTATCTATTTTTGTGTTAGGTCACAAGGATGTCACCCGATGAGCAGTCTGAACCTTCACTTCTTCAGTTACAACATGAGGCAACTCGTACCCTGAAAGGCTAACAAGGTCAACTACATGTGTAGAAGAGGGTGCCCAACCTTCACCGTCTCTCAATGTTGAAGTACAAAGTGAGGCAGCACCAATTACCCAACCCTCACCAACTGAAGGTCAGATTGTAGCAGATTGAACGTCTAATCATGTTTAGTTTTTTTGAAGTCCGACTTGTAAAACAATTTTGAGTGATGCATAGTTTTTTTTATAATTTTATTTAGATCTAATTTAAGCTTGTTCACTTAATTTATATGATGTCATTATACTAGAAGTCGATAGACGGGGTCGTGGACCAACGCGGGGCTTAGAGGTGCAGGAACTAGTTGAAAAAAGAGGAAAGTTGCCTGTTCCCATCCCACAGGAATTTCGTGCACCCGTAGGCAACTATGCTGCTAAACTGGTCTCCAAAATTGGCCTTGAGGTTCGGACTCATTTAGTAAATTTCAGCGTTCCTAAGTGGAATGCAGTGGACGAAGCTGTTAAGGCTCCTATGCTTCAACGTATAGAGGTAATCCATGTACTTTCTACCTTATTTTTAACATTATTTGCATCTTAGCTACCAATAAATTAGCTTCCATATTTTACTTCTTCAACATTTGTAGCTGTTAAGGCTCCTATGATATTCGATGTACCTTTCTCTACCATTCTATTTTAATAAAAAAGAAATTCTCATTGTAATAGCAATGCTAGAAACAGAGATGTTGGTTACTATTATTGGATATAGAATCATGATATCAACTTATAAGGATAAAAAATGGATCCAGCTTCATTGCATTCTAAATTCCAATGGGAGGAAAGAGACACATCTATCTCAATATTCAATGGTTCAGTTTATTAAAAACTTGTAAACGTCTTACATGACTTCTAGTATTGTCTTTGTGTAGGATCAATTTGACCTACAAGGTGATCCTATTGATGTTAGTAAGGCGCTGGCAACACACTTTGGACGGAGATTGAGTGACTTCTCCCATAGGCTTTACAGAAAATACAAGGAACTTAAGAAAGCTAAGGGGGAAGAGTATGCTAGAGACCATCCACCACCTCAAATCAACCTCCAGCAGTGGACAAGTCTAATTGATAACAAGTGGAATAGTGCAAAGTTTCAGGTAACCTCTTCGACCAATGAAACACTCTGATTTGAATTGGTGAAAATCCATATCGTAGCAACTTTAAGGCATCGAAAAAACGTTCTTTTTCTACACCAATTTATATGTTTTTGTCTCCTTACATTTGTGGGTGTTCTCCTTGCAGAAGAGATCCGAGATAAACATTAAAAATAAGAGCCAAAGTACGTCAAAACATAGATGCGGATCGAGGTCCATTCCAGTAAGGGTACATAAGGTAAATTTTCTTTTACATCTGACGCTTAACAAAACCGTGAACATGCTTAATGAATTCATTATTTTCAAATTCAATTGAATAGATGAAAGAAGATAGTGGTCTTGAGCCTGTGCTGAAAGATATTTACAAATCCACGCACTATAATGAAAGGACACAACAGTGGATCTCTGAGGAAAGCAAGCAGAATTTCGTACGTATATCCACTTATTTGTTGTGTTTGCTAAATTTTTTTATCTAACAACTTAGGATTTTATATTGTTCCATTATTTTTTAATGACAAGATAAGATGGAACAGATAGAGGCTGAACAGTCTTCCCAGCCTGATGCAACCCCGATGACACAAGAAGAGCTATCAAGGATCGTACTCAAGCCACGCTCAGGCTATGTGAAAGGACTAGGTATGAGGCCTAAGTCCTCTCTTAGGACTACTATTGTAGTTGCAAACAACAATGAATATGTGTCACGCCTTGAGACAAAGGTACAAGAGCAAGAGGAGGAAATTTTGGCGCAAAAGGAGCAAATAGCGGCGCAAAAGGAGAAAATATCGGCACACAAGGCAGAAATATCGGCACACAAGGCAGAAATATTGGCGCACAAGGAGGAAATATTAGCGCAAAAGGAAGAGTTACAAACACACAAGAATTCCATAGTAGAACTTTTGGAGGGTAAAAAACAACAAGAAGAAGCCACCTCTATGATCATGGGCTTCCTAAGTTTATTTGCTTTGATTTCTATTTCTTGTCTCCTACTTTCTCTTTTCGTTTACCCATTTTTAGTTATTATTTTACGTTTTCTATTTGCTTTCTCTAATTTTATGTCCGTGTTTTCTTTTACTTTAGATTTTCCATGTTGGTTTTGTCAACCAGTTTGCACTGTCGACACGATAAGGTGTTAAAGCATGCAAATTAGGTTCATCCACTGAAGCTGAAGTGGGCAATGCATTGAAAGTTGCCACATAAGTTATTATACTCGTAGAATTTACGTTTACACGACCTACTCGGGAAAGTTAGCACTGAACACAGATTTCTTCAAAATGTACAAGGCCTATCATAAAATACCAAGTTAGAAAACCACATGTTGAGGGTAGAAGTTCATTGTTGTTTATCCGTATGCTTTAGCTAGTACCAGGAGTGCAAAGACCTGCCAACTCAAAAAGATATATGTCCATTTGTTGATTTCAGGAGATTTGTTAAGTTGAGATGACAATCATTGCACCAAACAACCTGTTTCTACCACAACATCGTGATACTTTGAAATCACTTGTCCCATGCAAGCTTTAGACCTTGAAAAATTGCTGAATTTTCTGTAGAAAGTGCATTTCAGCTACCAATAACGAAGGTGAAAATTAATATCCGTTCTCCAAACTCATCGTGAAGACCAATGTGAACTGCAATTCTTGGTGCCTTTGTCACAGTAGAACTCAGAACTAGGATCCATGGGCTTGGGGCTTTCCTGATAACTATGCATGAATACAATCACGGGGGACATGCAAGCAGTCATGCAACCCATGCCCACCTGCTGTAACTAGTATCAGTTGTTAAATTTGGAGCCATTTGAACCTATCAGTCATATGGATATATGTTCATAGCCAGCCATAGAGTAAAAGCCAAATCTTTTGTGGTCCCGTCACTTTCCATACCATTCGTTACTTACTCTTCTCGGGATCAGAATTTATGGTCAAGGCTGCAATTATCATTAGGTGACTCTGATTATAATGCGTGGACAAAAATTGGGGCAAACTTTGTAGAATTCACAGTAAAGCCATGCAAAACGGCGGACCTTTGCGGAACCTGGATTGGTATAAAGCTGAATTCTACATAGCTGATGATTTGGTTAAAAAAACAACATCATTTTCCTTGTAAATACACTGCTTTAGGCTTCTCTACCTTAAGTTATTGACATTGCATATTTGGGGATCATGGAGGGATTCAAGGAAAGAGACATAAAAATGAAAAAGACAGTTAGCTAAAGAGTCCCTGAAGCTCATGTCTTATGTGGTTCTTCCTAATTTAATCAACAAGACATGCATTAATCAGTCATAAAAATGAGTTTATGAGAACATTGTGTAGGCCAACTTAAGGTTAAAATCTAACTATAGTTATTGAAAATTGTGTAGGCTAACTTTTGGGTGCGTGTTGACTGTTTTGTCCTTGATCTGTGTGGGAATTTTTACTGTGCCAAAATTGTACAATAGGGTTGTGAGAATTTTACAGTGAATGTGTGCATGATGAGGGTATTATTGAAAAAAGGCCGAAACTCCTTATAGAGAAGTTATGTTCATTTGAGATGCACCTGGACGGGCAGGTCATCCTAATATTGGACCTCGACATAAGTCTTTGATGGGACAAGAATGTGATTTTACACCACTGAATTGAGCAGTGGAAAGCCACCAAACCAAATGACATTGTCATGAACTTTGGCAGAAAAGACATTCCGCCAAAAGGGAAACATCAAGGGGTGCCAATGATCAATTCGACCAAACCTCTGGGTCCTAAATAGAACACTTAGACAATGCTTGTTTTGCTGGAATGATAATTGGACAAGAACGTAATGATCACTCCTTAGCCTACCAACGGCAAAGGACGGGCTAAACTACCTAGATCAGAATTATTGCGGCTAATGCCTAGCGCCCCTTATGTTTGATGAGTTGGATCCAACTACAGCCGTAGCAAACTCGGTAGGCTAATTCCATAGTTGAATTGATTTGCCTGACTTTCAATATAGCGCCCAACTCCCAACTCCCAACTCCAATTTTCAGTATCTTGGTCTGCCTTAAGTATTCTCAAGCAACTTGAACCCGAGGGTTAGGTACCTACATGTCGTCGTAGAAGGACACTAGCATAGGAAGCTCATTGTCCTAAATAGAGGACAGGTCAGAAAGCCCCGATCCGACATTCATTTAGTTTGGAATGAAGAGTGCCCTGCCACATGGAGCACCTGCTCCTATCAAAATGAAATGGCAAGTCACCAAACTTAGGTTGATGATTCCACTTGTAATGTACATTCCATTTCTGTACCGAAATGAAGATCCACAAGGGATGAACATCATTCTACTCCAACTTCATTCCAGTGAAACAAACCATACCCAAGGAGTCTATGCTTTTGAGTCTGTGATTCATGCAGGATGACCACTAAAGACCAATGCTTGGGGTCCAATACTAGTGCGTAAAGTTTCACCCTGTACATATGGAAGTCCAAATTTGTGGCATTTCCATAATACTCACTGTAAGGAAATGAACTCCATCCAATCGAAGGGATTTTCTACGTTGTACTTCTTCTGGCACTGTAAAGCAACCTGTAAAGGCAAAAGTATAAACAATAATTATAGAAAGACCATTATTCACTCAGAATTGAAAGGCTATAATAACATACCAACAGATGATCAGCGCAAAAGTACCAATCTGTAGTAACGTGAATGATGATCAACTACATAAAGAATATGATTTGTTTTTTCCTTCACAGGAAAGATTTTTTTATTCTTGAGTGGCTGTTTTTATTCTTTTCCAGGAGCTGTTCTTCTAAGCTAATTTCATTCTGCTTTTGAAGAACGGATACTAAATTGTGCGTATGTGTTACACAATACATGAACATACACGACATATGATTTTATTTTTCCTGGGCTGCAATAAAACAATGACAAACTGAAACCCAGTCTTTGTACAAACCATGTAAATATCAAATACATGGAAAAGAAGGGAAAAAAACTCGCTTGTGTGTACAAGAGCAATGACTGGAGAGAGAACTATTTTGGGAAGAAGTAAACAAAGGTGATGTCTTGAATAGTTTGCACAGCATTGAGTTGTTCCCATCATTGATTTACTTCCATTATGTTTAGTTTGGCAAAAGAGTTGCAGCAAATGTAGTTGACAATGCAGCAAATGTAATACACGATAAGTCACGTCTTGGGGCTGAACATGATTGAAAGTCCGGACAATTTCAAAGAGGACAAGTGGAATTCAAGATTGGGGAATTTCAGGGCATTTGATGATCAAACTTGTGGTGTGATTTGATGGCAGTCGATGGTGTTTTGGAGTGAACCATTTAGTGAACTGTACAAGGAAGTTCAAGGGACAAATTACCAACTAGATGTGCTGCAATGATATTCATCTAGAACTATTTACCGTTCTTTTTCCAAATCTAACTTGGGATCAGTGACTTCAAAAACCGGTTAACTTATTTGAACTTGGGAATTGGTTTAGCAGCATTTTACTCTCTCTAACTTAGTTAAGAAGACTGCTTGGCAAAATTCTGAAATACGACTGAAGTTCTTGACATATTCTCCTCCATATTAGAACTAACATCGACTCTGAAGCCTACCCTCTAATCTCATCAGCTCTATTAGGTGTATATGAACATTTTGTATTATTCTGCTAGATGAACATTGAGTGATTATATTCCTATCCGATATTTGATTATGTTGCTATAGATGCTTGTATACCTTGAATCATAATAATATTGTAATATTTTTCTTTTGTTTTTGTTTGTTGTTTTGACAGAGTACATAAGCACAAAGTTGGTGCCTTTTTGGGATGATACAAGAACTTTTTTTGGAGATGATGACCTCAGCGGACTTTGGTTTCCTTTTGTGGTCTTTCTTCGTAACACATGTCAAGGGGAACATTTGCATTTGTTTTTTGCTATTTTTTGACAATTACGAAATGTACATGTTGGCTTAACTTTGGGTGGTTAATGGAACTTAATTATTTTGTATTTGAGTTGTGAGAGATGCGTATTTCAGTTTAGCAAGAATTTGTAAATTGGTGTTTGACTGTTAACAGGTTTTAGTTAAAGCAATTAATATATTCATATTAATTTAATACAATAATTGCAACGAAATGGGTGTGGCAATTTTGTCGCCAATAACATTAGTTAAACTAATTAGCAACAAAAAATCTCCTTGCCACTAACAAAATGCTTAACCAACAAAATATTTCCTTGTCTATTAATGTAACGAAATCAATTAGCGACAAAATATTTTCACATGTTTAACAAAATTCTTTAGCGAGGACATATTTTGTACCCTATAAATTATGTTAATACAGTATCCAAATGAAATAAATGCCCGTAGAATTTTGTAGTCAAATAGTTTTACCAAAACCAATTACAGATAATGTTAATAAAATGTTTTAGCGAGGAAATATTTCGTCGCCTATAAATATATAAAAATTATGTAATAGAATATGTGCAACGAAACGGCAGCGAAGTTTTGTTGCCAAATAGTTTTAGCTAGACCGATTACCAACAAAAAATTTCGTAGATGCTTTAGCAAGGAAACCTTTCGTTGCCTACAAATATATAAATAATAAAACATTTTACCGAGGAAATATTTCGTCGCCTATATATAAATAATAAAAAGTTTTAGCGAGAAAATATTTCGTCGCCTACATATAAATATTATGTAATAGAATATCTGCAACGAAACGGCCGTGGAGTTTTGTTGCCAAATAGTTTTAGCTAGACCGATTACCAACAAAAAATTTCGTAGATGCTTTAGCAAGGAAATATTTCGTCGCCTATAAATATATAAATATTATGTAATAGAATATCTGCAACGAAACAGCCGTATAGTTTTGTTGCCAAATAGTTTTAGCTAGACCGATTACCAACAAAAAATTTCGTAGATGATTTAGCAAGGAAATATTTCGTCACCTATAAATATATAAATATTATGTAATAGGATATCTGCAACGAAATGGCCCTGGAGTTTTGTTGCCAAACAGTTTTAGCTAGACCAATTACCAACAGAAATATTCGTAGACGCTTTAGGAAGGAAACATTTGGTCACCTATAAATATATAAATATATAAATATAATAAATATATAAATTATACATCATCTGCAACGAAATGGTCGTGGAGTTTTGTTGCCAAATAGTTTTAGCTAAACTAATTACCAACAAAAAAGTTCGTAGACATTACTAAAATTCTTTAGCGAGGAAATATTTAGTCGTCTATTAATATTTAAATAATAATATTAAATGCAATATCTGCGAGGAAAATAGTATCGGCGATGAATTGTCTCAAGCATTTGTGACGAAATATTTCGTCGCCGAATGAAACTTAAAGGCGACAAAACCACAGTTTCCTCGCATACGGGCTTTTTGCGTGAAACTATAGGCAAGAAACAGCAGCTACGAAATGTTTCGTCGTAGTTTCTATTAACGACGAAATTACCGTATTTGGAGACGAATTTCAGTTGTCGTTACAAACTTTATTTGTTGTAGTGAAATAAGCGCATATTTTTCGGCTACAGCATCAATAAATAGCAAAAAATATTGATTTTTCCATGTGATGGTGGATTGATAGGCCCTCAAGCATCGGAGTGAATAAGTTGAAGGGGTTTATTCGCTGTTGAAATGACTTTTGAAAAATTTCTTCTTGCTTGTTTGCCAAAAAGACATCATTCATAAAGTTGATGTGGGTGGTCAACGGAAGATAGTCCATTTAGCATCTTATTGTTAGAGAAAGCCATTAGTCCTACAATTTAGCCTTATCATTTTGAAAGTTGAGCAAAACCATTCGATTTCTTGTCATGGGTACTTTAGCAACTAAAATTCCATCAATATTTTTTATTGAAAGATTATGATTTCTCATAGAAATATCATAGACTTTTCTAAGAGTTGTCCCAAACTTAAAATATTATTTTCCATGTTGGGCACATAAAAAATATTAGAAATTATTTGGTGTCGTCCAGCCTTCAACCGAATCAAAATGTTACATTTTCCTTTCACCTGAATTTGCGAAGAGTTGCCAAAAATCACTTTTCCATTGATGGACTCATCAAGCTCCGATGAATAAATTTTGGCTCCCACACATATAGCTGCTAGCTCTGGTGTCTAGATATCACAAGTTCATATCTCTCTTTTCTTCTCTGTTGTATGCCAACAATAAAGTTGGCTCCATGCCTTCATGTTTGTCTTCAACTAGGTTCACCTTCCCTTCAAAATAATAATTTCTACACTTGGCCGCATAATGATCAAATTTATGGCAATTGTAACATTGAACTTGGGAATTATCATACCTTTTTCCAGAAAATCGAGAATTATTTCCTCTTCTCGCCCTCTTGAATAGTAGTGTCTTGGTCTCTTTCGTTCACGTTTAATGAATTTTTTAAATTATTTTCTCCTTTACCACGGCTCGTCCATCTCGTCCTCCATGACCACATCCACATCCTCGACCTCGTCCTCTTTGATTTTGCTCTTGCCTTCCTTCTTTTTCCTTGAAGAAAAGTTTTGTTTGATGCACTTACTCCAACGACTCTTGCTTGTTCCTGTTAAGTCATTTTTCATGGGCTAGCAACGTCCCCATGAGTGCGTCAACCACCGTGTCTACATCTTTAGGCTATTCAATGACTACAACAATGTAGTCAAACTTTTAGTCTAAGGAATAGAAGATTTTTTTTACCACGCGGTCATCCTTCAAATATTCACCATACCTTCACAAATTATTCACAAAAGCCAAGACTCTTGTGAAATAATCAGAAACTAGTTTGGAATTCTTCATTCTCAAAATTCCAAATTTACTTGTTAAGTTTGGAGGCGAACTCTCTTCACATTCTCAACACCACTATGGAAAGTTTTGAGAATCACCCATGCTTCCCTAGAAGTGGCTGCTTCGGCAATTTTTTGCAACAAAGCATCATCCAAACACTGGTAGATGAGTGAAAGAGCCTTCTGATCCTTCTTCTTCATCGCCATCAAGACATCCGTTGGGGTTTAAGTCAAAGCAATTATGTCTTGTGGTTGTGTAAAGCCTATTTCTACAAACTCCCACAAGTCTTGCATTTTGAGAATCACCTTCATGCGAATACACCAATTCTCATAACTATCTTTGGTGAACCGGGACATTTGAAATGGAAGCAATCCATTATTTTCCATCTCTATCTCTCTTTGGCACTAAAAGCCTAGCTCTGACACTACTTTGTTGAGGAAAAAGCGCACACACTCGCGATATGAAGAAGACAATATAGGAAAAGACTTAAATTTTTTATTCTTCACCCATAATAGAAATACTAGATTACATGCTAATTTATACTAAAAATGAAATGAAACTCCATTCCTAACAACCATAATACTCATAAACCTCCACTAACTCCATTATTTTCATAATGATCACAAAATAAATTCTCAATTACTTTGTAACTCCAACTAACATGACAAACACATAATTCTCAAAATATTAATAAAATATACTCCTAAATTAAAAAAATAAAAGTTTATTTTCCAACACAAACTTCTTCACTGCATTAGGAACACATTTTTATACACAGACCTCATTTGGTAGCTCTATGCAAATCATCTGGCTTTTGGAACTTAGAATTATAGCAACACAATCAAATCCTGAAGACTCGTTTATATCTTTGTAGATTGATCGAGTATATTGAAACAAATCAACTACCAAAACTTGATTTTCTCTACACGATTTCTGCATAAGCGAATCCATCGCGTGCCCAAACTCGACGAAATACTGAATTAAACTGGGAAGATTAAGATATTGCCAATGCTTTTTTCAGTGATGATATCTACTTCTAGCTTCACCATCGCCGCCTCTAAGAATACTTCTATGATTGTTAGGCTACGGCGGCACGGATAGTTCATGGGACTGTTCGAGGAGCAGGGCGACTCTCAAGAGTTCTTGTAGAGTACTTTGTTTGACTCTTTTTTTTACATATATGTAGTGGGTTTTTATTAAATCTCATGTACAAATAACTTCTTGTCTTGACAATTGTAGGGTTCATGAGTTCTTGTTATCCATGGAGGAATAATAAAAAGTTAAAAAAATTATAAATAAGCCTATGTGATTAAAATGATGCTCCTTTTTGAGAACTTTATCAATTGCACTTTGTGTTGGGAGTATGTAGTACCTCCTCTTCTTTTTCTTTTCTTTTGGTAATTGCCTCGTAATGAAATTTCTTTTTTTCTTTTAGCGGCCAACTTGGAGTTTTTTTAATACCAAAGCAGTTTGGCTTTGAAAAAGATGTGGTTCTGCCTTCACCTGTGAGGTAAACCATTATTGAACTATTCATTATTGTCCTTTTTGTTATTTATTGTCATCGACAGGTTGTGCTCAATATGAAAACAATGGGAGATCATATATACATTTTGGTAGAAAGACTACAAAGGCGGGAGGGCTTCCGTACTTTAGTGCAAGCCGTCCTAATCTTTTCTCGACACTACATCTAATACTTGGTAAAGACTTCAAAACAACAAGAGGGCCTCTGTATTTCAGTGTAAGTCATCCGAATGTTTCCTCGACACAACATCTTTGGCAGAGACTTCAAAATGAGGGAAGGCCTCTTTGCTTTAGTGCAAGCCGTCTTAATGCTTCCTCGACATCGCATCTCCTACTTGGCAGAGACTTCAAAACTAAAAGAGGGCCTCTGTGCTGTAGTGCAAGTTGTCCTAATATTTTCTCGACATTGCATCTCCTACTTGACAGAGATTTCAAAATGACGGCTGAACTTTAGTACAAGTCGTCTTAATGTTTACTCGACATGACATCTTTGGCAAAGACTTCAGAACGGTGGGAGAGTCTCTGTGCTTCAGTGCAAGTTGTCCCAATGTTTTCTCGACATCGCATCTTCTACTTGGCAGAGACTTTAAAGCGGTGGAATAGCCTCATCATTTGATTTCTTTTGCTAAGATAGCTTGAATCCTGTCCAAAGTTTTGTTGTCATTTTATTTATTATTTTGCATTCTATTACATGCATATTATTTTTATAGCATTGATTTGACTGCTTGCTCTCCCTTTTTTTTATTTTTTTTTGTTCGTCTATGTGCAGCTCGCAAGTATGATTTTTTTTAAAGAGTTGCAAGAAGGAACAATGACATTCCTCGAGGTTAAAGATGAGATAAAAGAGAGGACTACTTTGATAGCTCATGTCTCCCTTATTGGTGTTGACAAGATGTGTGTGTCCAAACTAGATAGCTCACTTTACCTTAATTGTTGGTTAGAAGAAGTTCGCTGCAAGTTCTCCTGTTCTGGGAGTACTCCTCATGTTCAAATGTGATCTTTAAGACTTTGCTTCTTCTTTCTTACCTTAGTGATAGTACTCCTCCCCCTTTCTTTATTGAGTATAGAGCCTCGCTTTTACCTAAAGGATGTGAACTTTGGGTCACTTGTGGATTTGACCAGGTAGCAAAATCTAGCGTAAGTTTGATGCCTCAATTGTCATTCGCAGTGCTTTTCGCCAAGTGGCTCTTTTACTAATCAACAACATTTTTAACTTGCTTGATCGGACTTCTTTTGAGAAGCTTCTTTTGCTTCGGGAAAAATTTGAATAACTTTACAAGGAGTTTGCCTTATTTAAGGTGGACTATTCTCCTCTACTGATGCGTGTTGAATCATACATGCAGAATGTTAAGAAGTATGTCTTCATAAGGTCAGATTATGACAACGCCATGACTTCAATCTTACAATTAGAACATTTGACCAATATTACTCACTACATTTCTAAGTAGTCTACTATTGTGGAAAAAGTTATCGAGAGCACCCAAGCTACGCAACGTGATTTCACTAGTGTGGAGGCCAAATGTGATCTTCTTAGAAGAGAGTTGGAGACTCTAGAAGCATGTGTAGCACAACTAAAGACATTGATCCAAGAGAGTGAGGCGCAAACATTAGATAGACAAAATATTGTTGCTTGTCTTACTGAGGAGCGAGCTACCATTGAGGAAACTTCGCTAGTTACTGAAGGAGAGCTTCAAGTGGTAAATAGATTGCGAAACTTCCTAGATATGGAACATGAAGATATCAAGACGCAACCATGGATTTAGAGATTCTTATTTGATTATTTTTCATTTTCATCTTGACTTTTTCTTTCTTTTCCTGTCTTTTTTTTTTTTCTGAACTTGTTAACACTAAATGCATATTTTACTTTCGAAGCAAAGTATATCATGCTTTTATCATGCCAATATAAGCACTTTATTATATGAAATAAAGCATACTTCAATTTGGTTGAGTGTATCATTTTTTTAATGAATGGACAAATGATTTTTTGTTTGGATGGATGGGTGGATGAGTGGATTATTATTTTTTGGATGAACTGAACTCAAGAAAAATTCATGAGCTGCCTATGAAACTTTTAGAAACTTTTAAAGGGATCAAGTCAAAATGTAGTTCAAGGGTAGGATACCTTCTTTGTTTTTGTTTTTTTTGTAGGGCCGTACACATTTTTAGCTCATGCGGGCCAAGACCATCATGTAGTTTAGGCTCACGCGATTAGGAGTTTGGACTTTCATGGGTAGTAGCGCTTCAAAAACTTCTTGTTGACTAGGCCGATTCTTAGTCCTTCTTCATCAACTATTTTGTATGCCCCATTAGTGTAAACTTCTGACACCACATGTGGACCGTCCCATTCTGGTAGAAACTTGTTGCTGGTTCGATGATTAGTGATGATAGGTCTTTGGATGGTGAGGACCAAGTCTCCAATTTTAAAAGACCTTGTTAAGCTTTGGAGAGTCGAGCTTGGTAACATTCAAGACCTTGTTAAGCTTCTAGCCTCCTCTCATCTAACGCTTCTAACTCAGGAAGGTGGAGTTTAGAATTCTATTCATCAGTCAGGCCCTCTTGTATGGCTATCCTTAGTGATGGGATTTGTTGCTCCAACGGGAGGACAACTTCAACATTGTAGACCAAAGATTATGGAGTTGCTTGAGTTGGGGTCCTATATGTTGTTTGGTATGCCCAAAGAGCTTTTCCAATCCTTTCATGCCAATCTTGTTTGGACTTCACGACCACCTTTTTCAAGAGACCATTGAGTGTCTTGATGAATGCTTCTGCACGCCCAATAGTTGATGTGTTATACATTGAGGAATTCCTCTACTTGAAGCTAAACCTTTCACAAAGTTTGTTCATTAGGCTATTGTAGAAAGGTTTTCCATTATCAATGATGATGTAGTGAGGCACACCATAGCGGTAAATGATATTGGACTTGATGAAGTCTACAACTATGACCTTCTTCACTTATTTGACTGTAATAGCTTCGGCCCATTTGGAGAAGTACTCCGTAGCAGCCAGAATTTAAATCACCTGAAGACTTGGTAAGTGGTCCTAGGGCATCCAATCTCCATGCATCAAAATGGCCATGAGATGACTGTAGGGTGCAAGGGTTCTGGTAGTTGATGGATAAAGTTTGCATCGAATTGGCAGGATTGACACCTCTTCGCGTAATCCACGCAATCTTTGACCAAGGTAGGCCAATAATAACCCATCCTCTTTACTCGAAAATGAAGTTTAAGACTAGACGAATGAGCTTCACAAATTCCAGAGTGGGGTTCTTCTACTGCTTGTTTTGATTCCGCCTTTATGAGACAACAAAGAAAGATGCCTTCGAATGAGTGAGGAACTCATTGTCCTATCTCTATTTGATGGAGGGAATCATTTGGAAGCTTCCCGTGCTAGAGGTCGTCAATTAGTGGCATCCTCCAATTGTCATCTTCAATGGGTAAGACTGTGATGGCATTTGCTTCTTCAAGGTGGCAATCTAACAATTATAGTAGTACCATTATTTGCACATAGGGACCACTACAAGAAAAATACATATACCCGGCACTTAGTTTCCCGCACTTTTAAAGAATCCCAGGATTAATAAAAAAAAGTTTAAGCCAAACCCACGGTAAAAGCGCCTCAACCCAAAAAACCCTAACATCTAACATCTAGATCTCAGGTACTCTCTCTTCGTCTCTCTCTCTCTCTCTCTCTCTCTCTCTCTCTCTTTGATTCCGTTATCTCGCTCTCATCATTCTTCCTTTAATGTCTGCTTTCGGCTCTGATTTAACCGTAGATCGCAGTTTATACCGGAGTTTGGAGGAGGAGATGATGATTTGGCTGTGTAGGAGTAAAGCAGAAGCAAAGAGGAAGGATGACGACCCATCTGTTCTAGGTTTTCCAAAGCTTCGAACGCGAGACCAAGCTCGTCTCAAAAGTAAGTTCCTCTCTTTCTCTCTCTGTTCCCTCTCTCGTGCCTCTACCAGGATAATAAACCCAAAATCGGAAAACCCTAAACCGCAATTGAAGTTCCACCAAGTGTTTGATAATTTTTTGGTTCTTAGTTTCCTATGTGGTTTGTTTGATGATTCGAAGTTTTGTTAGGATCCATTTTCTGTTTTGGCTGCTTTTAGATACTATTTTGTGTTAGAAATTGGATTGCCATAGCTACGAACATAGTGGCTGTCCACCTGCATGAGTTCTCTGATATGCTTCGGTGTAGCTGCTGAAATAGCTATTGTCAGTACATGGCTGGGGCGACAATAGTTGGAAAGGAAAGAAAGAGGTTTAAGCTATATGATATTGTGATTTTCCATTGTATATTGGAAATAATTCTGGTGTTCTACCAACAATACAAGGGATAAAAGTGGTTAGATAAAGTGCTAGGTAGTTCTCTTATTTTCATCATAACTTGTTTATAGGCTATTGTTTTTGGTAGCCCATTCCTTAGACTAATTATGTTTAGATGTGAAATTTGTACCAGCCTGCACCATTGATACCAGGTATTGTTGTTGATGTGGCTGGTTATGCTGGTAGATACAGCATCCAGGCTTGGCAAGTATTCAAAGCAAGACCACCTAGAATGCGCAGATTTTACGAGGGAGGATTCCAGTGCAATGACAAGAAGAGAAGCAACTCTCATTCTTGGAGTCAGGTACCTTTGATCCTGATACGTATATGTTGAGATGATATTCAATCATCTCATTCACACTCTACAATTTGGTATAAAGTGAAGATTGGAATGCATTAATACCCTATTGAATCATGTTTTGGAATGCATGATCCACAATATGGTACAACGTTAGGGATCAATTGCTTTGGTTAGGGAAGTTGCAATGTTGTACAAAAATGAAGGACAAAAGTCAGAAGAAAAGAGCCATTCATCCTTCATGTAACCATATGCATGTGCACCATTGTGCCTGTGAAAAACAAGACTGAAAAACATGGTATATGGATTTTCGTGCTAAAAATTGTAAATTCACATAGCTTCGCAATGGACCTATGTTGTTCATAGTACACACATAACTATGACGATTGTGTTTTAAAATGGATAGTATTCTAAATTAATTCGTTCTCCTTTGTTGTTTTTAGGAGGGAAAGAGATAACTGAAATAACTAATAACCGAGTTAATTGGTGTGGGGAGCTTGCTTCGACTTATTCTAATCATTTTCTATGTACTTCAGCTTAGCAATTTTGAGAATCTTTTGCTGCTAATCATGGCTTGTCTACTGATATCATATGAAACAAAATTTGGTGAATCACCAAACAAAAGAAGTGAACATATACTATAATTCATTTGAGGGTGAAGGAAGGTATATGAATAGACTGCTAATAAGGAAAGAATACAGGGCTTACACTGTCGTCTTTTCTAGCATCAAATGTGCATCTGGACTTGAAACCTAAGGTCCTCAAATTCCTGACAGTAACATCGTACTTTTTTCTTAACCTTCTCATAGTTTTGTGTGGGCAGTTCTTATCTCAAATTTGTCACGGATAGGGTATGAAGAGAAAAGCATGCATATGGCTGCATGCAATTGGAGGATAACCTTCCAGAATACAGAGGTATGTATATTTTGTCACCAAGTGTTCGAGGAAAGTCCCAAATGGGAAATTCATTCATCACAAAGAACCCACTTGATTCCCCTTTGAAATGATGTGTTTGTTATCTGGTGTGCCAATTTATCTTCCAATTGAGATCTGTCATATTGTGAAGTTAAATAAATTAATTAATAAGTTCATGGTATATAAACTGCAAGGATTGTTGGGGAAAATAAATTGATGAGCTAGGATCCGTGTGATACCTAATCCAGCAGCTTATATGACTTGATTGGTCTCATTCTGCAGGTTGCTCTGGGAAACAAGTTGCCTTTGGTACAGGACAATTTGAAGACCTTAACTGCAGGTATTTTTTGGCAAACTTGAGCTAGGATTCCATTTGATGGCTTACCTTTCGATGACTTTGATGGTCTCATTCCATTTTTTTTGGCAAACAAGTTACCTTTGATGGCTTACCCTTGGTGCTTCCAAAGGTATATCAAAGGAAGTTTGCATCAGTGAAACAATATTCAAATTCTGTTTATGTAAACTATCTTTGACAAGGAAATCTATACATCTTGCACATTAGAATCTATTACATTTGAAATATCCCCATCATAATTTGTCGTTTATGGTCTTGTCGAAATTTCAATCTCCTTACCAATGTGAAAAGGCAAGAGAATATTCTTGTTCTATTCTTGTTTTGCAGGCATAGTTCTGAATATTGGAGCTCATGTTTTAGTTGATTCTTCAGGAGATCATCAACTACTAGATGGTCGAAAAGAGGACCAATAGGGATCATTGCTAGCAACCTTTTTTAATTAGGATTAGGATTCCACTGATTTAGATGCCATTTATTTGGTTTATAAGTGATGCGGACATGTCTTCCCGGCCAATATGCTTCCTTGGCGTTGATTTTTTCATTTTAATTATGGTATTGGTACTTATGATTTTTTTTTTGTATTTTTGTAATGTATGATGAATCAATTTTATGTGCTTAAGTGGTTTATGATATAATGTTATTAGTTGGATTTTCAATTGATTGAGGTTTGAATTTTCTTTTTGGTTGAGGTTTGAATTTTTTTTTTTTAAATTTTGAGATGTAGTTGCCTCAAGTTCCGAAGAAAAGTAAAGAAGACTGCAAACAATGTAAAAATGGTTAAATGAAATTAATTTTAAAAAAAAAAAGACTTTTACCGGCGTTTTAAAAAACTCCACAAAGTTATTCCCGGGGTTTATCAAAATGCAGGGAATGTCTCGCCGGAGCCGGAATTTTATTTGTGTCGGACAACTTTTATCAGCGTTTCATCAAACGCCGGGAATACGTTGATATCATTCTCGGTGTTTAAAAACGTCGGTAATTTTTCCCGTCACCATTTACGTCGACATTTTTGACAAACGCCAGCAAAGGTATTCTTGGCGTTTTTGAGACTATTCCCGGGATTTTAGAAACGCCGAGAATGCTTTGATTTGTTGTAGTGGACATAAATAGTTCCACCTTCTAGCAATGCCAAAGTTGTTGCTAGGTTAGCTAATGTATCTACCATGAGATTTTTCTCATGCGGGACATGCTCTAGTGTCACTCTTTCATTCTTTCCTAGCAAATGACTGGCATAATGAAAATATGGGATCATGTCATCTTTCTTTACGTCATATTTGCCGCAAAGTTGATTCACTATTAGCTTTGAGTCTCCAAAGATTTTGAGGTCTGTTATCTTCATTTCAATCACCATTTGCAAGCCAAGAATCAAGGCATGATACTCAGTGACGTTGTTTGAGCATCTTTCACTGAATATAAATGCGTAAGATAGGATTTGCCTTTGTGGAGAAACAAAAATGATGCCAGCTCCCACCCCTCTATTCCAGCAGCTCCATCAAAAAACATCACCCAGGGTTGGAAAATGTCAATGAATAAAATATCTTCGTCAGGAAACTCTTCAGATATTTTCCAATCGGCAAGGATTGGATGATCAGCTAAAAGGTCTGCTAATGCTTCTCCCTTTACCACCTTTCGAAGGATGTACACGGTCTCAAGCTCGTTAAACAAAAGAGACCACCTTACTAATAGGTTTAGTCATGACGTATTTGACTAGGTCTGCTTTCGCAACGAGATAGACTGTGTGAGCTTGAAAATAGTGCCTTAACTTTTGGGAAGAGAGAATGAGTGCCATACACATTTTCTCAACCGAAGAGTATTAGAGCTCATTTTTGGTCAGTCCTTACGTAATAGAGTGCTCACTCCTTGTCCTTTTCATTATTTTTCTGCTAGCATTGCTCCCAAAGACTCCTTGTGGAAAACAATGTAAAGTATCAATTATTTTTCAGGAATTGAGCCCCTAATATTGGAGAATTGAGCCAATATCTTTTGATACTTTCGAAGGCATTTTGACGAGCTTGATCCCAGATAAAAGGTTTGTCCCATTTCATCAATTGACTGAAGGTTTGGCAACGTCTAGCTAAATTTGAAATGAATCAATGAATGTACGCCAAATGAACCTTCAAGCTTCTGAGTTCTTTAAGTTCTTTGGCGCAGGCATCTTCTATATTGCATCAATTTTGGACTGATCAACCTCAATTCCTCTATGTCAAACTATGACCCCACGAAACATTCCAGATGTGACTCTGAAGGCAACTTTAGAGGATTTATTTTCAAATTATACTTCCTCAATTGGTTGAAGACCATCCAAAGGTCTTGTAGATTATCCTCACTTTGTTTAGTCTTAACAACCAAGTCGTCAACATAGCATTCAACAATCTTGTGGAACATATCATCAAAAATCCTTTGGATGGCACGTTGGTAAGTAGCGCCAGCATTCTTGGGACAGAAAGACATTACTTTGTACTAGTAAATTCCCTTTGTAGTGCGGAAAGCAATAGACTTTTCATCTTCAAGTGCCATCCCTATTTGATTGTATCCTAAACATCCATCCATGAAAGACGATGCCTCATGGCCAGTAGTCACGTATATCATTAACTTCATGATTGGCAGAGAGAAATTGTCTTTAGTACATGCATCATTCAGATTCTGAAAGTCAACACATATCCAAAAAAAATTAGTTTCCTTTTATTACAGGGACCATGCTTGAAATCCACCTTGGATACTTCACCTCTAGGATAAATCACTCTTCAATTAATTTATTGACTTCTTCTTCAATCATCGAAATCTGCTTCGGCTAGATATATCGGAAGACTTATTTTACAAAACAAGCACCATGTCTAATCCCTGACTGATGAACGACCACACTTGGGCTTAACCTTGGCATTTCTTTATATGTTCAAGAAAAGACATCTCTATACTCAGATAATAGCTCAAAGTATATTTTTACTCGGATAATAGCTCAAATTATATTTTTCCTCTTCAGAGCTTAAGAGTGCACTCACGAAAATTGGTCGAGGCTCGTCAGAAGTCCCAAGATTGAGTTCCTTGAGGTCATCGACTGTCGGTTGCTCCCCCATCCTCAAGTTCAGAAAGAGCTTCTAGGAGATCGTCATCTTCAGATTTTGAGTCGAATGTTCTTCCACCATTCTATGGTAAGATGTATTGTGCTCAACTCCCTCTTCATCTTCAACTTTTGCTTGGTTCTTGGATTGCCCTGTTATTACAATGGCACGTTTTTTAACCTTGAGCCGACCTTCTATGTTGACTTCAAGCGATGTCGCTCATTTCATACAAGATGGAACTTAGCTTTGAGTGTCTTTATCTCTTTAGAAGAATCAAGTTCGATACTCTTTGATGTTCTCCTAGAGTCCCCTTTCTTTGATGTTGTGCTTTTACTACCAAGACGAGAGAACACTGGTTTCTGAGGTTGAAATGTTGTCGCCTTGTGTGTCTCTTCTGGAGTATCAAGCCCGTTGAAGACTAAAATATGTGTTATAGGAATGGTAATACGATCAAACACTAAAACTCAAGGAGTAGTTTCTTGAGTGTCGTCTTCTTTTACTTTTTCCACCGTGATATTTGCACATTTGCCTTTTTCCATTTTCCTTTGGCAAATATACGAATGGACTTTGGTGATGTGAACCCAAGGCCGTCCTTTAGGGGATGAACTTTGTGTCCTCTTCACCTTAATTTCTTTTGTGCTTTACTAAGACCATGAACATTCTCACGAGTGAGTTCTAGACTTAATTCTCCAAGTGGTGCTAGATTGGCAAAGGTATAGCCCGAGTTTGCTAAAAGCTTGTAAGCCTTTGGTTCAAACACTCCCGTTCTCTTTTCTCGAAACACAACATGTTGAAATGATTCGTGTAGAGACTTGACAAACCCTCCTGATGCAACTTGATTGAGCTAAGTTGCACGAGAGCTGGGAGAGGCATTGTTAGGTCTTCTCCTACAATTTGAAGAGTTGCCTTCGTCGATGTTTGAGTACCTTTTTCTGTTACTACACTAGGCATAATTACCTCTTCAAACAGTAATTGTCATTCTTTTCGTAGAGATTTTGGGACGTATTTGAAAATCTTCTCCACAGCTCGAGTGTGAGAAGGTGAAGGGCCCTCTCATGATGAGTTAAGCTTTGTCAATTCCTTGCAACTACTTGCAGCCTCCCTTGAGTGTATCGCTTCGTCTCTCACTACTTTCATCAGCTTTCCTTGGCCTATGGAAGGGACTTCAGTTGGGATAATCTCAGAAACTAAATTAGAGTCCATGTAAAATTTTGCATATGAAAAATGGGAGTCAGCTTCAGTGAATGGCTTGTCATCTGCTACAACAGTTTTGATCCCGTCTTGATAAAATTTAAAGCATTGGTCAAGTGTCAATGTATCTACTCCATTCTCATGCACCCAAGGCCTCCCAAGTAATAGATTGTATTACGTTTTTGCATCGATTATCGATGACATGGAACAATGTGCATGATATAAGTTCATCAGTGGTGAGGTTCAAACAGATTATTCCAATTGCACGTTGGCCCCCTTGGTTGAAGCCTTGTATAACTAGACGACTGCAGGCTAACTCCTTGATTGAAACTCCAAGCCTTTTCAAGGTAACGTTTGGCATGATGTTTACCGTTCGACCCCCATCAATAAGAATGTGGCTTGCCTTGTGTTCTTTGATGTATCCGGACACGAACAATGGCCGATTATGGGGCTTTGAACCTAATTGAAGGTCATTATCAATGAAAGTGATTGTTACGTAGCAAGAAGCGCAAGGGGATGGGTCCACCTTGGTATTGTTAACTTCATTGGTGAACAGTTCGTACTTTTGAGGTTCTTCCAACACTCGAGCAAGTGCTAATCTGGAAAACTGAGAAAGTTATGACACTTCGCGAAGGCTAAAAGATGGAGGTATTTCCTTCAAAGTTGTGATGAAGTCAACCTCTTATTTTTTTGGTTTTGCCTCGACTATGTCGACATGTTGTACATCTTCTTCAATTTTTTCATTGGTTGCGACCATGTAGACGGTTTCAACTACATCACCTTTGAAGTATTCTATTGGGAAGAAATCTTGAAGGGTGATTGGAGCAAGAGGATGTCATTCTTGTTAGGGATCGATTTTCGAAACCCAGTGATGAATGTGTACAGATTATACAACAACAAATTATGAAATCCTACTAGGCGGAATAAGGATTCATACCTTCAGGATCTGTCTGATTTGATCTCGACTATCTTCACAGTTTGATCCTGATCGTACTTTGAGCATGGCTGCAATGATCTTACTTGACTGACCTCGAGATCTTCTACCATAATCCTATTACACCTTGATCACGAACTGAGTGTAGGCTCAAAATCGTGATCTCCTTGCCTTCATAGAGCCTCTCTCAATGTTTCAAACATTCAGTTCCACAAGACCTAGAAGGCATATCAGTGCATATATAGGCAACAGTAGGAACCCTTAGGAGAAGTATGGGTTGGGCTTCCTATATAATTTGGGATTCCTAATCCTACCCGAATTAATTTCAAATTATATAAATTATAATCTATACCACTATAGAATTATAATTGCATCCCCCTTCCATATCTCAAAATTATATTTTGAGCTCCATGTTATTAAATACTTGTTTATCTCCTCACATTGAGATTATGGATACCCATTGATTAAAATAAATTATTGACAATTTATTTAATCAATATCTATAAAATTTTCTGAGACTTTCCACTTAACTTATTCATTATGTCAGATACCAATATCCACTTGTAGGGTTTGACATAATCGGAAGTTATAAGCTTCCTCAAAAGGATATCATCAATCCTTATAAAGGGACGTGAATTCCATTAATAATTAACAGTTGTCGTACGCTTAATATTGTGACCCAATTCATCGAGACTATTGACCCACAAGGCCTGACTCTATAATGAATCAAAGTCAATAACATTAAATGTACATATCAATTAATTATCTTTGGATTAAGAGCACAAGTATACATAATAACCATGAGGTGTGAATTGTATTATATTGTTAGTATAAATACAATTACCTCAAAGTGGTCCAGTCCAATACACAAAAAGTGTACAAACACAGTGGGTTAAAACTATACCATTTTTCGTAGTTAAGATAGGCCTACTGAAACATTAAGTTATAGTTCTATTGGTGGTGTGTCGAATTTCACCTAAGACTGTGAACTAAAAACTTATATTCTACAAGAACTGATAATCTGATCTTCTGTGTGTAAACCAAACTCTACATACCAGATTATCTACTATGTAGAATAAAAGACATCCATGCATAATATGACATGATAGAATGCAAACATTGCCCATAAAGATTCTCATCAAGAAAAAGAATAATTGTTTAAATAATTCAAATAAATATTAATCAATTACATTAAATCATGGCTTTTAGTATAAAACCCTAACAGTTCTAGCAGTTTATAAGTCTCTAGCAACTCTTTTGATCCTTATTTCTCCTTTGCTCCTTTCTTTGGCATTCAGATGATAGTTCTTCGGCCTTTGAAGTTTTTTGATTTGGGTTGCTTGAGCTTTGGACTTGTACTTCTGTGACTTTTCTCTTGCCACAAGGATCCGCCCCCTGTGATTTCTGTTGGGATTTTGCTTGCACCGTGATGAGAGGGTATGTCTTGGTTTGAGACTTGAATCATGACAGGGCCAAATGAGCCAAACTGAATGGTCTTTGAGATTGCCCCTAGAGCAATGCTTGACATCTGCTTTGCTTTTGCTTTGGCATCCAAAATTGAAGAGCTTAGCAATCCCATGACAATAGTGGTATGGTTAGACTCCATGGCCACATCAAGTCTAGGAGAATCTTGTTCTTGCTTGCCAAATCAGCAAGTAGTTCCTTGAAAACAAAACACTTTTTAGTGAGATGACTCACAAGTCAATGGTAATGACAACACCTCGATTCATTCATGCGGCCATCTACTTGGGATGTTTGCACTCCGAAAGTTGAACGACTTTCTTTTCGAGCAAGTCCTCCAGCATGTCTAGTATGTCAAAGTCTGGGAATGGATAGTTTCTTTCTCGCAATTCTTTTACACTTGGACGTTTGCCTTCTCCTGCGGGTGCATTACTTTCTTTATCACCTTTATTTTTGTCCTTTACCAATATTTTCACTGGAGCAGTGGTTACCACTATCGAATTTTTATTGGCACCTTTGAAAGACTTGTCTACTTTCTTGACGTCCTTGTCGTTTGGCTTGTCAAGAATTTGAGGATTCTTTCCACCGGTTGATGTAATCCACCACTGGTTTGTCTTTTCATTGACAAGTGTTAGTTAGCTCTATCATACTCACTGTGAGGACCTGAGGTTTGACCTTTTATTTTTACTATTTTTAGGTTAAATTGAGAACTCGTGACTTTGAGTTGTTTAATTGTGGCTTAATCGTAATGGATTGAAATATTAGGACTCAATGAGAGGGTTGTGACAGCACGAGGTGGGCTAATGTAATTAACCAAATTTTTAATATAAAAGGATTCAGAAACCCTAAAATCCATTTTTTATAGAATTAGATAGCCTTTTTTAAAAACTCCCTAAACCATAGTTTTGATTGAAGAGAACAAAATAGGCTAGTAGACGAAAAATTCGTGCGACGAGATCAACTAGGAAGTCATGAAGGGCATCGAGAATTTTGCATAGAGTTTGACAATAGCTGTATCCACAGAGAGTTCGTGGGTCTTGTGAGGGCCCGAAAAATATTTTGATTTATATTTAGTGTAGATATGTTGTGAGCATGGTAATTGTGATATTTCATGTTGATTGAGACTTGATTGGGCTTATGGCTTTTTTAGGGGGTTTAGATTTATTTTTAGTATGTAAAATAATTTAGATTATATACATGCTTTCATTTGTTGAAAGCATGAAAACACATTTCCCCTTCATCTAATCTCTCTCTCTCTAAACCCTAGCCATGTAGAATTGATCAAACCTCCACCATTGTCTAACTCCCCCTAGAATCTTCATCATCTTACCATTCTTGGGAGATACCCGGAGCTAGAGCACACGAAATCACCAGGAGATCAACTTTGGAGCTTTCCACCATTGGAGACTTGGAGCTTTTCTTTAGAAGCTTCATTTCACTCATTTCAACCTTGAGGTAGGGGGTTTCACCTATTACATGTGTTTACAACTTGTTTTAGTCATATATTTGTGTTTTTGGACATTTGGGGGCAAAATACGATTTCTGCATTTTTGTTGTTTTTTGCGACCCATGTCCGGACAGGAGACCGGATGGGGACCGAGCGGCAAGCCCAAACTTTTGGCCAGAGAGGGTATATTTTTTATGTCCGGACGGGAGACTTGATGTCCGGACGGGACAGGGCGGCTGTGAGGGATTTCAAGGCAGAGAGTCATATTTTTTGATGTCCGGACGGGGGTTAGGGATGTCCGGATGGGAAATTCAAAAACCTTATTTTTGTCTTCCCCATTGGATGCTAGCCTTTTTACTTCACTTATAGATGTTCATACCTGGTTTTTCTTATTTGATCGTACCTTATTACGAGAGCTTCATATGATGTCGAACCTCAATCACACATATCATGATTGATGCGATCATCCCATGTATATATCTCTCGTGATCCTTGCATTGGATATTGAAATAACTTGATGTTCTATGGCAAGCTACTTGAAGTTGATCCAAGCAGTCATGTGAATAAGGCAACAGTCTAAACTAGATTCCCTTTTGGGTTTGCTAGAAAATGAACTAGATTCCCTCTCGGGTATGCTAGGAAGTGTACTAGACTCCCTATCGGGAGTGCTAGGGAATGAACTAGACACCTTTGAGTATGATAGGAAAGACATGATGATACATAAAGTGAGTGTAACAATAGTAAAAGCAATTAGTGAATACACGTCATGGAGAAATAATAGATGAATGTGATGTGGATTCCTTATGCTTGTCTTCCTTGTGCCATCTTTATTTTATATCTTGTTCATATTTATCATTCATTGCTTTTGGGACGAGGGTGCATACAGTTATATTAAGAATCCATATACTATTGGTGTAGACTTTCCTACTGGGCTTTTAGCTCACCCCGTCTTTCATTTCAGGTACCCTCTCAGAGGTATAGCTGGTAGAGCATGACATGCTTGGTGTGTTGCATCTTTTGGAAGAATTTCACGTAGAGTTACTTAACATCTTGTGGACCAACTATTTTTGAGAAAGATGTAATGTAACTCGCTTTCGTTTTATGATACTTAGCATGGTCTTTTGGGCTTGTAACGACCTAACTTGAAAATATGGATTGTTCATGAACTTTATTGGCATTTATGAATAGCTATTTTGGGATTAGTTGTGGACCTTCTGAGGGTTATTTAGTATTCAAATGTGTATTTATTTTACGCAAAATTGAGGGCGTGACAACTTGGTATCAGAGCTTAGGTTAGAACATGATGAGCGCACTATAGTGCATAATAACGTGGCTCATTATACTCAATTTGACAATTATGCGTAGGCAAATGTATTTATCTAGTTAATATTGCACGTGTAGTTGTCTTTGTGCTCTTTGCAGGTTTCCGAGCGCTAAAAGAGTGGTGTAAAGCCCAAGTACGAACCAAAGGCTCGGACCAATTAGGGCCTTGTTTGAGAGTCAAGAAAAGGCCTGGGAATGACGGAAGTGAAGTTGGAGTGGAAAGTGAAGAGCCCAAGAAAATTAACCCAGAAGGTTTCTCTACCGATAGAGAATCAAGTCCTATCGGTAGAGAAGGAGAAATCAAGGCCACTCAAAGAGGCTCTACCGGTAGAGGATCAGTCTCTATCGGTAGAAGTGGAACCAGAAAAAGTCAGAAGACTTCTCTACCGGTAGAGGGTCAGTCCTATCGGTAGAGAGAAGAATCTAGAAAAAGTCAGTAGGGTTCTCTACCGGTAGAGGTTCAGTCCTATCGGTAGAAGTGGAACCAGAAAAAGTCAGAAGATTTCTCTACCGGTAGAGGGTCAGTCCTATCGGTAGAGAGAAGAATCCAGAAAAAGTCAGTAGGGTTCTCTACCGGTAGAGGTTCAGTCCGATCGGTAGAAAGAAGGAACCAGAAAAAGACAGTAGGGTTCTCTACCGGTAGAGATTCACTCCTATCGGTTGAGACCCAAATTCCGGCAGATTCTTGTGGGACCACTTTACATCAATTTCTGTGCCAAATCAGGGGACAAGGGAACTTTTAGCCTAGAGAATGGAATAAGAAGCTTCTTATTATGCTTTTTGGAGGGTAGAGTTGTACTTTCACCTAGATTAATTAGGATATTTTGTAGGTTGTTATATCTTTGGCAAAGGGTCATAACAATACATATATAGAATCAACACACCAGATATCAGAATTCTAGAGAGCTTCTTGCCTCTTTTTGCCTTAGATATTTTGTTCTTCATACATTGTTCTTCAAGTTTTGAGTAAGTTCTTAATCCTTTAGTGTTCTTCCCCTTTTGAATCCTTGTATTCTCTTGGAAGCACTTAAGTATTAGTAAGTTTTACTTATTTTTCTTCCATTAGTATTGTTTTTCTTACCTTAAAATCTGATTCTATTAGAGTATTGTTTGGATCCTTCTTCTTGTCCTTAGATAAGTTTGTTTTATTATGTTTTCTATCACTTCTATCATGTTCATGTTAAAATATGAGTAGCTAAATTAGTGTGGGTTAAGTCCAAACGTGAAGTTGATTTCAAACCCATGTTGGTCTATATCTTCTCCATATTTGTCAATGCCATTGATGGATCTTTCTAAGTTTTTCATATTGAAATAAAAATGAAGAGTTAAGTCCTTGCTTAGTTATAGCCATCCTTAGAGTTGGTATATCTAATACTTGGATCGATGTCCTTCATCTTTTAATCCTATTTTCTTGAACTTGAAAGAATCCATCAAACTATTTTGTGAATTAAAATCCTGATTTTCATCGAAGAATTTTCCGATCTAAAACCCGGGACCGGGGGTTAGATTGAGTTATAAAGAGAAGAGATAGACCGACGGAAATTTTGAATAGACCAAACTTTAGGACTTAACCCCACTCCTTAATCTAGTTTTAACCCCCCACTTAGTTAATATCATTGTTAACCACACCAAACAAATTTGAGGTTGACATCCGAAACGTCGAGAAACCAATTTGCGAATTCTTTAAATCCAACGTTCTTTTTCCCTATGGATCGATACTCCGGACTTTCCAATATACTCGTTTTTACATATTTTGAGGAAAGTCCCGTTTTATGATATTAAACCACTGACCCGAGGCCGGCACCCCAACGACACACACTTTGCCGGTTCGGTCATGTTTTTGGCGCCGTTGCCGGGGATCTTTGAATAGTTGTTTTTAAGGAATCGCAGATTTTGCAAAGTGCAAGTTTCTTTGGCGGAAACCTTTGACCTACCCATATTGGTAAACCTAAGGTGTAACGCAAGCCAAAGGAGTGCAATTCACATGTTTTATTTTCTTTTTGCACTCACACGTGATTGTTGGGAGAGTGTCTTCGGTGTATGAGTGTCTACACTCGTGACGCTACACATAGGCTCATCCGCCAAGACAACCCTCCTCTCAACCCAATGGCCGAACAACATGAGGCCAATGACACACCCATGGGTCACACCATGCGGGATTACTTGCACCCTACTCACACCACCACCACCTCGTGCATTCGCTTTCCTACCGATACTCCCGAAGGGCAACAATTCCATGTAAAGCCTAACATGCTTGGCATGTTACCTACCTTCTATGGGATGGAATCGGAGAATTGCTATGTGCATATCAAAGAGTTCGAGGAGGTGGTGAACACTTTCACCAACGTGACCACCCACTTTGAGACAGCACGTCTGAAATTCTTTCCCTTTTCTCTCAAGGATAAGGCCAAGCGATGGTTTCTCTCCTTGAGAGCACATTCGGTGACAAGTTGGGTGGAAATGCAGGTTGAATTCCACAAAAAATGGTTCCCACTTCACCGCACTACCACCTTAAAAAAAGAAAATCCAAAATTTTGAGGAAATACCCAACGAATCCTTCTGTTCATGTTGGGAAAGATATAAAGAGCGTCTCCTCGCTGTCCCTCATCACGAGTATGAGGATTGGCAAATTGTGACATTTTTCTATGAAGCCATATCAGTCCGCAATCGCCAATTCATCAACCTCATGACTAGTGGCGAGTTCTTGAATCAAGGAGCCTCTGAGGCTCTTGCTTACCTAGATGAGTTGGCAGAAAACAATCAATCATGGGATTATTCGGATCCCAATGACCGCTCTTATAAACCCCCCACTCAACACGGAACCATGGGCAAATACGTGCCTAGGGACGAGGATGACATCAGTAAACGCCTCGACCACCTCTCTAGGAAACTAGAGAAATTGGAGATAAATCGAGTGAATGAGGTCTCTTCCATTTCTAAGCCCGGGGAGGCTTGTGCCATTTGTGACACCACGGACCACACCACCAACATCTGTCCAACTATACCTGCTTTCAAAGAGGTACTTCATGGTCCGGACCAAGCTGAGGTCCATGCCCTCCACCAAGGGCAAAAGCCTACCAACGCGCCCTTCAACAACAACAACTATCATCCGGGATTGAGAAATCATCCCGATTTCAGTTGGAGGAACAATGAGGCGGGTGGCCAAACCCAAGGACCCCCGGGATTCCAAGGACAATATCCGGCCCATCAAACTGCACAAGGGCCGGCACCACCGCGGTATCCACCAAATGCCTACAATCGTCCGGGTCCCTCCACGGGTCCCAACTCTTACCAACCGCCTAACCGGCGAAGTTTGGAGGATACCTTGCAAATGTTCATGCAAGGGCAAACAAATGTAAATGAACAGAACACGCAAGCCATTGGGGACATCCGCTCCCAACTCACCAAGTTGACCACCACATTGGGGACCATGCAACATGAAAAAAGGGAAGTTTCCAGCCCAACCACAAGCAAACCCCCAAGGTCAACATTTTGTACAAGGAGATTCTCCTTCGGGGTCAAATGTGGAACAAGCAAAGGCCATCACCACATTGAGGAGTGGGAAAGAGGTCGATAAGACCATTCTCTCAAAAACAATCCCCACTCCTCCTCCGGTGCCTACTCCACAACCCCAAAATGATGAACCGGTGAGTGTTTTGCCTCAATCCCCCCCCATTTCCGCATCCACATCCGTTCCTGTGGGAGAACCCATGGTCTCAACTTGCCCAATGCCGGCCCCTTTCCCACAAAGATTGAGGCCTCTACCCAAGTTGACGAACTCTAACGAGATATTTGAGCTTTTCAAGCAAGTTAAAATTAATATCCCGTTACTTGATGCGATCAAGCAAATACCTTCTTATGCCAAATTTTTGAAAGACTTGTGCACAATCAAGCGCAAGCACAACGTGCAAAAGAAGGTGTTCTTGACTCAACAAGTGAGTTCGATCATTCAAACCCCCATTGCACCCAAGTACAAGGACCCCAGTTGTCCTACAATTTCTGTGAGGGTTGGGGGAAAGATAGTGGAGAAAGCTCTGCTTGACTTGGGGGCTAGTGTAAATTTGTTGCCATACTCGGTGTATGAGCAACTTGGGTTGGGGGACATGAAACCAACCTCGGTGACCCTTCAATTAGCCGACCGTAGTGTCCGGGTACCGAGAGGTTTGGTGGAGGATGTGCTTGTCCAAGTGGACAACTTTGTGTACCCGGTGGACTTTATAGTCCTTGATACTTGTCCCACGTCGAATCTTCAAACGCAGACGCCCATCATCCTTGGAAGGCCCTTCTTGGCCACGTCCAACGCGGTGATCCATTGTCGAAATGGGTTACTAAAAATGACGTTTGGGAACATGACCCTCGAGCTCAACATATTTAACATTGGGAGCCAAATGGGGGATGATGATGACATCCGTGATGTGAGCATTATTGACACACTTGTCCAAGAGCACGTTGATTGTCATCTCTTTTCCGACCCCCTAGAGGCTATGCTTACTGCAGAAGAGACCGAATTCTTAGATTCACCCGAGGTTGAGTACATTTACTCCCTCCTAAGTGAAGAGGAGGTGATGGGTACCGAAAGGTGGGTACCCACTTTTGAATCATTACCACCCGCAAAACCCAAGACCCTACCTTCTACCATCCAACCACCCAAGCTTGAGCTCAAAATTCTCCCCTCTACTCTCAAGTATGCTTTTCTTGGTGATTCTGAAACCTTTCCGGTAGTGATTTCATCTAGCCTTGACGATCACCAAGAACAAGCCCTCTTGACAATTTTGAAGGACCACAAGAGAGCTATAGGGTGGACCATAGCTGACATCCAAGGTATAAGCCCCCTACTTTGCAAACACCATATATACCTTGAGGATGATATCAAGCCATCTCGCCAACCCCAACGCCGTTTGAATCCCATCATGAGGGATGTTGTGCGAGATGAGGTGTTAAAATTGTTGGATGTGGGAATCATCTACCCTATTGCCGATAGCAAGTGGGTAAGCCCTATCCAAGTGGTTCCCAAGAAGTCCGGGGTGATTGTAGTGGCCAATGAGGAAGGGGACTTGATCCCCACACGTGTTGTCACCGGGTGGAGAGTATGCATTGATTATCGGAAGCTGAATACCTCTACTAGAAAAGACCACTTTCCTCTCCCCTTCATTGACCAAATGTTGGAGAGGGTAGCCGGTCACCCATTTTATTGCTTCCTAGATGGTTATTCTGGATATAACCAAATAGAGGTGGCCCTAGAGGACCAAGAGAAGACCACTTTCACTTGCCCATTTGGCACTTTCGCCTACCGTCGCATGCCCTTCGGGCTTTGCAATGCTCCCGGCACCGTTTCTAGGTGTATGACGGGTATCTTCAGCGACATGATTGAAAAAGTGGTGGAAGTGTTCATGGACGACTTTTCTGTCTTTGGTGACTCCTTTGAGTCATGTCTTAATAATCTGAAATCTGTACTTGTGAGGTGTGAAGAGACTAACCTTGTGCTTAATTGAGAAAAATGCCATTTCATGGTTACCCAAGGTATCGTTCTTGGGCATATAGTCTCTTCTAAGGGGATTGAGGTAGACAAGTCCAAAGTGGAACTTATCTCTAAACTACCCACTCCTAAGTGTGTCAAAGATATCCGTTCTTTCCTTAGGCATGCCGGGTTCTATAGGCGCTTCATTCAAAATTTCAGCGCCATTTCTCGTCCCTTGTGTAACTTGCTATCAAAAGACACAACCTTTGTGTGGACGAATGATTGTGAGGAGGCCTTTTCAAAACTCAAAGTCGCTCTCACGACTCCTCCAATCATGCAATCCCCTAACTGGAGCTTACCATTTGAGCTCATGTGCGACGCTAGTGACTATGCCATTGGGGCGGTCTTAGGTCAAAGGGATGAGAAGGTGTGAAATCCCGATCCTTTAATCAATTAAATTATTTTGGAAATTTAAAATTTGTAAGTTTATAATTGTTATTTTATGGAGTTTTAAAAAAAAAAGATAAAATAGAATGATTCTTTTTGTCTAAATTTAAAACTTTTTTTTTACAAAATATCAGTAGGTAATGACGTTGTTAATTTAACTGACGAGGGAGGCGAGAACTATGACCCAACACTCGAGATTATTGAATTCGCATCATTTTTCTGGTCGCACTGATATATATGTATATATATATATATACACACGTCTGTATTTACGAAATTCGTTGCGATCAGAATTGATCAGATTTTGTACCGAGCAGTCGAGACGGGACCGGGTAGGCCCCGCCTATTTTTCTCATGGCTAGGAATTGTAGGCCATCATGAATATATTTTTCTTTGATCTTACTTATAACATACACTAAGATTTTAATCATGCATGCATAAAAAAAAAAGAAATTAAAAACACATGAATAATTGGTCAAGGCCAATAAAAATGCATGCAATTGGAAAGCTTGGGAAGCTTGTGCTACTCCCCTTTTGTGTTATACACGGAAGAACACACACACACTAAGCACATGCAATTCTTTTGGGCTATAAATACACACACCTCACTAGCACACTCACACTTTGCATATTTGACAAATTCCTAGCATTTTAGAGAGAAAGAGAGAGAGAGAGAGAGAGAGAGAGAGGAGCCAAACTAGCAAGAAAGAGTTAGAGGAGGCTCGGGTCAGACTCGGGTCAGTCTCGGGACGTGCTCGGGACACTCGAATCCGAAGCAAAACGTAACCGAAGGTATAAACTTATATTCGTTCTCTTTATACACATTATTTTCGAATACATTTCGTTTTTATCTCGTTTCGTTTCGAGTCAAGATTTTTTATAAGAGTTGTAGCTAAGACACCATACTACTCGTACATGTTCAAACCCGAGGTGGTTATGTTGAAAAAATACGAAGTTTTGGCCGTTTGAACAACAAAATGCACACTGTCAGATTTTACCGGTAACATACCTTGCTAAATCACTTGAAGTTTTTATTTTACAACTTTTCTACGAAAAATACTTATTAGGGGTCGTAGTTGACACATTTTAGCACGCATGCATGTTGGACCCGAGGCTCGGAGGGCTCGGGAATGGGAGTAACGGGCTGTCGAACACAGCAGCTGTTGGGTGCAATTTCTGGGCAGATTACACTGCCCAGTTTTGGACAGTGCATTTCATTTTTCTCGTTTCGTTTCGAGTCAAGATTTTTTTATAAGAGTTGTACCTAAGACACCATACTACTCGTACATGTTCAAACCCGAGGTGGTTACGTTGAAAAAATACGAAGTTTTGGCCGTTCGAACAACAAAATGCACACTGTCAGATTTTACCGGTAACATACCTTGCTAAATCACTTGGAGTTTTTATTTTACAACTTTTCTACGAAAAATACTTATTAGGGGTCGTAGTTGACACATTTTATCACGCATGCATGTTGGACCCGAGGCTCGGAGGGCTCGGGAATGGGAGTAACGGGCTGTCGAACACAGCAGCTGTTGGGTGCAATTTCTGGGCAGATTACACTGCCCAGTTTTGGACAGTGCATTTCATTTTTCTCGTTTCATTTCGAGTCAAGATTTTTGATAAGAGTTGTAGCTAAGACACCATACTACTCGTACATGTTCAAACCCGAGGTGGTTATGTTGAAAAATACGAAGTTTTGGCCATTCGAACGACAAAATGTACGCTGTCAGATTTTACCAGTAACATACCTTGGTAAATCACTCGGAGTTTTTATTTTACAACTTTTCTACGAAAAATACTTATTAGGGGTTGTAGTTGACACATTTTAGCACGCATGCATGTTGGACCCGAGGCTCGGAGGGCTCGGGAATGGGAGTAACGAGCTGTCGAACACAGCAGCTGTTTGAGTGCATTTTCTGGGCAGATTAATACACTACCCAGTTTTGGACAGTTTTGGACAGTTTTGGGCAGCCCCTTTTTGGGCAGTTCGGGCAGAGCTAACTCGGGATGGTTTCGGGTCAGTTTTGACACAAATTTAGTAGACTTAGTCCGGGTTAAAACCCGCACGAGCATTACTTGAGTTTCGAACGAAAAATATTATTCTTACCGGAAACGTTCATTTGAACCAAACCATTTTTAGGCCCAATCCGAGACTTAATGGTTGACCGAGACTCGTCACTTGACCCTTAAAAAAAAAAAAAGTACCTTAGCCGAACATTTGGAGAAAATTGGACCACGTGACCCTTGGACACATCGATCACCGCTTTGACACAAATCAAACAAACCGTCGGAATATTCAATTATTTTTATGTAACTTAAATTATGACTTATGCTAGATCCCAAGGTCGGTGACACGTAGGACGGTACGACAACTTTCAAAAGAACGACTATCGAGGTGAGTTTTGTTATGCCTTGTTTACCGATGTTAGGAAAAAAAAAATACATATTTATCAATTTTTTTGGCAAAAATTTATGTCTTTAATATCCATGTTATTTGTATTGAAATCAAGTAAGGAAATATTGAGATATTTATCGAAATTATGGAAATCGCATGAATTATGGAAATTGGCTTAATTAAGAAATTGATAAACTTGACATATTATTCAGAAATGTGGTTGGCAAATAATATTTCCATGACACTTGTAATTATTGAAAATAAACTTTTATGGAGACTTATCGATTAAATGTTCATACGGTGCCCCGACCGCCAGGGGATGAGAAATGTGGCGAGGTGACTGGAATAAGGTTGGAGGATCAACGACCGATAGATCCACCGGATGACGTCATGCCGATTTTATATCTGATAGGGTAGCCCCCTATATTCGGTGACCGTTGAACGGATAAATTGACTATTGTCCTGAAATGGAAATAGTAATCTATCGTACGGTGCCCCGTCCGCCAGGGGACAAGAAATATGGCGAGGTGAATGGAATAAGGTTGAAGGATCGACGACCGATAGATCCACCGGATGATGTCATGCCGATCTTATATATAATAGGTAGCTCCCTATATTCGGTGACCGTTGAACAAATAAATTGGCTATTATCCTGAAATGGAAACTGTTCATAGAATTGGAATATTCACTCGAACCCTATAATTGAGAAACTTGACTTTAGAAAAAGAATTATGATTCTTTGTAAATGCCATTGATTACTTGTCATATTTGTAGACTATAAATTGTTTCACAATGCTTGCGTACAAGGAGAAAATTTTATTATGCATGAAACTCGATAAACACTGTATAACGAAATTCACACTAGCCTAGTGCTTAAGAGTTGTTGTTGACTACAACTACAGGTGCTTTCAGAGACAAGGACGCTGCTTGATTTAGTACCTTCGTCAACTTGTCTAATTTTACTGTTATTATTATTTTCTTGTGTAGTACTTCCGTTTAAGATTCTATGTTATTGTACTTTCAATTTCTGGTCGAGCCGCCTGTGGCCGAGCCTAAGATTCTACCATGCGATGTAATAATTAGTTTATCACTAGCACTTCGGGGTATTTTCTTCTTTAACATATTTCCGCTCTTTCTTTTAAATATTGCACTCTGATATTACGGAAATCCCTAAACCAGTTTTATAAGTTGAGGCCTTGATGGATTAAACCCCATCGGCCGGTTGCGACCCCTTGTATTTGTATATATTTTTTTTGGGACGGGTCGTGACAGAAGGTGCCTCATGTCATTGCTTATGCAAGCAAGACCCTGAATGATGCCCAATTGAACTACACGACCACTGAAAAGGAGTTGTTGGCAGTGGTATTTGCTCTTGACAAATTCCGGTCCTATCTCATAGGATCACCCATTGTGGTTTACACCGACCATGCCGCCCTCAAATACCTCATGACCAAGCCTGATGCTAAAGCTCGGCTCATTCGGTGGGTACTTCTTCTACAAGAGTTTGACTTGACCATCAAAGATAAAAAGGGGGTTGAGAATGTCGTGGCAGACCATTTGTCTCGCCTCGAGTTTGAGGATCATACCTCTAACATACCCATTCCCGACTCCTTTCCCGATGAGCAACTCTTGGCCATTTCAAGCTGCCCGTGGTATGCTGATATTGCCAATTACTTGGCCACGGGACAACTCCTATCACATTGGACTCCTCAAGATAGGAGAAAATTTCTAGCTGAGGTGAGGAGATTCGTCTTCGATGATCCCTATCTCTTTAAATTTTGCCCGGACCAGATTGTCCGGTGGTGTGTGCCCGATAATGAACAGAAGTCAATCTTGACCTTCTGCCACACCGAGGCATGTGGCGGGCATTTTTCCTCGAAAAAGACAGCTGCTAAAATTCTACAGTGTGGCTTCTATTGGCCTCACATCTTCAAGGATGCCTTTGAATTCTGCAAGGCTTGCCCGCGCTGTCAAAAGTTGGGTGCCTTATCACGGCGTAACATGATGCCCCTCCAACCTATCTTAATCATTGAAGTTTTCGATTGTTGGGGCATCGATTTCATGGGTCCTTTTCCCAATTCTTTTGGGAATCTCTACATTCTGTTAGCTGTGGATTACGTGTCCAAGTGGGTGGAAGCCATTCCAACCCGAGCCAATGACCACGCTGTTGTGGTCCGATTCCTTAAAGAGAATATCTTCTCCAGGTTTGGTATGCCTAAAGTCCTTATCAGTGATCAAGGCACACACTTCTACAATCGCCCTATGGAAGCCTTAGTCAAGAAATATGGGGTCAACCACAAAGTATCCACTGCCTACCACCCACAGACCAATGGCCAAGCTGAATTGGCCAACCGTGAAATCAAGCACATCCTTGAGAAAACAGTAAACCCGAATCGCAAAGATTGGTCTCTTAGACTAATTGATGCTTTGTGGGCTTACCGTACTGCCTACAAAACCGTGTTGGGCATGTCTCCCTACCGCTTGGTATATGGCAAAGCTTGCCACTTACCGGTGGAAATGGAGCACAAGGCTTTTTGGGCTATCAAACAGTTAAACTATCGGATGCCCGAAGCCGGTGCCCACCGCAAGCTCCAATTGGATGAGCTTGAAGAAATCCGCCGGGATGCGTATGACATTGCCCACATCTACAAGTGTAAGGTCAAGGCCTTTCACGACAAGAACATTGTCCGGAAAACATTCACCCCGGGCCAAAAGGTCTTATTGTACAACTCGAGGTTACATTTATTTCCGGGTAAATTGCGATCCCGGTGGGGAGGTCCCTACATTGTGAAAACCGTCTCCAATCATGGAGCGGTTGAACTTGAGAACCCTAAGAATGGAACAACTTTTAAGGTGAATGGCCACCGGTTAAAGCCTTACATTGAACAATTTGATCCTGAGGAATCCGTTGAGGAATTGCGGGACCCGGTCTATGACGGGTCCGATGTCAACAATGTGGACCCCAATCGTCAGCTTTATTTGAAGTCTAGGAGACTATAAATCCTTGGAGTATGTGATACCTCCAGTGTTTGCCGTGCTCGAACGGCATCCGATGGTCTGGTATAGCCACCTTGTCAAGCTACGTATGTAGTACCTTGAGGTTGGGTCTGACGGCAGGCGCGTGGACAATGAGAAATCTGTCTGAACCCTTTCGGCTTTAGTGTCAAGTTCCGTGGAGATTGCTTCAAAGCGGAATGAAGGGGTAAGGAATTTGGGGGGGGGGGGGGGGGGCCCTCCAAAGGGAGTGGTAGCCTATTAGATGATGGCGCTACTTCTCAAGATATTGTTGAACCCCACGCATATTGTCCTTCCAACAATAGGGAAACACAGCCTTCGACAAGGAAGAAAAGTAGTACTCGTGTCCTTCGCGTGAAGAAGTTGGTGGATTTATTGCTTACTTTCATTTATTGTCATTTTTGGACTAACCCGCTAATGAAATTTTGTGTCCCATGAAGTCATGTTTGCTCTTACTAGGTAGTTGGTGGTTCAATCTTCGCAAGGTGTACACGCTACCACATCAGCCTTGGTAGTTTGGGTCTAAGTACGGGGTGATTGCGGCATTCAAGAGCCCAAAGTCATGGGTGTAGCTATGTGCTACGGTTGTTAGTCCAACAAAGCTCCGGCGATGATCCTATGTGACTAGCTATGGTCCACAAGTTGGAGTCGAAAGAGTACACCTTGGAAGCCCTTCCAATGACAAATGGTGCACGTGACGAGAAATCCTCAAACTTGGTCGAGGTATATGGTGGTTGACATTCCACCTCGCAGGTATGTTCGTCCCTCTTTTATGCTTAATGGTGCGTTGTCTTCTTGCATTGAGGACAATGCAATTTTCAAGTTGGGGGGAGGGGTTAGTCCAATTTTAGTGTTAATTGAGTCATTTTAGTCCCATTTTTTTTTCAAATTTTGTTGGAGTCAACCAATCTTTGAGAAACACTTAGGAAGCCGGATGTCAAGGAGTGGTTTGGGGATGTGTTGAAGGGTTTTGAGAAGAAAAGAAGAAAAAAAATTTGAAGAAATTGGGCAAAAGACAGAATTCGGGCCAGTAGACTTCTCTACCAGTAGAGGAATTGTGCCTATCGGTAGAGCAGTTGTTTGGAAAAAAGCCAGTAGACTTCTCTACCGGTAGAGGATAATGCCTATCGGTAGAGAAAGGTGTGACAAAAAGTCAGTAGACTTCTCTACCGGTAGAGGAATTGTCTCTATCGGTAGAGACGGGAAAATTCGGAATAAATCCCCAGATCGGACAAAAAAATCAAACGATCCGACTTTCACTCTCCACCCGATTTTCACTCTCCCCACCCATAAATCACGATTTTTCGCCTTCCCACTACCGAGACATCCCAAAAGTCGCAACCCTTCCGATTCCAACCTATATCTACCGATACCCACCCCATTAGCCACTTCCTCACTACCGATAGTTCCTATTTTCGAAGTATTGTTCATCCTCTTCATTTGAAACCTACAGAAAACCCTTGTTCCTCCACTTTCCTCCATGGCTAGAACCAAGATTCCAAACGTGAGAGGAGGAGAAGATGTTTTGAGGCAAGAAGAGGAAGTCTCCACGCGTAGGGAGGAGGTACGAAGAGGAAAAAGAAAGGCCACCGAATCAACCAGTAAGAAGAAGAAAACAAAGGGTTCGAAGAAGGCCAAGGGAAAATGGGAGTTGTCCATGGCGGGTAGAAAGGTTACATGCGAACGAATGGTGGATAGGCAACACATTGGGGAAACTGAAGTGGTGTTGTGCATTCGGGCCAGGGGTCTAAAGATATGGTTTGATCCGGTTGAAGGATATATACGATCAATGGTGCAAGAATTCTTTGAAAATCTGATCATTCCAGAAGGCAGGGATTACATAACGTCAACGGTGAGAGGTATACAAGTACTTGTTAGTCCAATGATTATCACGCTATATTTGGGTTATCCTGCATATGATGAAACCATGTGTACCTTCCCGAAAAATGAAGAGGAAGATGAGTACGACCCGCGGTTCTACGCGGATGAGATGTTTGTACACCCGGAGGAGTTTGCAGGGCTATTCCCCGTGGGAAGCCTTAAGGAAGAATACCACTTGATAAATAAGATTCTGCATTTCAATCTCTACCCCCGAGGGGTTGAGAAACTCTTGGGACGAAAAGAAGTCCAACTGGTTTATGCTTTTCTGCATGATGATATTATGGATATAGGGCGGTTCATGTTTAAACAATTGGTGGAGTACCGCACAGGAACAATGCTTCGGGCAAACTTTCCTATCCGGCACTGATAACCAAACTTTGTATCCGAGCCGGAGTTCCTGAATCCACAAGAGATGTAATGACTAAAGGATTGGGCCCAATTTCGGGCATAACCGCGAGCAAAAGCAATGCTCACTCAAAGGCTCCTACTGAATATAAGCGTCCACCATCCCTGCGAACAAGAGGACAAACTTCCGCAAGGACCTCTGCATCAACCGCTGCCCCTCCTGTGGGGAAATCTGATGAAAGCTCATTCAAAGGCAAAATGTGGAAACTAATGAAAAAGATCTTCTGTCGTCAGTCAGAAATAAAAAGGACACAGAAGGAGATCCTCAAAACGCAGAAGCGGATTTTGCGGAGGCAAGAGTATGCAATGGAACATGTGGCATCTCAGACTGGACACCCATATGTTTCCGAGGGTGAGCAGGAGGAGGAAGAGAGTGAGACAGAGGAAGAGATCAGTGGCGACTCTGAGGAGGAAGTTTTGGGGGAAGACAATTAGGAAATGAACAAGTAGAGAGTAGGGTGATCACATTTAGGTAGTAAGATCGAGTCAATGTCAATAGAGTCTTTGTGTTTTGGTTATCATTGTATGGTGCACTTGGTGCATGTTGGGTTGTTAGTGTGCCGGCTTTGGGTAGTTGACCTAACCACGGTTTAGTCGGCACCAATTTTGTATGATCCATCTTAATTAATGAACCCACGGATATTGCATTTCTAAGTCCTAATAAGATCCTTGTTATGTTTGAAATTCTACTTTGATGCATGATAGCAAAGTTGCATGGGTGAGAATTTGATATTTCCATACTGCAAACACAAAATTCCTTGATTACCCACTTTGTACTTCCTTCATGGTTGCGCGCAATCACCATTTGCACAGCCATACCTCCGGTTTACATGTTCAAAAGAGTGGGGATGCAATCTCATGTTATAGAGCGAAAACGTTATTGTGAGGGCAACCTGTGAGAATTGGAATCGAGGCTCGCTTTGGTCAATAGAGCTTAACTATAGGCCATGCTCACGTGCTCGCTATGGTTCATGGAGTTGCATATGAATGGATGGAAACTCATTGGTTTGAAGTGTAAACTTTATCCATGAATGAAATTTTGAATCAAGCATAGGGTGGAATCGCGTTTTCATGAGAACTCTCTATTTTCTGTTGTTTTTAGTGTGATACGTTGCTAGGGACTAGCAACCTTCAAGTCGGGGGGTGTGATGAGCGCACTATAGTGCATAATAACGTGGCTCATTATACTCAATTTGGCAATTATGCGTAGGCAAATGAATTTATCTAGTTAATATTGCACGTGTAGTTGTCTTTGTGCTCTTTGCAGGTTTCCGAGCGCTAAAAGAGTGGTGTAAAGCCCAAGTACGAACCAAAGGCTCGGACCAATTAGGGCCTTGTTTGAGAGTCAAGAAAAGGCCTGGGAATGACGGAAGTGAAGTTGGAGTGGAAAGTGAAGAGCCCAAGAAAATTAACCCAGAAGGTTTCTCTACCGATAGAGAATCAAGTCCTATCGGTAGAGAAGGAGAAATCAAGGCCACTCAAAGAGGCTCTACCGGTAGAGGATCAGTCTCTATCGGTAGAAGTGGAACCAGAAAAAGTCAGAAGACTTCTCTACCGGTAGAGGGTCAGTCCTATCGGTAGAGAGAAGAATCTAGAAAAAGTCAGTAGGGTTCTCTACCGGTAGAGGTTCAGTCCTATCGGTAGAAGTGGAACCAGAAAAAGTCAGAAGATTTCTCTACCGGTAGAGGGTCAGTCCTATCGGTAGAGAGAAGAATCCAGAAAAAGTCAGTAGGGTTCTCTACCGGTAGAGGTTCAGTCCTATCGGTAGAAAGAAGGAACCAGAAAAAGACAGTAGGGTTCTCTACTGGTAGAGATTCACTCCTATCGGTAGAGACCCAAATTCCGGCAGATTCTTGTGGGACCACTTTACATCAATTTCTGTGCCAAATCAGGGGACAAGGGAACTTTTAGCCTAGAGAATGGAATAAGAAGCTTCTTATTATGCTTTTTGGAGGGTAGAGTTGTACTTTCACCTAGATTAATTAGGATATTTTGTAGGTTGTTATATCTTTGGCAAAGGGTCATAACAATACATATATAGAATCAACACACCAGATATCAGAATTCTAGAGAGCTTCTTGCCTCTTTTTGCCTTAGATATTTTGTTCTTCATACATTGTTTTTCAAGTTTTGAGTAAGTTCTTAATCCTTTAGTGTTCTTCCCCTTTTGAATCCTTGTATTCTCTTGGAAGCACTTAAGTATTAGTAAGTTTTACTTATTTTTCTTCCATTAGTATTGTTTTTCTTACCTTAAAATCTGATTCTATTAGAGTATTGTTTGGATCCTTCTTCTTGTCCTTAGATAAGTTTGTTTTATTATGTTTTCTATCACTTCTATCATGTTCATGTTAAAATATGAGTAGCTAAATTAGTGTGGGTTAAGTCTAAATGTGAAGTTGATTTCAAACCCATGTTGGTCTATATCTTCTCCATATTTGTCAATGCCATTGATGGATCTTTCTAAGTTTTTCATATTGAAATAAAAATGAAGAGTTAAGTCCTTACTTAGTTATAGCCATCCTTAGAGTTGGTATATCTAATACTTGGATCGATGTCCTTCATCTTTTAATCCTATTTTCTTGAACTTGAAAGAATCCATCAAACCATTTTGTGAATTAAAATCCTGATTTTCATCGAAGAATTTTCCAATCTAAAACCCGGGACCGGGGGCTAAATTGAGTTATAAAGAGAAGAGATAGACCGACGGAAATTTTGAATAGACCAAACTTTAGGACTTAACCCCACTCCTTAATCTAGTTTTAACCCCCCACTTAGTTAATATCATTGTTAACCACACCAAACAAATTTGAGGTTGACGTCCGAAACGTCGAGAAACCAATTTGCGAATTCTCTAAATCCAACGTTCTTTTTCCCTGTGGATCGATACTCCGGACTTTCCAATATACTCGTTTTTACATATTTTGAGGGAAGTCCCGTTTTATGAAATTAAACCACTGACCCGAGGCCGGCACCCCAACGACACACACTTTGCCGGTTCGGTCAGAACACCTTGAGACCATCGGGTGACATTTAGTCTCATTGGGTTCAAAACTTGTTGTATTTAGACATGATTTGTGTGTGCTTGTGTGCATGACATGCATTGGTATTGCATAGCATGTAAATAGGACTATATATGGTTGTTGACCCTTGTTAGAAATTCCTAATTGACATTGGCCTTTTGATGGTGATAGCTGTTTGACTTTGATAGTGTGGTATTTATCGTTGTAGAGTTATGCCTCCAAGACGTGGGGTGAGATTGGGTGGACCACGAGGTCGAGGCCGGGGCCGAGGTCATTATCGAGAGATACCATTGGAAGAGATTATGAGTCAACAGAGGGAGATTTTGTGGGCTGAGGAAGCTCATGAGGAAGTAGAGCAGAATGTCGAACCGCCAGTCACTCTGGGTGCGTTCGCTAAGGAGTTTATGGCTGTGCTTGCCGAGGCCAATAGGCTAAATTAGGCTGCTAGAGCCCATGCTAGAGACCGGGTTATCGATGCTATGAGAGAGTTTTGCCATCTTAACCCTTCTCAGTTCAACGGAGAGGGTGGTGACTTTCTTGCAGCCAATCATTGGCTCTCCGAGACTCATAAGCTATTCAAGGCTTTGAGAATAGTGGAGGATGACCTTCGAGTCTCTATTATGGCATGTCAACTGACCGGAGAAGCAAATGAATTGTGGGAGTCAGTCCTTGAAGTGAGGAAGGATGCGCGAAGGGCCGTTAGACGAATGACAAGAGTTGATGAACCGGATGTTGAGGACATGACCTGGGCTGACTTTGAGGTTCTTTTCGAGAATCGATATTTTTTGGAATCTTGTTGTGAGCAGTTGCATATACAATTCGAGAGGCTAGAGCAAGGGGATATGACAGTATCAGAGTATGCAGCAAGGTTTTAGAACTTATCTCGCTTTGCACTAGAGCTACTGACTTCGGAGGATCGCTAATGTCGTCGTTTTGAGAGCGGTCTCCACTCCCCTTTTAGGAGACTTGTGGTGAGCCAACATAAGAAGGATTTTGCTAAAATCATCGTGTGTGCAAGGAGTGTGGAGCTGCCTAGGGAGGCACAACGAGGTTCAAGAGTTTGGGAACCAAGATAGTTGAGCATTGTGCAGAATTTGTCATCTTCAAGGACTTTCGGGAGTCAAGGGCGCAAGCGACAGAGGGAGCAATTCCAATCTCCATCGGGTCACTCTAATCTTAGGCCACCTACTTTCTCCAATGCTAGGAGCAACACTTCGAGACCACCTATTGTGTGCCATCAGTGCAACCAACCCGGTCATGTCTGGAGTCAGTGTACGGTGCAGTCGAAGGCTTGTTATTCTTGTGGCCAGCCGGGTCATCTAGCTAGGAGTTGTCCCCAAGAGATGAGTGTGCGTACTGAGGCGGGTTCTATTCAGCAGCCAGGACAAGGCCGTGGACAGCAGCAATTTAGGGGTACTCAGCGGCAACAACAGCCTCATTTTCATCAGATTACTCTAGTTCAAGATTCCCATATTGATAGGGGTGCAAGTTCGTCGGCACCTACACCGGGTTCAGGACAACGAGGGGGATATGCATCGGCTCAGCATACCCAAGGGAGGGTTTTCAACATTGCATCTACTACTGCACCATCTACTTCACAGACTCCAGAAGCTTCGGTTGTGAGGGGTACATTCCTCTTGTTTAACTCATTTGCGAAAGTTTTATTTGATTTTGGAGCATCTCATTCTTTTATTGCTGCATCTTTTGCACATGTCTTGGAGTTAAAAGTTGATTTGCTTGATCCCCCATTATTCGTTGAGACACCTCTTGGAGGGAGATCATCACTCCGCCATATTTGTAAAGGTTGCAAACTCACTATCCTTGATCGTTGCTTCACCTTTGACTTCATTGTGTTAGCCATGTTTGGCTTCAATATCATTCTTGAATTCATCGTGTTAGCCATGTTTGGCTGCAATATCATTCTGGGTATGGATTGGTTATCCACCTTCCACGCCTTTATTGATTGTTTCAAGCGTAGAGTCCGCATGTGTTCACCCATAGATAGTTGTTTCGAGTTCTTTGGAGAGCGCCGGGAGCCATTAGAACCCTACCTATGTGAACCTCGGGAGTGGGATTCGATCTGTGCACTGTTAGCAAGTTTGACTCTTGATGAGGACTTATCAGCGTGTGGGGAGTTACCGGAGGTGGTAAGCGATTTTCTAGATGTATTTCCGAAAGAGTTACCCAGTTTACCTCCAGAGAGAGAGATTGAGTTCACGATAGAATTGTATTCCGGTACTACACCTATTTCTATGCCCCTTACCGTTTTGCACCAGCTGAGTTGAAGGTGCTGAAGACACAATTGCAAGAATTGCAAGACTTGGGTTTCATCCGCCCTAGTACATTGCCGTGGGGAGCACCGGCCTTATTTGAACAAAAGGAAGGTTCTTTGCGCTTGTGTATTGATTATCGAATACCTAATCGGGCCACCGTGAAGAGCAAGTACCCAATGCCGAGGATTGACGATTTATTTGATCAGCTACGAGGCGCAACGTGTTTTTCAAAGATTGACTTGAGGTCGGGTTATCACCAATTGAGGGTTCGGAATGAGGATATTTCGAAGACAGCCTTTTGAACGCGTTATGGACACTATGAGTTCGTTGTCATGCCTTTTGGATTGACCAATGCGCCTGCAACGTTCATGGACCTCATGAATCGCATTTTTCGCGAGTACGTTGATCAGTTTATTGTGCTCTTTGTTGATGATATTCTGGTTTATTCATCTTCAGAGGAGGAACACAAAACTCATCTCGCCATCATTTCGGAGCTTTTGAGGAAGCATCAATTGTATACCCAAACTTAGTAAGTGCGAGTTTTGGTTATCAGAGGTGAAATTTTTGGGGCATGTGGTTTGTAGGAGTGGTGTGTCCATTGACCCTGGGAAGATTGAATCTGTTATGAGTTGGCAAAGACTGAAGCATGTGTTTGAGATCCGTGGCTTTTTGGGCTTAGCTGGATATTACCGACGCTTTGTTCTTGACTTTTCTCGATTAGCGGCCCGAATGACTCGCTTGACTCGTAAGGGGACGCGCTTCATTTGGGATGATGCGTGTGAGATAGCTTTCAAGGAATTGAAGAAACGCCTAACCAGTGCACCAATACTAATTTTGCCTGAAAGGGGAGCCGGTTATGAGGTGTATTGTGATGCTTCAGGGGAAGGATTGGGGTGCCTACTGACGTAAGGGGGTAGAGTGGTGGCATACGGGTCGAGACAATTGAAGACCCATGAGCAAAATTATCCAACTCATGATTTAGAGCTTGTAGCGGTAGTTTTTTACTTGAAGATTTGCCGGCATTATTTGTATGGTGAGAAATTTGAAGTTTTCTCTAACCATATGAGTCTAAAGTATTTGTTCACCCAGAAAGAGTTGATTTGGGACAACGCCGGTGGATGGAGCATATTGAGGACTATGATTTTGACTTACAATACCATCCAGGAAAGGCCAATGTGGTTGCAGATACTTTGAGTAGAAAGCCGACACACTTGGCAAGCCTACCAATTCATAGATGGAAGGTTGTTCAAGACTTGGGGCTTTATGCACCATGTTTTGAGGAAGTTCGGGAAGGGTTAACTTTTGTGTAAATTGACAGCTCAATCGACTCTGTCGACTTGAGTGATTGAGACCCAACTCCATGATAAGGAAACATATGAGATGCACAAGAAATTCTTTGGTGGAAACGCTAGAGATGGATGGATGGTCCATGCCGACTGGAATCTACGTTTTCAAGAAAAGTTATTTGTACTCATTTCGTGTCGAGAGGAGATCTTGAGAGAGTTTCATCACTCACCGTTAGCCATCCATCCGGGGGGAACGAAAATGTATCATGACCTACGTCGACAATTTTGGTGGCCAGGGATGAAGCAAGATGTCGTGACTTTTATGTCCAAGTGCCTTACATGCCAACAAGTGAAAGCCGAGCATCAACGACCTACCCGAGTTGCAACCATTGCCCGTAGCCAAATGAAAAATGGGAGAATATCACGATGGATTTTGTTACGAGATTGCCGAGATCACCGAGAGTACATAATGCTATTTGGGTGATTGTAGATCGTTTGACTAAGTCCGCTCACTTCTTGCCAATTCAAGTGACTGATTCTGTCGAGAAGCTTAGCCATTTGTACATTCAAGAGATCATTCGACTTCATGGGGTTCCTGTGTCTATCATATCTGATCGAGATCCGCAATTTACTGCACATTTTTGGCAAAGTTTACAAGCTGCACTCGGTACAAACCTTTTGTTTAGCACAACTTATCACCCCCAGACGGATGGACAATCCAAGCAAACGATTCTAATATTGGAGGATATGCTTCAAGCTTGCATTTTGAACTTTCAAGGGAATTGGGAAGATCATTTACAACTAGCCGAGTTCGCATACGATAATAGTTATCAATCCAGTATCGAGATGGCACCGTATAAGGCCTTGTATGAGCGACCGTGTAGATCACCCATGTGTTGGACTGAATTGGGAGAGACGACCATTATGGGGCCAGACTTGATAGGGGAGACTACAGACAGTATAAGATTGATTGCCAAAAACTTTTGACCACCCAAAAGAGGACAACAGAACAAATCAAAGTGATTCTTCAAAGATTACTTACTGCACAGAGTCGTTAGAAGAGCTATGATGACCATCGTCGCCGACCACTGTCATTCGAAGTGGGTGATCATGTGTTCTTGAAAGTGTCACCACGACGAGGTCTATCCCTTTTCGGGCGAAAAGGAAAGCTTTCACCTCGTTATATTGGGCCCTTTGATATCATTGAGAAGATTTGGGAGGTCGTTTATCGTTTAGCTTTATTGCCAAGATTGTCGGGCATTCACGATGTGTTCCACGTGTCGATGTTAAGGAAGTATGAGCCGAATCCATCACATGTGCTTGAATGGTCTGAATTGGAGTTAGAAGCCGATGAATCTTATGGAAAGAAACCGATAAGCATCCTAGAGTCTCGTGAGCAAGTGCTTAGGGGTAAGACGATCTTTTTGGTTCGGGTTCTATGGAACAATCAAGGCAAGGAAGGATCGATGTGGGAACGAGAGGATGAAATTCGAGAAAAATATCTACACTTATTTACTTCATGACTAAAGTGAGCTTATTTCTTAGACTTAATGATAATTGGACTTGTGAGTTGTTTGATATAGCTTGTGTGGCTATTGTTTTGGAGTAGCATGCATTTACATAGTTTCTACATTTATATTCTTGAACTTGTCTAGTCACGTCTCTTGAATGCTTGATAGCATTGCTTTGTTGTATTTCTATAGTTGTGACTTGCGAGTTTCTTGAACTTATTATGTTTCATTGAATTTGGACTCGTTGACCATTGTTTATGCACGAGTTAGATAGTGTGGCATTGTTCGATGCATTGGGTTGTTAGACAAGTATCTGTGTCTTGAGTGTAATTTGTAGAGAGGTATCGGTGTCAGAATATTCTGATTTAATTTCGTGGACAAAAATCTTTTAAGGAGGGAGGATGTGAGGGCCCGGAAAATATTTCGATTTATATTTAGTGTAAATATGTTGTGAGCATGGTGATCTATTACTTGATTTGGAATGATTGTGATATTTCATGTTGATTGAGACTTGATTGGGCTTATGGCTTTTTATAGGGGGTTTAGTGTTATTTTTAGTTTGTAAAATAATTTAGATTATATACATGCTTTCATTTGTTGAAAGCATGAAAACCCATTTCCCCTTCATCTTCTCTCTCTCTCTCTCTCTCTCTCTCTCTCTAAACTCTAGCCATGGAGCATTGATCAAACCCTCACCATTGTCTAATTCCCCCTAGAATCTTCATCATCTCACCATTCTTGGGAGATACCCGAAGCTAGAGGACGCGAAATTACCAGGAGATCAACTTTGGAGCTTTCCACCATTGGAGACTTGGAGCTTTTCTTTGAAAGCTTCGCTTCACTCATTTCAACCTTGAGGTAGGGGGGTTTCACGTATTATATGTGTTTACAACTTGTTTTAGTCATATATTTGAGTTTTTGGTTGATTTTGGACATTTGGGATCAAAATACGATTTCTGCGTTTTTGCTATTTTTCACGACCCATGTCCGGACGGGACACTAGACGGGGATCAGGCGGTTGGCCCAAACTTTTGGCCAGAGATGGTGTATTTTTGATGTCCGGACGGGAGACTTGATGGCCGGATGGGAAGTTAGATGTCCGAACGGGACAGGGCGGCTGTGAGGGATTTCAAGGCAGAGAGTCATATTTTTAGATGTCCGATGGATGGGGTTTAGGGATGTCCGGACGGGAAATCCAAAAACCTTATTTTTATCTTCCCCATTGGATGCTAGCCTTTTTGCTTCACTTATAGATGTTCATACTTGGTTTTTCTTACTTGATGGTACCTTATTATGAGAGCTTCACATGATGTTGGAGCTCAATCGCACATATCATGATTGATGCGATCATCCCATTTACATATCGCTCATGATCCTTGCATTGGATATTGAAATAACTTGATGTTCTATGGCAAGCTACTTATGTTAGGTACTTGAAGTTGATCCAAGCGGTCATGTGAATAAGGCAACGGTCTGAACTAGATTCCCTTTTGGGTATGCTAGGAAATGAACTAGATTCCCTCTCGGGTATGCTAGGAAGTGTACTAGACTCCCTATCGGGAATGCTAGGGAATGAACTAGACATCTTCGGGTATGCTAGGAAAGACATGATGATACATTAAGTGAGTGTAACAATAGTGAATGCAATTAGTGAATACACTTCATGGAGAAATGATATATGAATGTGATGTGGATTCCTGATGCTTGTCTTTCTTGTGTCATGTTTATTTTGTATCTTGTTCATATTTATCATTCATTGCTTTTAGGATGGGGGTGCATACAGTTATATTGAGCATCCATATAGTATTGGTGTAGACTTTCCTACTGGGCTTTTAGCTCACCCCGTCTTTCATTTCAGGTACCCTCTCGGGGGTATAGCTGGTAGAGCATGGCATGTTTGGTGTGTTGCATCTTTTGGAGGAATTTCATATAGAGTTCCTTAACATCTTTTGGACCAACTATTTTTGAGAAAGAAGTAATGTAACTCGCTTTCGTTTTATGATACTTAGCATGGTCTTTTGGGCTTTTAACGACCTAACTTGAAAATATGGATTGTTCATGAACTTTATTGGCATTTATGAATAGCTATTTTGGGATTAGTTGTGTACCTTGTGAGGTTCATTTAGTATTCAAACATGAATTTATTTTACACAAAATTGAGGGCGTGACAACTTGGTATCAGAGCCTAGGTTAGAACACCTTGAGACCATGGGGTAACATTTAGTCTCATTGGGTTCAAAACTTGTTGTATTTAGACATGATTTGTGTGTGCTTGTATGCATGACATGCATTGGTATTGCATAGCATGTAAATAGGACTATATATGGTTGTTGACCCTTGTTAGAAATTCCTAATTGACATTGGCCTTGTGATGGCGATAGCTGTTTGACTTTGGTAGTGTGGTGTTTATTGTTGTAGAGTTATGCCTCCAAGACGTGGGGTGAGATTGGGTGGGCCACGAGACCGTTATCGAGAGATACCATTGGAAGATGTTGTGAGTCAACAAAGAGAGATTCCGCGGGCTAAGGAAGTAGAGCAGAATGTCGAACCGCCAGTCACTCCGGGTGCATTCGCTAGGGAGTTTATGGTTGTGCTTGTCGAGGCCAATAGGCTAAATCAGGCTGCTAGAGCGCATGCTGGTGATCGGGCTATCGACGCTATGAGAGAGTTTCGCCGTCTTAACCCTCCTCAGTTCAGCGGAGAGGGTGGTGACTTTTTTGCAGCCAATCATTGGCTCTCCCAGATTCGTAAGCTGTTCAAGGCTTTGAGAATAGTGGAGGATGACTTTCGAGTCTCTATTATGGCATGCCAATTGACCAAAGAAGCAAATAAATGGTGAGAGTCAGTCCTCGAAGTGAGGAAGGATGCACAAAGGGTCGCTAGACGAATGACAAGAGTTGATGAATCGGATCTTGAGGACATGACATGGGCTGACTTTGAGGTTCTTTTCGAGAATCGATATTTTTCGGAATCCTATCGTGAGCAGTTGCATATACAATTCGAGAGGCTAGAGCAAGGGGATATGACAGTGTCAGAGTATGCAGCAAGGTTTCAGAACTTATCTCACTTTGCACTCCAGCTAGTGACTTCGGAAGATCGCAAATGTCGTCGTTTTGAGAGGGGTCTCCACTCCCCTTTTAGGAGACTTGTGGTGAGCCAACATAAGAAGGATTTTGCTGAAATCATCGAGTGTGCAAGGAGTGTGGAGCTGCCTAGGGAGGCACAACGAGGTTCTAGAATTTGGGAACCAAGACAGTCGAGCATTGTGCAGAATTTGTCATCTTCAAGGAGCTCCGGGAGTCAGGGGCGCAAGCGACAGAGGGAGCAATTTCAATCTCCATCGGGTTACTCTAATCTTAGGCCACCTACTTTTTCCGATTCTAGGAGCAACACTTCGAGACCACCTGTTGTGTGCCATCGGTGCAACCAACCCGGCCATGTCCGTAGTCAGTGTACGGTGTAGTCGAAGGCTTGTTATTCTTGTGGTCAACCGAGTCATTTAGCTAGGAGTTTTCCCCAGGGGACGGGTGTGCATATTGAGGCAGGTTCTGTTCAGCAGCCAAGACAAGGCCATGGACAACAGCAGTTTAGGGGTACTCAGCGGCAGCAACAGCCCCATTTTCGTCAGACTACTCTAGTTCAGGGTTCCCATATTGATAGGGGTGCAAGTTCGTCGGCACCTACACCGAGTTCAGGACAACGAGGGGGATATGCACCGGCTCAGCATACCCAAGGGAGGGTTTTCAACATTGCATCTACTGCTGCACCATTTACTTCACAAACTCTAGAAGCTTCGGTTATGAGGGGTACATTCCTCTTGTTTAACTCATTTAAGAAATTTTTATTTGATTCTGGAGCATCTCGTTCTTTTATTGCTGCATCTTTTGCACGTGTCTTTTATTTGATGATGAAGGGGGTAGGAGGTGGAGTGTGGGGTAAAATAGTGATTCCCATATATATTACACACACGCATATATATATATATATATATATATATATATATATATATATATAATGCATGCATGTGTGTGTGATATATATATAGGTATAATATATGCAGGCAAGTATATGATTATTACATATATACGCATGCCAGCATATAAGTATAAATATAACTAATAAATGCATGATAATAATACGTACACACACATATACAAATAATAAAAAAAATATGCGACATAAAATATAATAAGCGGGATCGATAAAGTGCACACATGATAAAAGAAAATAAATTATCAAAATATATAAATATACGGGTCTTGCGTGCACTTGTGTGTAAAAATTATGTAAAGTAAATAGTGAGAAAGAGAGAAAATAAAAGGATATGTGTGTGCGTTTGAGTGTAAAATTATGTACATCAAAGAGTTAGAAAGAGAGAGAATAAAAGGTGTTTGAATTTGAGTGTATTTTCAATTCTTGTAATTATGAGTTTGATTCAATATATGTGAATTTCTCAAATAAAGTGTTATAAATCACCTCCACTAATATGTTATGTTATTTATCTTCCCTTCAGTTTTGAACTTGTTCCTTTTTAGCTGTCTAGGAGGGATCCCTCAAACTCCGAGTTTGTTGTCTTCTTTGTAAATATTTTTTTCTTATAGGGTTTCAAGGTTATTCCTTTGAGCCTTCTTTTTGTAGCTTAATGAAAGTTAACTTACAAAAAAGAAAAATCACAGTTCATCCTCTTCTGCCTTCTCTTTCTCCTCCTTGTACTCCAACCGATTCTTTCATCCCATTCATTCTTGATGCCGCCTGCAAATGAGTATTTCCGAACACTATAGTTGTTGAAGCGATGGGGCAACTACTCTGAATATGTTTACAAGGAAGTTTATAATCTGTACAAAGTTAGCCACAAAAAGATGGCACGGATAGTCCAGGATAAGCTCTTCCCTACCATTCGTTCTCACGTCGGCTACAGTGTCACAATCACCATCTTTGCACCAGAGGGTAGAGTCGTCTTCTCCTATGGATTGAAGACAGATTCTTCAACAGGTTGTAACACTGAAGCTCGACCGCCACGCATTCAAAATTCTACCCTAGGACTTTACAAGACCTACTTTCCTATTCCTAGATACTTAAAAGTTACTCAGCCACCAGTTGACAATGCTACTGGTGAAGAAGAGTCACTAACATCAGAAATCTAGTATCATTAAATAACCTGACCATGTGGTAATAAGTAAGGTGAGGTGATTCATATTTGTATTTATAATGTATCTACACCTTTTTTATCCAAAAAAGAAAAAAGAAAAAAGAAAAAAGTGGAAGCAAATAATCACTGAATCCACAAAAATTAAAACTTATGTATAGAACTTCCATTTGTCATTAACTTGCCAAATAGTACTGGAAAATATCCTATTAATCAGTATTTAACCTCAACATCTCATCCATCAAACTACCAAAAGAAAAGAACAATACATTTTATCCATCAGTTCTATTACCAACCGTAAGTGAGTTTGTAGTCCTTAAAAGTGCAACCCTTCAGTCAGACACGTTGCCGTCATGGAATCCATCGTCACGATAAGAACAGCGGAAGTCATCATAATCATCATCATCAAACAATGTCGAACCCTCATCTTTGAATATGCTGATACCAGAAGCAAGCTTTAATATCTCGCCATCACCCTCGTTGAAACCTATGCAGTTTCTGACATCAACATACCGAAGCTCTTTGCAGCCCTCTAAAATCATCACTAAGTTCTCCTTTCTGATGGATGCATGGCTTAGGTGCAGATACTTGATGTTTGGAACAAGGGTCACCAAAGCTGAGGCTTCATCATCCCCAATGTGGGCTCTTGTAACAGCTAATGCACAAAAGTTGTTGCAGTGAATGCTGATTTCGGCAAGGACTTCCTGTATTTTGAAGCTGCTTCCAAGTCTTAAACCTTCCAAATTTTTCCACTTACTAATAACTTCTGGAACCTTGTATACATGCTCAAGAAACAGATCACGAGGCAGAATCAAAGTCTTCAGGTGAGGACACCTAGTGAATAAACAAGTAGGATTAGGCATGGAGGGACTAGGTGTTGGGGCAAGAGCACACACACACTCACAATATGAAGAAGAAAGACTTAGAATAATTTTATTCACTCACACCAAAATGACTAGATTACATGTTAATTTATACTAAACATAAAATGTAACTCTATTCCTAATTAACCACCTTAATGCTCATAATCATCCACTAACTCCATTATTCTCATAACCACAAAATAAACACACAATTACTTTGTGTAACTCTCACCACTATGACTCTTGAAATACTAATTAAAAACAAATATAACTCCCAAATAAATAAAAATAAAGTTTAATTATTTCCAACACCCCTCTTAAACTTATTTTTTTATTACTCCAACCATACTCCTTAATTTTCGAAAAATATCCTCTTTGAGTGGCTTGGTGAAAATATCAGCAACTTGATCTTGTGACTTGACAAACTTGAGTTCCACCTCCTTCTTGGATACACACTCCCGAATGAAATGATATCTCGTGTCGATATGCTTGCTACGATCATGAAACACCGGATTCTTGGCCAAAGCTAATGCCGACTTGTTGTCAATGTATATCTCCGTTGATTCCTCTTGAGGCAAGTGGAGCTCCTTCAACAGATTTCTAAGCCAAATAGCTTGACAAACACAAGATGTTGCCGCAACATATTCGGCTTCACAAGTAGAGAGTGTAACAATAGGTTGCTTCTTCGAACTCCATGCAAACGCCGTGTTTCCCATGAAAAAGACAAATCCGGTTGTGCTTTTTCTATCATCCAAATCTCCGGCCCAATCGCTATCACAATAGCCCACTAGGTTGAAATTGTTAGGAAAAGAATACATCAACCCAAAATCAAGAGTACCTTTGAGATAACGTAGTATCCTTTTCGCCGCTTTAAAATGAGTCATGGTAGGAGCTTCCATGTAACGACTCACAACTCCAACACCAAATAGGATATCCGGTCGGGTACATGTAAGATATCTCAAACTTCCAACAAGACTCTTGAATAGAGTAGAATTCACCTTCTCACCATCTTCAAATTTGGACAATTTCATTCCAACTTCAACGGGCGTGCCCACCGGTTTGCAATCTTCCATCTTGAACTTTTTGAGAATTTCCTTAGCATAACCTTCTTGAGATATAAAAATACCTCCATCCATTTGCTTCACCTCAATGCCAAGGTAATAAGCCATAAGCCCAATATCCGTCATCTCAAATTCTTTAGCCATTGCTTTCTTTAATTCTTCAAACATCTTGGGATTATTTCCTGTGAAAATCAAATCATCCACATACAAGCAAGCAAAGAATACACCCCCATTTTCATTCACCTTAGCATAAAGAGCATGTTCATGGGGACACTTGGTAAAACCATGAGCTTGAAAATAGTTATCAAGCCTACTATTCCAAGCTCGTGGTGCTTGCTTCAATCCATAAAGTGCCTTGTTCAATTTCAACACTTTATCTTCATGATTTTTCACACAATATCCCATGGGTTGGTCAACATATACCTCCTCTTCAAGAAAACCATTCAAGAAAGCGGATTTGACATCCATTTGATGAATTTTCCAACCATTAGTAGCGGCCAAAGAAATAATTAATCGAATTGTTTCCAAACGGGCAACCGGGGCAAATACTTCACCATAATCAATATCTTGTCTTTGTTTGTAACCTTTTGCCACCAACCTAGCTTTGTACCTTTCAACTTCTCCTTTAGCATTTCTCTTTATTTTGTATACCCATTTGACTCCAATTGCTCTTTGGCCTCTCGGAAGTGTTGTGAGATCCCATGTACCATTTCTTTCAATTGCTTGAATCTCCACATCCATTGCATCTCTCCACCTTTTGTCTTGTACCGCTTCCTCAAAATCTATAGGTTCACTATCGGAAAAGAGGCAAAAAAGTGTCAAATCACTAATTATTGGAGTTACCTCTTCCGTAGTGTCATAGATATCTCGAAGGCTTCTCATACGAGATGGTCTTGCACTTGAACTCGATTCGGATGACGAAGGACTTGCTTGTGCATGAGTTGGACCCGGTGGCGATGGTAATGGAGAAAGTGGCTCCAAAACATCATCTCCTTGCTCTTCTTCCTCCAAAAAAGGAAAAAAATCATACTCTTCTTCAGAATTACTCCAAGCCCATTCACTTTCTTCATCAAACTCCACATCTCTACTAATCACAATTTTTCCATTACTTGGATTGTAGAGTTTGTAACCTTTGCTTCTTGAATCATACCCGATGAAGACAAATTTCTCACTCTTGTCATCTAGCTTGGCCCGCTTCTCATCCGCTACATGCGCATAAGCAATACTCCCAAAAACGCGCAAATGAGAAACACTTGGCTTGAATCCTCCCCATTCTTCTTGCGGCGTTTTGTTCTCAACACTTCTAGTAGGACACCGATTTAATAAGTAGACGGCACAATCAACAGCTTCCGCCCAAAACTCCTTCGGCATTTTCTTGCTCTTCAACATACTCCGAGCCATATTGAGAATGGTTCGGTTTCTCCTTTCGGCAACCCCATTTTGTTGAGGTGATCTTGGAACTGTTAGAGGATGACGAATTCCATTTTCTTCACAAAAAATTTTGAATTCATTTGATGTGAATTCACCACCTCTATCGAATCTTATTGCCTTGATTTCATACCCACTTTGTTTTTCAACAAAAGCCTTGAATTTTTTAAAAACTCCAAAAACTTCAGATTTTTCCTTGAGAAAATAAACCCATGTTTTTCGACTAAAATCATCAATAAATAGTAAAAAATACCGATTTTTACCATGTGATGATGGATTGATAGGCCCGCAAACATCGGAGTGAATAAGTTGTAGAGGCTTATTCGCTCTTGAAATTGCTTCTTTTGGAAAACGTTTCCTTGCTTGTTTGCCGAAAAGACATCCTTCACAAAGTTGATGTGGGTGGTCAATGGAAGGTAGTCCATTCACCATCTTCTTCTTAGAGAGCGACGTTAGTCCTCCAAAATTCAAGTGCCCAAAACGTAGATGCCATAACCAAGAGGTATCCTTAACACCGCTCTTCAAACATTTAGCTTCACCATTTTGAAGGTTGAGCAAAAACATCCGATTTCTTGTCATGGGTACTTTAGCAACCAAAATACCATCATTATTTCTTATTGAAAGACTATGATCTCTCATAGAAATATCATAACCTTTTTCCAAAAGTTGCCCCAAACTCAAAATATTATTTTTCATGTTGGGCACATAAAAAACATTAGAAATAATTTGGTGCCTCCCATCCTTCAACCGAATCAAAATGTTACCTTTCCCTTTCACCGGAATTTGCGAAGAATCGCCAAAAGTGACTTTTCCATCAACGGATTCATCAAGTTCCATGAACAAATTTTTGCTCCCACACATATGGTTGCTTGCACCGGTGTCTAGATACCACAAGTTCATGTCTCCCTTTTCTTCTCCCTTGTATGCCAATAACAAGGTTGGCTCTACCTCTTCATGTTTATTTTCCGCTAGATTCACCTTCTCTTCAAAAGAATCGCTTCTACATTCGGCCGCATAGTGACCAAATTTATTGCAATTATAACATTGAACTTGTGATTTGTCATACCTTCTTCCGGAAAATCGGGAATTATTTCCTCTTCCTCGCCCTCTAGCATAATAGGTGTCTTGGCCTCTTTCATTCCCGTTGAATGAATTTTTGAAATTATTCTCTCCTCTCCCACGGCCTCGTCCGCCGCGTCCTCCATGGCCACGGCCACGTCCTCGACCTCGACCTCTTTGACTTTGTTCTTGCCTTCCTTCATTCTCCTTGAAAGAAAGTTTTGTTTGAAGCACTTGCTCCAACGACTCTTGCTTCTTCCTATTAAGTCGTTCTTCATGGGCTAGCAATGACCCCATCAGCGCGTCAACCGCCAACGTGTCTAAATCTTTAGACTCTTCAATGGCTACAACAATGTAGTCAAACTTGTTGTCTAAGGAACGAAGGATTTTTTCTGCCACACGGTTATCCTTCAAATCTTCGCCATACCTTCTCAAATTATTCACAATAGTTAAAACTCTTGTGAAATAATCTGAAATTAGTTCGGAATCCTTCATCTTCAAAGCTTCAAATTCACCTCTTAAAGTTTGGAGGCGAACTTTCTTCACCTTCTCAACACCACTATGGGAAGTTTCGAGAATCACCCATGCTTCCCTAGAAGTGGTTGCTTCGGCAATCTTTTGCAACAAAGCATCATCCAAACATTGGTGGATGAGTGTAAGAGCCTTCTGATCCTTTTTCTTCGTCGCCGTCAAGACCTCTCTTTGAGCTTGAGTCAAAGTTGATACATCTTGTGGTTGTGTAAAGCCTGTTTCTACAAGCTCCCACAAGTCTTGCATTCCAAGAATCGCCTTCATGCGGATACACCAATTCTCGTAATTGTCTTTGGTGAACCGGGGCATTTGAAATGGAAACATTCCATTATTTGCCATCTCTCTCTTTGACAATAACAATCTAGCTCTGATACCACTTTGTTGGGGCAAGAGCACACACACACTCACAATATGAAGAAGAAAGACTTAGAATAATTTTATTCACTCACACCAAAATGACTAGATTACATGTTAATTTATAATAAACATAAAATGTAACTCTATTCCTAATTAACCACCTTAATGCTCATAATCATCCACTAACTCCATTATTCTCATAACCACAAAATAAACACACAATTACTTTGTGTAACTCTCACCACTATAACTCTTGAAATACTAATTAAAAACAAATATAACTCCCAAATAAATAAAAATAAAGTTTAATTATTTCCAACACTAGGCACTTCACTCTGGAGGACAAATTATATATTTTGGTAGCAGAAACACACGAAGGCCGTAATTACTACTGCCGAGAAACACAAATCACATCATCTATTCTTGCTGGAATTGAATATCACAGTCAAGATTAAATGAGAACAATTAAGAGAAAGAAATTTGGCTTCCCCGCCCAAAAACAAATTCCAATTGTTATCACTTATCATAAACATATGCTTTGCGTTCACAAACATGCACTCTTATATATATGCCGTAGAGGGGAGCACGAAACTGTAAAGTAAGATTACGCCAGAGGATGTTTACATGTCTAATAAGAAAATAAATAAAAAAACATAGATGAAGGTTAGCCTAAATAACAAGAATTTCAGTTGTTAGTTGTGGAACTTACTCATCTGCGATACACATCAATTCATCTCCGGTGCATTCTTGGGGAACCGCTAGCAGAGTTGCAGATTTTTTGCTACGTTTGACTACATTCACAATGAAAGCAGTGACATTCAAACTGTCTATGTGATATTTGTCCATAAGTCTAGATGTAAAGTTATCAAAAGTCTATGTGATATTTGTCCACAAGAATCAATCGTAGCAATACTTTACTTGCAAATCGATAGACAAAGACCTTATCCTTTTTCTTCTCTGATTTTGATCAGTCGAGAGAGCACAGGAAACAACAATAAATCTACAAATATACAGATAGGTTGTGTCGAACAATATTCTTTTCAAGTTAAAAGTCAGGGAGACATATTGTTGATTTATGGGGGGAGAGAGAGAGTGTCTGTGTGAATAGTCAGGAGCATGAGGTTTGGGAAAATCAGGAAACTTTACAAGGAGTACTTTATTTCATGATACTGAATTTTCTCTTACAGCAATCATGGAAAGACCACATCTTGTGGACAAAAACTTTGCAAAACTAACTTAGACTATATCAAGATTAGTTTCATCACACCTCGCAGATTTTAAGTCTGAGGGGCACCATTAAAAATGAACACATGTAAGACTACCTGCAGACTAAAAACATACATCTGACTCTGCTGTGCAATGAGATTAGATGGAAATTGTCAAATACATGAGCCGCATATAAAGACATGTACGTAAGTCTTCTGTATTACCTCACTTAGAAATATGAGGTTATCCAAACCTTACGAGACTAGGTAGCTTCGGATGATGATATATAAAATGATGAGGAGCAACAGCAAGCTTTGATTTCCTTCTTTGTCTTCAGGATAGAGTAAGGGCTTTATGGCTTCGTTAAAGCATCTCCAATAGTACTCTCCACTTCGTAAAAAAGGAAAATGGATTATAGCTAATCTTAGCAGCGAAGAAAAGTATCACACACAGTGTGAAATAAATACATGCATATATTTAAGTTATTTGAAAAGACAAACCTCTTCAACTTCATCTATAAAAATAGAAAAAAAAATCTAAAAATGAAGTAAGAAAGAGAAAGCCATAAATATTTCAATAACCATCTTATTAATCTTCATCCCTTTCATGGTAATTCTAAAGAAACTATTTTCCATATCTCGTGCTCTACATTTATTTTCTTTTTATAATACGTTATCAGCATAATTCTAGTCAATTGAAATAAAGTGGATGTTGTATAATTTAAATAATTATATTTGATGAAACGAATTTGATCGCCTTCTCGCCTGACCTACAAAAAAAGCTTGACACCGGTGTAGTATCTCACCAACACCCCTTCGATACCTAAGTTAGCTTTAGAGAGGAGGAAAAATATGAAAAGCAAGGAGAAATTATCTTAACAGAATATTCGTACCTTGTACTGTAGGGATTTCTCAATTATATAGAGACTTCCTTGGCGGATTTGTAGGAAGGGATCATGCTTATCTCCTTCCCTGAATAAGTGGAGCGAATAGCTGGTGCTTATCTTTGTTTCTATCAGTGTATATCTCAAACGTTATCTTTATTCTAGATTGGGGGATCTGATGGAGTTTCTCCGCATACAATGGAGAGTTTTTAGGAGTCGCAATAGGCTTTTACCCTTCTTGAGAGAAGGTGACTAGCTTGGAGGAGGAGGTCCCGACTGAGTAGAGTGCATGACTGTCCTGAACACATTTTTGTTGAGCAGATTGCAGGAGGCTGAGCTGAGCAGGTCACATCTAACCGAGTAGAGCACATGAGGCTGAGCTGATCAGATATGATCGACTCAGCCATTTTATTATGACTCATCAGCTACTCCCCTATTTCTGAGAGGTTGGCTTGCTTACGAGAAAAAATATAAACAGTCTGATACGTTGAATTTTGATGATTTTGGATTTGCCTTGATCTTCACGTTGCATTAAATACAATGTCAGAGACGTTTGAGAGTCTAATATGTGGCGTTAATCCAAGCGTGGCACGTGTGAATGATCGATGGCCTGTATTTGAAGGCTCTTCATGAAAAAATCTTTAAAAGGTGTTTGTTGGAACTCCCAGAGGTTTCCTTCTCCTCCATTGTTCCAGCAGCCCTCAACAGCTTGTGAGTTCTGCCATTGTGTTCGTCTCTAAATCTTGAGATTTACCATTCATACAGAGGCCTGCTATTTTTTCTCTTAGGTACGTTCGCGCTTTATTTTTTATTCTGGCTAACAATAGTTTTACTCTAGACCCTAGAGGCTTAGGGCATTCTTGGGTCTTTTTCTTCCTTCGGTTGTGCCAATATTTGCACAACTCTTATTGTCCTTCGTTTGGAGAGTTCGCCTACTCCCCAGTTGTTCAGTACTATTACCAGGGCATTTTTTACATTATTTGTCCTGCTGTCCCCCATTTTCATAGAATGACACCCCGTAGGCAATCGTCTAGGTCTTCAGCCCCAACTTCTTCAGATTTAGAGAAAGAAATAAATATAGACCAGACATCTCGCCCTAGCCAGGCAATTACGCCTAACTCTCCTCCGTCTTCAGGCGTGGCGCTGAACCTTAAGCCTGTAGAAGCTGACCGGATAGTTTCAAACATTTCTGAGGAAGAGTTTATGGCATTAAGAATGAAATGCTAGATTCCCGATTCCGTATCAATGAGAGTCCTAGGAGCGACCGAGAGGGCGAATACCCCTAGGTTAGATGAGTTATGCCTATATTTGGCTGACTTTGAAGCTGGGCTGAGGCTGCCCTTCCCTCCTTGTGTGAGGAAGATACTATGGTACCTGGGGTTATCTTCTGGGCAATTACTACCAAACTCTTGGCGTATCCAGGTCAGTTGTGGCGTGCTCTAGGCTGTTGAGACAGAGGAGAAGGCCACTCTGACTAAAGAAGTCTTCCTCTACTGCTATCAAGTTAGCATGTCCACTCAAGAATGGTGGTATTTTTCAAAGAGAGATGGAATACATCCTCTAGTCGAAGGTCTGCCCTCAACCGACAAGAGATGGAAAGATAAATTCTTCTTCATTTCTGGAGAGGGATGGGAATTTCCTCCTTGGGAAGAGCGGACTGATTCCTTCAGGATTCGTTGCTTCTAGGGAGAGCCTCATCCTTCTTGTGAGCCTCTGTCCTTTCAAATTTTATTTTGTGATATCATTTTTTTGATATTTCTGGTATTGTAGCTGACTTCTTTTTACTGGGTTCTGAACAGGGAGACAAAGGCCTGAGATCTTCGTTGAAATTAGCGAGTAGCTGAAGGTGGTAGGAGATTATCCTGACCACGATTTTCGCGTATTTCTTGCTCCAGAGACTTTGGTCAAGTTCCTGTTCGGCCCAGAACCTCCAAGTGAGGCTCTTGCCTTAGAAAGAGGTATCTCCTCTTCTTTGTGTTTTTTCTTTTATGATCATCATTTCACAGTTTTTCGTATCTTATCAGGAGAAGAGGAGAGGATGGTGAAAGTAAACAAGGACAAGCTGATAGCCTTGTCTGAGCGTGCGAATGCACAGGATTCCTCTTCTAAGCAGAAGAAAACTAGAAGAAAACCCTTGTTGACACCTCCACGTTTGTGGACTCTGGGGTAACCTCCCAGGAGCAGCACTCTACTTATCCTCCTGCCAAGAAGTCCATAACGAATCAGACCAAGGTTATGGAGGTTGAAGGGGCTGCCGCTAAAATAGTAGTGGCAGAAGAGCCTCTAGCTGATGCTTCTGCTGAGGGGGCCAGAAAATTGAAAAAGAGGAAAACCAAGGAGGTCTCTTCTTCTGTTGCAGCTCCAGCTGAGGGCGGTCCATCAGTCTTCGCACCAGAACCCTCCATCCTGACGAGCAATAGATTTGTCATTGACGCATTGGCTGAGCTACCCACCAAGAGGGATTGGGAGCTAATGAAGGAGATGACTCTTGAGGAGAAGAGATCTCGCTTCCTCATTTGCTTGACCAAGGTAAGTATATGCGTACCCTTTCATAGACTTAAGATTGAAAAAACCTAGTTTTAACACTTTACCTCTTGCTTTTTGTAGACAATTGCAAATAGCGGCTCTTTGGTCCAAGATTCCCTAAATGATGAGGAAACCATATCCGCTCTGAAGACAAGGCAGAAGACTCATGAACGGTTGTTGGAAGAGCAATTCCAAATGATCTCCAAGCTGAAGATTGAGAGAGATAGGCTGAAAGAAGAAAACGCTATTAAGGAAGCTCAGGTCTTGAGCTTAACCAACGCGTCAGCTGCCTATGAGCGGAGGTTTTCCCAACTGGAAGAATTACTCGCTGCTGAACAGGCTGCAAATGGAGAGCTGAGGAAGGATCTTGTTGAATCCAACTCAGCCCTGAAGATTCAGGAGAAGAAAGTCAGGGAGCTGGCTGTCAAGTGTGATGAGAAAACCAGGACGCTATCAGAGCGAGAGAGAGACCAACTCCCTCAGAGATCAAGTAGCCCAAGGCCAATCTCTTCAGCTGGACCAGATGAAGGACTCCCCTGCCTTTATTAATCTCATGATGGAATATTACTTCAGTGGATTCATGTCCCTGAAGAGAAAAATAAGTGCAGCCCATTCAGAGCTGGATCTGAGCACGTTCAATGCTAAAAATGACAGTATATCTTTTGACGATGGCTCTGATAATTCTGGTGATGAAGAGGAGATAAGTCCTGCTATAGCTCAAAAAGATACACTAGCTGGAGAGATGACCGATCAGGGTCTTACAGTGGCCATACCTGAACAAGGCCCACAAGATCTTGCTGAGCTGCCTGTCGAGGTCCCTGCTGAGGTGGACCTTCCTGTCCCTTCTACTGAGGATGACACTGTTGTGGGTATAGTCGAAGGGATCCTGGAACGTGTCGCAAGCTCCCTAATATCTGGGATAGCAGATGAGGTCCTCAGAGATGATTCATCTAAAGAGGATGTTGTGGTTGACCTTATGGCCTCAGATCAGCCTCCTGTGCCTGAGACTACTGGAGAGATACCTTAGCTCATTTTTTTCTGTGTTCTCTTCATGTAAAGCTTTTTGCTTCTCACACAACTTATTTCTGTACTTACTTTTTTATTGGTTTATGAATGAATCTTGTCATCCCTTCTCCATCTTCAATTGTGTGGACTCTATTTACATATGTTGCCCCTTTGATGGTACGTTTTCAAACTGTTTTTCAAAAAGATAAACTCATAATGAATGATGTAATGTCTGTAATGCTAAACAGATGAGTCTGCTTGGATACCTGACCCTGGAGGGCATATGCTGAGCAGACAAGGCTGCTCGGATACATGGTCCCGAAGGACATGTGCTAAGCAGACGAGGCTGCTCGGATACATGGTCCCGAAGGATACGTGCTGAGCAGACAGGGCTGCTCGGATACATGGTCTTGGAGGACACGTGCTGAGCAGACGAGGCTACTCGGATACATAGTTTGTTGTTTGGATACATAATTCCATAATAACAAGACTGACTTTCTTTATTGGATCTTAATAACAAGACAACAAAATAAATAACCTTGCTAAAAAAGACAAGATAAAGAAATGAAGTTTATTGGAAATACTTATTCAAATGTTCAGCATTCCAGGGCTAAGGAAGCTTTTTCCCAGATAAAGTGACTAGTTGGAAGGATCCTGCTTTCACATGCTCTGCAATCTGATAGGGACCTTCCCAATTTGGTCCTAGATGCCCAGCCTTCTTCCCTGTGGGATCCACTTTCTTGAGTACCAACTCTCCTATTCTGAAGCTTCTCTCCTTGACTTGACTGTTGTAGAATTTGGCCATCTGTTGTAGATAAATTTTAATTTTAGGGGCTGCCTTTTCTCTCTTTTCTTCCAGAAAATCCAATTTCTCTAAGAGGCATTGCTAGTTGTTCTCTTCTGTGAAATCTTTAGTTTTATGGCTGAGTAGACCAATTTCCACTGGAATTACCGCCTCTATTCCATAAGCCAAGGAGTAAGGGGTTTCTCTTGTTGCCGTTCGGACAGTAGTGCGATATGCCCAAAGTACACTGGGCAGCTCCTCTGGCCAGTCTCCCTTTGCAGCTTCCAATTTCTTCTTGAAGTTTTTCTTGATGGTACGGTTGGTGACTTCCACCTGTCCATTCAATTTGGGATAAGCTTTGGAAGCATAATGCACTTGTATCCCTCTCTGCTCACAAAACCCAAGGAACTGGTTGTTGTGAAATTGTTTACCACGATCAGTAATAATCACTCTAGGTAGCCCAAACCTACTGATGATATTCTAGTGATGGTGGCCAAGGGCTTAGCTTCTACCCATTTGGTGAAATAATCCACAACCACTATAGCAAACCTGTTCCGTCCCTTACCAATCGGAAGGGGCCCAATTAGATCTAATCCCCACTGAGCAAATGGCCAAGGAGAGGGGATTGGAGTTACAAGGTGGGAGGACGATGAAGAATATTACCAAAATTCTGACATATCTCACATCTTTGGACCATCTGCATTGCATCAGTCTGCATTGTAGGCCAATAATAACCTGTTCGGATTAGCTTCTGTGCCAGAGCTCTTCCTCCTGAATGATTTCCACAAGATCCTTCATGGATTTCTCTTAGAGCGTACTCAGCTTCTTCGTCGATCAGACATCGCAGAAGTGGGAGCGAATAACTCCTACGATAAAGTATCGCTTCCAGTTATAAATACTTAGCTGCTCTGAGCCTTAATCTTCTTGCCAGGTCCTTGTCAGTGGGTAATTTCCTTCTCTCCAGATATTCGACGATAGAATCTGCCCATGAGTCCTTGTAGCTGACTGCAGCTATTTCCTGGGTAGACAAGTCTACACTAAGTTGCTCCAATCGCTGGATCGAAATGAGGCGGCTCAGTACTTCCTCTCGGACTGTGGCCAATCGAGCCAGCTGATCTGCTTCTTCATTTTCTGCGCGAGGGATTCTCAGCAACTTCAAAGTGTTGAAAGCTTTTTGGAGCTGTTTTACTTTGTCCAAATAAAGCTTCATCCTTTCTTCCTTGGCTTCATAATCTCCCAACACTTGTCCTACCACCAATTGGGAATCACTTCCAACAGTGAGTTCCTTTATCCCTAAGGATTTGGCTAACTTGAGTCCAGTCAGAAGTGCCTCATATTCAGCTTCATTATTGGTGGCTTTGAAGTTAAATCTGATGGCAAATTGCAACTTGATCCTGTCAGGAGAGATCAGGATGATGCCAGCCCCATTGGCCTCAGTATTAACTGACCCGTGCACGTTGAGTATCCATTCCATTGGCTCGTCAGCTTCTGTGCTCGGCTCATCATTTTTTATAAGTTCTACACAGTCTACGGGTGAGAACTCTGCCACAAAATCAGCAAGGGCTTGGGCTTTGATGGCTGTTCTGGGATAGAATTCCAGATCGAATTCTCCCAACTCCACAGACCGTTGAACTAATCTCCCAGACGTCTCAGGATTATGGAGCGTTTTCTTGAGTGGCTGGTTGGTCATAACTTTGATTGAATGAGCCTGAAAATAAGGCCTCAGCCTTCTTGCTGCTGTAACCAAAGCAAAGGCCACTTTTTCGACCTTGGGATACCTTGTCTCTGCTCCCCTTAAGGCCCTACTAGTATAGTAGACAAGATGCTGTACACTAGCTTCTATCTTTATGAGTATTGAATTGACAGCATGAGGGGAGACAGCCAAATAAACATATAGATCTTCTCCTTTCTTAGTGCGACTGAGTAGGGGAGGTATTGTCAGATATTCTTTCAACTCTTGAAATGTCATTTCGCATTCGTGAGTCCAGTGAAAGGCTTTCTTTAGAACTTGGAAGAACGGATGGCATCTGTCTGTTGCCTTGGAGACAAAACGATTGAGAGCTGCTATGCATCCAATAAGCTTCTGCACACCTTTAATTCCCTTGGGAGATTCTATGTCTAGAATTGCTTGGATTTTTTCAGGGTTAGCTTCTATACCCCTCTGAGAAACCATAAAACCCAAAAACTTTCCTGAACCGACCCTAAACGCACATTTACTGGAGTTGAGCTTCATCTGATACCTTCTAAGAGACTCAAAAGTCTCTCTTAGGTCTTCTACATGATTGGATCTGTTCAGGCTTTTGACCAGCATGTCATCGACGTAAACCTCAACATTACGCCCAATCTGATCCTTGAACATACGATTGACCAGTCTCTGGTAGGTGGCTCCAGCATTCTTAAGCCCAAAGGGCATTACTTTATAGTAGTAAAGCCCTCTAGCCGTAATGAAAGATGTCCTCTCCTCATCTTTTGGATGCATCTGAATCTGATTATAACCAGAAAATGCATCCATGAAGCTGAGCAACTCATGGCCAGCCGTAGAATCCATAACCAAATCGATTATGGGCAATGGAAAACTGTTATTGGGGCATGCTTTGTTGAGATCCTTGAAATCTACACACATGCGCCAATTTCCCTTAGCCTTGGGCACTAGAACTACATTTGAGATCCATACAGGATATTGGGCTTCCTGAATGAATTGGGCCCGCTTTAGCTTCTCTACCTTTGCAGCAATGGCTACGTTCCTCTCTGGGGCAAATGTTCACACCTGTTTCACTGGACGGCAAGTTCTGTCCACATTCAACTTGTGTGTGATTATACTTGGATCGATCCTCGACAGATCCTTATGTGACCAAACAAAGATATCCACATAACTTCGTAAAAATTTGATAAGAACAGCCACCTCTTTCAAACCCAATTCTGAGTCGACGCGGAATATTTTCTCGTTTTGCCCCTCTATTGTCGGTATCTCAATTAGCTCTTCGATCGGTTCTCCTTGTCTGAGCTTCTCCTCATCCCTCACATCAGTCCCACTAACAGATAGGGCCTCCTTCTTTGATCTCATGGAGGTGATATAACACTCCCTTGTTCTTTTCTGGTTGCCCTTGACTTCGCCCACACCATCTGGTGTAGGGAACTTGAGTTTAAAATGATAGGTGGAAACCACTGCCCTGAACTTGTTAAGGGTCTGTCTACCCAGTATAAAGTTATAAGTTAAAGGGCAATCCATCACTAAGAAATCAACCAATGCAGTGGCATTGATGAGCGCACTATTTTGCATAATAACGTGGCTCATTGTACTCATTTTAGCAATTATGCGTAGGCAAGTATATTTATCTAGTTGATATTGCACGCGTAGTTGTTTTTTGTACTCTTTGCAGGTTCCCAGGCATTAAAAGAATGTTGTAAAGCTCAAGTCTGAACCAAAGGCTCAAACCAATTACGGCTTTGTTTGAGAGCCAAGAAAGGCCTGGGAATGACGGAAGTGAAGTTTGGATGAAAAATGAAGAAGCCCAGAAAATTTACTCAGAAGGTTTCTCTACCGATAGAGAAACAAGTCCTATCGGTAGAGAAGAAGAAATCATGGCCAGTAAGAAGACTTCTCTACCGGTAGAGGGTCAGTCCTATCGGTAGAGAGAAGAACCAGAAAAAGTCAGAAGACTTCTCTACCGGTAGAGGGTCAGTTCTATCGGTAGAGAGAAGAACCAGAAAAAGTCAGAAGACTTCTCTACCGGTAGAGGGTCAGTCCTATCGGTAGAAAGAAGAATCCAGAAGAAGTCAGAAGACTTCTCTACCGGTAGAGGGTCAGACCTATCGGTAGAGAGAAGAATCTAGAAACAAGACAGTAGGGTTCTCTACCGGTAGAGATTAACTCCTATCGGTAGAGACCCAAAATCGGCAGATTTTGTGGGGCCGACTTTATCTCGATTTCTGGCCAAATCAGGGAATTAGAAGCTTCTTTTAATGCCATTGTAAAGGGTAGATTGGTACTTTCACTAAGGTTTGGTAGGATATTCTAATTAGGTTGTTTTCCTTACTTGTAATAGGGTAGCCTCTCTCTCCCTGTTATCAGATATCATTTTTTATAACGTAGTTCCTACTTTTTACATATAGAGACTACTGTTGAGAGCTTTTCTTCCATTGTTATTGCTTTAATCTACTGTTCTTCATTTGTTCTTCAATATTTCTTCAAATTTTTGATAAGTTCTTAATCTCTTAAGTGTTCTTCCCCTTTGAATCTTTGAGTTCTCTTGGAAGCACTTAAGTGTTAGCAAGTTTTCTTTACATTTCTTCCTTAAGTATTGTTCTTCTTACTATAAAATCTGATTCTATTAGAGTTTTGCTTATCTCCTGCTTATTGTCTTTAGATAATCTTGTTCCATTATGTTTTCTTTCATTTCTATATTGTTCATGTCAAAGTATGAGTAGTTAATTTAGTGTGGGTTAAGTCTAAATGTGAAGTTCAATTCAAAACCATGTTGGTCTCTATCTTCTCCAAATTTGTTAATACCATTGATGGATCTTTCTAAGCTTTTTCTTATGAAATAAAAATGAAGAGTTAAGTCCTTGCTTAGATATAGCCATCCTTAGAGTTGGTATATCTAATACTTGGATCGATGTCCTTCATCTTTTAATCCTATTTCCTTAAAACTTGAAAGATCCGTCAAAACCATTTTAAGAATTTAAATCCTGATTTTCATCGAAGAATTTTCCGATCTAAAACCCGGGACCGGGAGTTAGATTGAGTTATAAGGAGAAGAGATAGACCAACGAAAGACTTGAATGAACCACACTTTAGGACTTAACCCCACTCTTTAATCTAGTTTTAATCCTCCTTTTAGTTGATATAATTGCTTAACCGCACCAAACAAAACTTTGAGGTTGACATCCGAAACGTCGAAAACACCAATTTGCGTATTCTCTGATATCAACGTTCTTTTCCCTGTGGATCGATACTCCGGACTATCCCTATACTCATTTTTTTTAATATTTTGAGGAAAGTCCAGTTTTATGAAATTAAACCACTGACTTCGAGGCCAGCACCCTAACGACACGCACTTTGCCGGTCCGGTCATGTTTTTGGCGCCGTTGCCGGGGAATTGAATAGTTGTTTTTAGATAATCGCAGATTTTTGCAAAGTGCAAGTTTCTTTGGTGGAAACCTTTAACCTACCCATTTTGGTAAACCTAAGGTGTAACGCAAGCCAAAGGGACGTGTAATTTGCAGATTTTATTTTATTTTCTTTTTCATTCATACTTGATTGATTCGGAGACTGTCTTTGGTGTATGAGTGTTTACACTCGTGACGCGACACATCGGCTAATTCGCCAAGACAATCTTCCTTTCAATCCAATGGCCGAACACCGTGATGAAAATGACGCACCCATGGGTCGCACCATGCGGGACTACTTGCACCCCACTCACACCACCACCACCTCGTGCATACGCTTTCCAACCGATACTCCCGAAGGACAACAATTCCATGTCAAGCCTAACATGCTTGGCATGTTACCAACCTTCTATGGGATGGAATCGGAGAACTGCTATGTCCATATTAAAGAGTTTGAGGAGGTGGTGAACACTTTCACCAACGTGACCGCCCATCTGGAGTCGGCACGTCTTAAGCTCTTTCCCTTTTCTCTCAAGGAGAAGGCCAAGCGATGGTTTCTCTCCTTGAGGGCTAATTCGGTGACAAGTTGGGTGGAGATGCAGGTGGAGTTCCACAAAAAGTGGTTTCCACTCCACCGTACCACCACCTTAAAGAAGAAGATTCAGAACTTCGAGGAAATACCCAACGAATCTTTTTGTTCATGTTGGGAGAGATACAAGGAGCGTCTCCTCGCCGTCCCTCATCACGGGTATGAGGATTGGCAGATTGTGGCATTCTTCTACGAAGCCATCTCAGTCCGCAATCGCCAATTTATCAACCTCATGACAAGTGGGGAATTTCTGAACCAAGGAGCCTCCGCGGCTTTGGCTTATCTTGATGAGCTAGCGAAGAATAACCAATCATGGGATTATTCGGATCCCAATGACCGATCGTATAAACCCCCCACTAGTCACGGAACCATGGGCAAACATGTGCCTAGGGACGAGGACGACATCAGCAAACGCCTCGACCACCTCTCTAGGAAACTAGAGAAATTGGAGATAAATAGGGTGAACGAGGTTTCTTCTGTTTCAAAGCCTGGGGAGGCTTGTGCCATCTGTGACACCATGGACCACACTACCAATATTTGTCCAACCATACCTGCTTTCAAAGAGGTACTCCATGGTCCGGACCATGCTGAGGTCCACGCCCTTCACCAAGGCCAAAAGCCTACCAATGTGCTCTTCAACAATAACAACTACCATCCGGGATTGAGAAATCATCCCAACTTTAGTTGGAGGAACAATGAGGTGGGTGCACAACCCCAAGCACCCCCGGGATTCCAAGGACAATACCCGGCCCATCAAAATGCTCAAGGGCCGGCACCACCGCGGTATCCACCAAATTCCTACAATCCTCCGGGTCCCTCCACGGGTCCCAACTCTTACCACCCGCCTAACCGGCGAAGCTTGGAGGATATCTTGCAAATGTTCATGCAAGGACAAGCAAATGTCAACGAACAGAACACTCAGGCCATTGGGGACATCCGCTCCCAACTCACTAAGTTGACCACCACTTTGGGTACCATGCAGCACGAGAAAGGGAAATTTCCAACCCAACCTCAAGCAAACCCCCAAGGTGGTCATTTTATACAAGGAGAGTCTCCTTCGGGGTCAAATGTGGAACAAGCTAAAGCAATCACCACTTTGAGGAGTGGGAAAGAGGTCGATAAGACCATTCTCCCGAAAACAATCCCCACTCCTCCTCCGGTGCCTACTCCACAACCCCAAGATGATGACCCCGTGAGTGTGATACCTCAACCTCCCCCCATTTACACATCCACATCTGCTCCTATGGGAGAACCCATAGTCTCAACTTGCCCAATGCCGGCCCCTTTCCCACAAAGATTGAGGCCTTTACCCAAGTTGACGAACTCCAGCGAGATATTCGAGCTCTTCAAGCAAGTGAAGATCAATATCCCGTTGCTTGATGCAATCAAGCAAATACCTTCCTATGCCAAATTTTTGAAGGACTTGTGCACAATAAAGCGCAAGCACAATGTGCAAAAGAAGGTATTCTTGACTCAGCAAGTGAGTTCGATCATACAAACCCTCATTGCACCAAAGTACAAGGATCCCGAGTGTCCTACAATTTCTGTGAGAGTTGGGGGGAAGGTAGTAGAGAAAACCCTGCTGGACTTGGGGGCTAGTGTGAATTTGTTGCCATACTCGGTGTATGAGCAACTTGGGTTGGGGGATATGAAACCAACCTCGGTGACCCTCCAATTAGCTGACCGTAGTGTCCGGGTACCGAGGGGTTTGGTAGAAGATGTGCTTGTCCAAGTGGACAATTTTGTGTACCCGGTGGACTTCATAGTCCTTGATACTTGTCCCACGTCCAATCTGCAAGCCCAAACGCCCATCATACTTGGAAGGCCCTTTTTGGCCACATCCAACGCAGTGATCCATTGTCGGAATGGGCTGCTTAAAATGACGTTTGGGAACATGACCCTAGAGCTCAACATTTTTAACATTGGGAGCCAAATGGGGGATGATGATGACATTCGCGATGTGAGCGTTATAGACGCACTTGTTCAAGAGCACGTCGATTGTCATCTCTTTTTCGACCCCCTAGAGGCCATGCTTACTGTGGAAGAGACGGAATTCCTAGACTCTCCCGAGGTTGAGTACATTTACTCCCTCATGAATGAAGAAGAGGTGTTGGGTACTGAAAAGTGGGTGCCCAACTTTGAAAAACTACCACCACCGACAGCTCGGGCTCTACCATCTTCTGTGAAACCACCCAAGCCCGAGCTCAAAAGTTTACCATCTACCTTGTAAAGACCCGGAAAAATTAAAATTTTTATATTAATGTTCGGGTTAATAATCTTAATTAATGTGGGGTATGTGAAAATTGGTGTTAAAACATGATTTGGGGTCAATGTGATATAAGGTGATAACCTTGGGGGCTTGTGGTAGCATGTGTCATACTTGAGGGGTGTAAGTGTAATTTGGGTGTTGGATTTTGTTGAATATCAGACATAGGTTTGCCAAACCCATTTCCCTCTCCTTCTCCCTCACGTTGCTCTCCTTCTCTCAAAACCCATCCGACAAACTTGCTCCAAACCTCGATTCCTTCGAGATCCCGCGCTTTTCTCTCCTCCTTAGGTGATATCCGGGGTTGGTTAGCCACCATTTGCTTGGAGGAGGTGTATTTGGTCTTTCTCACCATTTGGGAGCTAAAGCTTGAAGTTGGAGCTTTGTTTCTTGCCTTCGGAAGTTGAGGTAGGGATTTCTCACACCTATTACGCGTGTATAACTTGATTTGGTAGTCATTTGGTGTTTAGAAATGATTTGGAAAAGCCCTAAAACTTAGGGTAGAAACCTGTTGAAATCTGCTTTGTGCGTGCTTGTTACACCGGTGTCAAATTTTGGTGACACCGGTGTCTCTTGTTCTCTGGATCTCTATTTCTCTAAGTTTTGAGCCTTGACACCGGTGCTTTGATTTTGTTACACCGGTGTCACTTGTTCTCTGTATCTCAGTTTCTGAGTTTGTGCCTTGACACCGGTGCCTTGTTTTGGTGACACCGGTGTCTCCCTTTGGATTTCCCAGACTTTGGACCTTACACCGGTGCCTTGTTTTGGTGACACCGGTGTCAAAAGCTCTCTGTAACTTGTTATTTGGCTGAGCACCGGTGCTTTGTTTTGGGGTACACCGGTGCCTTCTCCCTTGAAACTTTCCATAGTTTTGGGCTATGTTTTGGCACTTGATTTGGCGTATTCTCTAGTCAACTTTGGAACCCCGTGAACCCTAAAATGTACTTTCCTTGGACATTAATTGTTGTCTTTTGTTTAATGATTTAGATTGCGTTAAGCGTTGTATCACGCCATAAATGAGAACGTAAGAAGTGAATCATGTGACACACTTTGAGATTGAACCTAATGGATGAAAGTGGTGAATTTTATGACTTGTGTGCATGTTTTGACGACACGGACGTTATGAGACACATGACATATGTGGACAAGGTACTGGAATGCCTCCGGGACTGCCAGGAATGTACTAGAATGCCTTCGGGAGTGCTAGGAATGTACTGGAATGCCTCCGGGAGTGCCAGGAATGTACTAGAATGCCTTCGGGAGTGCTAGGGATGTACTGGAATGCCTCCGGGAGTGCCAGGAATGTACTGGAATGCCTTCGGGAGTGCTAGGAATGACGCTTGACACTTGATACGGACATATTGGATACACATGACAGTTGTGGACTTGGAATTGAATGAATTAGGAAACCAAAGTACATAAAAGAGTTACTTACATGTTCTCTCATTCGAGTATTGCTTCCACTGACTCTATCTCACTTGGTGTTGATATAATTGTTTGTGTGACATATCATAGCTTGTCATATGCATGTAATATTTTGTGTAGACTTTCCTACTGGGCTGTCGAGCTCAACCCTTCCTTCTTTTCAGGTACAACCTTGGAGTGATAGCATGGAGTGCTTGGCTTGCATGGACCGACATGCATATTTTTGAAAGCTGCATCGGATGATTTACTTAATATCTTTTATTTGTCAATTTTTGAAAAGATGTAATGTAAATCGTACCTTACCTATTTCTATTCAAATGATGTAAACCATTAAACTCCTTTTTGGCTTTGGAGATGATTATCTTTGGTCGAAGCGACCACTTTTGTAATGTATTTCGAACTTATTTTGATTCACCTTATTATTAATGTATTTTGGGGAATTTGGTGAGATTGTGAGTCTTTATTGATGGTAAATATATTATTTAATTATGTTAAAAATTGAGGGCGTGACATACCTTGAAGTATGCCTTCTTGGGGAATTCTGAAACTTTCCCGGTTGTCATCTCATCCAGTCTAGACAATCCCCAAGAAGCTGCTTTATTGGAAATTCTGAGGGCCCACAAATCTGTTTTAGGGTGGACCATTGCTGACATTCACGGGATCAGCCTGCTATTGTGTACTCACCGCATCTATCTAGAAGATGATATTAAGCCATCTCGCCAACCTCAACGGCGTTTGAACCCGATTATGAGAGATGTGGTGAGAGATGAGGTTCTGAAGTTACTGGATGTGGGAATCATATACCCGATAGCTGATAGTAAATGGGTCAGCCCCATCCAGGTTGTGCCCAAAAAGTCTGGCGTCACTGTTGTGCCCAATGAGAGTGGGGAGTTAATTCCCACTCGAGTTGTCACCGGTTGGCGTGTCTATATAGACTATAGGAAACTCAACGCCGGTACCCGGAAAGACCACTTCCCTCTTCCCTTCATTGATCAAATGTTAGAAAGGGTAGCTGGCCATGCTTTCTACTGTTTCCTGGATGGGTATTCGGGGTATAATCAGATAGAGGTCTCTCTGGAAGACCAAGAAAAAACTACTTTCACATGTCCATTCGGCACCTTTGCTTATCGTCGCATGCCCTTCGGGCTTTGCAATGCCCCCCGCACCTTCTCTCGGTGTATGACGGGCATCTTTAGCGACATGATAGAAAAAATGGTAGAGGTGTTCATGGATGATTTTTCTGTGTTCGGAGACTCCTTTGAGTCTTGTTTGGAGAACCTTGAAAAGGTTCTAATACGATGTGAGGAGAAAAACCTGGTTTTAAATTGGGAGAAGTGCCATTTCATGGTCACTCACGGAATTGTCCTCGGTCACATCATCTCTTCGAGGGGGATTGAGGTAGATCAATCGAAAATAGAGCTCATCTCTAAGTTACCTACCCCTAAGTGTGTCAAGGATATCCGTTCTTTCCTTGGACACGCTGGATTCTATCGGCGCTTTATCCAGAACTTTAGCGCCATATCCCGTCCGTTGTGTCGTTTACTCACGAAGGACACACCTTTCGAGTGGACACACGATTGCGAGGAGGCTTTTTCAAAATTAAAAATCAGTCTCACTACTGCTCCAATCGTGCGATCACCCGATTGGAACCTGCCCTTTGAGCTCATGTGCGATGCCAGTGACTATGCTATAGGCGCTGTGCTTGGCCAACGGAGGGACAAAATTCCTTGTGTAATCTCATATGCGAGCAAAACTTTAAACGATGCTCAAATGAATTACACGACCACTGAGAAAGAGTTGTTGGCGGTTGTCTTTGCTTTAGACAAGTTTCGATCCTATCTCATCGGATCACCTATAATAGTCTACACCGACCATGCAGCTCTTAAATATCTGCTCACCAAGCCCGATGCCAAAGCTTGGCTTATTCGGTGGGTACTTCTGTTGCAAGAGTTTGACTTGACCATAAAAGATAAGAAGGGGGTTGAGAATGTCGTGGCGGACCATTTGTCTCGCCTCGAGTTTGAGGATCACACCTCTAACATACCCATTCCCGACTCCTTTCCCGATGAACAACTCTTGGCCATTTCGAGTTGCCCGTGGTATGCTGATATTGCCAATTACTTGGCCACGGGACAACTCCCTTCACATTGGACTCCTCAAGATAGGAGAAAATTTTTGGCTGAGGTGAGGAGATTCGTCTTCGATGATCCCTATCTCTTTAAGTTTTGCCCGGACCAGATTGTCCGGCGGTGTGTGCCCGATGATGAACAAAAGTCAATCTTGACCTTTTGCCACACCGAGGCATGTGGCGGGCATTTTTCCTCTAAGAAGACGGCTGCTAAAATTTTGCAGTGTGGCCTCTATTGGCCCCACATCTTCAAGGATGCCTTTGAATTCTGCAAGGCTTGCCCGCGCTGTCAAGAGTTAGGTGCCTTGTCACGGCGTAACATGATGCCCCTCCAACCCATCTTAATCATTGAAGTTTTCGATTGTTGGGGCATCGATTTCATGGGTCCTTTTCCCAATTCTTTTGGGAATCTTTACATTCTGTTAGCCGTGGACTACGTGTCCAAATGGGTGGAGGCCATTCCAACCCGAACCAATGACCACTCTGTTGTGGTCCGTTTCCTTAAGGAGAACATCTTCTCCCGGTTTGGGATGCCCAAAGCCCTAATTAGTGATCAGGGCACACACTTCTGCAATCGCCCTATGGAAGCCGTGGTCAAGAAATATGGGGTCAATCACAAAGTTTCCACTGCTTACCACCCACAAACCAATGGCCAAGCTGAATTGGCCAACCGTGAGATCAAGCACATCTTAGAAAAAACGGTGAACCCGAATCGCAAGGATTGGTCTCTTAGACTAATTGATGCTTTGTGGGCTTACCGTACTGCCTACAAGACTGTGTTGGGCATGTCTCCCTACCGCTTGGTATATGGCAAAGCTTGCCACTTACCGGTGGAAATGGAGCACAAGGCTTTTTGGGCTATCAAACAATTGAATTATCGGATGCCCGAAGCCGGTGCCCACCGCAAGCTCCAACTGGATGAGCTTGAAGAAATACGCTGGGATGCTTATGACAATGCCCACATTTACAAGTGTAAGGTTAAGGCCTTTCACGACAAGAACATTGTCCGGAAAACATTCACCCCGGGCCAAAAGGTCTTATTATACAACTCTCGGTTACATTTATTTCCGGGAAAATTGCGATCCCGGTGGGGAGGTCCCTACATTGTGAAAACCGTCTCCACTCATGGAGCGGTTGAACTTGAGAACCCCAAGAATGGAACAATTTTTAAGGTGAATGGTCACCGGTTGAAGCCTTACATTGAAAAATTCGATCCTGAGGAATCCTTAGAGGAATTAAGAGACCCGGTCTATGACGGGTCCGATGTGAACCATGTGGACCCCAATCCTTTGGGTCCGTGAGCCTTATTTGAAGTCTAGGAGACTATAAATCCATGGAGTATGTGATACCTCCAGTGTTTGCCGTGCTCGAACGGCATCAGATGGTCTGGTATAGCCACCTTGTCAAGCTACGTATGTAGTACCTTGAGGTTGGGTCTGACGGCAGGCGCGTGGACAATGAGAAATCTGTCTGAACCCTTTCGGCTTTAGTGTCAAGTTCCGTGGAGATTTCTTCAAAGCGGAATGAAGGGGTAAGGAATTTGGGGGGACCCCCTCCAAAGGGAGTGGTAGCCTATTAGATGATGGCGCTGCTTCTCTAGATATTGTTGAACCCCACGCATACTGTCCTTCCAACAATAGGGAAACACAGTCTTCGACAAGGAAGAAAAGTAGTACTCGTGTCCTTCGCGTGAAGAAGTTGGTGGATTTATTGCTTACTTTCATTTATTGTTAATTTTGGACTAACCTGCTAATGAAATTTTGTGTCCCATGTAGTCATGTTTGCTCTTATTAGGTAGTTGGTGGTTCAGTCTTTGCAAGGTGTACACGCTACCACATCAGCCTTGGTAGTTTGGGTCTAAGTTCGGGGTGAATGCGGCATTCAAGAGCCCAAAGTCATGGGTGTAGCTATGTGCTACGGTTGTTAGTCCAACAAAGCTCCGGCGATGATCCTATGTGACTAGCTATGGTCCACCAATTGGAGCCAAAAGAGTACACCTTGGAAGCCCTTCCAATGACAAACAGTGCACGTGACGAGAAATCCTCAAACTTGGTCGAGGTATATGGTGGTTGACATTCCACCTCTCAGGTATGATCGTCCCTCTTTTATGCTTAAATGGTGCGTTGTCTTCTTGCATTGAGGACAATGCAATTTTCAAGTTGGGGGGAAGGGTTAGTCCAATGTTAGTCTTAATTGAGTCATTTTAGTCCCAATTTTTTTGAAATTTTCGTTCCATTTCTCATGAAAGTTAAATTGTAGCTTATGCTTAATAATTTTGTTCCATTCACTTGCATAACCATGAACCATTTGGAATATCTTGAGTAAGGTTAGTAAATGGAGTGAATTGACCATCTAGAGTGGAGATTTAAATTGCAAAGCATCCCATACACTCTATCACTCTTATATTAATCCATGTCATGCTCAATTTATGCTTCGCATCTAGCATGCATCAATGTGGAATTCATCACGTATCAAGGAAAGGAAATTAGGCCATCATTGCTTGAATAAACCACATATGAGTCCCGTAAATCCAATCTTGAACCAATTCCGAGTCAACCAATCTTTGAGAAACACTTAGGAAGCCGGATGTAAAGGAGTGGTTTGGGGATGTGTTGAAGGGTTTTGAGAAGAAAAGAAGAAAAAATTTGAAGAAATTGGGCAAAAAGGCAGAAGTGGATCAGTGGACTTCTCTACCGGTAGAGGAAGTATGCCTATCGGTAGAGACAAAGCACAGAGAAGTCCTACCGGTAGAGGATAATGCCTATCGGTAGGGAAAGGTGTGACAAAAAGTCAGTAGACTTCTCTACCGGTAGAGGAAGTGTGCCTATCGGTAGAACTAAGTTTGGGGAAAAGTCAGTAGACTTCTCTACCGGTAGAGGAATTGTCTCTATCGGTAGAGACGGGAAAATTCGGAATAAAACCCCAGATCTGAAAAAAATCAAACGACACAACCCTTTCTCCTACCAATCTGATTTTCACTCTCTCTCCCATAGATCGCGATTTTTCGCCTCCCCACCACCGATACATCCAAAAGTCACAACCCTTTCCGATTCCAACCTATATCTACCGATACCCACCCCAACTCTCACTTCCTCACTACCGATACCCCATTTTCGAAGCACTGTTCATCCTCCAACTCGAAATCAACACAAAACCCTTGTTCCTCCACTTCCCTCCATGGCTAGAACCAAGGTTCCGAATGTGAGAGAGGAAGAAGAAGAGGTGTTGAGGCAAGAAGAGGCTGTCACCGCGCGTAGGGAGGAAGTACGAAGGGGAAAAAGAAAGGCCTCTTCTTCAACAAGTAAGACAAAGAAAACCAAGGGTTCAAAGAAAACCAAGGGAAAATGGGAATTATCCATGGCAGATAGGAAGGTTACTTGCGAACGTATGGTGGATAGGCAACACATTGGGGAAACTGAAGTGGTGTTGAGCATTCGGGATCGGGGTTTGAAGATATGGTTTGATCCGGTTGAAGGATACATCCGACCAATGGTGCAAGAATTCTTTGAAAACCTGATCATACCGGAAGCAAAGGATTACATAACGTCAACGGTGAGAGGTATACAAGTACTTGTCAGTCCAATGATTATCACATTGTATTTGGGTTGTCCTGCATATGATGAAACAATGTGTACCTTCCCGAAAAATGAAGAGGAAGATGAGTACGACCCGCGGTTCTTCGCGGATGAAATGTTTGTACACCCGGAGGAGTTTCAAGGGCTATTCCCCGTGGGAAGCCTTAAGGAAGAATATCGTTTGATGAACAAGATTCTGCATTTCAATCTCTACCCACGAGGGGTTGAGAAACTTTTGGGACGAAAAGAGGTCCAATTGGTGTATGCTTTTCTGCATGATGATATAATGGATATAGGGCGGTTCATGTTTAGGCAGTTGGTGGAGTACCGCACCGGAACAATGCTTCGGGCAAATTTTCCTTACCCGGCACTGATAACCCAACTTTGTATCCGAGCCGGGGTTCCTGAATCCACAAGTGATGTGAAGACTAAGGGATTGGGCCCAATTTCGGGCGTAACCGCGAGCAAAAGCAATGCTCACTCGAAGGATCCTACTGAATATAGGCGACCACCATCCCTGCAAAGAAACAGACAACCTCCTGCAAGGGCCGCTGCATCAACCACTGCCCCTCCTGTGGGGAAATCTGATAAGAGCTCATTCAAGGGAAAGATGTGGAAATTAATGAAAAAGATCTTCTGTCGTCAGACAGAAATTAAAAAGACACAGAAGGAGATCCTCAAAACCCAGAAGCGGATTCTGCGGAGGCAAGAGTACACAATGGAACATGTGGCATCTCAATCTGGACGCCCATATGTGTCCGAGGGTGAGCAGGAGGAGGAAGAAAGTGAGACAGAAGAAGAGATCAGTGGTGACTCAGAAGAGGAAATTCAAGGGGGAGACGAGTAGGGTGATCATAAGTAGGAAGTAGAGTCGAGTCGAGTCAAGTCAAGTGAGTCGTTGGGTCTTGATTATCGTTGTATGGGGTACTTTGTGCATGTTGGGTAGTTGGTGTGCCGGCTTGGGTAGTTAACCTAACCACAGTTCAGTCGGCACCAATTTTGTATGATCCATCTAAATGAATGAACCCACGATTATTACATTTCTAAGTCCTAATAGATCCTTGTTATGTTTGAAATTCTATTTTGATGCATGATAGCAAGTTGCATGGATAAGAATGTGATATTTCCATACTGCAAACACAAAAGTCCTTGATTACCCACTTATTACTTCCTTCATGGTTGCGCGCAATTACCTGTTGCACAGCCATATTTCCGGTTTACATGTTCAAGGGTGGGGATGCAATTTCTGAGAGCGTAAACGTTATTGCGAGGGCAACCAGTGAGAATTGGAATCGAGGCTCGCTTTGGTCAATAAAGCTTAAACTATGGGCTATTCTCACGTGCTCGATATGGTTCATGGGGTTACATATGAATGGATGGAAACTCATTGGTTTGAAGTATATACTTTATCCATGAATAAAATTTTGAATCAAGCATAGGGTGGAATCGCGTTTTCATGAGAACTCTCTGTTTTTGTTGTTTTTAGTATGATGCGTTGCTAGGGACTAGCAACCTTCAAGTCGGGGGGTGTGATGAGCGCACTATTTTGCATAATAACGTGGCTCATTGTACTCATTTTAGCAATTATGCGTAGGCAAGTATATTTATCTAGTTGATATTGCACGCGTAGTTGTTTTTTGTACTCTTTGCAGGTTCCCAGGCATTAAAAGAATGTTGTAAAGCTCAAGTCCGAACCAAAGGCTCGGACCAATTACGGCTTTGTTTGAAAGCCAAGAAAGGCCTGGGAATGACGGAAGTGAAGTTTGGATGAAAAATGAAGAAGCCCAGAAAATTTACTCAGAAGGTTTCTCTACCGATAGAGAAACAAGTCCTATCGGTAGAGAAGAAGAAATCAAGGCCAGTAAGAAGACTTCTCTACCGGTAGAGGGTCAGTCCTATCGGTAGAGAGAAGAACCAGAAAAAGTCAGAAGACTTCTCTACCGGTAGAGGGTCAGTCCTATCGGTAGAAAGAAGAATCCAGAAGAAGTCAGAAGACTTCTCTACCGGTAGAGGGTCAGACCTATCGGTAGAGAGAAGAATCTAGAAACAAGACAGTAGGGTTCTCTACCGGTAGAGATTAACTCCTATCGGTAGAGACCCAAAATCGGCAGATTTTGTGGGGCCGACTTTATCTCGATTTCTGGCCAAATCAGGGAATTAGAAGCTTCTTTTAATGCCATTGTAAAGGGTAGATTGGTACTTTCACTAAGGTTTGGTAGGATATTCTAATTAGGTTGTTTTCCTTACTTGTAATAGGGTAGCCTCTCTCTCCCTGTTATCAGATATCATTTTTTATAACGTAGTTCCTACTTTTTACATATAGAGACTACTGTTGAGAGCTTTTCTTCCATTGTTATTGCTTTAATCTACTGTTCTTCATTTGTTCTTCAATATTTCTTCAAGTTTTTGATAAGTTCTTAATCTCTTAAGTGTTCTTCCCCTTTGAATCTTTGAATTCTCTTGGAAGCACTTAAGTGTTAGCAAGTTTTCTTTACATTTCTTCCTTAAGTATTGTTCTTCTTACTATAAAATCTGATTCTATTAGAGTTTTGCTTATCTCCTGCTTATTGTCTTTAGATAATCTTGTTCCATTATGTTTTCTTTCATTTCTATATTGTTCATGTCAAAGTATGAGTAGTTAATTTAGTGTGGGTTAAGTCTAAATGTGAAGTTCAATTCAAAACCATGTTGGTCTCTATCTTCTCCAAATTTGTTAATGCCATTGATGGATCTTTATAAGCTTTTTCTTATGAAATAAAAATGAAGAGTTAAGTCCTTGCTTAGATGTAGCCATCCTTAGAGTTGGTATATCTAATACTTGGATCGATGTCCTTCATCTTTTAATCCTATTTCCTTAAAACTTGAAAGATCCGTCAAAACCATTTTAAGAATTTAAATCCTGATTTTCATCGAAGAATTTTCAGATCTAAAACCCGGGACCGGGAGTTAGATTGAGTTATAAGGAGAAGAGATAGACCAACGAAAGACTTGAATGAACCACACTTTAGGACTTAACCCCACTCTTTAATCTAGTTTTAATCCTCCTTTTAGTTGATATAATTGCTTAACCGCACCAAACAAAACTTTGAGGTTGACGTCCGAAACGTCGAAAACACCAATTTGCGTATTCTCTGATATCAACGTTCTTTTCCCTGAGGATCGATACTCCGAACTATCCCTATACTCATTTTTTTTAATATTTTGAGGAAAGTCCAATTTTATGAAATTAAACCACTGACTTCGAGGCCGGCACCCTAACGACACGCACTTTGCCGGTCCGGTCAGGCATTTCTGTGGTCGTCTCCTAGCATGATAGGCAGGGAGACAACCCCTATGGGATGGGCAGTTTCTCCAGAAAATCCGACTAGAGGAGATCGCATAGGTTTGATTTTATCCTTCTCCAGTCGCAACCCTTCAAAGGCTGGCAAAAAGATAATATCAGCGGAGCTCCCTGTGTCCACAAGGACTCTTCTCATAGTCCAATTGGCGAGGAGAATGGTGATCACTAACGGGTCATCATGAGGATGAAGCACGTTTTCAGCGTCGTCCTCAGTGAAGTGAATGATTGGGACAACCGTCCGAGTGCGTTTCACAGGTCTCTCCGCGCTCAACACCTCTCGAGCATAAGATCTCCGAGCAGATTTGGTTTCTCCACTGACCCCTGGTCCCCTAGTGATCATAATGATTTCTCCCATTGAACAATGAAGAGGAGGTGGCGGAGGAGTTCTTTCCTGACCACGAGCAGTTGGTCCAGCTGCATGTCCTGCTCTCTAGTGGGACTCATCTTCTTTGCGTACAAATCGCTGGAGACAACCTGGTCTGATTAATCCTTCAATTTGCTGTTTGAGCTCAATACAGTCATTTGTATCATGGCCATGATCACGATCGAAACGGCAATACTTTTGGCGAGAGCATCGCTCTGCTGGAGTTTTCATCTTTCCTGGCCATTTTAGCTCAGGATATCACTAATCTCCTGTAATACTTGGTTGACTATAGCAACCAGGGGGTGTAGTCTCGAAACCGTTTCTCCGGTCGCCCCTTCTGGGGGGATTCGCTCCTGTCAGCCCTCTTGTTCCTAGAATAATCATCAGTCCGTGACTGACCACCCTCTCGCCTTTTTCTGGTTGATTGAAAACCACCTGTCTGACCAGTTGTTGGGGCTTCTCATTCTCGGCTTCTGTGGGCGGCAAGGGTGTCTTCTGCATTCATCTGTCGTTGGGCTCTCAACATGAGTTCAGCCATGTTGGCTGGAGGTTCAGCCGACAAGGAAAATAAGAATTTCCCTGGTCTAAGACCCAACATATATGCCGCTATGGCCACCTGATCATTTGCACTGTCCACTTGCATGGACTCCTTGTTAAATCTCGCAGTAAACTCCCTGAGAGTCTCTCCCTTGACTTGCTTGACATTAAGCAAGTAGGTGGCTGGCCTCCTATACTGTTGACCAGCTATGAAGTAACTGACAAAATGCCGACTAAGTTCTTTGAAGGTACTCACCGTGTTGGGGGAGAGTTTATTGAACCATAAGCAAGCGGCTCCTCGAAGAGTGATAGGGAAGGCTCTGCACATGATGGCGTTAGGAATAGCCTGCAAGTGCATGAGAGATTTGTAAGTCCCCAAGTGATTGAGCGGATCCTTGGTTCCATCAAAAGTATCGATCTGTGGAACCCTAAATTTTGGTGGGAGTGGGACCACCATCACTTCTGCAGTAAATGGAAGCTTTATGGTCTGCACCAACTCTTCAACAGAGGCAGGAGCCTTCGTCTTCATCTGTCTCGTCAGTCCATCCAGTTGCGCTTTCATCTGGCGCATCTGATCAGTCATTAGACCCTCATGAAGCAAAGAACTAGAAATAGTCCCATGGGAATGTGTTGCTGCATGGCTACTTGCCTCACCATGTCCCCCAGTGATATCCATATCACCTCCAGGCATTCCATTCAGGGGGGGATCATCCTCTGGAGCAGGTGGAGGTGGAGGATCTCCAGCAGATGGATTTGGCAACAGAAGTTGCAGCAGGGCTTGGTTTTGCTCCAAGATATGCTGCATTCCTTGCATCAATGTCAGGACGTCTTGGCGCAGGGCCTGATAATCAGCGTTAGTTGCGACAGGAGGAGTAGGAGGAACATTATTGTCGTTGGAAGCCATGGAGCCGGTAAGGACCATAAATCCGTTGCAACCAGTAATATAGAAAAAATCGTTCCCGCAGACGGCGCCAACTGATGAAACGGATTTGATTGTCTTCCCGTCTGACCTGTAGAAAAAGCTTGACACCGCTGTGGTATCTCAACAACACTCCTCCGATACCTAAGTTAGCTTTAGGGAGGAGGAAAAATATGGAAAGTAAGGAGAAATTATCTTAACAGAATGTTCGTACCTTGTATTGTAGGGGTTTCTCAATTATATAGAGACTTCCTTGGCGGATTTGTAGGAAGGGATCATGCTTATCTCCTTCCCTAAATAAGTGGAGCGAATAGCTGGTGCTTATCTCTGTTTCTATTAGTGTATATCTCAAACGTTATCTTTATTCTAGATTGGAGGATCTGATGAAGCTTCTCCGCATACAGTGGAGAGTTTTTAGGAGTCGCAATAGGCTTTTTCCCTTCTTGAGATGAGGTGACTAGCTTGGAGGAAGAGGTCCCGACTGAGTAGAGTGCACGACTATGCCTGAACACATTTTTGCTGAGCAGATCGCAGGAGGCTGAGCTGAGTAGGTCACATTCGACCGAGCAAAGCACATGAGGCTGATATGATCAGCTCAGCCATTTTATTATGACTCATCAATATTATTTTTTATGTGAAAGAAAATAATTTCACACCTTATTCCACTTACTATATTTTTTACAGAAAAAAATAGGTTGTGTATTTTTCTCTATGTTATTTGAAGATTATACAACTTTCATGTGTCATGCAAGTTGTACAGGAGAATGGTTTCTATCATTTTCTACTAAATTATTCGTGAAGAAACATGATTTGTACCTTCAACGTGTTAATAAATACATAGAATATTTATTATTCTTCAATACCTAACATATTTTGTTTCTTAATACCTGCAAATTTATGAACTATAGATACTAAAAAATACTTTTATTAATGGTTCTTTCTCTATCTCCATCTATCTGAGTTGAGCTAGGAATTTAACCGATGCTGAAGGTAGCTTGCTTACCAAGCCACCCACTTGAGAAGCTAGTCTCCAAAAAGAAGGTTCTCGTATCATTTTCTATAAAAGATATTACATCACTGTGGAAAACTTTGAAACAAGTAATGCTAACTATTCTATTATTCACACTAAACCTCCGATGACTTATCAACTGCCTCGTTTGAGAAATAGTTTCTAAATACTTGAAGGATTTATCATTCATAATTACCTTAAATATTTTATTTGAAAGTAGTACGGCTAGTATTCATCAATCATGCATACAACTAGAAGTATTTTCTTAAAGATAATACACGAAGTATTTGTGAAACAATAGATACTTAAAGTATTTTATGTATCGCGAAAGCTTTCTTTTTGCAAATGAAATGACCAAATTAACAACCTTTATAGCTCATTAGCAATGTAACAAAATTATGGGTCAATGTAATATGTCTTAGCTTATTTACTACAAATGATGAATGATTCTATCTTATGTAGACAACATTATTTATTTGTCAAGTGTTGCTAAATATGGTTTCTTCATAAATTTATGGTATCAAAGTTTTATTTTATTGAGTCTCATTCTTGTTGTGAGGTGTTGGTTTATGAGACTCTTCCCATGAGCCCTTTTGAAGTTGAAAGAGTATCGACCTCAATGTCCATCATTCATTGTTTCAATCAGACCTCCTCTATAAAAAGAATAACTAGTCAGAGACGCCCCTATCTGTACTTAGAATGCCCTTCGATGGTTATAAGCGTTAGTAAAAGTCTTTTTTTTATTGATAGTTTATTTAACGATACTTAAGACCACTAATTAGATATTTTTGTTGCTTATAAAGCGTTGGAATATTTAAATAACCGTCATAACAGTCCATCTCTTAGTGACACTTGAACTGAAGTACAAAAAAAACCTTTTTAGGGACTCTTTTGGAAGCGTCGCTGTAGTCCAAATTGGTTCAAGGAAATGCCCTTGCAATTTCAAAAGAATTGAAGCTACTATTATTACAAAGAACACTCAATGTATGCATAATCTAAACTCTATTTCATAAACTTGTATTTTCGTTAAAAATAAATAAAACTAAGATATCGGAATTCAAATTCCATTGTATAAACTTGTCACGATTCAATTGTACATCAAAACTCTCATCATACGTGTATAACACCAAATCAATCCAAAACATGGTCTAGAACTAGTCCAAAACAAAAATAAGAATATCATAAGTTGCCATCTTTTAATGGTACAAAGGAAGAAATTAAACATAAAAATATCACAAGTTGCAAGTAAACTTGTGAAAAGCATCAAATGAAAATTCAGGATGGCAGACTCAAAATATATCAAAATACTTCATGTATAAGTATTTCCATTTTGGTATGATCATTATCCCTTTATTTGACAAGTCGATTGATGTATTATGGTTTCGACGAGTTCGGCTTAACTGGGAAGACGATTGTTGGAGTGGCTGAGAAGTTGCTGCTAAACAGCAGAAGGCTGCATATATCAGCTGATGTGGTTGTAAGATAAAATTCATAGGGGCTTGTTGAGCAGATGAGAGGCACTCTGATTGAGTTGAGGCTGAGACCAAAGGGCTGAGGAATTGGCAGTTTACCAAAATGCTGGTGTGGTGCATTGGGAGGCGGCATCTGGGAGTGAGATAATGAAGTTTGTGAGTTTAGCTTCAGAGAAGACGATAAATCTTGTGGTGACCGCAGTGGTTTCTGAAGGGGTGATGTTTGTTGCTGCCCATTTAAAGGAACTTGTGCCAAAAACTGGTTAAAACTCTGCAAAACACATCATAAAGAGCATAGCAACTCGATTCATCACAAGAGGAACAGATTACTATATGGAGGCTTGAAAAAAAATGAACCATATGAGGAAACTGCAATTCCCCGAAAGGACTAAACATGAAACTAATAAAGCAACAGGACAAACCACAGCTCTGCTCATTTAATCGGGCATGAGATAGACATCTTGAACTTGGTTGTAAGGAGAAAAGATCTGACAAAGGAACAATCAGTTTTCAACGTTGAACGAATCATTTTTTGGACAAAAGACATTGTAACAAATAAATGTATATTTGCAGATAAAGCATACATATAGGCTGTAGGATTTCACTTTTAGGCCCGTAAGGGAGGGTAGAGAATTTCACGGGAGAAAAAATGCTGGAAGAATGCTAGCTCTTAATTGTAGGGAACTATTTTTCAGGGTGTTCCGGAAAATAAAAACAGAGAACAACAAACAAAATGAAAATTATGCCGAAATGTAAGCCAAGTGGAAGCCATGGACTGACTTACTGTTGTTGCTGCTGTTGTTGGTAAACAATGTTTACAGATCCACTGAAGATTTGCTATGGGCATCACGAGAATGATGTCAATGTGTGGTGTGGGCAAAAGGCTAGCATCAGTGAAACCCAGCATCAACTATCTTCTTCTACAACCTTTGAAGCACGTGAACTGTATTGTTAGACCGAAGTTGACAACACCTGCTTGTCCCAAATACAACCAATTTATGATGGTTGGATCTCCTCCAATGATCATTTTGGGACCCACACACCAAACTCTAATCTGGACCTAAATGGTCATTAAAATAGAGGGTTTACACCCCCAACAAATCATACGGAGTTTACATTGAGCTATAAGCTAGGCCTTGATAATCATCACGAGGCATTAAAGCATGCGGTTGGCGCAGGATTAGACTTGGGTCTCAGATTTCATATAGAGCAAGATTTAGCCGTGAAAGTAAGCTCACTCAGCTTTAAACGCATTAATATCCAGGTCAAAAGAAGCAAATAACAAAAAATAATTTAGCCCATAATTTAATTGTACCTTAGAATTCAATCAATTTCTAAGATTCAGATAGAATCCAATTCAACCAATAAGCCAAATTCAGCAGAACCATACCCTAGGTTAAAAAAAGCGAATAAACAGAAAATAAATTTAGTTCACCTTTGGATCCAATTCAGATATAGAAGTCAGAGATAATCCACATCAATAAACCCGAACAATTCAGAAGCAGAATTCTACCCTATATGCGGCCCCAAAATCCGCAAACTATCAGAATGTCAAAGATATTCACTCACCTCATCGGTCTTGTGATAACAATAAACCATAAACCACAACCAGTCGTCGTCATCGTCGTCGATTCGAGATCTCAGATCTAAAACTCCATCGACATATTCTCAATAAAAAATAAGTCAAAAAAAATGAAAAGAAAAAAACTCACTTGCTATCAGTATTTTTCGTTTGCGCCTTCCATCTACCTCCTTTTATGGAGATACCCGTGCATAAAATTGAGAAAAAAGGTGAGAACCGTTTCGAATCAAGCACATATGCTCTATGATTTTTGTTAATCTCTTCACCATTCTCCTCGCTAATATTGAGCAGAATATCTATCACATCTTTTTCGACACCACTCCCTCCCAATCTCCTCCTCAACATCAATCGTCATCAATCATCCGACCAAACAACTCAAACGTTTTTCCAGAACGTCAATCGTCCTAAATCAGCCGACCAAACAACTCAAACGTTTTTCCAAATTGACTCGTCAATCAACACCTAATTCCCTGTGGATCAATCTTTGCCAGTATAGGAAAGTAATCTGCCAAATTGGGCTTACCAATCTCTATCATGATCAGCTAAATCAAATTCATGATATGTTTTTATTGAATCTTGACTTTGGTCGGCCAGCTCCATTGAAAATATGGTTTTGGACAACTAATTCAAGGAGGCTGTGAAGGCTGCGCTACCTATATCCACTGCAACTCCTTCAAGGGGGAAAATGATGACTCAAATAGAGTTGGCGGGAGCAAGGCGGTGGAAAACCTTTCGTTTTTACAATTTTTGAAGAGAGACAAGGAGACTGACTTTTTTTGATCGGTTGATTGAATCGAACAAGAAGACCATGCGAACTCTGATTCTTGATCGACTTGGATAAACCATGTAAACCTCTTCATGGGAGAAAGGGGTCTGTTTTTGTGCACTATATCAATGCTTGTTATGAGCCATGACTAAAAATTAGGAATACAGTAACGATCTATAAAAAGCCGCTGCTAAAGACTCATTTCTAGTAATGCTTTGAAATCGCTGCTTTTCACTACCTATACCATCGATTATGTATACCTATGGGATGAAAACATTGGGGAGATCCGTAACAAGTATTCTACCGAGAACATATATGCACAAGAAAGGATATGTGAAATATTACATACAGTGGATTGAAACGTGAAAATGGCTAAGAATACTTTAGTAAACAACCTGGCATAAGTTCTCCAAGTGATCAATACCTTTGCTGGTTGATCTTTGCCCTTATTTATAGGGATCAATTGAGTGTCCTGATAAATGCACTCGAGTGCATTTTATGCATTCGCCGCCATCGACTGTAGGCTAATTTGACACATCATGAGGTTGATCAGTCTATACTTGTCAACATTTCTGACCAAGATGACCTCCGAGGCCCAATATCATAAAGTGTTCAGTTCATGATGGTCGGCTCTGGATGGAGCTATTTTTCTCGGATCTTATCTGGTTGGCTATGAGATTTATCGACTATGAGATATATTCACCTCCCGCAATTGCCCATTAACTTGTTGTTGCTTGGTCATTGTCGTTTTAATTTGAGTGACAGTAAACTAATCAACCGAGGAGATCACATGCTTCTTGGTCATTACCATCTTTGCACCAGAGGATAGAGCCATCTCCTCCTATGGATTGAAGATAGATTCATCAACAGGTTGTAACACTGAAGCTCGACCACCATACATTCAAAATTCTCCCATAACAACATATCGGCAACGATTCGGAGGTACGATTTAAGAGGTCACATTTTCAAAGTCTAAGAGCCACACATCATTGATTCTCATGATGATACGAGTTCAACGGCTATATATGGAGTCCGATCTGAGCCCGTTTGGGGTTTCGGGGTCCGAAAATAGCATTTCGGAGCGCGTTCCAAGCCCCTGGGGTATTTTTGTCATTTTGCACGACCTAGGGTGCAACTAGGGCATAAGAGGGGCACATGTGATCCGTATGAGGGGTGCAAGTCAGTTGGACAAAGTATTTTGGCCCTAGTTTGGTTCTTAAGAAATAATATCAAGTTCGTAATTCCTTAGTTCCTAGGTTTAATTTCTATTGGTCATTAAAGTATATAAATATGGAGACTACACAATGGATTACAGATCAGATTTTTAGATCCTAAAAATTCGTCCAGAGCTACTCTTCTCTCTCAAAATATTTTCTACACACTCGAAGCAGAAATCTCAAACCTATTATAGAAATCCGAGAGTGAAACTGCTTCAGTTTCTTCTCATTTTCCATTTTCCATAGTAAACCAGAGAATCTTTTACTCTAAAAAATTCTTCAAGCATTCGTATCTGAGTCATTCTCAGTTTTCTAGCTCCGAACTCTCGATATTAAAACGAGATTAGGGTTGGGGTCCTTTAGTTAGGATTTTTGTTCAAATACAAGTAGAGGTTTTGCCCATTTTATTTTCAATTATCAGAAAGATCCAAAGGTACTTTTACTTTAGTATAGCCCGAGATATCACTAGGATTTAATATCCGTTGCTACACGAATTTATGGTTTAGCCTAGTCTTTTGTCTTTCTTTCATTTGTTATCGGCAGATTCTGATATTAATACAAGGTAGCGTTGCAACAGCTGCTTTACTTCAATCTCTGCTTTTCTTATTTCATTTCTGCTCTCTTTATTTAATTTCTGCTCTTTTTTTCAATGTAAATATTATACTTAGAAAGATTTGCGCTCGCTTCTCTAGTCCATAATTGTAGAAATTTCTAGTCAGTTTCTAGAGATTTCTATTTCACATTTCTAGAATGTCAAATTATTGCATTTTTAGTCCTTTCTTCTTTTTATTTTTAATGTGAATATCACGCCTGGAAAAGTTGGTGTCCGCATTTCTAGTTCGCCTTTCTGGAACCTCTAGTCAATTTCTAGAGATTTCTAGTCCACACTTTTAGAATATCAGGTCGTCGTCTTTTCGAAGTCAAAATTTCGGTAGTCGAAGTCGGCGTAAAGCCGATGTACTTTTCGTAATTTCGACTTAAGCAAAATTTGTATGCCAAGGACTCTAAGATAAAATTGACATATTGCACGGTTCTAAATTGTTTTACTTGCTCTGTCTTGCTCTGTCGTGCTTGTCTTGTAGCCCGCGTTATACGAATTTTTTCTGAAACGATATTCATATTGATGGCATGCCATAACTTGCACCCGTCACATTTAACTCCTAACTCTCCCTTTCCTGTCTCCCCATAATAGTTACTACTATCTTTTTTACTTTTACGTAAAATAATAAAAGAAAAAAATTCGTTACTTCATAACTAAGTAATATGAATAATGGTGAAAGCTAACTAAGTTTTTGATATCTTTTGATTGCTTCGAAATCATCTATGTTGAAATAAGAAAATGGCTTGTAAGTAACCAAGAGCACGTATTATATTGCTTGCTCTCTGTGTAGTGCATTGGTCAAACATTGGACAGAACAGAGGCCACCTATTTCAAGACTCTATACTCAGCCAGTTGCCATTCCAGCTTTGGAGCCGGCCGCCCATCCGGAAATCCGGTCTGTCTTCTGGATTCTCTACCGGACGCAAATCTGGATGATCCTCTAGATCGATGTTGGTCTATAATCAGACACTATCATCTTGTTTCTTTTTATGGTTATTTGTAGGAGCGTCAATAAACATATCTATATATTGATTGGCCATATCTAATTGATTCTCTCCACATGCTAATTGGTATTTGTTTCCCACTGAGATTGGATTACCATGATGAACAGGACCAGTATGGAAAGTGAATCAATTTGGGACGACGTTAACGCTTTGAGAAATTCCCCCATGAACTACATATAGCTACATATATACTGGTGGATCTCTTCTTCAGATACTATCAAGCAATTTACAGAGAAAGGTTTCTAATAGAGCAAAGGGTCGGCTATTCTTGGCAAATCGTTCCTTCACATCAGACGCATCAGACATTGTCTACATAAACTGGGTTTGTCCATTTAGTCTGATTTTAAGCCAACACATGTAACTCTCCTGAGAAATTCTATCACACACCACAAAATCAACTTTGTGAGCGAGAGAACCCCCTTCCACTGTGATTACGGTTAGGCATCCCTTCTCCAATCAATCTCTGGGATTGATTCTGTGTGAGTAGGTTTGAATTTATTGAGTTGTTAGAACTGGTCTGCATGTATCAGGTCTGTGAAGAAAAAATCAATAGCCTAGGATGAGAAATAACTAGGAAGATAGAGTATGCTTGGTCTGCGTGTATCAAGTGAGAGAGTACTACTCTGTGTGTAGTGGTGAATTTGTTTGTGTTAGAGGAATTGGACCTCGTAAAACCAATCTTGTATTAGTTACTGGATCATAGTGGAAATGGTAATTGTTCAAGGGAAAAATCACTAAGAGTGGACTAAGCACATTGCACAACCACTATAAAAATCTCTGTGTCATAAGTTGTTCTCTACTCTCTGTTATTTACTAATGATTATCCTGTTGCATTTGGTATCACGCTAACTGGCCACGAAATACCAAAAAAAAGGGAGGTCACCCTATTCAACCCCCCCCCCCCCCCCCCCCAATGTGACCTATGAAATGGTTGTTAGTTTACGTTGACACGCTATCTATATCACTTAGCTAAAAATCCTAAGAATCTCGAAATTCCGTAAATATGCGGGTGACATAGGTAACCAGTGTTTTGGAATATAAATTTAATAGGCGGTGCATGTTATCTTTTCACGATATATTATCATGATCAAAGTAACATTTATTATATTCTTGAATTTGGACCATTAGTGATTGAGTAGCTGTCGAGATGAAAGATTTTGAATAAAAATGAATTCAAACATATTTTGTAATTTGGACCATCAGTGATTGAGTAGCTGCCGAGATGAAGAATTGCGAATAAAATACAAATTCAAGCATTTCTGCAATTTGGACCGTCAGTGATTGGGTAGCTGCTAGGATGAAAGACTGCAGATAAAAAATAAATTTAAGCAAACATGTATACTGCCTAAAAAACTGAGAAATATGAATAGTCGTTGTGTTGTCCATGTCTCTCGATCTTTAGTTCTAATAATCTTAAATTAAAGTATGTCGTGCAAATTGACAATTTACGCTAGTTTTGCATGTCATGTTTTCTCGAAAAATTATCAAAACGACATTGACACTTTGCACCAAATTAATCTTGAAATTCCTAGAATGCTAGTGACATAAATAGTCAGTGGGAAGGGAATAAAAATACAATAATAGCTGACTTGATTTAGGCCAAGACAGTATAATGCAATTTCAAGAAAGGTTAATATGGTAATTCATTAATAAAATAAGGCTATTGTTAAAATTAAAAGTTTCTACACTAGGAAATTAAGGTACCTGGCACCTCGGGATTAGAAACACAACGTGCAGATGCTAGTTTGCATACCATGTTTCGGTCAAAATTTAACATATGCTCGGTTCAACATTTTTGTCACAGAGAATTGAATCGCGTAACTCGAGACCCTGCCTTCGCACCCTGTTTCACTTTTTATCCAATTGTACATTCAATCACTATATGTTTATCACTTTGGCCAAGGATAATAAACTGAATTTAATTGGAAAAATGAAGTATTGAAAGGGCGATGTTGGGTGCTTAATATCTTTCCAACTCGCAACAGTAAATCTCCGAACCCATCTCTATTTTCAAGACTAGATTTCTTAAAAAAGAGTCATTTTATAAATAGAATCATATTTCTGAGTCAAAATTAAAATATTTTTCTAAAGACATCTTCTTCGGGGAGTGGCTTTAGAGGGTGACTTGACACACCTGAATTTCATGTCAAGTGGCGAATCTGAGTCTTAAATAAGTCTCAACTGGTAAATAATTTTTATTTTTCATTGCATTGCAAGTCAATAAATTATTCTACCTATTCGACAATTCATTATTCAAGAGGGGCCAAAACTTTTTAGGTTTGATAGGAACCCATTGTACATTCCATAAAGATAACAAATAGCTCCAGATCCCCCACATCTTCGTGCAGCAGAGCTAAAGATTATCTTGAGACTCCAAGCTATCGCCATATAAGGAACACATGGCCTTTTGGATGGTCAAACAATCCACGAAGAACAAATTTTGAGCTGCTTTGACTCTGCCTTTCCAAGCCAACCAACACATAAATTAAACTTTGGGAGGTGCAGATTTGATCTAGATGCAGATAGAGGGATAGTTATCCGGATTTGCATTTATTGAATCTACCTCTAAATAAAGCGATTTGACTGAGAATTGATTTTCCTCCCCCCCCCCCTTTTTGGTCGACCTAGATAGGCGAGTCCCCCCTTTCTGAAACAACAGGTCTGGAATTTTTCCACTCTAGTTGCAAGATCGAGAGATCATACTTTTCCTAGGAGAAGAGGTTCCTTTTAAAATATAGAGATAAGACAGAAGTATTATTCTGTACCAACTCTGCCAAAGACACCTCTCTTTTTTTAGATAGATCTATAAGATCTTAGGGAAAATATCCTTCAAAATTTGACAATCATGGATCCTTCCAAAACCTTATAGCCTCTTCATTACCAACCTTTAACATATAACATGACATATAGGAGTCAAAGATGTGTTGATGAGTGTCCTTGGGCCTCATGATTGAGCTCCAAAGGCTTGAAACCATGCGGTCCCTCCTTGTGCATATCACAAATGACTCCTTTCCATAAGCTCTAATCCTCCTCAGCGAACCTCCGCCACCATTTAAAAAGTAAGCATAGGTTTATCAATGGTAAATGTTTAATCCCTAAGACCCCCTGATCTTGTGGTTTGATAACTGATTTTCATTTAACTAGACTCATCCTTTTACCTTGCCTTGAGCTTCCCCAAAGAAATTCTCTCTGTGCAATTGATTGAAAACAGTTGATGGCATCTTAAATAGGGAATGATAATAAATAGGCAAACTACCAAGAACTGATTTGATGAGCACTAACCTCCCACCAAAGGAAAATAGCTTCGTCTTCCAATTTGACAACTTCATTTTAACATTATCCATATAGGTTTCCAAGTTCTGATCCTGGATGGGTTTCCTCCTAGAGGCAGCCCTAAATATTTTAAGGGGAGTGAGGATGTTTTTCATCTCAGAATCTCATAGCAAGATTTAACTATTTCTTCCTCCTAGCCTACTCCACAGATAACAGACTTACTATAATTTATCTTGAGACCAGATAGAACTTCAAAGCCCATAAGGATTCTCTTTAAAGTCTTTAATTCTTCTTCTCCTCCTTCACTAAAGAGGATTGTATCATCTCCAAATTGAAGATGAGTTAAAGATCTTCAAATAGGCCCTATCCTAGCTTGTCCAATCCAATTTAGTCACCTATCTCTATGAAAAAGATAGCTAAGTCCTTCTACTGCTAGAATATATAAAAAAGGGGACAAGGGATCCCCTTGTCTCAACCCCTTCTCCATCTAAAATTGGGCTATTAGAGAGCCATTCCCTAGGGTTGATAGGGAACAAGTTGAGATGCAAACCTCCGTCCACTTGATCCATTTCAAATGAAAACCAAGTTCCTGAAGCATAGATAGGATAAATTTCCAATTTAGGTTATCTTAGGCTTTCTCAAGATTCAACTTAATAATTTGCCCTTTCCTTCTTCTTTGCTTCCATAACTGAACCACCTCATTTGCTATTAAAATGCCATCCTGAATTCCCCTTCTCCCAACAAAAGCAAACTGGAATCTATCTATGAGAGATGACAGAATATTAGACAGCCTCCTTGCTAATACTTCGGCCAAAACCTTATAGATGCACCCAATTAGCACTACAACAAAGTTGGCCTATTGCAATGGAAACTGGAGACGAAATTTGATTTCATGTCTAATTGAATGTAATTAGCGAGGAAAAATTAATTTCTTTGCCATTAAATGGCATTTAATATTTTGCAAGAAAATTGAATTTACTCACCAAACATAATTTCTTAGCGACAAAAGTTTGATTTTTGTTGAGAAAGCTACCGAATAGGCGACAAATAAAAGTAATTCCTCGCCAAAAAAAAAGAACCGCGTAAAATTGGGAGTGGCGCGAAATTGGAGGAAGAAATAAGTGATGAATTATTTCATCGGTAGTTTTTTTTAGGCAAGGAAAGATTTTTCACACCATTGTTACATGAAATTTGGCGGCAGCGGTTTATTACATGGTAAGATTCTAAAACTATTTGGTGAGGAAATATTTTGTTGGGGATTTCAGAAAATAAATTAAAAATTAAGGACTTTTCACTAATACTAACTGAACCAGCAAATAAACTCTCTCTCACTCACTCTATCGCTCTCTCGCACCACTCTCTCTGTCACCTCCTCCCGCTCTCTCTCACCACCCTCTCTGTTGCGTCCTGCTCTCTCCCACTGCTCAATTAGTTCATGTATTTCTCTCTTTCTCTCTTTCTTTCTCCCGATTATTGTTTTCCTAATTCTTAAGCCCTAAGTTGATTTCTTGTATTTTTTTGAAGGAACCCTGAAATTGATTTATATATCTCTGTGTATTTGTATGTATAGAAGCAATGCATCAATATATACTGTAGTTTTGGACCTTGGGATTGGATTATGTATGCGATGGGGCCCTTAATTCCATGTTTGTTTTTGCTGAAATGCGGTGCACAATGAGTCCATGGCATTACCAAGAGCCTGACTAGCCATGATTCGGAATGGCCTGAAGGACCAGGTGTTGGGAGTTCAGTCCAAAGGACCACATTTGTGAACTTACGTTTCTGCTCTTGGTTAATTACTTAATATCAAAAGTAGCTCTCCTCCTAAAATCATCTCCACTGAAAAGCCCTAACCCTCCCTAACCCTATTGGTCTGGTGTGACGCCTGGAACCAGTGGTAGACGAAGTCGCAGCCAGACCACTGAGCTGGAATCGCGCTACCGATGAGTTCAAAGGAAGGACGAAGGTGAAAATTACTTTCTTGTCATCGGGTAGATCAAAACCCAGAATGGGCTGCTCCTGTTTTTGTTTCTTCCTCTGTTTTCTGCAGCTTTTTTTTTGTTTTTATTTTAGGGTATATTGTTTGCAACAATTAGGGCTTGTTTGGAAACCATTCCTGTTTTCTGTTTCTGTTTTGTGTTTTGTGTTTCCAAATTTTTGTTTTCTTTTTTGAAGAAACAGAAATAAAAAATATGTTTGTGTCAACTTATTTTTTGTTTGTTTTTTCTGTTACGGAAAACAAAAACATGTTTGGTTTGTCCCAAACAAGTCAAATTTTTTTTTTTACAATATTTTTACTAACCCAATATTGCTAATAATAAACACTTTTTACTAACAGAATATATTAGGTAAGGCTAATTTCGTGCTAATGTCAAGACAATCCAGAATACTTGCACATAAGTGAATTAAAGTAGTACATAGCCAAATATTACACAACCATTTTCAAAATAATAACAAAGAACACGAAGAACAAAATGAAGCATAAAAAGATATTGCATGCAAACAAAGCACACACAAAATACTTAATCCAGTCCGTTGAGCGTGCTCTGTTGTTCACTTCAAATGGTCTACCATTATTGACTTGTTGGCGAAGGTAATGAAGTGGCAAATCATCATGGAGATGCAGCTCATCTTCCCATATAAACCCACTACGATGGTTCAGATTACGAGGGCACCGATAAAATGGTCTTCCATAATTTTTGTCTGTCTTTGCTATTCGTAACACCATTCTACCAAAGCCACATTTGCATAGAGGGCCAAACTCTTCATATTTCGTCATACCTAAAAATAAGATTAATAAATTGTAACTACCAATGTATCTCATTACATTCACAACTACATCAATATTACAAGAAACAATAAATTGCACAGAAAGACGAAGCAAAACATTTTACAAAATATGACATATGCATAAGTTATTACAAACCAACAAGTGTTGGAAAAAGATGGAAATAGATAATAATATAAAGACTACATGCTTAGTACTAAGTCCATACAATAAAAAAGCACATCAATTTCTTTGGCTTAGAAATATTTGACGGGCAATAGTGTCACGAACTCTACCCATTTGTCGCAATTGGCTTGCCGTTACATTCAATTGTTGTGATTCTACCGTAGACGTTCCAGCAACGTTAGTACCTTGCTCACTTTCAACAATCATATCCTCGTTGCTATATTCAAGAAACACTTTGTCGTTTGGGTCATGCATCCTTATAAAGTTATGGATTGTACAACATGCAGTTGGAATATATTTTTGGGTCTTCACAGTAAATCCCCTAGGCATCGTTACCAAGATGGGAAAACGTGCCTTCAATGCACCAAAACACCGCTCTATCACGTTGCGAAGTGAAGAGTGGCGGTAGTTATACCATTCCTCTTCTTTTTTAGGCAAGCTAGTACGACCGCGGTATGTAGATAAGTGGTATCGTTCACCTTTGTACGGTGTCAAAAATCCCGGCATATTTGAATAGCCGGAATCAACCACATAATACTTACCTATAAAATAACAAGTAATTAGAAACCAATCATCATGATTACACGTTATAGTTTATGTATGAAAGTAATTATCCTAGCTTAAGTTGTAAATTTTTTACCCTGAGGAGGCATGGGAAATTGCATGGCTGGATTTTGAGCACACTCAAGAAGCACTCGAGAGTCATTTGCCGTTCCTTCCCATCCCGACAACACAAAAGTAAACTTCATGTGGAATGAACATGCGCACATTACATTTTGTGACGTAGTTTTGTGCCTACCACGATATGGAATTTGTGCCTGAGCGGAAATCTTTGCATCTACGTGTGTACCATCTATGGCACCGATACAATCCTACAGAACAACCAACACATAAATTAAAATTATGTGTCATCATACCCACAACAAACACATAAAAGGACATAAATTGTTTAGGGTACCTTGAAGAATGGCCAATACTTCGGATTATGCATAATTTGAGGAGGAATCTCGTCAAATGATGGGGGTTGAATGAGAATCTTTCCAAGTCTACACACGGCCTTTAATACCCGGTTAAAATACTTGGAAATAGTTTCTCCCGAATGTTGGAATCGCTCTTGAATTATGCGATTCCGTACGTTATGTCCTATTCCAAGCAAGAAGATACATACTTGCTCTTGAAGGGTTAAATACCGTGAATGCTTTAATCCCCCGTGTTCCTTTAGCGCCTCACAAAATGCAATGAAAACATGTGTTTCCATTCGGAAGCTTTGTTCACACCTCCCATCATGACCATTTAATACCTCAAGTACGTAGTTGTGTCCTCTTAGAATAGAAGTTCGACAAGGTATACGTTCATAATATCTCCGGTGATGCTCGGTTAATGCTAATGTAACTAAGGCAATTACGGTGTCATCGTCGGAATCAGTTTCTAATTCTTTATCAGTGTCATCACTTGAATCCATTTCTTGCCCTGTATAATTAAAAAAAGTGATTACAAGGAATAAAAAAATAACAAGTTTACTTTCCTTAACACAAATATACCTACCATAGCAATAATAACAATTGCATGAAAGCTGATAGAATGCATATAGTTCAACAAAGTTCTTAACACAAAGACCACTCCCTGCGGTTCATAAAAAGCAACCAAGTTCAACAAAGTTCTTAAAACAAAGTTCAACAATCATATTACACACTAGAATTAAAAAGCAACCAAGTTCTTAAAAAAAAATTCCACACATCATGATGACAAATGCCGAATGTAGCCACACTCTACTTGAAATTCACTCTTTTGGGTTCAGATTCATGATCCAATCCTTCTTCCTATTGTCAGGCATATCAAGAAAGATGGATCTCCATGCGGGGTCCTCCTTAATGGTTTTCACTGCAACAGCATAGTCCTTCCCTTGTAGGTCTTCCATTGCATTCAAAACCTTCATACTGTCTTTCAGTAATTTCTCTGAATTTTCAACTTCCGGATAAGAAACACTTGGGATGGACTTGGCCATATGCCTTGCCTCAAGAATTTCCACCTTCTTCCTGTTACTTTCTGCAATAAGACTCAAAGATTCTGTTAGATTAGCAGAGAAGGAGTCCCTCTTCCGACTCCTGCTACTCGGCTTTGCATCAGCAGACTTTGCAAGCTTGACATCCTTCATCTTGGCTTTCCTAGTTGACTTTTGAATGTCCATATCGTCAAGGCCTTCCTCCCGTTTAATCTGTATTTCTATAGGTTCTGAACTAGCCGTGTCCGAAGGGGATTGGGTTGACGCGTGAGCGTTGAATCCAGTGGCAGTGGTGTCTCCAAGTACTCGGGTCATCACGGCATAGTGTTTGAATCCCTTTTTCCTGAAATGCTTTGCCTTCTTATTAACCTACATGACAAATACATTTGCCTATATTAAAATTCTAACTAAGAAGGAACCAATAATGAAGTTAACAATCATGGGTTATGTCTAACCTGGTACAGCCTTTCCCAAACTTCGTCGTCAGCAGTTACAGTGCCATTTATGGGACACCATCCAACTCCACTTTGTTTACAAAGGCTCACAAACTTGGTGTGCATTGTTCGCAGTTGGTTGAACTTGTTCCTAAGCTGATTTTCAGTGTATGGGTATGAGGTTTTAGCGACAAGTTTTTTCCTCATCCCTGGCCAAGCTTCCTTTTGGAAAGTACCTGTTGCCCTACTATGGAGTTTAACCTCTTCATCCATTATTTCAACAAAGATTGCCTCATTAGATGGAGGCCAAGGTCCATCTTTTTCAACTACTTCCACAACATCGTCCTCATTCCTAGTTTCATTAGCATTGGTAGCCATTTCCTAGTTCAAATAAGTAACGAAAATAAGTACACCTCAAGGCCTAACATGCACTACTGTGCTTATAGTCGTGCATTTACTTAAACACGCTTTAAACAAGCTGTAAACTGAGGTAAATTTACTTAAAGCTGTAAACAAGCTGTAAATTTACTTAAACAAGCTGTAAACTGAGGTAAATTTACTTAAAGCTGTAAACAAGCTGTAAATTTACTTAAACAAGCTGTAAACTGAGGTAAATTACGCTCAAGTTTAAACAAGTTTGCTTCTACTGAGGTAAATTTACTTAAAGCTGTAAACAAGCTGTAAATTTACTTAAACAAGCTGTAAACAAGTTGTAAACTGAGGTAAATTAGGCTCAAGTTTAAACAAGTTTACTTACAGAAGCTGTAAACTGAGGCATTTACAGCAGCTGTCCCCAAGCTGTAAACAAGTTTAGCTCCAAACTTGTAATTTGGAGCCATCATGTAAGCATCATTTTTATAACTAGATTCTGAAACATGAATGAAGGAGCTATCATGTAAGACCCAAAGCTGTAATTTTTAAAGGAGCTATCTGAAATTACGCTATCATGTAATTTTTAAAGCTGTAATTGATTGTTGTAAACAAACTTGGGTCATGTTGTTATCAAACTTCCTTAGCTGTAAACAAACTGTAATTGTTTCAGCAGTAATTTGGAGCTATCATGTAAGACCCAAAGTCAAATATTCATCAATGAAACATGAACTCAACAAAACCAAAACATTGCACGTGAACATGAACATGAACTAACCAAAAATGAAGAGATGGCAGTAACCAAAAATGCAGGACACAGCAGCATGAATCATAAGATGGAGAGAACATTTATAAGAACATTTATGGAAAAAGATTGCACCAAAACATTGCACGTGAACATGAACATGAACTAATCATAAGATGGAGATAACATTTATATTGGATCCAGCCATGGCACCATACAGCAGCATGAATCACAGCAGCATGAATCATGTAGCTCTCAACATCATGGAAAAAGATTGCAGCATGAATCAGAACACAGAAGCATGAATCAGAACACAGCAGCATGAATCAGAACTACTTATTAGACCATCTGATCAGATTTAACATTAATCCAATTGAGCAGTTAGAAAATGAGCAAAAAGCACACAGTAAAGTGGTCTAAACAACCCAAGCGTGGTCAATACATTATCTCTGGCTATCAGAAAATGAGCAAAAAGCACACAATATACAGCTATACACGCAGATACAGACATGCCAACAAATACAAGATCTGGCTATATTCTTATCAGTTGGAAGGGAAAAAGTTGTTCATTGGCTTGTAACTCAAAAGACATCACATGTAAACAGATACAGATATCCTGTAGGACTGGTTTTGCAACCCTAATCAGATATGCAGAATAAAAAATGAAACATTGATATGAACTTCCAGTGCATCAGGGTAACATTGATATGAAAACAAACATTGATATGAAAACAAAACAAAATCAAAACGATGTACAACTCAGAAGCTAAAACTCGAACATTGATATTCAAAATCGAACAAAATCGAACAAAATCGATCGAACATTGATATTCAAAATCGAACAAAATCGATCGAAGCCATGGAAATGGGTAATCAATACTGAAGCTAAAACTCATAAATGGAGCGAGAAGAACGAGAGCGGAGGCGGAGAAGAACGAGAGAGGGAGAACGAAAGAGGGAGAACGAGAGAGGGAGAACGAAAGAGGGAGATGGAGGAAGAGTCGACCTTACCTTTTTCTGCCTCAGAGATGGCGATGGAGATGACCTCGGAGGCGGAGTGGCGATGGAGATGACCTCGGAGGCGGAGGCGGAGAAGACACGAAAAATTTCTACCTCAGAGATGGCGATGGAGGTGACCTCGGAGGCGGAGGCGGAGAAGAGACGAAAACCCTAATCTCTGTTACCCGTTTCCCCCAAATAAACAAGGACGCGAAGTAAAAAAAATGCAGCTTCTCAGTTTCGAACCCGGACCACACATGTGGTAAGTCCCTTACTGTTCACTCCGCGTCCTCTTCCGCTTCCGGTTTTTGTTTCCAAAATTTTTGACTTCTCACTTTTTTCACTTTCACTTATTTCGGAAATAATGAAAACAAATTTCAGTTTTTTGTAAACAAAATTGAACACAAACATATTTTTTTTCCAAAAATTCCAAAAAACTGAAAACAAAAACAAAAAACAGAAAAAAAAAACATTACCAAACATACCCTTAATGTTTCTGAAGGTGATTCTTTTTATCTGTTTTTTTTGTTCCACAGTTTCAGCTTATACAAGCTACTGTTTTATTCCAACCTATTTCATTATGCGACCTGTTTCACCTTTCATTTTTTAGGTCTACTATGTTTACATGTTAGTTATATGTCCTCCTCTCATTTGTGTAGGATGGTCTACTTTTTTTTTTTTCACAAAAAAGTGGTGTTTAATAATTGGAAAACGTAAATGCCTTGTTCATGTGGATTGGCGTTCTTTCTTTCACAAATGGGTTACAATTATTATTTTTTGATAAACGGGTTAGTGCATTGTTAATTGTTTTTACCTACCCATCTTGGTTCTTGCCTTGGTGGTCTATATTTTCAGATTATGTCTAGGTGAACCCATAAAATGTTTGACTTCAGATCAATGTTTCATTCATTAGTGAAGCCATTGAACATTTTCAGCGAACCCATCACCTGCGCACTAGAGATGTTTGATAAAATGTCTAGGTTAAAACCCCATTAGTTTGGTTTGAAATCTTAAAAAAATGTTCAACTTTGGTTTGCTTAAGTAACAAATTCATCTCAAGTGAACTTTCATTGATCGAACACACCTCGAAGTCAAGCAATTTGGTTTGTTTATCATCATAGCTTTGGTGCCAATGTACCATTTTAGATGGCCCTTTCACTGCTTCAAAACTTACAATCCATAGCATACAAAAATATTTTGAGTTGAAGGTTTTAGATGGGCTTCTGTCTCTTGTGAACCAAATCTCAGTCTCACTATTCTCACAGCTCTGCAACTGTAAGAGTTGAAGGTTTCATGTAACTTGTGGTTCATACACAGACACACACACACACGTATATGTAACATGCACGTAAAATTCAGTCCAAACATGTAGTAATTCCATGGTCTCATATTTGTTTCCTCTTTCCAAAAGCATCCAACTAAGTTGCAATTTGTAGTCTATGGAGAATATGCAGCCAAAAAAATACAAATATGTGAAACAACTACAACCCTTGAACTCTGTTCCTACTTGATGTTCCTAATCCGCTGTGTGTTCACAGCTGTTTTTTTTTTTTTTTTGAAAAGCAAAATTGAATTTTAAAATTAAATGAGTATAGAACACATACAAATAGGGAGACTTGAGGTTGGTGAAAAAACAACCCCTTACATAGACCCCAAAATCTCTCTCTTCCTATTGAATTACATCCAATTAACTCCCTTCCCCTCCCCTACCCACCCACCCTTACACAAGCCCTTTTATCCTTCTCCCATCTTTTCTCTCTTTCAAATCCGAAAAACACCTTCTTGATCCATCTCACACAAAACATTCCGATCGGGTTGTAAATGACGTTGGCCACGGTGACCGGACTGTTTTCTTGATGGTCCAATACCCAATTTAACCACCAAACCTTGAAAACCTCCAGAAATCTCCTCCAATCCACTATTTCCCCCTTGAAGAACACGGCGTTCTGAAGCTTCCAGATGGACTAAATCAAGACGGAAGGGATTGCTCTCCACAATGATATGAACGTTTTGTTCGAACCAGTCGAAGTGACCCAGCTGTGTGTTCACAGCTATTCCTGATCTGCTGTGTGTTCATGCACTGGGGTGTGGAGTTTTGTGGGGTACTTTCTATTAGAAGTTGTAAAACATGACACTTGAGAGTTTCTTGTTGCTTCCATGTTAGGTTTTGAATTGGTTGTATTTTGTGGATTTAACCTAATAATAATGCTAATTTGTGATTAGTTGCATTGCATTTGGGATATCTTAACTGTGGAACTGGAAGACTTTGAATTGGATTTATGTAAACTTTAATGAGATATAAATGCAATGTATAACAGGAAATAACAGTCATCACACATTTGTTAAGTGGTTCAATACATATTCAAATCCAATTTTTTCATTCTTCCCCATGTAGATTACATAAATTGTTTGATACTTATTACTTTTCTCATATTCAATGTGAATTTACTCAATATTGCTTAATGCCTCTTGAGGCTGGAGAACATCTTCAATAAATCAGTCTCCTCATTACCTGATGTTGTTGAAGCTATTCTGTTCTTCTGGAATTTATGTTGGAGTATGTTTTTAAGCTTCCTAAACTGATTGTGTGCTGTCTTTTGACTAAGGATTTCTTTCTCTGTGAGAGCTTAATGAGAGTTTTTGGATGGCGGAGTGGATTACAGAGTACCATCAAAGTATACATGGGTTGGAGATTTTGCAACAAAGGATAGCTGATTTTATGACTGTGTAGGAGGTGCAATAAGAGCAGGTACTTTTTTACTCTCGTGGGACTGTTTGCCATTGATGCCTTTGATGATTTTGTTAATGTCTATACAAATTGTGGAAACAGTACAACTACACTTACTGTTTTGGTGGAATTTAGGTGCTTTGTCAATCTATACTCGCATGCTTCTTTTTGTTTAGACATGCATCAACTTCACACATTTAAGAAATTAATGTAGATTTTGAAGCATCCTAAAGGAAAACATGATTATGAGGCTTCTTTTTCAAATGCCTTTTATAGTATTTTGGTGAAAATAGGAGATAACTGGCTGTAAAACTTGCTCAACCTGTACTGAATGAAGATAGCTCATTGCCATTAATCTATATGCTGGTGACTGATCTCTTGCTCATAGACACTAAACATGTATTGAACTTTCCTATTACTGAGTAAGCTAGTTAGCTTTAAACATATATTGAACTTTCCAATTATTATGAGTCCTCCTAGTTCTGATTTTGAACTATAATATCCCTTACTTGAACTCTACTTGTGCACTTTTTTTGTCCTTTCCACTAGATAAAGTAGCTAGTTCTCTTGGAGTTGCTCTAATTACCACAGGTTTTCAATTATAGTATGCTGCTTTTTTGTCATGCCCTACAGGCTGTGGAAAATGCAATATTTGTGAGGTCTATTGCAGGTTTTCAATATAAGGTTCAGAGTTGTGCAAAATGTCCAAAAGCGGAAAATAGTACCTCAAACTAGGTTTTCTACCCACTTAGAGAAAACTAATAGAGTATGAGAGGCAAAGAATCAGGAATATCAATTCCAACAATAGGAAAATGAAAGAGCTGGGCTTGAAGCAGACATCATTTTCTTTGATGGTTTCAAATGAGCCCAACCGTGCAAATGAGAATGGAAAACGAATAAGGGTTGAGGTGGATGATGGTGACTATAGACCATCAGATGATGAGGATGAGAGGGATGATAACTCTATTGGTTCTTTTGAACATGTATGTACTATGAAAATGAATAATAGTAGGATGGTGTCTGTCCCTTTCATATATATATGTGCGTGCGTGTGTGTGTGTCGAATGATAGGTGCAAAATGGTTCATGCTTCTTTTGAGTTATCATCCATTCATATCGATTCTCTTGAGTTATCCATTTCATATTTTATGTTAGGTCACAAGGATGTCACCCGAGCAGCCTGAACCTTCACTTCTTCAGTTACAACACGAGGCAAATCCTGTTCCTGAAAGGCTAACAAGGTCAACTCATGTCTACAAGTGGGTGCCCAACCTTCACTGTCTCTCAATGTTGAGTTGCAAAGTGAGGAAGCACCAATTACCCAGGTAAGATTGTAGCAGACTAAACGTCTAATGATGTTTAGTTTTTTCAAGTCTGGCTTTTAAAAGAATTTATAATGACGTATAATTTGATGCTATTTTATTTAGATCTAGCTTGTTCACTTAATTGATATGATGTCATTATACTAGAAGTCAATAGACGGGGTCGTGGACCAACGCGGGGCTTAGAGGTGCAAGAATTGGAAAAAGAGGAAAGTTGGTTGTTCCCATCCTACAAGAATTTTGTGCGCCCGTAGGGAACTATGCTGCAAAATTGGCTTCAAAAATTGGCCTCGAGGTTCGGACTCATTTGACAAATCTCAGTGTCCCTAGTGGAAGGGCGAAGCTATTAAGGCTCCTATGCTTCAACGTATAGAGGTAATCTACGTACTTCCTAACTGTTTGTTTCTTTCATAAATGTACGATATTCCTAACTTCTAGTATTGTCTTTGGTAGGATCAATTTGATCTGTAGGGTAATCCTATTGATGTTAGTAAGGCACTGACAACACACTTTGGATGGAGATTGAGTGACTTCTCCCATAGGCTTTACCAAAAATACAAGACAGAAATATTGGTGCACAAGGAGGAAATATTGGCGCAAAAGGAAGAGTTGCAAACACACAAGGATTCCATAGCAGAACTTTTGGAGGGTAAATAACAACAAGAAGAAGCCACATCTATGATCATGGGCTGCTTAAGAGAACAAGGGGCCGGGTTCAACCAGTATTTTGGATGTTCGAGGACCACAGCTTGCTGGTTAGTATCCTAAGTTTATTTACTTCGCAAAATTTGTTGGTTTTTTGTTGGTTGCACACATTTCACGCTTGTCCAATTACCTAAAGGTAACCCTCGAAAACTAGTATAAATAGCACCACCCATATAATGAAACCTCCACAGAGTTGTTCCCAAGCACAATTATATCCTTAGGTCCATTTAGCTTCGCCCTCTCTAGCGTTGTTATCCAATTTACTTCTTGCTAATGTTGTCGCCTCCTCAGCAGCGAGTGATATAGTGTGTTGTTTGCTTCCCTCAGTTGATCTTGTTTATACTTAAAAGGGTGTTTTGATTGCGGGTTCTTAAGCTCATAATTTTGTGCTCTGCTTAACTTCTATGGATGTCACTACCCTTATGTGGTGTTTCTCTGTTTGATCATATGGTTATAGTCTTGCTTTTGAATTTGAGATACTTAAGTATTAGGGTAGCGATGCTGCATATAGTCACTCCACTGATGGACTTCTAATTTTATGTATGGAGCAAATAGGCAATGGTATGTGTTTCTCATGTACTTGCAAAGTAAGTCTTTGGTTTTTGGTTTTCCGATGATAGTATTCGTTTGGATATTCTTGAGGACTTTTCAACACAAATTACAAGTGAATCTCCAAATAAGATAGAAGTTAGATGAATGCATGTATCAGTATTGGTGTAAGGGCTCTCTGGTATAGGCCATCCTGAATCGACGAGGATGCATTATATAGAAGAATCAGCCCTATTTTTCTTGCAGATATAAGGACTTGCAACTCCTTACTATTATTTCAACAAAAAATTCATTTCTTCGTTGTTGTGACAGTCACTGTTCTTTTCCCTTTCCATTGTTATTGTGGAGTCTGGAATCCACTTTAGACTTCTCGGGTTGATGAATCGAATCCTCTCGAATAGTCTGCAAAACACTCAACACTAAATTAGTGCCGACCGGGGGTTGGATCTCCAGTGGGCACTCCGACGATCAAGTTAGCCTTCTAGAAAGAATGAGAGCAACTTGAAAGTAATTTCTTAGCGTAAGTGTGTATGTACCTGTAGTAGGAGTGCCGCTGGAGTATTTATAGAGTAGGAATCCAACCATTTAGCGGTATCTTCGGCAGAAGAAGCGGGTCGTGGTCCGGAAATCATGGGGGCGTCGCCACGTGTCCCACGTCCGCGCGGATCGGAGGGAGCACGTCTGCACTTCCTTCCCCACGTAGATCCGAATTACGAGGAGCACATACCCACGAAGCGGTACCGTGCATGCGTTTACCGAATAGAAGAGCCGAAGACGCTGTCCGAGCCGAACACGGGAGCTGAAGGACGAGTACCAACATCGTCCGTTCGGTCTGGATACCGAAGACAGAGTCTAATCACTGGGCCGAACCAATCTGCCGTGAAGCGTGATAATGGGCCGAAGATAACTCTGTCGAAGAGATGACGGGCCGAAGGCCCATCGTCTTATGGCCCATGGTTGTGCATATCTTGGCCTACTACAATAGCCCCTCAATTCAGTCGTACGCGGTTCGGTACGGGGGAATTGACCATGGTGGCAGAAGACTAGCAAAACGGTAGATTGCGACTGACGGCCGTAGAGAGCCCGTGTTAGATATTGATGCTCCGGGGCATTTTGTTCGGAGCCGAACGAATCTTTGCGGTTGAATTTGTTAAGAAACATCAGAGTTTGAGATGGTGCTACGTAGCGCTTGGTTCAAGGGCCAGAGCCGAAGAGACGTTGCATGGTGTCGCACACGAAGCGTCAGATGCTAAGATGGCGCTACGTGGCGCTCGATCCAATGGCTAGAGCCGAAGGGACGTTGCATGGCGGCGCATGCGAAAGGTTAGATGTTGAGATGGCGTTACGTGACGCTCGATCCAACGGCTAGAGCCGAAGGGACGTTGCATGGCGGCGCATGCGAAACGTCAGATGCTGAGATGGCGCTACATGGCGCTCGATCCAACGGTCGGAGTTGAAGAGACGTTCAGGGCGGAGCACACGAAGCGCCAGACGCCGAGATGGCGACACGTGGTGACTCATCCGACGGCTAGGGCCGAAGGAGCGCCGAAAGGCGGCGCATGCGATGTGTCAGACGCTGCGATGGCGACACGTGGCAACTCATTTGACGGCCTGAGGCGAAACGTTTCAAATCCTCGTCCAGGACGCCTCGTATCCCACGCCGATCGTTTTTCCGCCTCGCTAGCCTCCTTATAAATAGAGGGTCTGGAAGAACTTTGAGGTTTTTCTTCTAGACCTTTGCATCTCTTTCTCTCTCTATTCTGCATTTTCGAGCTTTCACTTGCTTGAGTTCGAGGATCCTTGTTTGCTCGATCGCTTCATCCGCAAATCTCTGGTAAGTTTTCATGCTTTTTCTTCTTGCAAAAATCTTGTTTTCTGCTAGGCTTAGATAGTGTTTAGCCTTACTGTAATCACCTGGGTACATAGTTCGTACCCCAGGTTCCGGCCGAGCGATGAACGTTCTGGCCGAACGATAGACGTTCCGGCCGAGGACATCCTGAGGGGCTGCGAAGCCCCAATCCCCTTAGTTTGAAATAGGCACCAGTTGAGTCTGACCGGACCTCAAATTTTTATGTTTAACACCCGTGCACGTCTTTATAGGATGTCCGGGCCGGAAGTAGACTCAGCAGAGATGTCGTCATCCAGCGCCGAGCAGCCTGGACCTAGCGGCTCAGCAGGGCTTCTGGATGCTGAGGTGATACCGAAGACCTCGGCCGCTCACTCGGGGAAGAACCGGTTTTCTCGATTTTTCGAGGATCCGGAGAGCCTTGCCGACTTCCGTGCAACATATGGAGTGCCGGACAACGTGTCAATAGATATGGTTCGGCCGGGGGAAAACGTCGCGACAAACGACTTCCAAATCGCCCTTCCCTTGATGGCTATCATCGAGGGTGTAGTGCGCTTCCCCTTCCACCCTTTCCTTCGGCAAGTGCTGAATGTCCTTCAGCTGACCCCTTCCCAGGTGACCATCAACTTCTTCCGCATAGTTGTATGGGTCATCGAACTGAAGGAGAGGTACCAGCTAGAGTTCGAGGTCAAAGACCTGTTCGGCCTCTACCTGGTAAGCCAGAACAAAGTAGCGAGGAGGAAGTACCTCAGCTGCCGAACCGGGCATAGAAGATTAATCAGAGGTCTGCCGGACTCCGACAAATATGCCAATGATTTTGTCGTAGTTCGGGGGGAATTTGAATTCGCGTTAGGCGAATACCGCTTCCACCCAATCCCGCGTGTTCTGGGGTTCGCCGGTAAGTCTTGTACGGCCTATTTTCTTGTTCTGCATCTCATTCATATATCTGATTGATGTGACACTAACTCATTGTCCATTTGCAGCAAAAGGAGTCGTTGATAGCTTGCGGAGCAAGGCTTCGTGGGACAGAATCAGCCGTGCCTTCGCAATCCGAAGAAGGCACAGAGACTTCTCGGTCCTGCTCGGATACGTTGAAGTCTACCGGTCGAAACTCAAGTGCCGGGGAGACTCCAGTAGTAGGAAGAGTGCCAAAGACTCAGTGGAGCACCGAACCGACGCTGCTCCGCTTGGGGTGATCAGAGAGCCGCGGGAAGAATCGACGCCGGACACAATCATCCCAATCTCCTTAGGTACCTGCTCTTCGAGTACTTCCTCCGATTATAGTCGTCAGTCCTCGGTCAACCTCAGTGACCAAGAGTTGAAGGACCTGTTCACAGAGATCGACGAGATGCTGAGGAAGGCTACAGAGGAGGTCACCTTGAAGTTGGCGGTCGGTGGATCCGCATCGAAGTGCGCTCGTCCTGCAAATCCTCAAAAGAAGAGGAAAGGACCTGAAGAAGGCGCCGCTGCGGCGAAGAAACCAAGAGAGGCGAAGGAAGACTCCCGACCGAAGGCTCCTGGGGCCTCCCACTCAAAGGGGGACGCTGTGGCTCCGCCAAAGACGAGCCGACCCCCCGCTGTGACCGAGGCGACGGGCTCATCAACGCCTCCCATTTTTGCTCCACAGCTCATGTTCGACGGTCGACCGTTGAGCACCGAAGACACTCTCAACGCTGACCCACTTATGGCGTTGACGCTGGCTGAAGGGATGACGCTCCCTAAGGATGCCGAAGCTCTGCCGAAGACTCTGGACGCGTCATTCCTTGAGATGGCTCGTCTAATGGTGAAGGTACTTGTTCATTTCATCTTTTTTCGTAAGTTTTTCTTTCTGTTGCATCATCATACTCACTGTCTCTCTGGTGATGTCATGCAGGCGACCCAACACTTGGCCCCGGTGAAGGAGGGGCTGCTGCGGAAGGCCAGTCAGATCCGCCTGAGGACCCTGCACGAGTAGGAGATCGGGGTGAAGAATCGGATGCGGGATGAGCGAAATGCCGTCCGCGCGGCCTTGACCGAGGCCGAAGAGAAGGGGAAGGCTCTTTCTGTTGACCTAGAAGCCATGAAGAAGGAGATGGCGCAGAAGGTTGACGAAGCCGACTCCAAAGGCTACTCCGATGGGTACGCCGAGGCTCAGGGGAAGTTCCTGACGCAAATGGAAGGCATCAACGCCCAACTGGCCGGGCTGCTGGAGGATGCCTTCTGTAGCGGCTACCTCCGGGCACTCAAGGCCGCTGATGTACTGGAGGGATCACCTCTGTACGAGAACATCTCTCCGTATGGAGCTCCGACTATTGCTGCCGAGCCAACTGGCCACCCTGCTGCCGTACCGCAGCCTCAGGCCGAAGACACCCCGACGGTTCTAACACCGGAGACGGAGGCCAGCCTGCTTAAGTAGGAACTTGTAATAGGGCCTTCGTGTCGAACAACTTCCTTTGTTTTGTTTTTTCTGTTTTAGTAACAGTAGATCTTTTGTAAGGAACAGTTCCTGGTAGAATATAATGAATGCTTTTTCAATCTGTCGTGCTTTGACTTTTTATTGTCTTTATACAGTTACCGAACCGTGCTGATTTATGTCTTTGTTATAACGATCACCGAAACATGTCGGCTTATTTTCTTTCGATAGCACAAGTTGTATGGTGGCATCCTTAGTCGATGTCGAACCGTTCCGTCGCAAACAACTGAGTGGCGTATTGCCGAATGCTTGGAGAAATCACAAAATTTTTACTAAGTATAGAATGATAAACCGAACATGAAGAGCACCAAAAACTGACAACAACTCATGATAATAAGTACTCCTGTTCCGTATATTAACTTGTAAAAATGGAAGACCACAAGAACAGGACACTCATTTTTGCTGGAGGGCCCATAAGGCTGCACCATCTGGAAGAGAAAAAGTACAAATGAATAAATTGAAAAGAGTGGGGGCCGAAAACCACGCACTGCTCATAACAAAGCAAATAACCAAAGACAACTTCACGTTTAGACAACTTAATGGAAGTACTTTCTTAAGTTGTGAGCACTCCAGGGTCGGGGAACAGGAATCCCATTCATGTCTTCTAGTTTGTAGGAGTCGACCCCAACGATCTTGATCACTCGGTAGGGACCCTCCCAATTAGGACCGAGCTTATTTGTACGTTTTGCGCCGACAAACTTTCTCAAAACGAGATCATCCGGCTTGAATGATCTAGGACGAACCCTCGCATTATAGCCTGTTGATATGCTGCAAGCCGAATCCGAGCAGCTTCCCTCTGTTCTTCGGCTAAATCCAGAACAGTCGACAAAGCTTTGTCGTTGGTTTCCGGGTGGAATTCCTCAATCCGCATCGTCGAAAGGCCAGCTTCCAGAGGGATAACGGCTTCCATACCGAAGGCCAAGGAGAACGACGTTCGCCCGGTTGAACGGCGTGGCATGGTTCGGTATGCCCACAAAACGATGTAGAGTTCTTCAACCCATCTACCCTTGGCTGACATTAGTCATTTTTTAATTCCGCCTAGCAGGATCTTATTCGAAGCTTCGGCCTGGTCGTTACACTGAGGGTATGACGGTGTGGAGTTGAAGAATCGTATCCTGTGCTCGGCGCAGAAATTGGTAAATAGATCCCCAACAAACTGCGTGCCGTTGTCTGAAATGAAAGCATAGGGAACGCCGAATCTTGAAACGATATTCCGCCACACGAACCTCTTGACATCTTTGTCTTCAATTTTGACCAATGATTCGGCCTCGACCCACTTGGTGAAGTAGTCGGTAGCTGTAATAAAAAATTTAAAACCACCTGAGGCCACGGGAAATTTTCCGACTATGTCTAGCCCCCATTGTGCGAACGGCCATGGACTGGACAAGGGGTTGAGTTGTTCGGTCGGCTGATGTATGAGCGGAGAGAATCTCTGGCATTGGTCGCAGCCTTTGATCATCAGATCGGCCTCGGTTTTCATGTTAGGCCACCAGTATCCTTGAGTAAGAGCACGGTGCACAAACGACCGTCCTCCCGAATGGTATCCGCAGCTGCCTGAATGCAACTCCTGAAGTATAGCCCCAGTTTGCTTCGGGTGTACACACAACAGATAAGGTGCCGAGTACGCTCTCCGGTAAAGTTTGTTTTCGGGTCCTAGCTAGAATTAGGCGGCTTTGTGAATAATCTTGTGTGCTTACCTTCGATTTTCTGGTAAGGTTTCGTCCCGAAGGTACGCCAAAATGGGATCCATCCAACTGGGATCCTGCGAGATGCAATTAACCTCCTCGTTGACTGCAGGTTTTTCGATGCTCGGCTGTGGGAGGACATCGACAGAGACAGTCCGCTGCCCCCCAACGTCTATTCCCGATGCGAGACAGCTGGTGGACGACCAGCTGAGAATCATTGTAGGCTTTAACGTGCTCGGCGCCTAGGTCTTCTGCGAAATGGAGGCCGGCCAATACGGCCTCGTATTCGGCTTCGTTGTTCGAGGCGAGGAAGTCGAGCCGGATTGCCAGTTCGTGGAGAATTCCCTCGGGTGAAATCAGGACGACCCCGGCTCCGGAACCATGGTTGTTGGAGGCGCCATCCACGAACATCCTCTAGAAGTTGCCGTGCAAAAGCTGCCAAGGTGGCGACTCCATAGATTCGTTGTTCGGGAGGGTGGCTTTTGAATCTGGTGTGAATTCGGCAATGAAATCCGCCAGCACTTGTCCCTTGATCGCCGTTCTCGGCTGGTATTGTATGTCAAAGTTGGACAATTCCACGGCCCACTTGGAAATACGGTTGGAAAGATTGGCCTTCCAGAACAAGCTCTTTAAAGGCTGTGCCGTCAAGACCGTAATGGGGTGCGCCTGAAAATAGGGCGCGAGTTTTTGGGAAGCAGAGACTAGCGCCAGCGCGAGTTTCTCTAGAGGTAGATATCTGGTTTCGGCACTGACCAGTGTTTTACTGGTATAGTAGATCGGAAGATGAGCTCGGTCATCTTGCCGGACAAGAACAGAACTGATCACGTGTGGAGATACGGCTAGATAGATGGACAGAGGTTCCTTATCCTTGGGCGTGGAGAGTAACGGAGCCGAAGATAAGTAAACCTTCAAATCTTGGAGAGTTTGATCACATTCCGGAGTCCATTCGAAACTTCTCCGGCTGCACTTCTTGAGTAGTGTGAAGAAAGGACGACACTTATCCGAAAACCGGCTGATGAACCTGTTAAGTGCGGCAGCCATTCCCGTTAATTTTTGAACGCCTTTGATAGTGTACGGCGCCGCTAGGTTTTTGATCGCGCTGATTTGATTTGGGTCGGCCTCGATGCCCCTGCGGGTAACCAGGTAACCTAAAAATTTTCCAGAACCGACGCCGAAGGCGCACTTGTCGGCGTTGAGACGGAGTTTGTGGGCTTTTAAAATATCGAACACTTCCTGCAGGTGTTCGAGGTGCTTAACTTCAAACTTACTCTTGACCACCATGTCGTCAATATAAGCCTCCATTGTGTCACCGATTTGTTTGCCGAACATCTTTGTAACCATCCGTTGGTATGTAGCCCCCGCGTTCTGGAGGCCGAAGGGCATAACCTTATAGCAAAATAACCCGCGGGGACTGATGAAGGCTGTTTTTTCCATGTCCGGGCCATGCATAGAAATTTGATGGTACCCTCGGTATGCGTCCATAAAACTGAACCGAGCATGCCCAGATGTAGCGTCGACAAGGCGGTCGATCATCGGTACAGGAAAGCAGTCCTTGGGGCAGGCGTCGTTCAGATTTGTGTAATCGACGCAAACGCGCCATTTACCATTCTTCTTCTTCACGACTACGGTGTTCGCCAACCAAGTGGGGTACTGCACTTCTTTGATTGCCCCAGCTTCCAACAGTCGGTCGACTTCTTCAATGACTGCATCGGTATGGATTGTGGCCGACCGTCGCGGTTTCTAAATAACGGGTCGACCGTTGCGGTTTCTGAATGACTGCGATACCAGTCGCTCGAGGAAATCCCTCCATGCTCGGCAGCGTGTAGTCAGGTGACCCTTCTCCCTGTGGTACGAACAGCAGTACGGGGAGTCAGGCGTTTTTTGCAGTTCTCCCAACGGCCTCCTCGGCCATTCATAGTACGGCTCATGCTGTATTTTCTTGAGGATCTCGTATGTTGGGATTTTGAAGACCGTCTTCACGGCGGCAAATTCATGTGGCCGAGGGCCCTTGTTTCTCCCGGAGGATACCACGTTCACATCTCGGCACGCGCCGTGCTGTATATTCTTGTTCCCATCCCCCTGACGGGGATGGTTTTGTTCGGCCTGACGCTGCTCGCTGCGAGCCTCCTCCAATCGGCAGTGGTTATCGATCCGGCCCATGAGGTCATCCATATCGGTGGGGTTGGATAACATGAGGTCCTCGAATAACCTGCTTCTGTGATCCAGACCCAGTTTGAAGGAGGTTATGGCAATGGCGGGATCGCAACCCTGTATTTCGTTGAAGAGCTCCTAGTACCTAGCGGCGTACTGTCTGAGAGACTCATTTGCCGACTTGCGCAACGCAAGGAGGGAATCGACGCCCTTCGCTGCCTGCTGCTGGTAACGAACCGAGTCAGGAAAGCGAGAGATAGGTCCTTGAAGGATGGGATGGACCCTTTCGGCAGTTTATCGAACCAAAGGAGTCCTAGTTCTCCCAGGCTGGAAGGGAACAGTTTGCACATCAAGGTGTCGTCAGTGCTATAGAGAGACATCATCTGCCGAAAGTGCACCAGGTGCAGGTAGGCATCCGTCTTGGGGTCGTACTTGGTGAATTTTGGGGGATTGAAACCACGCGGGGGACGTACTCCATCGATCTCCCTGGTAAAGGGAGAAGAGATGAGCTGGTCGTGGATGATGTCGCACTGTGATCGTGCTGGCCGGACCTCCTGTTCGGCCTTTCCCCCCTTCTGGCAATGAGTTGTGGCCTGAGATCCTGCCCATCGTGATACCGAGGAGAACGCCCGCGATAGTTATGACGCCTAGGTGATTGATCCCTTCGGCCGCCATACCTCCGATCCATTTGAGTCTCATGCGTCGGGGTAACGTCTGAGGGTGTGGTCGGAGGAGAGTACGACTGAGTGCTACTGACTGGTTGAGCCCCTAGCCTTCTGTGAACTGAGACTCGCCGAGCCCCTCGTTCGGCGTCTGAACAGTTTTCAGACGGTGTTGTTCAGGTTCGTCCCCGGACCCGTGTTTCATTGATCGCGTTAACTTCGGTCTCGACTCCTAGTCGTTCGAGGGCCGGATGCTTCTGCCTTTCTCTTTGCTCCGGAGAGCGTGTCCTGCGGCGCCTTCGTCGCCGAGCTTGCTACGTTTCGTCGTTCTGGTTAGGTCTGATGGCAACTTTGAGTTGCACAATCTCTTCCCTGACTAGTTGAAGCAGCTGATCCTTTTCTGCCAGTCGAGCTTCCAGGCGTTCGACGTATACTCTGTCCCTCATATCAGCATGAACTTCTGCAGGAGGAGGGGGTGGAAAAACTGGTAGAGTTGCTGGGTCAGTCTCAGTGACTACTATTGTTGGATCTGGTGAGTTTTAAGGTAAGGGTTTGAGGATGAGAAGTCAGAAGGATCTCCCACTGTGGTTGCCAAATTGTGGAGTCTGGAATCCACTCTAGACTTCTCGGATTGATGAATCGAATTCTCTCGAATAGCCTGCAAAACACTCAACACTAAATTAGTGCCGACCGGGGGTTGGATCTCCGGTGGGCACTCCGACGATCAAGTTAGCCTTCTAGAAAGAATGAGAGCAACTTGAAAGTAAGTTCTTAGTGCAAGTGTGTATGTACCTGTAGTAGGAGTGCCGCTGGAGTATTTATAGAGTAAGAATGCAACCATTTATCTTCGGCAGAAGAAGCGGGTCGTGGTCCGGAAATCACGGGGGCGTCGCCACGTGGTCCACGTCCGCGCTGATCGGAGGGAGCACGTCTACACTTCCTTCCCCACGTAGATCCGAATTACGAGGAGCACGTACCCACGAAGTGGTACCGTGCATGCGTTTACCGAATAGAAGAGCCGAAGACGCGGTTCGAGCCGAACACGGGAGCCGAAGGACGAGTACCAACATCGTCCGTTCGGTCTGGATACCGAAGACAGAGAGTCTAATCACTGGGCCGAACCAATCTGCTGTGAAGCGTGATAATGGGCCGAAGATAACTCTGTCGAAGAGATGACAGGCCGAAGGCCCATCGTCTTATGGCCCATGGTTGTGCATATCTAGCTCGTTTGATCCAACAATAATGCTACAATTTTCACGTGCATGCAGGGGATGATTTCATCAGAACCACGGGAATCCCTTTCATGTTGAATGCATATCCCTACGATGCCAATGGCTTCAATGCCTATTTGTTGATGTATGTGGCTTCTGACCCATCTCAAAGAAACAAAGTCTCATCTGCATTTAGAGAAGCTTCAAGCCATGGCCTATTCGTTGCTAGAACTTGGGCTTTCAGTGATGCTGGATATATACCTCTCCAATACTCCTCTATCTCCTACAACGAGCAAGTCTTAGTTCGCTGCTACTATATATTGATTATGTTGCTATACATGAACACTTGAGTGATATTCTTATCCTATCTTTGATAATTTTGCCCGATAGATGTACCTTTTATTGAATTACATTGTAATATCTTTTCTTTTTATTTGTTGTTTTGACAGATTACATAAGCACAAGGTTGGTGGCTTTTTGAGATGATGCAAGAACTTTTTGAGATGATGACAGTAGACTTTAGTTTGCTTTTTGTGGTCTGTCTTTGTTATTAATAAATGTTAATTTCGAAGGGGAACACTAGTCTTTGTTTTTGCTACTTTTTGACAATTAAGAAATGTACATGTTGGTTTGACTATTTTAGTTAATGAAACTTAATTATTTTGTATTCAAGTTGTGACATATGTGTATTTCAATTTAACAAGAAGTTGTCTATTTTTTTTTTTTTTGGTCTTCAAACAAGTTCCGTTAAACCAATTAATATATAAATATTAATTTAATAAAATAATTGCAAGGAAATGGGGATGACATTTTGTCGCCTAATAGGTTCAGTTAAACCAATTAGCTACGAAAAAAAACTTTGTCGTCCCTAACTAAATGCTTAGGCAATAAAATATTTCTTTGTCTATTAATAGAACTAAGTCAATTATTGACAAAAATATTTCCTCGTGATTAATATAATGCTTTGCCGGTGAAATATTTCCTCGTCTATTAATAGAAATATTATGTTAATATAATATCTGCTAGGAAATGGGCATGGCGTTTTGTTGTCAAATAGGTTTAGCTAAACCAATTAGCTACAAAAATATTCCTCACCATTAATAAAATACTTTAGTGAGGAAAGATTTCGTCGTCTATTAATATATAATCATGAATTTAAAATACAATATTTGCAAGGGAACGAGTATGGCGCGATGAATTATTCTCATTTTTTGCGACGAATTTTTTTGTCACCAATATAAAATTAATGTCGATAAAATAACAGTTTCCTCACGTTGAGTTTTTTGCGTGAAACTATAGACAAGGAACAGAAGCTACGAATGCTTTCGTCGGCGTTTCGATTAACGATGAAAGTACCCTGTTGGGCGACAATTTTCAATTGTTGTTAGAAACCTTGTTTGTTGTAGTGCAGGCTAGTAGGCCTTAATTCTCCCAAAGACGGGGGATTTTTCACCTTGGAAATTAGAACAATAAAGGCTGAATTAAGAGCTCTAAAGAGTTTTCCATTAAGATGGAATTCCTCAAAAAACTTATGAAATAGGTCTTTGCACATAGGCCAGCATTTCTTAAGGAAGAAAATATTGAATCCATCTGGGCCCGGGCCTTATTCCCCTCACAACTAGACAAGGCATCCTAGATTTCTTCATGTGTGAATGGTCTGGTCAAGGCAGCACTGTGATCCAGTGATAGAGAATGAAAGTAACCATGTACTATTTTGCCCGAAAAAGGTCATAGGTCCCAAGATTCTCTATAAGACTGATTGAAATGATCATAAATTGCCGGTTTTACTTAAATGGGATCCTCCCATGTGGTCCCTCATATACTGAAAAAGTTTACCAAGTTCCTCCTATGCCTATTGCAAGCTATAATGTGAAAGTACCTAGTTTTCATATCCCCTTCATTGACCAATTCAACCTGGACTTCTGTAACATCATCCAATCTAGCACTTTGCTCTTTTCCCATAAAGATTTCCTAGCATCCAATTTCTCAAGAACTTGTTCCCGAGATAAAGGCCTCTCCTCTACCTTCGAGTCCAACTTAGATATGATTGATTCTGCTTTTGATATTTTCCCTTTAGGTCACCAAATTGATGCCTAGCCCATGACTTAAGTTCTGATGTGATCCCTTTGAGTATTTGGTGAATTTGAAAGCCAGCCTAACCTTGAGTTTGATTAGAGGTCCAAAAGAATCTAACAATCCCTAGAAATTCAAGATGAAGTGACCAAGCATTGAAAATTTTGAATCGTTTTGGACCCCATTCTCTATCATCTTGTTTGCGAAAATGGGGCAGTGGTCTGATAAAATCCTACTTAGACCCCATTGCTTGAGGTTGTATTTCTCCAGGAATTCATTGGATGATAAGAATCTATCAAGCCTACTCTATAGGTCTGCAGCTGGAGGTCCTAACCAAGAGAATTTTTTGCCTAGCATAGGGATGTCCATTAGATCTATATCCTCAACAAGGATTTGAAATTGGAGCATACCTCTGTCATTCCTAGGTCTGCCTCTTTTTCCCCCCAATCTGAAAACCTCATTAAAATTCCCAACCCCCCACCAAGGGGAAGAATATTGAGAGTTGAGATTAGATAATGAGTTCCACAATACTCTCCTGTTAGGGCGGTCATTAGGAGCCATAAACATTAGTAAATACACATTGGAATTCTCCCATAATAAGGCCCTCCAAACAGATGAGATTTGGGCCTGCAAAACAAGATGACATATTGAAAAAAAATATATCCCACACCATAATCAGCCTCCCTGCTGATCCTAAAGCTCCAACCTTCATGAAATTAAAGTTGCCATCCCTTCACAGAGATCTAACCCACTGTCTGGAAACTACTAATTTTTTAGTTTCTTGCAACATAAGAAGCTGCACTTTATGGGAACTAATTGTCCCTTTCTGTTTCACTTTCCTTTTTTTCAGGGCTTTGCCCAACCCTCTAACATTTCAGGACAATAAAATCATAGATAAAACAAAAATAACACCAAAAACCTGGATAAATCAGAGGCTGAGATTATTAAGACCCCTCGTCCTTCTTCTTATCCTTGTCTACTTTCTGGCACTCTATTGCTTCCATTCCAGCCAATTTGGTGATGACTTATTCTTCTCGTCCATGCTGATCTATGCCCAACTTCTTACTGAGATCCCAGGTTAGCTCAGCTTCTTTGTAGATGACTCTGTTCCTGTTGAGAATGTCCACTGAAGATGAAGAGATTGATGTAGAACATGCTGTTAGAAATTTGAAAGAGTTGTGAATGAATTTGGGACACCAAAGGGTCGAGGCAATCGAAAAGTCTCCGCATTTACAATTATTCATGGTCGCGTTGATGTCCATCAATAGCGCTATTGATGTTTAGAAATGACCTTATTAATCCCTTTCTTTATGATTTTAGCAGTTTCAAAAGTTTATGGATTCTATTTATAGTGAATCCGTATTTGGTTTTGAGTGAGAGATCGAATGATTTCCGTGTGGTTTTTATGGAGAGAGAGACAAACACAGGTAGTTCGACAGACGGTCGATCGGGAGGTGTTCCATCGGCCGAATGAGCCGTTTTACACTAGGAGACAAGCGCCGGAGCAATCCTCCAACACCCACGGGAGGCAACGAATTTGTTTTAAGGGGACTGTGATTTCACAGGACTCGGTTGGTAATGTATTTCTATTTTTCAAATCTGTATTGTAATTTCGTTTTGTAATTTTCGAGTTATCGATTACTGAAATTATTTTATGGAATTGAATCTGATCAACTTGTATGCATGAATTTTTTCTTACAATCTTAAAACATATTTTGTATATTTTGATTGGTTGATCGATAGTTGGATTTTTCAGAAAATAATTTTCATCCGAAACTAACGATCTAGTGCAGAATTGGTGAGGAGATTATGTGAACTTCGGAACCGAATCAATCATGTTTCTGCAGGAAAGAAGGTGAACAATATGGGAAATTTACAGGAACTGTACATTTCCCTCAATTTGCTAAGCTTCATAATTGATTTAGTTTCGTGCATGATTGGACAATGGCTGACTAGTGGGCTGATTTCTTAGGGACAAAAGCTTTGCCCTGAAGCGGCATTTCGATGTGTCTTTTGAAACCATAGCATCTAAATCATTTGGTTACGTACCCAATTGAGTTAACAGATTTCAAATGGACATTGTGTTTCTTTCTGTTTCCTAAAACAGTTATTTAGAAAATCTCTTAGAATCTATTTTTGAAAAATGATCATTTTTGCAATATTTTTGTTTCAAATTTGTACAGAAATAGGTGTCAGTAGACTGTTGCTTCTACTATTGTATTTGCTTTTGGTTAAATACAGATTTTGATGCCTAGAATGAACACATATTTACATAACCCCCCATAGGGTAGCCCATTGGTGATGGGATATATGGAAAACAATGGTGGCATCAAATGTTTGTGGAACTTGTGTACATCCCATTGTTTTTGGTTCTACGAGACCCAGCCAAAATTCCATCGGTTTGTTTACTATTATTTTATGGGCACTTTCAAAAAATAATGGAAAAAGTTTTGTAACAGGAAATAAGGCACACAGAAAATGGAAATGTTGGATTTGGAATCTATTCCAAAACCTTGCGTATGGTCGTGTATGGCAAGTCTTCGCAACAGGAAGGAACTTTTGGTAATAAAAATGATGGTGATTTGGATATGACTACTTGAGTGAGTTAACTCTACGGGCTTTACACAAATTATGCCAATCCATGGCAAAATGCTTGGACCTATTTGTGATCAACTCAAGTCTGGATTAAAATACATATTATGTATTTTTTGTAAAATTAATTAGTCATTTGATGATTTAACAGAGATGAGAAATAAATAAATAAATAAATAAATTTTCTGCCGTTACTGTTTCTCAACTTTATTACAAAGTTATTGATATGCTAATACAAATTTAGTTTGTGTTTGTAACGGACAACAACCTATTAAGATCATATTTATTATCATTATTGAAGATTAATATGTTTGACTAATAGCATTTTTTTTATTAAAAAATGCAATTACTTTATTGAGAATATTAATTGAGGCATTGTCCTTAGTGGTTTAACCATAACTGTTAGAACGCCAATAGATATCCTGCGGGATGCTTCTCTATTTGATGAGAATTTGGTCAAAGATTGACACGTTGTTGCCAACTTGAAAGTCTGAAAGACTTCTTTTTAATATGTTGAAAGAAGCACCAAATTTTGGGGTTTGATTCAGTGACTTATGTCACTTGGGAATCGTATACGTACGAGAAGACAATAATTTTGTGCTTTTGTCATTGATAGCATGAAATAGTACTTTGTGACCTTGCTCAAAAGTAAGGGTACCTTGTAAGAAAAATAATAAAAATTCAAGAACGTAAGGGCTTAAGGCCTACCTATTAATTCTTTGAAATGTGGGGGTGTCTTGCATATGTGCTGGTACCTATACCCAAGAGGGTTAGAAAATGTGAAAAAATCATTAACTGTATGTTGATCGATTTTTGTGGTGCATGTCGAATTCTTGTGAATAAATCTAAGCTACTCAATATTCACAAGAACGTGATCAAGAGATTGAAAATGCATCATTCTTTGAACACGTGATTATAGTCAGAATGTTGTGATACCTGGGGTAGGCACATGACTGTAGGTTGCACTATACTAGATATCTTGCAATACAAGGGAGGTATAGTGTAGCAATTTGGATATCTGATAGAAGAGATTCAGAATCCATAAGTGGACATATTTTATATTAGCAGGTGCAGCTATGTGTTGAAAATATTCAAAATAGACGTGTACAACACGTTTTATGATGTTAGTTAGAGTTTATTGCTCTAGATAAGCCAACTGAAGAGCCAGAATGGCTACGCCAACTTCTGAAAAATGTTCCTATGTGGACGGAAATGTGTGCCAGCAATATGTGTAAATTGCGATAGCCAATAAGATATTGGACGGGCACAGAGTAATGTGTAATGGTAAGTCTCGACATGTCGTCGTAGACACAATATCATTGAACAATTGCTCTCAAATTAGATTGTCATAATTTGACATCGTGAAGTCCAAAGACAATATTGCAAATCTGCTAACCCGAGGGTTAAATAGAGAGCAAGTTATAAAGTATCGACGGGAATGGGACTAAAGCCTATGACGTTAAAAAGCTCTCTCCGAGTTTACTTTGTACTTTGCATGAATTTCTTGCCAAGTTCATTCATGTGGAGGATTGTTGGAAATTTAAAAGAGTTGTGAATGAATTTGGGACACCGGAGGGTCTCACGAGACAATCGAAAAGTCTCCGCATTTACAACTTATTCATGGTTGCATTGATGTCCAACAATAGCGCTATTGGTTTTTATAAATGACCCTATTAATCTCTTTCTTTATGATTTTAGCGGTTTCAAAAGTTTATGGATTCTATTTATAGTAAATCCGTATTTGGTTTTTGAGTGAGAGATTGAATGATTTCTGTGTGGTTTTTATGGAAAGAGAGACAAACACAGGTAGTTCAACAGGCAGTCGGTCGGGAGGTGTTCCATCGACCGAGTGAGCCGTTTTACCTTGGGAGACAGGCGCCGGAGCGATCCTCCAACACCCGCATTCGTGCTTTTGTCATTATTAGAGTGTCATCCAATTGACGATGAAAGACATGTCAGGAGTGTAATCGGAAAAGAAATATGGGTCACTGAAAAAAAGAAGTCATGTACTTAGTTTATGCTGATAGAGGTAGGAGAGGATATTACTAAAATTCATCATCGAGAGAGCACCATTTTGGTGTACTCTTTTTATGTCATTGTGTCCACTTTTTGTTAGTAATATATTATAATCAACGGGTATCTGAAATCTTAACGTGGGGAGATTAGTAAGTATTTAATAACTTGGAGCTCGAAATATAAATTGAGATAAGGACGGGAGTGCAATTATAATTCTTTAGTGGTGTGAATTATAATTTTTGAAATAAGAAATATAGTCTTGGTAGGATTAGGGTTTCTTATTTTACACAAGGAGCCCAGAATTATTTCTCCTGAGGTCCCTGCCCTAGCCCTATAAATATACCACTTCGTTCTCTAGGTCGGCCACACATTACGTTATTGAGAGACTCGAATACGTGGGTCTGAGAGAGAACAAGACGATCTCGTTTGATCCCACAATCGGCACGAGAATCGAGGTATAAGGGAATACGGCAGAAGATCTTTAGGCTTACAACAGACGGCTGTAACAAGTTCTACCAGCGATCGTTGTTCTGTAGGAGTCGAGGTAAAATCCTAATTCCGCCTTGTAGGGTTTATCGATCTGTTAACGTTTAATCTGTGCGCATATTGCTGGGTTCTGGGAATGGATTCCCAACAGTGGTATCAGAGCAGGCTGTAATCATGCGTATAGATTAAACAGACCATGTTGTCCGGAGTCTGTAGAGGGCCGATCGTATGAACTGTGCTAACTTTTGTTTTGCAGAGTTCTAGAATATGCTAACCCTTATTTTGCAGGAAATCTTATCCCACTATTATGGTCACGCATGAATGTTTGTGTGATTGGATCCCACGTTTAATTTTAACATGGTTACTGCTTTTATCTTGGGTACCACGAGTATTTTTCATGGTTGTAATATAAGAGTAGTTTGTGAACTCCGGTATGTGGGAGGCATAAGTTTTGAATGTAATCTCTATTTTTCCAGTTGTATCGCTTACAATGTTGTAAGATTACAAATCATGCAGTGTATTTTGTATAATCTAGATTATGTGAACTCTGTAATGGAGGCATATGATTTTTGTATAAAATCACAGTTTCTGCATGGGAGAAAGCTCGACCCCCTTCGACCCCTTGTGCCTGCATCAAACTTTTACTTGGTGGGCAAGACGTAGTTGCGAACTTGGCTATTTTTTTGGAAATAGAATCTGACCATAATAGTTAGGATTCATATTTATCATGTTTCCCATAATAGTTGGGATTCATGTTTATCATGTTTCCCATAAAGTTGGGATTCAGATTTATCATGTTTCTTTATTTATGTTTATATTTGTTTCCATAAGTGTTTGCATATGTGATAGTTTACCATTTTAGGACAACATGGTAATAATTGGCTTTTGACCTAGATCACTATTTTTGTGAACACATATATTTTGATAATCCTCACAAAATTTTAAATAACTAAGTGGGAGAAGGAGTTTATTTTTGAATAAATCCTACGGTTTCCATTACTAGTTTGTAGGTGATATAATTAATTTTGTGTGATGGTTTTAGAACTTTCCTCCCTATCGGACAAAATTGATTATGGCATCATCGGTACAAACTTCCTTGAGTGATAGTTTTAAGATAATTGTTGTGTGGGCCACTTCTCCATCTGAGGTGGTTCATAACGGAACAATGGGTCTAAAAGCTAGGAAATGGTGTACACTTAGCTATAAATAAAAGTATCCCCTCTATCTAGGTCACTGCTATTATTTATAGAACCAAAGCTATATTGGCTACTTAATTTTACCTGGCACGGTTTGGTGTCTAGATGGTAGAAATTAAAAGGTTGTGCCTATCTACACGAATGATGGAGAGTAGAGGACCTTCCATCGAGGCATGCTCTTCACGGTGTGTAGGGTTGCCAATGTTTTTCTTTTCAACATGTGGTTGAGGGAACCAATATTGAATTGAAATTCAAATTTTTTATTGCCCATCATAATTCTTGTTATTATGTGTTTCTCAGATTCAAAAATGGCATCTTTCAATCCACTTGCTGTTATTCTCAAAGAAAACAAACTTACTGGCGAAAATTATATTGACTAGAAAAGAAACTTGGACATTGTCTTAACTGCTGAGGGGCACAAATTTGTGCTAAGTCAAGAGTGCCCTCCGCAACTCTCTGAAAATGCCACTGAAGAGGAAGCAAAGCCTTTTAAGGAGTGGAAGAAGGCTGATGAGATGGCGCGGTGTTATATTCTGGCATCTATGTCGAATATATTGCAACATCAGCATCAGTCTATGGAAACTGCGTACGATATGATACTGAACCTCAGAGAAATGTTTGGGGAACAGAATCGTGCAGCAAGGCTAGTTGCTTTTAATGAATTGATGAATATCACCCATGTTGAAGGGACCCCAATTAGAGATCATGTTCTAAAGATGATGGCTCTTTTGAATGAACTAGAGATGTTAGGAGCTGAAATTGATGGGGAAACCCAGGTCGATTTTGTTCTTAACGCACTGAAATCTGAGAGTTTTAAGCAATTCCGCGTAAATTATTCTATTAACAAAATGCATTTATCTTTGTCGGAATTGCTTAAGGAACTCCATGCTACTGAGGGTCTTTTGGGTGTGAAGAAATCATCTGTGTTAGTGACTGAGAAGGCTTCTAGTTCTAAGCCGAAAGGCAAGAAGAAGCAGAACAAGTCTCATAAGAAGGTTATGGGGGCAGTTTTAGCGCCTCGCGATGGAGTGAAAAAGCCTAAGGGCAAGTGTTTTCAATGCAACCAGAAAGGGCACTGGAAGAAGGATTGTCCAGTTTTTCTCAATAAAGTGAACAAATAAGCTAAATCTTTTTCGCTAGTAGTTGAATCATGTTTAGCGGTGTTATCTACCAGTACTTGGTGTGTAGATACAGGTGCCACTAATCATGTTTGCAATTCATTGCAGGGGTTCCAGGAAACTAAGTGATGGAGAGATTTGCTTACATATGGGAAATGCTACCACAGTAGCAGCAGTTGCAGTAGGAAACGTTTTTCTTAATTTTAGTAATGATAGGAGTTTAATTTTAAGATATTGTCTTTATGTTCCCAGTATTAGAAGAAACTTGATTTCAGTTTCTAAATTGTTTAAGGATGGATATTCAGTTTATTTTAGTAACTCTGTAGTTATTAAGTTAAATAAACATTTTGTCTGTTCTAGTTCATTGGTGGATGATCTCTATATTATTAATCCTGTGTTTCCTACAGTGCAACTGAATGAATTGAATAACACTAATAATTTGCCTTGTAAGAGAAAGGAGCCTTCTAAATTGAACCAAACGTATCTTTGGCACTTACGTCTTGGCCATATTAATCTGAATAGGATTTCTAGACTGGTTAGAGATGGACCTTTAGGTTCATTGGAAGTAAAGGAACTTCCAGTCTGTGAATCATGTTTAGAAGGTAAGATGACCAAGAGGCCATTTTCAGCTAAGGGATATAGAGCCAAAGAACCGTTGGAATTGGTTCATTCTGATGTGTGTGGTCCTATGAATGTCCAAGCTAGAGGTGGTTTTGAGTATTTCATTACTTTTATTGATGATTACTCAAGGTATGGATAGATTTATTTGATGCGCCGTAAGTCCGAATGCTTTGAGAAATTCAAGGAGTATAAGGCAGAAATGGAGAAGCGTCTAGGTAAATGTCTCAAGACACTACGATCTGATCGTGGTGGCGAATACCTCTTGGGAGAATTTAAGGATTACTTATCGGCTGAAGGGATTGTATCCCAGTTGTCAGCACCAGGTATGCCACAACAAAATGGTGTAGCAGAAAGAAGGAATAGGACTCTTATGGATATGGTGAGGTCAATGATGAGTTATTCTGATTTACCAATTTCGTTTTGGGGACATGCACTAGAAACGGCTGCATATATTCTTAACTTGGTGCCATCTAAATCAGTACCGTCTACACCCACAGAATTGTGGACTGGGCCGTCAACCCAGTCTACGGCATGTTCGGATTTGGGGTAGTCCAGCACATGTATTGAAGGGGAACGCAGATAAATTGGAATCAAGGACAGAAGTTTGCTTGTTTGTGGGGTACCCTAGAGGAACGAAAGGTGGTTTATTTTATAGTCCTAAAGATCAGAAGGTTTTTGTTAGTACAAATGCTCGATTCTTAGAGGAGGACTATGTAATAGATCACAAACCCAAAAGTAAGATTGTTCTAGAGGAATTGAGAGGAGAGGGACAGACACAATCTTTTATACCACCAGTAGTACGTGAAGAAACACCTCAAGAGACATTTATTGATGCACCTATTGACACACCTGAACCTCGTCGTAGTGGGAGGGTTATTGTACGACCCGCTCGGTATACGTTATTGGGAGAATATTATGATATGATCCCTGACGAGCAAAATGCTGAACCCTGTAACTACAATGAGGCATTACAAGGTAAAGATGCAGAACTTTGGCAAAAGGCTATGCAGTCAGAGATGGAGTCCATGTACTCAAATCAAGTTTGGGATCTTGTAGAACCACTCGATCGGATTAAACCCATCGGATGCAAGTGGATCTACAAAAAGAAGAGAGGAGTGGACGGGAAGGTGCATACCTTCAAAACTAGGCTTGTTGCGAAAGGGTATACTCAAAAAGAAGGGATCGATTATAAGGAGACTTTTTTGCCAGTAGCCATGCTTAAATTCATTCGGATTCTCTTATCCATTGCAGCTCATCTTGATTATGAGATTTGGCAAATGGATGTCAAGACTGCGTTCCTTAATGGAAATCTGGAAGAGTGTATCTATATGGTGCAACCAGATGGTTTCATATCAAAAGGTCAAGAGCACATGTTGTGCAAGCTTAAGAGGTGCTTCGAATCATTGCTATTTGACTCGGACCTGTTCTAAAAAAGTCGAGGTATTTCGAATTCTTTGTTGACACGGACAAAGTCAGGGAAAACCTCTGAAATTATTTCAATATTGGACCTTGGACATATAATAGTTGCGAATCGAATCTCTTTAGAAAGAAGATCTTTTGTCTCATGGTAGCCTTATATGGGCTTAAGCAGGCATCTAGGTCTTGGAACATCTGTTTTGATCAAGCAATCAAGTCTTTTGGTTTTGATCAATGTCCGGATGAGTCTTGCGTGTATAAGAGGCGCAGCGGCAAAGTGGTGGTGTTTCTAGTGCTATATGTTGATGACATTCTGCTCATCGGAAACAATGTGGGAGAGTTGTCTGCAGTGAAAGTGTGGTTGTCCAGCCAATTCGAAATGAAGGACTTGGGAGAAGCTAGTCACATCCTTGGGATTAAGCTTATGCGAGATCGCAAGTGTAGGATGTTGGGTTTATCACAAGCTTCTTACACCAATACGATCCTTGCTCGTTTTAGCATGCAAGATTCCAAGAAAGGATTTCTTCCTTTTAGACATGGAATCAGTTTGTCTAAGGATCAGTGTCCCAAGACAACTGATGAGATGGAACAGATGAAGGCAGTTCCTTATGCTTCAGCAGTAGGAAGCCTCATGTATGCTATGCTATGTACTAGACCTGATATTTGTTTTGCGGTTGGCATGGTCAGCAGATATCAGTCTAATCCTGGACAGGAGCATTGGACTGCGGTGAAACATATAATCAAGTATCTGAAAAGAACTAGAGATTATATGTTGGTGTACCAGTCAGTTAGTCTTGTACTGTGTGGGTACACAGACTCAGACTTTATGTCAGATAAGGATTCCAGAAAGTCTACCTCAGGATATGTGTTTACCCTAGGAGGAGGAACCATTAGTTGGAGGAGTGTCAAGCAATCATGCATTGCTGATTCCACCATGAAGGCAGAGTATGTGGCAGCGTCTGAAGCAGCCAAAGAGGCCGTTTGGCTCAGGAACTTCTTGATGGATCTAGAAGTGATTCCTTCAGTGCAATCAGCCATTACGCTCTATTGTGACAATAGTGGTGCAGTTGCTAATTCAAAGGAGCCAAGGGCTCATAAGAAGGGTAAACACATTGAGCGTAAGTATCATTTGATTCGAGAGATCGTACAGAGAGGTGATGTTACTGTGACTAAGATTGCATCGGCGAACAACCTGGCAGATCCATTTACGAAGAGCTTACAAGCCAAGATTTTTGATAATCACGTAGAAGGAATAGGAGTCAGATGTGTGACCACATGGATGCGAGTCTCAGTGGGAGTTTGTTAGAGAACTATGTGAAGCGTTATGGTTTTATGTAATGGATTAATATTATTAATCAGTTTTATCCATTTTGATGAGAATCTTCTATGGGCAATAGTTGCATGATATTATTTTATGTTGTGCATGTGTGTCTTTTATTCTACATAGTAGATGATCCAGTGTGTAGAGTGCAACTTACACACAGAAGATTGGATCATCGGTTCTTGTGGAATATAAGTTATGGTTCACAGTCTTAAATGGAATTTGACACACCATTGGTAGGACTGTAGCATAATGTTTTAGTGGGTTTATCTTGATCACGGGGAATGGTATTAATTTTAATACTACTTCTAACTCATTGTGCTAGTACATTTTGTGTGTATTGAACGGGACCATTTTTGAGGTAATTATCTTTATACTGACTTTATAAGATGATTAGAACCTCATGGTTATTATGAATACTTGTGCTCTTAATCCAAAGATAATTAATAGATATATACATATAATGTTGTTGACTTTGACTCATTTAAAAGTGAGATCCTCTTTGGGGTCAATATTCTTGATGAATTGGGTCACGATATTATATGCAAGACATGTATCGATATTAATCAAAGTTGTAAATCCCGTACCGTACCGGCCGGTACGTCCCGTACCGCCCTCGTAATGGTACCGGACCACCGGAGTACCGTTCCGGCAAGTGTTCTGGCCTGGTCCGGGCTGTTCCGGCTTGTTCCGGCCTGTTCCGGCCTGTTCCGGGCAATACCGGCTGGTACCGTACCGTACCGGTCTGTATTTAAAAAAATTTAAAAAATCCATTAATATGTTTTTTTGGATAATTTGACATAATTTGAGACTAAAATCATCATTTTTTTATGTTTTGTGATTTATTTTTAAATTGTAATACTTTATTTTTATATTTAGTATGATTTTTTGTTAAAAGATATTATTTAAAATATATATATTAATTTTAGCGATAAATTCGAAATGGTACACTAGTACACACCGGTACCGGTACGTACCGTACCAGTAACAAAACCGGTACGTCCGCCGGTACAAGATTGACAACTTTGATATTAATTATTAATGGAATCCACATCCCAGTATGGAATGATGATAACCCCTTGAGTAAGCTTATAAGTTTCGATGATGTCAAACCCTGCAGGTGGATATTTGTATCCGACATATCGAATAAGTTAAGCAGATAGTCTCAAGGCATTTAAAGATGTTGATTAAGTGGGAGATTGTTAGTAATCTATTATAATCAACGGGTATCTGAAATCTTAACGTGGGGAGATTAGTAAGTATTTAATAACTTGGAGCTCGAAATATAAATTGAGATAAGGACGGGAGTGCAATTATAATTCTTTAGTGGTGTGAATTATAATTTGTGAAATAAGAAATATAGTCTTGGTAGGATTAGGGTTTCTTATTTTACACAAGAAGCCCAGAATTATTTCTCCTGAGGTCCCTGCCCTAGCCCTATAAATATACCGCTTCGTTCTCTAGGTCAGCCACACATTACGTTATTGAGAGACTCGAATACGTGGGTCTGAGAGAGAATAAGACGATCTCGTTTGATCCCACAATCGGCACGAGAATCGAGGTATAAGGGAATACGGCAGAAGATCTTTAGGCTTACAGCAGACGGCTGTAACAAGTTCTACCAGCGATCGTTGTTCTGTAGGAGTCGAGGTAAAACCCTAATTCCGCCTTGTAGGGTTTATCGATCTGTTAACGTTTAATCTGTGCGCATATTGCTGGGTTCTGAATATGGATTCCCAACACTTTTAAGTTTCCTAAAATGCACCCAAAACAATTCTTAATTCCTTTCCAATTACTTTACATACCCAATAACTGTAAGGGTGAAAATGAAAATTTGCACCCTCCACGACTAACTCCTTATTTCAGTTTTCTTCTCTCCCATTATTAAACAAATTCCCATTTTCCAACTTCCTCCACATCCCCCACACCAGCAACTGTGAGTACAAAAAACTGAAGGATTTTAAAGAAGAAAAATTTTCAGTGTTTCTCCACGTGAAAGGAGGACATCAATTGTTTCAAAGAAGAAACATTCCAAAATAAAAAAGGTAAGTCTACATGAATTGTCATTTGTATCTTTAGTTGAAGGTATCTTACAAATAGTTGACAGTTATTCCAGAATTGTTATTTAAAATCCTTACATTGTTAAAATATCTTTAGTTTCCTTTCTATTTTCACCAATTGGGACGAGAACCACAATTCATATCACGAAGGAAGTCGTGGAAAGATCTTTAGAGTGGACAAAGGTAAGTATGAATCGATGCACTATTATTCGTGTTGGCCAACTGTTTATTTTACATTTCGATTTCAAGGAAGTTTATTGTTGTGTAGTTATCATACATTTGCTTCGGTATAAATTTATGGATTGAGTCAATTGTTTTTTTTTTTTAAATGAGAAATCCTACAAACCCCAATCACTTTGTTTGTGAGTGAGCAAGCAACTGTTCACTCTTAGGTTTTACAAAAATATGGAATACACCTTTCACACTCGACAACGTTACGAACTCGATAGTAAAAAATCACATAATAGAATAATTTAAATTTGGATTATTTAACTATTTTCGGAGCACTTTTTTAGTACGTTTGTGTATTTAACATTTGTGAGAATTAAATTTTTATCATTTTCATATTTTCTAATATGATCATCACGTGATGCAAAATAATGTCGAATATGGTTTACTACATGGTTTGAGATGTTTATTTTGGAGATTTTAAAACTTATAAAGGGTAAAGAAAATGGACAGTTTCCCTTTTACTTATTTCGAGTGATTTTGTATAATTTTGAAGCCAAACTAATATGGCAGGTTGTGAATTGAATTTACTATAAAAAAAAAAATCTTTTTTTTTGTTTTACTATTCCACCATTCCTATAAAGAACATATATTATGATGTCCCATAATCAAACAGTACTTGTAACATATGAGCATACATACGTTCATATATTGTTATCACAATTTATAAATTTTTGTTACGTACAAAGTGCATAAAATAAACTAAACATTATTTTCATATATTGCACATGTTCGACGTGCACACGGTGCGTGTGCTCCGGCCGCTAGTATTTAATTATTGCGGAGGGTTGAAATATACGGCTGAGCCATTGTGGTTAAAAATGAGAATTAGACTAGGCAGAGGAACATGAGCTGTATCAGCAGTGTAGGGCTTAGGCCGACGTATTGACCGAATGGAGCTTTCTCTGGATAGGTCGGCGTAATGATAATGTTCTAGCTCCAACACCATGAGCTTCGAAGAATGACATGGTCTCAGCCAGGAGCTGAACGGACCAGATACGAAGAAGACATGGGCTCTGCCAGGAATCGATCCATTGGCCTGGGCGGTGGGAGCCTTCTGGAAGAATGACAAGTCCCAATTACTTAAGGCAATAACTAAGTTTGGGAATGCGCCATGTTTGGAAAGTTAGCCCACATGTAAGGATTAAGATTTGATATCAGCAAATGAGGAAAGATTATCTAGAAATTGTGTTAACAAATATAGGCACTTGATGACTTATAAATAAGAGATTATAGGCCATTAATCAGATACACTATCATTCATTGTGCAATTACAATTGTGCTCTGCTCTCTTAGTGTTTTGACTTTAGTATCGGAATGCCATCAGGTTAGAGACAACCTGTTGGCGCTAATTGGCTATTTATTGCGCAAGATCTTGAAGTGGTTTAGACGAGATAATAGTCACACCCCCGCAATTATTTTTTACTTTGTACTTAGTGTTGAGGGCATTGTCAGACTTTACACAGTCAAAACTAACAATGTTAAGCGTAATTCAGCGGTGAATTGAATTTTGATTAATAGTTTGAAAAGTAAAAGATATTAGAGTAGTTTTTTAAATGACAGTGGAATGTGAATGTATTTGTTAGAAACTTTAGAAAAGAAAGTGTAATTAATCCTGTAACTTTTAATTCGATGATATCATATTCGGTACACATTAGTTAGGCAGTTTGTCATCTGTCAATTACCCCAACCCACACCGAGATAAGGTTCACATTACATTTTCCAGTCCTCCCCTATGACACGAAATCATCTATTTCGTAAACATTATTTCCTTTCTCCTTTTTTCAATGTCTGCCTAATTATTTAACCTACATATGTAATGGGACATTGCATAAGAAATTAATGACAAACAAGTCCTTGAATCCGAAGCAGAATATATACATGGCATCTCTAATGGATATATAACAATATTGTAATCGATCATTAGTGTTGACTTCGCAAATTGAACACTTCTAATATTGGATAAGAACCCTTCACAGTTTTTTTTGGCTGTCATTATATGTTGAATTCTACAGATTTCGTATCAAACTATACAACGCACTCTTGATGATTCTACAAAATGAAAGTCTTTGAGTTTGACATAATTAGAATCAATGACTTGGATATTGGAAAACTACTAGAATATTGGCCAATAACATAGACCATCCTGTTGTTAATTAAATCATACTATATAGCAATACTATAGGGCCCCATAGTATTGAATAATCTTGGTAAATCGTACAACACTTGCGCCTAACATTTGAACAAATATTGAGATCCTAGCTGGCTCATTTTAATAAAGTGTGTATATATATATATATATATATATATATAGGGGATGCTCAAGGGCCAAATACTTTTTTAGACAAATATTAGACCAACGCCTAAACTCTTCATTCCCGATTAAATTTTAATGATCCGAACCGTTCAATGTGTTTAAAACACGTTTTTAAGGGTACACGCGAGAAATCAACTCAAAATATTACCGAAAAGGGCTTGATCCAAACAGTGGTTCAAAATGCTGACAGAAACTGTTTTATGAACCAATGTTTGGATCGAGCCCTTTTTGGTAATATTTTAAGCTGATTTCTCGCGGGTACCCTTAAAAACATGTTTTAAATACATTGAACGGTTTGGATCATCAAAATTTAATCGGGAACAAAGAGTTTAGACGTTGGTCTAATATTGGTCTAAAAAGGTATCGGTTCATATAGCCTTTCCCCATATATATATATATATATATATATATTTCCGTGTAGAATATAATTGCGACCCATCACGGTAAAAGGAAAAAGGAAAAAGGAAAGGTACGGGTATTATTGAGCTAATTGGGTGTAAAAGTTTTACCATGCACCATCACGGTAATTTTATTTTTCTAATATAAGCTTTGAAATAAAATAGTTCAATATTTTAGTGAAAAATATGGTTTGTTTGAGTTGCTTTTATTATCTTTTATTGACCGGCAACACCATGAAACATGGTTTCACTATTGAAATACAGATACAAATTGTGTGCGCAATATTAATGCATTCAAGATCGATCTTTAGTTTAGGAGAGTGGCTCCAATAGTTTAGAAACACGTACGAGCCCTTTCTCGAATATGGTAGTTTTGTTTTAAGTAATTTCTTTTGAAATTTTGGATATATATAGTTACACAATATATAGTCTTTTTACTTCGTTGGTGCACACTTATTGCGTGTGCAAATTACGCTTTATTCAATTTATTAATTAGAGAAATACACAATTATGTGGAATATTTAGTGGAAGATAATTTGTCATTTTTAACTTTATATATAATTACTAGGAATTATTGAAAGTTATTAGGTGATGATCAGGGTAACTTAACAGTAATTAGTAATGATTTTTTAGGGTAATATAAAAACTACAAAATCGACATAATGACAAATTAGAAGATGTTAAATCGGTGTTCTCCCTTTATACACTAAAATCTATTTATGTAACACGATGAAATTAATCATCAAACATTCAGTGCCAATACAAGGATAGTATAGTAATAGTGAATCTAAAAGCAGCTAGCACACAGATTTACGTTTTCAACAAAAAGGATAAGCATATCAATATTGGAATGTATCTAGTACGGCTTGACCAAGCTGGTATTGCTTGGAGGATCCACCACCTCATGCCGACTAGTACTTGGGGCTTTAAAATTAACGACTAAATAAACCTTTACTGGCCCCAAAGTTTGGAGTTGTCAAGATTCGACCTTAGGACGTCTGGGTTTACAGCTCGTTCCAATCTCCACTCGGACAACCCATTGGAGTTGCTTCGATTATTCTTGAGAAGCGTGATTTAAGTAACTTGATTCATACTAGCGAAGATTTTTGGGAACCTTTAACCCTGATAGGGCCACATGCATGCACCAGTTGATATATCTTTATTTATCATACAGTACATATATATAGGGGCCCATTTTTGTTGATGTCACCAACGAATATTATAGACACGGATGTATATATCTTCTTGGTCTTCTTGCCCGATGCTGGAAATATTTTTTCTTTTTTGAACCCGAATTGTTTTTTAATTTCTTGATTTTCCATGGCAATGTTTGAAAAATATTCAAAAACATTTAAAGGTGAATAAGAAATTGTCACAAAAAATTGCACGAAAACTTTAAATATTTGAAGCAAAATCAATCTTAATTTTGGGCAAGGCCCAAATGTATTTTCTTTATGGTTTTATTTAATTCATATTGGGCTTGGGCCCAAAGAAGGAAGAGAAGAGATTTTTTTTTCCCAGACAAGATGTTGTATTGGTTCGGGTTGAGTGTCCCTCTAAGGAGACATGTCTCTCCAGACAGACACCTCCCTCCAAAAAGACACCAACATATCTATATAAAGGGGAGTCTTCATCTCATTTATTTTTTAGAAAATACATAGCGTTCTTGTGCACTAACCATATCATTATTTTTACTTCCATTCAGAGAGTTCTACGTAGTTTTTTGGTTCTCTTGTCAAGTAAATTGGAGTACGACTTTTACTCTATGATATTCGTTGTATCTTGAAAAGCAATCATTGAAAGTACCCGTCGGCACCTTTGTTGGGAACGAATTTACTTTAAGGATATAGTGTCAATCACTAAACTCGATTGTTAATTTTTGGACACCTGAAATTGGTATTGTAAGTTTCAGTTTTCTATTATTTTTCCATTCTATTGTGTTTTGTCACGCCCTCAATTTTAAAAATAATTTAATAATACATTTACCATTAATAAAGACTCACAATCTCACCAAATTTCTCAAAAAGGTACATTGATGATAGGGTAAATCAAAATAAGTTTGAAATAGATTACAAAAGCGGTCGCGTTGACCAAAGATCATTATCTCCAAAACCAAAAAAATGAGTTAAGTGGTTTACATCATTTGAACCGAAATAAATAAAATATGAGTTACATTACATCTTTTCAAAATGATAAATAAAAGATGTTAAGTAATTCATCCGATGCAACTTTCAAAAGTATGCGTGTCGATCCATGCAAGCAAAGCAACCCATGCTATCACTCCAAGGTCGTACCTGAAAAGAAAGAAGAGTTGAGCTCGACAGCCCAGTAGGAAAGTCTACACAAGTATTACATGCATATGACATGATATGATGAGTCATATGAACATTTATATCAACACAAAGAGAGATAGAGTAAACGGAAGCAATAATAGATTGAGAGATAGCATAGATAACTCTATTGTGCACCATGGTTTCTTAATCCATTCAATTCAAATCCACGAATGTCATGTGTCACCAATTTGTACTCGTTATGTATCAAGGTGTCATTTCTGGCACTCCCAGAGGCATTCCAGTACATTCCTAGCACTCCCGAAAGCATTCCAGTACATGGCCCTGCCTAGCATTCCCGAAGGAGTCTAGTACGGTGTTCACATATGTCATGTGTTTTATAACGTTCGTGTCATATCGTAAAAAAATGTGCACACAAGTCATAAAGTTCATCACTTTCACCCACTAAGTTCGATATCAATGTGTGTCACATGATTCACTTCTTTTGTTCTCATTAATGGCATGATATAATGCTTAACATGATCTAAATCAATAAATAAAAGTCAACATTTAATGTCCAAGAAAATTAAGTTTTAGAGTTCACGGAGTTCCAATATAGGCAAAAGAATGCGTCAAAACAAGTGCCAAAGCATGGCCAAACCAATAGAAAGTTTCAAGAAAGAAGGCACCGGTGTGCCCAAAAAAAACAAGGCACCGATGCTTAGTGAAATGCCAAGATGCAAAGAGCAAATGACACCAGTGTCACCAAAAACAAGGCACCGGTGTTTAGTCCAAAATCTGAGAATTTGAAAGGGAGGCACCGGTGTATCAAAAATCAAGGCACCGGTGTCAAGCACCAAATCTGAGATACAGAGAACAATTGGCACTGGTGTCACAAAAAATAAGGCACCGGTGTATCGGGCACGAACAAAGGTAATTTTTTGACATATTTCAAATATGAATTTAGGGCTTTTCAACTCAACTTCAAAGCATCAAATGACAACCAAATCAAGTTCTATACGCGTAATAAGTGTGAGAAATCTCTACCTCAACTTCCAGATTCAAGAATCAAAGCTCCAACTTCAAGCTTTTGCTTCCAAAAGATGTAAAATGCCAAGAACACCACCTCCAAGCAAATGGTTGCAAACCACCACCGTATATCAACCAAGGATGAGGGAAATGCCTAGGATCTTGAGGCCCCGTTTGATAAACCTTTTAGGACTTGGGATGGGATTAATAATCCTATGGGCATAGGTAGTGTGTGTTTATTTTGCAAAAAGGGGTGGGATAAGCAAAGCCATGGGATTGCTAATCCCCTCACTAGAGGGTATTAGCAATACCATGCGGAACTAGGTATTAGCAATCCCATGAAAGTTGGATGAAAATATTATGTAGAGAGTGACCTTATTGCCCTTCTATTTTATCTTTTATTCATTTGTTAACCTCATTCAATTTTTGTTCACATTTATCGTTTTTGTTTTAATTTTTTTTGGATTATTAGTCCTTCTGATGTGAACCCTTGGAAGTGAAATCCCTTAAACCCACGATCAGATTGAATACAGCCCAAGAAAGCCAAGAATCAAGTCGATAAATGATCTAGACCCGTTGAAAACTTGTTTCAAGAACCTAGATTTGATTAGAACGCCACAAAGGGTTTGCCTTTGATAAGTTCTGATTGCTCAATCAAGAACAAGTAGAGAAGGCTGAAAAGCTCTCCAAGAATATTTCTTCAATTCAAAAATTGTCCTCCCAAGACGGCCACAAGAATGTTTTTATACTATCTATGAAACCCTAGGACCTAAAAGGCCTTTAATAAAATAAAAGACTTGGGCTGATGATACTCAAGCCCAAAACAACTTAAACTACTTAAAATAAAAGACGTGGGCTGATGATACTTAAGCCCAAAACAACTTAAAATTAAATAGATGTCTCCTTAATAAAATAGGCCCACACGCCTAAGTAGCTTGTATCACATGGATTAAAACTGGTTCCACTTCTTTCAATCCCATCTTGAATGTTGGGGTCTTGCTTGAAACATTAGCAAATTCAGCCCAAGTTGATTGTACCAATCCTTGCATTGCTTCCTTGATCTTCTTAGCTCTTGATCTTGTGATTGGTCCATCTGGAACTTGCAAAGGATCATCTCCAAGACTCGATCCACCATGGTGCCCATCATTCGCCCTCTCCTCAAAAGGATTCGACCTCGAATCGTCACCTGTATCAAATGGAGAAAGGTCAGAAACATTGAAAGTAGCAGAGACATTATACTCACCTGGAAGATCCACTTTATAAGCATTATCATTAATTTTCTCAAGGATTTGAAAAGGTCCATCTCCTCGAGGGTGCAATTTAGTCTTTCGATGGGCTGGGAATCTTTCTTTGCGCATGTGAACCCATACCCAATCTCCCGGTCCAAAGATTACATGTTTCTGCCCTTTATTGGCTTGGGAAGCAAACTTTTCATTTTTCTGCTCAATTTGGAATCGGACTCTCTCATGAATGGACTTCACCAACTTAGCCTTCTTGCTTCCATCTAAACTACTCCTGTCATCAATAGGTAAAGGCACCAAATCTAAATGAGTAAGTGGATTAAAACCATAGACAATTTCAAATGGAGAATAAGAAGTAGTAGTATGCATAGTCCTATTATATGCAAACTCTATGAATGGCAAACAGTCCTCCCACGTTTTTAAATTCTTTTGAATGACAGTACGTAGGAGTTGAGTTAAAGTCCTATTGACTACTTCAGTCTGCCCATCAGTTTGTGGATGACAAGTAGTGGAGAATAAAAGTTTGGTACCTAACTTTCCCCACAAAACCTTCCAAAAGTAGCTAAGAAATTTGACATCCCTATCGAAAACAATACTTCTAGGTACACCGTGGAGTCGCACAATTTCCCTAAAAAACAAATTAGCAATGTTTGTGGCATCATCTGTTTTATGGCATGGAATGAAATGTGCCATTTTGCTAAATCTGTCCACTACCACAAAAATAGAATCTCTACCTCTCTTTGTCCTAGGCAGCCCCAAGACAAAGTCCATAGATATGTCTACCCATGGCTCACTAGGAACGGGTAAAGGTGTGTACAACTCTTGTGGTAAAACCTTAGATTTGGCATTTCTACATGTAATGCACCTACCACAGACTCGAATGACGTCTCTTCTCATCCTAGGCCAAAAGAAATGTTCATGCAAAACTTCTAAGGTTTTTCTAACACCAAAGTGTCCCATTAATCCCTCACCATGTGCCTCACGCACCAACAATTCACGCATTGAACAATTTGGCACACACAATTTATTTTCTTTGAACAAATAACCATCATGCTTGAAATACTTACCACATGCTGCTTTACCACATGCCAAATACACCTCAGAAAAATCAGCGTCATTGGCATACATATCTTTCACATATTCAAACCCAAGCATTTTAGCACTCATAGAAGTAAGAAGTACATGTCTTCGTGATAAAGCATCAGCAACAATGTTTTTGACGGGGGTAAAATGTAATTGAGAAAATACCTTTTACTCCCCAGGCTTATTCCAGAAATCGGCCGAGACCGAATTACATTTCCAGAGGCACGTGCCGATCACGTGTGGTAGTGGCCAACACGAGAAGTGCCGATCACGCCCATATTTGGGTAACAGAATCAAGTACGGAGGATGCCGACCTGAGAAAGGCGGACTCAAGTATTGCCGACCTGAGAAAGGCGGTCAGGATTACGGGCAGCCCGAGAAAGCGACTGATAACCGTATTTCCAAAAAGGAAACAGAATCATGGATGGGGTGGGATCCTGTGGGATCTTGTCGGATTCAGTTACAGATGTGACTCCCACGTCCCATCAGAGGACACTCCGCCAGAGTGGAGCCCTAAGAGAATTGGGGCATGACTGGAGGCCCAAAGAGAATTGGGGCCCAAGAAAGTCCAGATAGAGTTAGGGCACCAGGGAAATCTATAAATACACCCTCAGATGACGAATTTGAGGTACGCCTAAATACCCCAGAGATTTCATTCGCTGATAGATAATATCAGCTTACAGTTAACTCTTTCCCTGTGAGATTGTGCCTGACTTAATCATCGGAGTGTTCTCCTGCCACAGCGGCAGAGGACTCTTTGACAGATTATTCTTTTGCAGATCACAGGTATACATACTGAGAGAAGCACCATTTCGGCTGGATAGTGAATCTCTAGCTTTCCATCCCGATTTTCTAAATCAACCCCCTTACAATTGGCGCCGTCTGTGGGAAAGTTAAAGATTCATGGCTGAGATGTCAAGAAAAGACCAGGGGAAGGAACGTGATGTGAAGGGGAGATCAAGGTCCCCCCCTCCAGTTCCGCACAAAACGAAGGGCCCTAGAAGGGAGATTCCGAGGGTCCCTCCACCAAAAATAGTAGGGGAGCAACCTGGAGAACAGGTGTTGCTTCCCACCATCCCGCTATCTGCCAATACGTCGGGAGCTCCTGCGCTACCCACGCCGTTGCATCTGGAGCAACGCCCAGATCGTCCGCGAGAAGCGGAACGGTCAAAAAACAGGGACAGATCCCAGACTCAATCCCGGAATGAGGGAGGGAGAGAATCCCGAACTCATGAACGGTCTCGCCGAGACGAAGAACGTGATAATGCCGATCGGATCCGAAGGAGGGATCAAGAAGTAGAGGACATGCGCCGCTACATACGACGCATGGAGAGAGAAAACCAAACTCTCCGTAAACACAGAGATTCAGTCCGCCAGTCGGTATCTAGATACGACGAGCGCTCTGAGACTGGGCCGTCTCGGCAGGGCAGTCGACATGAAGCCAGCAAAAGGCCTCGAGGAGGAGAAAGGCAGGTGGGGGCTTCATCGCACAGAGGCGGACCGCCTCAGGAGCGGCCGCCTCCCGACATGAGGGAATGGCTGAATCAGAGGGCAGAATCAGCCCCAGACGCCCGCAGAAGTTTCCAAACCAGCCTCTGCCGCCATTGGTTCCACCGACCGACATGAGAGCTTGGCTAAATCAGCAGCTGGGACTCAACCGTCCAGAGGACGACGCAAACTACAAAGAACTACAGCAGCTGGCAGTATCGCCACTGTCAGTTCAGATAGAAACGGAGGACTTACCCAGAAAGTTTGCTCCTCCGAAATTCACAATTTATAATGGACGAACGGATCCGATGACTCACATCAAAGGATTCGTGAACTCCATGATGATCTATGTGGGCCAAGACAGCCTCTACTGCAAGGTGTTTTCACTGAGTTTGGGAGAGATAGCCCTAAATTGGTTTCAGGCTCTGCCGCCGAGATCAGTTACAAGCTGGAGGCAACTGGCGGATCAGTTCCTCAAAAGATTTGTGGCTAACCGAGCACAGAAGAAATACGTGAACACGCTTCTGGCCTTGAGAAAAGGACCAGAAGAGGATCTCAGGCAGTACGCCAGCAAGTACTGGGCCACCTACAATGAGATCGGGGACTGCACAGAGGCCTACGCCGTGGAATCCTTCAGGTTGGGATTATCTTACCGAGATCGGCTCAGAGAGTCTCTCACCATTGATCCCCCAAGCACCATTGCCGACTTGATGAGCAGAGTCGAGAAATACGCCAAGTTTGAAGATGAAATCCGCCGAGACAAAGAGCGGCCAGCAGCAAAGGCGCATCGGAATGCGGTAATGGTGCCCGAGGCCAAGAGGCCTAGAGTTGAGGTGGCCGAAGTGTCACAAGCACCGAAGGAGCGAAAGCCACCGGGAGCTCAGGCGTATAAAGCTATACGCACGGTTTTCAACACCCCGATCTACCGGATGATTTATCCTTTGAAGAACGAGCCTTTTTGGAAGTGGCCAGCTGGGTCGGGAGAGATGGTGAAGCGTGACCCGAGCATAGATTGGTGCAGCTATCACCGGAGAAACGGCCATATGACAGAAAGATGCAAGGCGCTTAAACAGTTCCTAGAGGAACTAGTTGAAGCCGGGCATCTCCGACGTTTTGTGGCCGAACAAAGGCAACAAGTGGTTCAGCCAGAGCCGATGGAAGCCGAATCCTCTGAGGAAGAGGTGATGGTAACTGGGACTGTGCACGTCATACACGCTGCAACCCCAGCTCTTGATGAGAAGGAAGTTCGGCTCCAACGCCGCCGAGACGGGCACGAACATCATATCCAACATCTCGGGCAGAAGAGGAAAGAGCCCGAGACACAGAAAGAAACAGTCATTTCCTTTTCGGAAAAGGATTTGGAAGGGGTAACACATCCCCATAACGACGCGTTGGTAATTACGCTGCTCCTTGGCACCTTCAACACGGAGAGAATCCTGGTTGACCAAGGCAGCTCAACGGAGATCCTGTACTACGATGCCTTCAAGAAACTCCAGCTGGACAAGGCAGATTTGAAGAAGGCCGACATACCGCTCATCGGTTTCAGTGCCGATGCCGTCTGGCCCTTGGGATCCATTACTATCCCTGTCCGAGCAGGAAAAGTAACATTGGATATGGATTTCCTGGTGGTGGACGTACCGTCTGCTTACAACGCCATCATGGGGAGAACTTGGCTCCACAGGTTGGGGGCAATTCCTTCCACCTACTATCAGATGCTAAAGTTCCTGGGGAAGAAGGGGATTGAATGTGTTCGGGGAAATCAGACAACGGCGAGAAGCTGCTATGTCACATCCATCAAGCACAAACCTAAGGCCGAACATGTGAAGTCCATCGAAGTCCCAGATCGGCCAACGATAGGGGATATCGGGCGTAACCCGGCCGATCGCGTTGTGGAAGAACTGAAGCAGGTACCGGCTCACGAGACAGATCTAGAGCGGTATTTTCTGATCGGGGCAGAGCTATCAGAGCAGGATGAGGAGGCCTTGGTCGCATTTCTGAAGGAGCATATAGATGTGTTCGCTTGGACACCACAGGAGATGCCTGGGGTGAGCCCGGACATCATATGCCATCATCTGAACGTGGATCCAGCCCACAAACCAGTGATGCAAAAAAGAAGGAGACCGGCAATCCAACATGTGGATGCCGTAACAGAGGAAGTAGATCGGCTGCTGGAGGCCGACGCCATCAGAGAGGTGCACTACCCCGAGTGGTTATCCAACACCGTGGTGGTCAAGAAAAAGAATGGCAAGTGGAGGGTTTGCGTGGATTTCACCAGCCTCAATAAAGCTTGCCCCAAAGATAGTTTTCCACTGCCCAAGATAGATCAGCTGGTGGATGCCACGGCTGGGTATCGGCGAATGAGTTTCCTGGATGCATATCGGGGATATCATCAGATAGCTATGCACGCGCCGGACCAAGAGAAAACGTCCTTCATTACTCCCCGCGGACTCTTCTGCTATAAAGTGATGCCATTCGGCTTAAGAAATGCAGGGGCGACTTATCAGCGTTTGGCAACCCTCATGTTCAAGGAGTTGCTCGGGAAGAGCATGGAGGTCTACATCGATGACATGGTGATCAAAACCGAGGAGGCGGAGTCCCACATAAGCGACCTCGGCAAAACTTTCCAGGTATTGAGAAAATACCAGCTCAAGCTCAACGCATCGAAGTGCGCCTTCGGGGTCAGCTCGGGGAAGTTTTTGGGGCATCTGGTTACACGGAGGGGGATAGAAGCTAATCCCGATCAGATTGTCGCCTTGCAAAATTTACAGAGTCCCCGAACTGTGAAAGAAGTTCAGAAACTAACCGGGATGGTGGCGGCCCTCAACAGGTTCATCAGCCGATCTTCCGATCGATGTCGGCCATTCTTCCAGCTGTTGAGAAAACAGTCCAAGTATGCATGGGGGGAAGAATGCGAGAAGGCTTTCCAGGAAATGAAGAACTACTTGGCGAACCCCCCGCTAATCATAACTCCCGAGAAGGGAGATGTGTTGACACTTTATCTGGCCGTATCCGAGCATGCGGTCAGTGCGGTTCTATTAAAAAACAAAGAAGGTGAGCAGACGCCGGTCTATTATGTGAGTAAGACGCTCCTAGATTCGGAGACAAGATATCTCCCCTTGGAGAAACTGATCCTATCCCTTGTGGTGGCGTCTAGAAAGTTGCAGCACTATTTCCTGGCCCATACGATAGAAGTGCCGACCAAACATCCCATCAGCACTGTCTTGAGAAGAGCGGAACTGTCGGGAAGGGTGGCAACTTGGTCCGTGGAGCTCGGGGAATATGACATCAATTTCCTCCCAAGGACAGCAATAAAAGGACAGGTCCTGGCAGATTTTGTTGCGGAATTCTCCCACGAACCAGAGGAAATTGTCGCTTCAATCTCAGAGGAGGAAATGCCCGAACAGGGGGAAATAGTTCCCGATCATACGCCTTACTGGAGGTTGTATGTTGATGGGTCATCGTGTTCAAGGGGATCTGGGGTCGGCATCGTGATAGAAGAACCAGATGGGTGTTATTTTGAGCAATCCTTCCGATTGAATTTTAGCGCCTCCAACAATGTCGCCGAGTATGAGGCATTGATACTCGGACTCAAATGCGCACACAATCTGGGGGCAGAGCATGTGGAAATCTTCTGTGATTCACAACTGGTTCTCAACCAGCTCAGTGGTGAATATGCCACCCGAGATGAGAGGATGGCCGCCTATGCAGAGAGGGCTAAAGCGGAGTTATCAAAGTTCAAGAAAACGGTGATGACGCACATCAGCTCAAGACAGAACGACCACGTAGACGCCTTGGCATGTTTGGCTTCGGCGATACCCAGAGACAAATTCAGGACTATATACGTGGATTCCATCGAGTACCCGAGCATCGACGTCCCCATTGCCGAGAAGGCTTTGGAAATCGATCTCGGCCCAAGTTGGATGGATCCCATCGTCTCCTACCTCACTGGGGGTACCGTCCCCGAAGACAAAAAAGAAGCCCACAAGCTGCGTATCAAAGCAACACGTTTCTGGCTATCACCGAAGCAGGAACTCTATCGTAAGTCTTACACTGGTCCCTATTTAAAATGCGTACACCCAACTCTGGTTCAGAAATTCCTGTATGAGATTCATGAAGGGATATGTGGGAGTCACGCTGGGGGCAGGTCCATAGCCCATCGTGCTATATCACAGGGATATTGGTGGCCATATATGCAAGAGGACGCAAAGAAATACGTCCAAGTGTGCGAAAAATGCCAAAAATTCGCCCCGATCTCACATCAACCTGCAGCCGATCTGGCACCACTCACCAGTCCATGGCCCTTTGCTCAATGGGGAATGGATATCGTCGGCCCGCTACCCAAAGCAACTGGGGAGAGGAAGTATCTGTTGGTTGCCACAGATTACTTTACCAAATGGATAGAGGCCGAACCACTGGCTAAAATCACCGAAAAGAATGTCGAGCGATTTGTATGGCAGAACATAATCACCAGGTTCGGCATCCCCTACGCCATCGTCTCAGACAACGGAACCCAGTTCCAAGACAAGTTCAAAGCTTTCTGCTCACAATATCAGATCAAAAACTATTACGCCTCAGTGGCGTACCCACAATGCAATGGGCAGGCCGAAGCTTCAAACAAGACGATATTGGGAGGAATGAAAAAACGACTGGAGAAAGCCAAGGGAAAGTGGGTGGAAGAATTGCCACTCGTTTTGTGGGCATACAGGACCACTCCTCGCCGATCTACAGGTGTTACTCCATACTCACTTGCCTATGGCACTGAGGCTGTCATTCCTCTTGAAGTCGGCATCCCGACTCTCCGAACAGAAGTAATGGAGCAAGGTGGCAATGATCAAGCATTGGCAACAGAGCTCGATTTTGCCGAAGAAAAACGAGATAGGGCCATGATCAGACTCGCCGCGTATCAATCAACTCTGTCAAGAACATACAACAAGAAAGTCCATCAGAGGGAATTCAATCTCGGCGACCTAGTCCTTCGTAAGGTCATGGGAAATACAAAAGATCCAACTGATGGCAAGCTCGGGGCCAATTGGGAGGGTCCATACAGGGTTATTGGCCGACTCGGGAAGGGTGCCTACAAATTGCAGGATCTGGGGGATAAAGAAATACCGAGGACTTGGAATGTCTCCAATCTTAAGAAGTTTTATCAGTAATTTCTTTATTTCAACACTTGTATTTATTTTCGCAGTGAATGAAAGTTCTAGTTTCAAATGTTCGAATCAGATATTCAGCGAATTTAGTTTTGTGTTATCCTAGATACTGACGTTCAACACTTGAGAAAAGTTTGAACTTTTGGACATACTTGAGAAAAGTATGTGTTCAGCCGAACAGACTTGAGAAAAGTTTGATCGGCCCCGCGCTCGAGAAGAGTATGAGTATCCAGCATTTTTGAGAAAAATATGTTTGGGCCTAAGTACAGGATAAAGAGCCGAACATACTTGAGAAAGGTTTGCTCGGCTCAATACCTGAGGAAAATTCAATACTTGAGGAGAGTTCTGAATTACCAAACACACTTGAGAAAAGTTCATGTCTTAAGAAAAGAGTTCAGGTTTGTATTAAGACTAGAGATGCCGAAAAGAAGTCCAAATTTCATTCATTCATGTGGATTACAAGAGGAGAATACAAGAGTGGACATAAAAAAAAAAAAAACTTAAAGAAAACAAAAAGAAAATGTGGAAATCCTTCAGACGATCTCCACTTGGTCATCTTGAGCTCGGCCCTCTTCAGCAGCAGGGTCCCCCCCGACAACATCGACTTCATAGTCCTCGACGGTAAGGTCGGCTCCATTGGTCTCGGTCTCGGGGAGAGGCTCTTCTTCGTCAGGAAGATCAGAGGAGTGGGGAATCTCCTTGAAAAGGGGCGAGTCGGCAGCCACGTTGCAAGCCCTCAGCGTGGCTTTCCAACCCAACGCCAGGAACTCCTCCTGCAGCTCGGGGATCTGATTGTTGAGGATGTCCTCAGCAGCTTCTTTCATCCCGAGCTTACGAGCCTCCTTTGCCTCCTCGGCCAGTTCTTCGGCATGCTTTGCCGCGAGATCGGTGGCCCTCTTCTTTTCCTCTGCCAGCTCTTCGGCATGCTTAGCCTTCACGGCAGTAAGTTCGGCCACAAGATCGGCAGTCTTCTTCCTCTCCTCAGACAGGAAATACTCCGAGGATTTAGCCTGCTTGGCCATCTCTCGGGCCTCCTTCTTGAAATTGTCGGCCTGATCCTGAGCAGTGGAGAACTTCAATTTGAACTCCCTCACTTCGGCCTCAGCCTTGTCAAGTTTTTCTACCCGATCCTGAGCCTTCTTCATACTCAGCATGGACTTCTGAATCGCCTGCAGCATCAACATTAGAGTTATAACCAACACAGAAGAGTTTGCAAACTTTATTACCGAGATAAGAGACTTACGAAAATATTGTGCGCGATTGTCAACCGAAGCATGGCATGATCTTCCTCATCGGCGTAGGGCTCGATGTCCTTCGGCAGCATCATAGCTTCGGCCAGTGCCATAGTAGTTCCCAGATCTCGAACCGTGTCGGCAGCCGTGACCGGGGTCGAGCCATTTATCAGCAAAGGAGGAGGCCAGTTCCCGGTCTTCTCGGCAACTTTGGATTTGCCCTTCTCCTCGGAAGGACTAGCCTGGTGCGCCTTCACCAGCTTCCGCCTCTTCCGGTCGGCATTGGCAGTATCGGCGTCGGGAAGGGGGAGACTCGGTAGCTTCTCACCCTCGCCTGGCTTCCTCTTAGCCAGGACGATCCCAGAAGGTTTCTTCGCTTGCTGGGGAATCGGCACCTTCTTTGCCTCGGTGGGATTCGGCACGATCCCAGAAACCTTCTTTTCCGACGCGGCAGCAGATTTCCTCAGCCTTATCATGTCCTTCAGGCTCGGCATGTCGGGATTTGCAGACATGACTTCGGCTTCTGTATCCTTCTCTTCCTCGGCTCCCAGGGTAATCCGAAGCGGAGACTGCGTCCTTTCAGAAGAAGATGAGGATGAGGATGAGGATGAGGATGAGGATGAGGATGAGGATGAGGATGATTCGGCCACAGCAGCAACCGTGACTCGGCTGGGTTCCCGGAGATACGGCAAGGGAACACCTTCGGGGACAGTAACCAAAGACGTCTCTGCCACCACCTCGGCAACGTACTTCTTCTCCTTGATATAACCCTTGTAAGACGGGTTATATCGAAGCAGTACTTCGGCGGCTCTCGGTTCGGCTTGGCCTTCAGCGCCTTTGTACTGAAGAACTTTTTTCAGATCTTCTGGATGTGTAGCCTGCGAAGTCCGACCGCGATTGGCGTTTGAAGCTGCAAATGAATAGACAGACAGTCAGAAGCTACAGATCGGCAATACCGAAGAAATCAATAAACAAAGGAGAATGCGGGACTAACGGGGTTTCCCGAATCTGCGGGGAACAGGGAGCCTCTTATGCTCGGGTTCTTCGGCGGAAAATTCCCAGTTTCCCGAGACGATGAGGAAGTCATCGTCGTTCCCCCTATTCGAGTCAGGGAGGTTCGTCACTATCTTCTCTCGACCTCTACGGGACTTCAGATACCACCTATCATCTTTTTTATAGACCATATCATAATTATAGTTTATATCCCAAAGATCTAAGTTCGTTTGGCACAGTTCGTTCAAACGAACTATGCCCATGACTATACGGTACGAGTTTATGGATATCTGCATAGGATTCAGCCGATACCACGACAGAACCCTACGCAGTAAAGGGTGGAGGGGGAACCTAACCCCACCCTCAGTGACAGCCATAAGAGGGATGTGGATGGAGTCCTCATCCCGAATGTCGGGATGAGTCTCGGGTTTGTTAATCTCTACATACACATCGTCTGGAATCTGGTAATGCCTACGAAACTCTGCTATCCGCGCCGGAGAGGCGAAGTGTTTCCTAAAAATCCCCATACTCAGAGAATGAGTGAGGAGGAAGCAGGGATGAGAAATGAAGAAAAGAAAAACGAAGACACAGGAGGCAGACTTACAGAGTATGGGGGAAGGACAGTAGCAAAGAAAGAAATGAAGAAGACGAAGTTTGGGATTTATAGGCTTCTGTGTGGATACATCCGAATCGTCACACATGATAAACCCCAACCGTCGGATCCATTACTCCTGGACCAATCGGTGCAGCGCGTTTGAGATACTGAAGCGCCATGTCAAAACACGCGCAGAAAAGGCGCGTTGGTCTTTAAAGAGGTACAAACCAACGGTCACGTCGCATTTATGGTGGACAGAGCACGCCCCCAAAACGTGCCAGACACGGATGAGAATCCCCTATATCGACACAAAGGTCATCATGAATATGCTTTATAGCGTCGGTTACTCTGCCACGTCGGTTCGAAGTAACCGAAGCTAGGGGGCAAGGGGAACATAGCCGAACAGACTTGAGAAAAGTCTAAGAAGATTCAACGCTTGAGAAAAGTGTGCAATCATGCCGAACAGACTTGAGAAAAGTCTAAGAAGATTCAACGCTTGAGAAAAGTTTGCAATCATGCCGAACATGGCTTGAGAAAAGCCAGAGAAAGTTTAACACTTGAGAAAAGTTCGGACCCCAGAACATGCTTGAGAAAGGTATGTGTTTAAAGCCTAGCTACAGGTTAAATAGCCGACATGGCTTGAGAAAATCCAGAGAAAGTTCAACACTTGAGAAAAGTTTGGACTCCAGAACATGCTTGAGAAAGGTATGTGTTTAAGCCTAAACTACAGGTTAAACAGCCGACATGACTTGAGAAAGGTCAGATCAGTTCGACACTTGAGGAAAGTTAGAACACCCGAACAAACTTAAGAAAAGTTTGAGAAGACTCATCATTTGAGAAAAGTATGAAGTCTGAAATTGATTTAGATAATTCACTACTTGAGAAAGGTATGTAGAACAGATAGAGACAAAAGGAGTCATAATAATTTCATTTAATTCTTGAAGACGGGTTACATATGAGTTGCAAAAACTCGAGTTACAGAAAAGAAAGAAATAAACAAAATCCTAAGGCGCAACATCGGCAGCCTGAACTATAACTACGTCCTCATCGGCAGACTGAGGTTGAGCAGCAGGGACACCAGCAATGGCAATCTGGCCCGCCTCTGCTTCACCAGCTGCAGCCTGGCCCTCTTCTTCGGTTTCGGACGCCATAACCTCCAGTTGGGTAACAGACGGAACCCTGGAGTACATAGAAGAATCAGGCAGAACCAGGGCGGCTTCCAGGGCAGCTCTCCAGCATTTCTTGACGAGATCGGCCTGGAGCTCGGGCAACTGGTTCGCCAAGAAGTCGGCTGCAGCATCCATCATGCCCCTGGAGTAAGAAGTCTTCAGCTCGGCTGCATGCCGATTTTGAAGATCGGCTATCTGATCCTCCAGTTGGGAAGACCTCATCTTCTCTGTGTCGAGCTGGGACTGAACATCTCTAAGCTTGATATCGGCGTCCCTAGCCTTCTGCCGGTAAGAGGCCACTCTCTCTTGAATTCTGAAGCACAAGGCATTGGCATTCTTCAGCTCCGACTCCATAGTGGCGTACCGAGTCTCCAAATCCTGGAAGCGGCTCAGACACAGCATAGATTTTTGCGCAGCCTGTAACAAGATCGGGAAGTCAGAAGGCAGATATGAAATTGCAAGTAAAGGCAACAGAAGAACAGCCAAGACAAAATACTTACGAAAACTTCGTGGGCCATCACAGAACGCATCAAAGTCGGGAGATCGGTGCCTGCGTAAGGCTCGATATCTTTTGGTAACATCAACGCACCCGTCAGGGTTTGCGTGACGGCAAGGTCTTGCGCCGAGTCGGCGACAGTGATGGGATCAATCCCATTCACCAGCAAGGAAGGGCGCCATGGGGCAGCCCCCTCAACAGCTTTTGCCTTCTCGGCCGTCTTGCTCTTCTTCGGCAAGTTCGTTGCAGCTGGAACTTCCTGAGGAGGGTCCCTTGGTTTCCGCTTCAGAATGAGCGGAACATCATCTGAAGCCTCGCCAGACGCTGAGGTCGGCGGCATCCTCTGCGAGCTCGGGCCTACCTGAGGGTTTTTCTTCTTCTGTTCCCGAATCATTTCACGCAGATTCGGAATATTGGGATCTCGTGCCATTGGGTCGGGAATTTGGTCGACTTCCTGGTCGTCTCCTGAATCCCAGTTGCAAGGCGAATCGAAAGAGCTGTGGGCGGAGTCAAACGAGATCGGAAAGTTCCCGACGTCAGCTACTGTCACCGGCTCCAATAGCCGAGCCTCGGAAGGCGGAATGTAGTTCTGAAGATCGGCACCAGCGACTTCGGCGTCCGGGATGGATTTTTTGCTGTATCCCCGGTAGCTCCCAATGTATCCGAGAAGCACTTCGGGAGATCGGGCCCAGCTACTGCCGAAGGATCCTGTGTATCGGGCGACCTTCCTTAGCTCGTCGAGCTTTATCGCCTGTTTGTTTCGGTACTTATTGGCGTTAGTAGCTGCAAGAAAGGACGAGAAACAGTCAGTATCAAAATATGTTCGGCATCAGAAGGAAAAAGACATGGAATTGAAAGACAAGGTTGGGGTACTAACGGATGACTCCAAACCGGGTCGGGATATGGAACTTGGGTTTTTCAGGCTCATCTCGGCCAATCTCCCAGTTGCCAGCAACGATGAGGAAATCATCGTCGTTACCTCGGCTGGAGTCCGTCAGATAAGTAACCATTCTCTCCTCATTGGGTCTGTTCTTCAAGTAGTAGGAATTAGGGCTTTTCCTGACCATATCATAGCAAAATCGGATCTCCCGAAGTCCTATGTCGGTTTGGTTCAGTCTATTCAGTTCTACAATGCTATGGATGATCCTATATGTATTGATGGAAATCTGCATCGGATGGAGCCGGTACCAACAAAGCACTTCACGGAGAAGGCGATTGAGTGGAAACCGAACTCCGCCCTCAAGAACTGCCATCAGCGGGACGTGAAGGACGTCAGGATCGTTCCCATCGCGGGGGGTATCCGGCTTGTTAAGTTCGACGACAACATCATCAGGGATGTTGTACCGTCGCCGGAAAGTTGCCATTCTTTCCGGTGTGTCAACTAAACTCCTAAAAATCCCCATTACAGAAAGCAGAAAGGGATAAAAGGCAGAGAAGAGGGAAGACCTAAGGCTCTGATTGAAAGGAACTTACGACGACTGGTGAATTCTCTCTCTGGTGTGATGACGGTAGAAGATTGCAGAAGAAAAGTGAAAAAATGAGAACAATCAAGCATTTATAGGGAAGGGAGTCGAACAGAAGAGACCCTAAGCCTCCCCCAATGAAGACGCTCCACGTACGGGGCACGCGCAGGAGGCGCGTGGCCTCGAAAGCCACAAAGCCTGCTGCACGCCTCATCAGACTTGAATGCGACGCCAGAGGCTCACGCATGACGGTTCAGAAGCCGTCCGATCGAGAATAATGAAGGACGCCACGAGTACAGTACATAGCCTCGACTACTTCGCCAAGACGGTTCAAAGCAGCCGAAGCTAGGGGGCAATTGACGGGGGTAAAATGTAATTGAGAAAATACCTTTTACTCCCCAGGCTTATTCCAGAAATCGGCCGAGACCGAATTACATTTCCAGAGGCACGTGCCGATCACGTGTGGTAGTGGCCAACACGAGAAGTGCCGATCACGCCCATATTTGGGTAACAGAATCAAGTACGGAGGATGCCGACCTGAGAAAGGCGGACTCAAGTATTGCCGACCTGAGAAAGGCGGTCAGGATTACGGGCAGCCCGAGAAAGCGACTGATAACCGTATTTCCAAAAAGGAAACAGAATCATGGATGGGGTGGGATCCTGTGGGATCTTGTCGGATTCAGTTACAGATGTGACTCCCACGTCCCATCAGAGGACACTCCGCCAGAGTGGAGCCCTAAGAGAATTGGGGCATGACTGGAGGCCCAAAGAGAATTGGGGCCCAAGAAAGTCCAGATAGAGTTAGGGCACCAGGGAAATCTATAAATACACCCTCAGATGACGAATTTGAGGTACGCCTAAATACCCCAGAGATTTCATTCGCTGATAGATAATATCAGCTTACAGTTAACTCTTTCCCTGTGAGATTGTGCCTGACTTAATCATCGGAGTGTTCTCCTGCCACAGCGGCAGAGGACTCTTTGACAGATTATTCTTTTGCAGATCACAGGTATACATACTGAGAGAAGCACCATTTCGGCTGGATAGTGAATCTCTAGCTTTCCATCCCGATTTTCTAAATCAACCCCCTTACAGTTTTCCTTACCTTGCTTGTAACGAATGACATATGGGAAAGTCTCGATGTATTCCATCCATCTAGCATGCCTCTTATTTAACTTACCTTGTCCCTTGAGATGCTTCAATGATTCATGATCGGTGTGGATCACAAACTCCTAAGGCCAAAGGTAGTGCTGCCATGTCTCCAGAGCACGAACAAGAGCATAAAGTTTCTTGTCATAAGTGGGGTAATTTAGGGCTGCCCCACTTAGCATTACCCGATTTTAACAAAACTTTTGAGATTGAATGTGATGCCTCAGGAATAGGGATTGGAGAATGTAAAAAATAAAAGTGCTTAAAAAATATATTATCCATAATGATTAAGATTGACCTCAAAAACTTGTTGTGAAATTTTAATGTACTCGCAAGCGCACGAATCGTACCAAAGTATAGTAATGCAAGAGCGAGGTCGAACCCACAAGGACTTGTGATTTTTATTAAGAAAAAAAAACTAAATAGATCAAATTGATTTAACCCTAACCTAGTTGACAAAAAGTTGTGAATTTTTTAATTCTAAAATAATTAAACAAACGAAGCTAAAAATAAATTAAAGACTTTAAAAATCAAATATTCACGGAAAAGTAAGTTTGAATCAAGTGTTGAGAAAATAACTAGGATTTCGGAATCCACCCCATAAATATTTATCAATTAATCTTATGTAGTGATTTTTCCTATTATTTTCTACACAATGATTTAGAGGTCAATCTTAATCACTATGGATAATATATTTTTTAAGCACTTATTTTTTTACGAATGTTTGTTCTTCCTCAGCTTCAAAGTTTAAGCCTAAATCATCATCTGTATCATAAAAATAAATCACAGATGATACCCAGCACTTAAATATTTAACCATAATAAATCAAGCAATAAAAATTGAGCCAAGAACAGTTTTCAATAAACACATATAGGAAAAATCAACTGCATAAAATTAATCAATAAAATATATGAGGTTTCATCCTTAACCCTAGTTTCAATGTTTAGTTACTCATGGAGTCGATGAAACATAAATCAAAATAACAATAAAACTCCATTGAAGAAAATATAAATCTTACAGAAATATAGAAGAGCAGCCTTGGATTTATTTTTCCTCTCTTTGATCTTTTAGCCGTGAGATCCCCAAAAGTGAAATTCTCCTCTTTGGTTTGCCATCGTCTTCTTTGTTGTCTCCCCCCTTCAACCACTTTGCCTCTCTATTTATATAAGCTTCCTCTTAGAAAAACCCTAAATCCAAAATAAATTCGGATTTGACTTTTTCAGCATTTTTAGCCCATATTGTGAGCCCATTTTGACCCCTTAAAGTTCAAAATTGGAAAATTACTATTTCACACAAATATGTAGCCCTTTAAAATTTCTTTCGAACCCAATTTGAATCACCTTGATCCGAGTTATAGGCCGAAAGTTATGTCTAAAATACTAAAAACTATCCAAAAATACTCCAACTCGGGATTGCTTCCAATTTTATGTATGATTCCAAAATCAAGTTGGATTCTTCTTTTTTTGAATGGCTTCTCTTGTTTGCACCCAATAGATCTCTAATTTGGGTTGGAGTTGATTTATTTGAATTGGATTACATCATTGACCTTGCATAAACTTCATTCCATGACAAATCTCTATTTTTTCTGTAAACATAAATAAATCATAATTAGTCACAAGATAGCATAAAATTAAAACTAATAAGGTCAACATGAGAGTAATTTAATTATTATATTTCACGTATATCAAATACCCCCAAACCTACATTTTGCTAGTCCTCGAGCAAAAGAAATAAAATAAATTAAGAAAAAGCTAAAAGAAAAAAATACTAATTATTCCACTTTCGAGGGAAGTTCGATTGCATTTAGCGTATGCAACAAGCCTTTAAACCCCTAGGTTATCCTAGTGGACGAGTTGTAGTCTCGTGAGGGTTTGCAGTGAATATACCCACAAAATTCTAAATACAGTGAGTTCAAAAAAACAAAGTCATGTGTCCTACCACCTCCACACAAAAATCAACCAAAATCTCAAAATACTACCAACAAGTAAAGTTGTCCATGTAATTCAATGTTTGGAGTGTGTGAAAAGTTTGGCCAACACAAACACAATTCAAGCCTCTAAGATGAACATGACCTGATTCTCTGTCCGAAACATGCTTCGAACTCAAAACTTACCGGATGATGCACTCCACAAATAAATCACTCGACTTTGGTGCTATGATACTCTCAATATATGTGCAAGGGGAAGATGTGTAATTCAAAATCAAGATATCTTGCACATAAGGATATTTCTTTAAAATACGTCAAATTGAAAGAATATGTAGTCTCATGAACGGAATGTCAAATACTGAGAAGTAAAGCAACTACCACACTATCACTTCCATCAACCATGTTTACGTCCAAATCATACTATCCCAAAGATCATATAGGACTTTTACTAGGTTGTAATGTAGAGGTTAAGGAGAAATGTGAGCGTAAAGGGTAAAGGAAATAATTTAACTAGAATATTTTGGAAGCAAGTGGGATAACCAAGGAATACAAAGGGCAATAATAGTAACAGTAAGAGTATACTTATCACTCGAAGTTCACCACTTTGCATACTCCCATCCTCTTTCGGAGATATTTTTCTTTTGAATATATATATATATATTTTTTTCATCTTTTTCTTGTCCTCTAATTTTGTCTTTTTTGGACAATTCTTCTTCTTCTTCTTCTTCTTCTTCTTCTTCTTCTTTTTTTTTACCCTCTTTCTCATCAACTTCAATTATTTTGCCCTTTATTTTTAAATAATTGATGTCCCAGTCACGCTCCAAAACAATTTAGATGGTGGAGTTAACAAAGAAAAGCCTAATTTGAAGACTCAAACTTGGCTTCTAAGGATTGATGAACAAAGAATAATAAGGCTCAAATAAACAAAGATAGCCTAAAATCATCTCTCCAGAATTGGTATGATCCTTCAACTTTCATGATATCAAGAATTTTCAAGTGTAGCACTTAAATTAATAATTCTCAATATTCAACCAAATGAAAGATTAATGAGACTAAACAACGAAGTAATGGGCTTTCAAAGGAAATTTAAGAGTAAATTTAAATAATCCTCCAACAAAAAGAATGGCTCAAAAGCTCACTGGGTTATTAGTCTCCGCTATTTTTCTTCAAGGTTATCAAATCATGCTCACTCGTTAACTAACAAAAGTATTCATGTGGCCAAAGTGCAGTGTAAGAATTTCCAAACATGAAACATGATATACCTTACAAAGAAAGTAGCAAAAAAGACTTTAATATGATTCTCATGCTTAGGCAACAAGATTTCTATAACCATGTCTCATCACTCAAAGCATTGAACGAAAGATCTTCTAACATTTTTTTAAAAAATTTTAATTGTTTTTTTTTTTAAACTGACACAGACAAACATCACCTTAATCGTTCCCCCCAAACCTAAATATGACAGTGTCCTCAGTGGCATGAAAGTAAAATTTGGAAAAAGACATTGACATAAAAGATCAATAGGATCGAGTAAACCTGATAAGCTCGATGATGCTAAATTGTTTGCGACCTGCAAAAAGTAATAAAAACACGAAAAACAAAATACAAGCAAATATACTAATGAAATAATAAGCAGTTATTTTTCTTACCGAACCTCCCCCAAACCTGATTCTTGCTTGAAATTCAATGGGTAAGAATCCTCCCCATATTGTCATATAGCATGAGACGAAAGAAATGTGGATTATCCCAATATAAATAATATGTCGCATGGTATACCAAAATAAAATCATAAAACTGACGACATGATGGAGCAACAATAGGATCATAAAGATAATAAATATGAACTAAGAAAGCAAGATCAACTGTTGAAATATCCCAACCGTCATCATACCATGGAAAGATATGTTTGAATGGTAATGTCTATAAATATAACCTATGATTAGAAACTAAATGGTCAACTCTAATAATGAAATTCCTCTCCAATTTACTGTTGTCTTGCATATACTCATTACTTACTCTTTTGTAAGATTGATCAATATCAATAGGAATAAAGATTGAGTCAATTTCTATGGGCCCACAAAATTCTTTATTAGGATTGGATGACAACGTTTTTAATTTAATTTTGGATGGCTCCATAATAGGTGGGAGTGGTGGTGAGAAGGAGAGTTGAGGAGAGATCACTTGAGATATCCACTCATTAATACTTTCCCAAGGAGCTGAGTCTACTAATGTCTCGACTTGCTTAAAAGCCTCGTCAATGTTAAATTCATAACTAGAGTGAGCTAAGCAAGTTTCTAAAAGGTCATTATCCGTTAATTGACTAGTTTGTTTATCATCAATAAGATTGTTTATCATGCAAATACTAGTAACTTCCTCGTCTAATGGTTGTTTGTCAATGTGAAAAATATTAATCTCGATAGTCATGTTACCAAATGTCATCTTCATCACACCATTTCTACAATTGATTTGAGCATTAGAGGTGGCTAAAAAGGGACGTCCTAGGATTACAGGAATCTTCCCTCGTGAGTTCTGAATAGGTTGAGTATCTAAGACTATAAGATCTACTGGAAAATAAAATTTATCAACCTTAATCAGAACATCTTCAATGACACCCTTTGGAATTTTAACAGAACCATCAGCCAATTGAAGTATTACTTTAGTTGGTTTTAGCTCTCCCAATCCTAGTTGCAAGTAAACAGAATAGGGCAATAAGTTAACACTAGCACCCAAATCTAACAAAGCTCGATCAATATGTTTATCACCTATAGTGCATGAAATTGTTGGACAACCAGGATCTTTATACTTGATAGGAACTTTACCGTGGATAATGGAACTTACTTGTTCGGTCAATAAGACTTCACTTGGTACGCGGATGATTAGGTCTTTTAAAAATTTGGCATATGAAGGCACCTGTTGAATTGCATCTAAAAATGGAATGTTTATCCTTAACTGTTTGAATACCTCTAGAATATCTCCATATTGTGGACCTTTCTTAGGAGTTATTAGTTGCTCAGGATATGGAGCTTTAGGTATAAAGCTCTTGACTTGGGGTTCTAAAGGAAGTTGAGGAGAATTAGATTTCTGATCTTTATAAGGATCACTAGGACTTTCTTTTTTGTCTAGATCCATTGGGCTATTATTTAGTGGCATTCTTACTTGATTATCAACTTGTTTTCCTGATCTAAGGGTAACAATAGATTGAACCTGTTCATGCTCATAGGTAGAACTAGAGGGGTTGTTACATTCATTTAAAGAAAATTGCCCTTTTGGATTAGTTATTGGTTGACTCGGAAATTTTTCCTTCTCTCTTTCTGACATTTGACTAGCTAATTGCCCCATTTGATTTTCTAGTTTAGAAATGGCCTGAGTGTTCAAGTGAGTTGAATTTTTGATCTCTACTATGGATTGACCAGTCACTTGCATAAATGCTTTAAGGGTGTCTTCTAAAGACGACTTGGATTGCTGGTGTGCAACAGGTGGAAAGTTAGACTGAGATGCTTGAGGCAAATTAGAATAAGGTTGGATTGGATAAGATTGATTAGGGGGACAAAAATCTGGTGGAAATTGATTATTTGATTGTAGGGGTTGCCCACTTACATTTGTATTAGATTGATTTTGTCTCCATGAGAAATTAGGGTGATTTCTCAAATTCGAATTGTATGTCTCAGAGAAAGGATTTCCAAACGGTTTTCCACAATTGTTAAGTGCATTTGCTTGCTCAACACCAAATTGAGAAAAATTAGAGGTCTACACACTTGCCCAGATTGCAAACTGATTTGGAAACAAAAAAATTGAATAATTTTAAATTGATATTTTCCTTTTACTAGTTGTAGCTAGGATCTAATCAAAAATTAAAAAAAAGAAAGTACTAATCTAGTTATAAACACAAATCAATTTGGTGTTTCCTAATCTAGTTAAATTAGGAAGTTTTTTTTTTTTTTTTGTAGTCCTTAGTAATGTATGAGCATCTGGGTGCGCGATAAAGCAAATCGTCTCATTCGAGTTGAATCTCCTTTTAAAAATCATCAAATCGATACTAATTTTTCATTAGAAATGGCAGAAGCTGTCGAAAATGCTAGAACTCTTAGAGATTTGTTTTCACCTATTACTATTGACCCACCATCGTGCATAGTGTTACCCACGACTAATGCAACAGATTTTGAACTTAAACCTCAAATATTTCAAATGTTACCTACGTTTCGGGGTATGAATAATGAAGACCCTTATATGCACGTAAAAGATTTTCTTGAAATATGCTCTACATTTAAGTTTCAAAATTTTTCTGATGAATCTGTTCGACTTCGTTTATTTCCATTCTCTTTAAAAGATAAAGCAAAAGTATGGTTAAATTCTCTACCATCGGGCTCAATTACATCATGGAACATTCTTGTTAAAAAGTTTTTGTCCAAATTCTTTCAATGTCCAAAACTAATGCTTTAAGAAGAGAAATTGCTGATTTTTCTCAAGAGGAAGATGAAAAATTTTATGAGAGTTGGGAAAGATTTAAAGATCGTATCCTTAGGTGTCCCCATCATGGTTTTGAAACATGGAGACTCGTCCAATATTTTTATAATGGTTTGACCCAGTCAAACCGCAATATGATAGAATCCATGAATGGTGGTGGCTTCTTAGGTCTTCGAGATGATGATGCTTATAGATTTCTTGAAAACTTATCTGAAAGTTCTCAACAATGGGACTTTTCTACTCCTAGAGATAAACCATCTAACACATCTAGAAAGGGAGGCTTATACGAAGTTAGAGAGGATTCAGACCTAAGAGCTAAGTTAGACAATTTGACCCTTAAAGTAGAGGCATTAGCTTTGAGTAGGACTATGGAGTCGGCCAATCGAGTACAAAGTGATGTGTGTTCTCTATGTAGTAGTGCATTGCATACAACACAAGGGTGTCCCTCCATGGTAGGATATTCTCAATTTGGTGTTGAGCAAGCAAATGCACTCAACAATTATGGAAAACCGTTTGGAAATCCTTTCTCTGAGACATACAATCCGAATTTGAGAAATCACCCTAATTTCTCATGGAGACAAAATCAATCTAATACAAATGTAAGTGGGCAACCCCTACAATCAAATAATCAATTTCCACCAGGTTTTTGTCCCCCTAATCAATCTTATCCAATCCAACCTTATTCTAATTTGCCTCAAGCATCTCAGTCTAATTTTCCACCTATTGCACACCAGCAATCCAAGTCGTCTTTAGAAGACACCCTTAAAGCATTTATGCAAGTGACTGGTCAATCCATAGTAGAGATCAAAAATTCAACTCACTTGAACACTCAGGCCATTTCTAAACTAGAAAATCAAATGGGGCAATTAGCTAGTCAAATGTCAGAAAGAGAGAAGGAAAAATTTCCGAGTCAACCAATAACTAATCCAAAAGGGCAATTTTCTTTAAATGAATGTAACAACCCCTCTAGTTCTACCTATGAGCATGAACAGGTTCAATCTATTGTTACCCTTAGATCAGGAAAACAAGTTGATAATCAAGTAAGAATGCCACTAAATAATAGCCCAATGGATCTAGACAAAAAAGAAAGTCCTAGTGATCCTTATAAAGATCAGAAATCTAATTCTCCTCAACTTCCTTTAGAACCCCAAGTCAAGAGCTTTATACCTAAAGCTCCATATCCTGAGCAACTAATAACTCCTAAGAAAGGTCCACAATATGGAGATATTCTAGAGGTATTCAAACAGTTAAGGATAAACATTCCATTTTTAGATGCAATTCAACAGGTGCCTTCATATGCCAAATTTTTAAAAGACCTAATCATCCGCGTACCAAGTGAAGTCTTATTGACCGAACAAGTAAGTTCCATTATCCACGGTAAAGTTCCTATCAAGTATAAAGATCCTGGTTGTCCAACAATTTCATGCACTATAGGTGATAAACATATTGATCGAGCTTTGTTAGATTTGGGTGCTAGTGTTAACTTATTGCCCTATTCTGTTTACTTGCAACTAGGATTGGGAGAGCTAAAACCAACTAAAGTAATACTTCAATTGGCTGATGGTTCTGTTAAAATTCCAAAGGGTGTCATTGAAGATGTTCTGATTAAGGTTGATAAATTTTATTTTCCAGTAGATCTTATAGTCTTAGATACTCAACCTATTCAGAACTCACGAGGGAAGATTCCTGTAATCCTAGGACGTCCCTTTTTAGCCACCTCTAATGCTCAAATCAATTGTAGAAATGGTGTGATGAAGATGACATTTGGTAACATGACTATCGAGATTAATATTTTTCACATTGACAAACAACCATTAGACGAGGAAGTTACTAGTATTTGCATGATAAACAATCTTCTTGATGATAAACAAACTAGTCAATTAACGGATAATGACCTTTTAGAAACTTGCTTAGCTCACTCTAGTTATGAATTTAACATTGACTAGGCTTTTAAGCAAGTCGAGACATTAGTAGACTCAGCTCCTTGGGAAAGTATTAATGAGTGGATATCTCAAGTGGTCTCTCCTCAACTCTCCTTCTCACCACCACTCCCACCTATTATGGAGCCATCCAAAATTAAATTAAAAACGTTGTCATCCAATCCTAATAAAGAATTTTGTGGGCCCATAGAAATTGACTCAATCTTTATTCCTATTGATATTGATCAATCTTACAAAAGAGTAAGTAATGAGTATATGCAAGACAACAGTAAATTGGAGAGGAATTTCATTATTAGAGTTGACCATTTAGTTTCTAATCATAGGTTATATTTACAGACATTACCATTCAAACATATCTTTCCATGGTATGATGACGGTTGGGATATTTCAACAGTTGATCTTGCTTTCTTAGTTCATATTTATTATCTTTATGATCCTATTGTTGCTCCATCATGTCGTCAGTTTTATGATTTTATTTTGGTATACCATGCGACATATTATTTATATTGGGATAATCCACATTTCTTCCGTCTCATGCTATATGACAATATGGGGAGGATTCTTACCCATTGAATTTCAAGCAAGAATCAGGTTTGGGGGAGGTTCAGCAAGAAAAATAACTGCTTATTATTTCATTAGTATATTTGCTTGTATTTTGTTTTTCGTGTTTTTATTACTTTTTGCAGGTCGCAAACAATTTAGCATCATCGAGCTTATCAGGTTTACTCGATCCTATTGATCTTTTATGTCAATGTCTTTTTCCAAATTTTACTTTCATGCCACTGAGGACACTGTCATATTTAGGTTTGGGGGAAAGGATTAAGGTGATGTTTGTCTATGTCAATTTTTTTTTTAAAAAAAACAATTAAAAATTTAAAAAAAAATGTAAGAACATCTTTCGTTCAATTCTTTGAGTGATGAGACATGGTTATAGAAATCTTGTTGCCTAAGCATGAGAATCATATTAAAGTCTTTTTTGCTACTTTCTTTGTAAGGTATATCATGTTTCATGTTTGGAAATTCTTACACTGCACTTTGGCCACATGAATACTTTTGTTAGTTAATGAGTGAGCATGATTTGATAACCTTGAAGAAAAATAGCGGAGACTAATAACCCAGTGAGCGTTTGAGCCATTCTTTTTGTTGGAGGATTATTTAAATTTACTCTTAAATTTCCTTTGAAAGCCCATTACTTCGTTATTTAGTCTCATTAATCTTTCATTTGGTTGAATATTGAGAATTATTAATTTAAGTGCTACACTTGAAAATTCTTGATATCATGAAAGTTGAAGGATCATACCAATTCTGCAGAGATGATTTTAGGCTATCTTTGTTTATTTGAGCCTTATTGTTCTTTGTTCATCAATCCTTAGAAGCCAAGTTTGAGCCTTCAAATTAGCCTTTTCTTTGTTAACTCCACCATCTAAATTGTTTTGGAGCGTGACTGGGACATCAATTATTTAAAAATAAAGGGCAAAATAATTGAAGTTGATGAGAAAGAGGGTAAAAAAAAAAAAAAGAAGAAGAAGAAGAATTGTCCAAAAAGACAAAATTAGAGGACAAGAAAAAGATGAAAAAAATATATATTCAAAAGAAAAATATCTCCGAAAGAGGATGGGAGTATGTAAAGTGGTGAAATTCGAGTGATAAGTATATTCTTATTGTTACTATTATTGACCTTTGTATTCCTTGGTTATCCCACTTGCTTCCAAAATATTCTAGTTAAATTATTTCCTTTATCCTTTACGCTCACATTTCTCCTTAACCTCTACATTACAACCTAGTAAAAGTCCTATATGATCTTTGGGATGGTATGATTTGGACGTAAACATGGTTGATGGAAGTGATAGTGCGGTAGTTACTTTACTTCTCAGTATTTGACATTCCTTTCATGAGACTACATATTCTTTCAATTTGACGTATTTTAAAGAAATATCATTATGTGCAAGATATCTTAATTTTGAATTACACATCTTCACCTTGCACATATATTGAGAGTATCATAGCACCAAAGTCGAGTGATTTATTTGTGGAGTGCATCATCCGGTAAGTTTTGAGTTCGAAGCATGTTTCGGACAGAGAATCAGGTCATGTTCATCTTAGAGGCTTGAATTGTGTTTGTGTTGGCCAACCTTTTCACACACTCCAAACATTGAATTACATGGACAGCTTTACTTGTTGGTAGTATTTTGAGATTTTGGTTGATTTTTGCGTGGAGGTGGTAGGACACATGACTTTGTTTTTGAACTCACTATATTTAGAATTTTGTGGGTATATTCACTGCAAACCCTCACGAGACTACAACTCGTCCACTAGGATAACCTAGGGGTTTAAAGGCTTGTTGCATACGCTAAATGCAATCGAACTTCCCTCGAAAGTGGAATAATTAGTATTTTTTTTCTTTTAGCTTTTTCTTAATTTATTTTATTTCTTTTGCTCGAGGACTAGCAAAATGTAGGTTTGGGGGTATTTGATATACGTGAAATATAATAAATAAATTACTCTCATGTTGACCTTATTAGTTTTAATTTTATGCGATCTTGTGACTAATTATGATTTATTTATGTTTACAGAAAAAATAGAGATTTGTCATGGAATGAAGGTTATGCAAGGTCAATGATGTAATCTAATTCAAATAAATCAACTCCAACCCAAATTGGAGATCTATTGGGTGCAAACAAGAGAAGCCATTCAAAAAAAGAAGAATCCAACTTGATTTTGGAATCATACATAAAATTGGAAGCAATCCCGAGTTGGAGTATTTTTGGATAGTTTTTAGTATTTTAGACATAACTTTCGGCCTATAACTCGGATCAAGGTGATTCAAATTGGGTTAGAAAGCTATTTTAAAGGGCTACATATTTTTGTGAAATAGTAATTTTCCAATTTTGACCTTAAGGGGTCAAAATGGGCTCACAATATGGGCTAAAAATGCTGAAAAAGTCAAATCCGAATTTATTTTGGATTTAGGGTTTTTCTAAGAGGAAGCTTATATAAATAGAGAGGCAAAGTGGTTGAAGGGAGGAGACAACAAAGAAGACGACCGCAAAGAAGACCACGGCAAACCAAAGAGGAGAATTTCACTTTTGGGGATCTCACGGCTAAAAGATCAAAGAGAGGAAAAATAAATCCAAGGCTGCTCTTTTATATTTCTGTAAGATTTATATTTTCTCCAATGGAGTTTTATTATTATTTTGATTTATGTTTCATCGACTCCATGAGTAACTAAACATTGAAATTAGGGTTAAAGATGAAACCTCATATATTTTATTGATTAATTTTATGCAGTTTATTTTTCCTATATGCGTTTATTGAAAACTGTTCTTGGCTCAATTTTTATTGCCTGATTTATTATGGTTAAATATTTAAGTGCTGGGTATCATCTGTGATTTATTTTTATGGATACAGATGATGATTTAGGCTTAAACTTTAAAGCTGAGGAAGAACAAACATTCGTAAAAAAATAAAAATGCTTAAAAAATATATTATCCATAGTGATTAAGATTGACCTCTAAATCATTGTGTAGAAAATAATAGGAAAAATCATTACATAAGATTAATTGATAAATATTTATGGGGTGGATTCCGAAACCCTAGTTATTTTCTCAACACTTGATTCAAACTTACTTTTCCGTGAATATTTGATTTTTAAAGTCTTTAATTTATTTTTAGCTTCGTTTGTTTAATTATTTTAGAATTAAAAAATTCACAACTTTTTGTCAACTAGGTTAGGGTTAAATCAATTTGATCTATTTAGTTTTTCTTAATAAAAATCACAAGTCCTTGTGGGTTCGACCTCGCTCTTGCGTTACTATACTTCGGTACGATTCGTGCGTTTGCGAGTACATTAAAATTTCACAACAATGCCACTCGACCGGGGGTAGCGGATGCCACTCGACGCGACCAAGCCACACGCTTGATTGTAGGAGGAATCACTCAACTCCAAGCAAGACGCACTTGCACAATATTTTTATAAACTCAAACTCTCCATTTTATTTCATAAGATCACCTATAAATAGGCATTACAAGATAAGATGACTCTTCAAAAACTAATATTTAATGCTAGACAATTTCCAACATGACTCTTCAAATACCTAGACAACTATTAAAACAAAGACACAATTTACTAGATACTCAAGACAAATAATAAATACTTAGACAAACACAATTTACTAGATACTCAAGACACATAATAAATACTTAGACCTTAAACTAAAAGACATTGACTAGAAGCTTGAAAGACACTTTGACTAGAAACCAAGGAGACTCTTCGATTCAGCCGGAAAGACTCTTCGATTCAGTTGGCATCTTTATGCTCCTGCATCAAATGATGAGTCATATGAACATTTATATCAACACAAAGAGAGATAGAGTAAACATAAGCAATATTAGATTGAAAGATAGCATAGATAACTCTATTGTGCACCATGGTTTCTTAATCCATTCACTTCAAATCCACGAATGTCATGTGTCACCAATCTGTCCTCGTTATGTATCAAGGTGTCATTTCTGGCACTCCCAGAGGCATTCCAGTACATTTCTAGCACTCCGGAAGGCATTCTAGTACATGGCCCTGCCTAGCATTCCCGAAGGAATATAGTACGGTGTCCACATATGTCATGTGTCTCATAACGTTCGTGTCGTATCGTAAAAAAATTGTGCACACAAGTCATAAAGTTCATCACTTTCACCCATTAAGTTCGATATCAATGTTGTCACATGATTCACTTCTTTTGTTAGAATTAATGGCATGATACAATGCTTAACATGATCTGAATCAATAAATAAAAGTCAACATTTAATGTCCAAGAAAAGTAAGTTTTAGAGTTCACGGAGTTCCAATATAGGCAAAAGAATACGTCAAAACAAGTGTCAAAGCATGCCCAAACTAATAGAAAGTTTCAAGAAAGAAGGCACCGGTGTGCCCAAAAAAAACAAGGCACCTAGTGAAGGTCACTTGAGCGAGTTGGAGGCCGCTCGAGCGGTCAGGTGATTTCTTGATTTTTCTAGTAGATTCAAGAACACGAATAAAACTACAATTCATACTCCAATACGATCAAATCAAGTATTTCTACTATATTAAACACTCGCACACGCATATATAAGGCATTATGTCTCTACCTCAAGATCTAGATGATGAATATGAAGAAGAATGTTGAAGCCCTAGCCTTGGATGACCTATAGATGTTGATTCATCCTTCCCCGTGCTTCGAATCGACGATTCGCCTCCGGATATATGTTAAGCATGCGTAGGTCACTCCACATCTCAAAGAAATTCAAAATTCGTTGGTTGGATTGGTGACAATTGTAGAGAGAATGTAGAGGGGTTTTGAAAGAGAAATGGCTTGAGCTTGAGCTTTTCAAGTCTAAACTCAACTCCCCCCAAAAATCTAATTTTTGGGCAAAACAAGTGGGGTGGCCAAATGGCTAAAATGCCCTCATCTCATCTAATGGACAAACCTAAGCCTCCAGGTCAAGTCCTAACCCACCCGAGTTCGAAACAAATATTTCACGACGATATATCTCATTAATAAATGTCTTGAGCACAAATAAAAATAAGAAATTTTTTAGGTCCTCACAGGCAATACGCCGACCAAAGCCCCATGTTGCCGATATGGTCCATGGTCTTCTGGTCCAGCCCAACATATTTGCATATATCATTGCTGAGTCGGTCCATATATTTCAACCCTCCACAGCTATGTTATATGAATCAATATCAGTGATTTTAGATGCATTTGGCATGTGGTATTTGTTGATTTATTGAATTATTAAACTATGATGTCTAAAATAGAACTTAATTTCGTCGTTGCGGTTTGAATTTAATTATTTGTTGTGTTGTTTGACCATAATTAATGAAATATTTTGTTTGAGTTTTAATGAGTAATGACCAAATTGCTCTTGTAGTTGTATGGCCAATTTAGATATGTATGAATATTTTGGTCTTTTAATATAAGACAAATTAGCCAAAAAAAAAAAAAAAAACCACACCACCAAGTATTTTTCAACAAATAAATTAACCAAAATGGGATTGCCTTTTAGGCAAAATTGGTCCTTACTCTCAATTAACTTTGTGATTTTTCGATTATTTATAAATATTGCGTCAAGTCGCTTACTCTGATGTTAACAATAACATAAAAACAGTAATATCTAACAAATTTCCATATCCCAAAAACTAACAAAAAAGCATAAAACCAATAGTCATCACATCACTGATAATGAGAACAAACTGGGCCTTGAAACGAACAAGTAACCATTAGTCAAAACATTCGGTGAAATTCACTACTGGTAAAATCGGATTAAAACACTTCCATATTATATGTCAAATCATTGGGCTTAGCGTGTAGGGAAAGGAAACCCCAACCCAAAATCAACTACATATACCCCATACGTATGCCTTACCACAACTTCAGCTACCACACACCGACTTACCAGTCCAACAAATTTCCAGCCACTCCATGGCATCAACTGATAAGCCTGCGCCGGAGCCTGAAAAGGTGGCCCCACCACCGGAATCCACTGCACTGGAAGTAGAAAAAGCTGCGCCGCCACCACCACCACCACCACCGGAGTCTGAAGCGCTCGGTGATGCCCCTCCTCCTCCTCCCCATGACTACCTCGTGGTAGTTGATGTGGTTCTAAGGCTGTTATTGTTCGCAGCGGCGGTGGTGGCTGTGGTGGTGATGGTGACTAGTAAAGAGACGGAGGCCGTAGGAGGGGTGCCGTTTCCTCCTTTCGTGGTGTACCGACAGGCTAAGTTCAATCATTCACCGGCGTTCATGTAAGTACTCATTATATGCATGCACTTTTTTCAGTCATTCACTATGTTTGGTTTTTGGGATTTTTTCTCAACATCCTGCCTAAATTCTGTTGATTCTTTCTAAAAGAATCCCTGGGTCACAACGACCTTTTGCCATCTTGTAAAAATTTTAAATATATATATTTCACATAGCGTAACTGCAGTTAACATCACTTGGGTTTAAACATATGTTCAAAATTAAGTGAAATTATAGTTATGTTTCTCTCGATATAGTTATGTTTCACTTAAATGAAATACAATTACAATAATTATTCTCATTCTTATGTTTGGTTTTACATAAAAATTAAGGAAGTAGGATATAAGAACCCCGAGGGCCTCTTTGTTAGGGGTGAAATCCCCCATACATAGAAAGCCCTTCATAAAATAATCCAGCTTAAAATAAATCCAGGATTTGTTTGGTTTTTTGACCCTGATAAAATAATCAACCCAATATTGGATTGAATTTGGTCAGGTATTTTGGTGAGCAAATTTTACAAGGGGTGTGCATATTATTAAGCTATCCCTGATAAAGAAGGAAACCACTAGAGGGCAAAGTTATCAATCTCGTACCGGTAAGGGTACCGGTTTTGTTACTGGTACGGTACGTACCGGTACCGGTAGGTACCGGGGTACCGTTTCGGATTTATCGCTAAAAAATAATATAATATTTTTAAACTAATATTCTTTACAAAAAATTACATTTGACATATAAAGTAAATCCCACAACTTAAAAATAACTCACAAAACATAACATTTTCAAAGGACAATAATAAACCTATGATATTTCAATATCATTTAATTCACAAAATTTATAAAATTAGTTAGCATATGCTTGATTAGAAAGAAAAATTAATATTCATTTTAACATTAAGGTATGAAAAATGAAAAAAGAAAAATTAACATTCATTTTCTTGTCTAGAGAAATTGAAAAGAAAAATTAACATTCATAAAGTATCGAAAGTGAAAAAAAAATATTTATTTTCATGTATTTATGAAATTATGAATAAAGGTTAATATTTATTTTTTATTTTAAATTAAAAAGCAATGTTAAGTTTAAAAAAAAGAATGTTAACATTCATAAAAAGGAATGTTAGCTTCAAATTTAAAAAATGCTAATTTTTTCTTTTAATTTTCATAAAAAATAATGTTAACTTTTCTTTTTGTATTATAAATTTTCCTATCTTAATTAGAAGTATTTACAAGGAAAATGAAAAAAAAAAAAAGGTATGTAAATGTAATTAAAAATACATAAAAATTAAAAAAAAATTAAAAAAAAAATAAAACCGGTACCGGCCGAGATCCGGTATTTGGCCGGTACCGCCGGTACCGGCCGGAACCGCCGGTATTCTGGCCGGAACGGAATGGACGTCCGGCCGTACCGGTTTTGGTCCGGTACGAAAGGTACCGGCCGGTACCGGCCGGTACGGTACGGGATTAATTACTTTGCTAGAGGGTGCGGGTTGTGCAGTTTGACATCTTTTTTAGGCTTTAAATATTGAATCCACACAATATCACTTCCCCTCATTAACAAAATTTATTTTATAATTTCGAGTTCGCGATTAATCTCAAAATATTTTTTTAAGTTTACGATTAATTTTTAGGATTTTTTTAAAAATAAAATCTAGACTTCACAATCGAAAGGGATTTAATTGAGTGATATCGATCATTTTTTTAGGCAATGGAAAAAGTACAAAGAAAATCAAAAAAATATGCCCACTCAGCCATGTTCTCATAAAAAAAAAATAATAATAATAACGGACACTACTCATTTGAATCCTTTTTAGCGGTGATGTTTGAATTTTATTTTGAAAAAATCCTAAAAATTAGCCGTTGACTCAAAGAAATATTTCAAGATTAATCGCAAATTTAAAATATTAAAATAAAATTTTGTCAATGATAGAACGTGATATTGTGTTTATTCAATGTGTAAAGCCTAAAAAAGGGGAAATGGGCATTATTTTGAGTAGGGGTGTAAGTAAAAAAACAAAAACCGATGGAACCTACTTTCTTTAACTAACCAACCATTTATTTTTCATGTAATCCAACGGTGTACCATCAAACCCTAAATCTATTAATGCCATTCCACTCCTAGATGTTTTGACTTAAGAAATCCAAATGCCTGTTTCTGCATTTTTTTTCTTTTAACGGTGTATTGGCTTTCAACCAATTTGTTTAATTTACGGGTCTAATTAACGGTCTGTTTCTTCAAATATTTTTTGCCAAAACTCCAATTGCCCTTAAAATCCGTGAAGAAATAAACATGAAAAAACTGCACAGATGGCAAAATGGAAAATTCTCACAATTTTACATTATCTAACATTCATATCCATCCTCATCAACTGCAAAACAAACCAATCATATATATATATATATATATATATATATATATATATATATACCCCCTTCTATAAAAAGTAAACAAACCAAGTAAAAATTAATCTCCCCTCTTATCATATCCACCATTTATCCTCCCTCTTATCATATCCTCATATTCCTTCTAAAATTTTAACCGCTAGCAAACAACCGGCAAAAGTTTGAGTGAGGTTACTAATTGGTTTATCACCCCAAGGTCATGGGTTCGATTATCAGTAGAATCATTCAACTCGGGGAAACTGGGAATTATACTTGGTCGTTACCTCAAAAACCCCAAAGGACTAGTTGGCAGCCTTCTAGGTTTCAGGTTTGAAACCTCTCGAGTGCTATCACTCCTCTGGAACCAGTCTATATAGGGTATTTTTGCTCTGTGCTTTAATTGGGGGCCCTGGAAGCGGACGGTGGAATTGGTCCTCCTCCGACTAGTCGGCGTTAGGTTAAAAATTAATTTGACAGACTGAGCTAATAAGCGACTTAGTGAATACCAATTAAAAAAAAAAAAAAGGAAAAGTGACTTACCGAATAAATTAGACATAAAGATCTACGAATTCTCTATCCATATCCTTAACCAGATACATTCCACAGGACTACAAATGGCCTGTGGGAGGGAATGAAATATTATAATATAAAAATGCAAATTATTGTTATTAAAGGGTTGCTTAAAGTTTAAAAAAGTTGGTTAGCCGCCATAATAGTTGAGGGGGATTATTTTATAGTTTTCCAAAGTTAGGATAAGCACTTCCTGATCATTGAAAAAGAAGTTGGTCCCCCCCAGACACCATAATAGAGAAGATTATTGTAATTACCATTGATTAAAAAGTTTTGCGTGTCAATCTTCTCGCACCAATCACATTTGTGGTGTACGGCCCATGAGTTAGACTGGTTGATGTCGCTGAATTCGCCAATTATTATCACAAATGTAATATTTTTGATAAATAAATTATGCAACACGTGGACCACCTATTGTCTTTTAAGAGGAGTACTGCTTCATTAGAAAAATTTGTCGCTATAAATTTTTTTGAAAATATTACATAATTATATTTCAAGATTATTGGATAAATATTATCACATGCATGAGAGGATAGTCACTTTTGGTGACTTAATATTATCATCATGGTAGTACCAAAAAATACCCATTAACTCTTTTAAGTAGAATTGAAAAAATCAATGGTCAATTTGGCTACAGAAATCAATCCAACCACAAAAAATCTGAAAGGAGTAAATTATGATGCATGCAGATACTTTGTAGCTGCACTTTCAGTGGCTGGCCTCTACGCTATTATTACAACTCTGGTATCCTTCCTATCACTCTTGAAGCCTGGTTGGTCAACAAAGCTCTTGCCTCATTTTGTTATATTCGATGTGGTAAGATCTTCTTGTTTCCATTTCAGCAAGCATATATACTCATATATATAGCTAGGTTTTCAAGACAAATTCAAATATAGCTATATTAAGATGGACATTTTAGTTTTTTATTTATAAAAATGTAATAGTGTTAATAAGAAGTTAACGGCATGATTTGCTAAGTAATTTGTAAAGTAAAGGAGGCTAGCATATTTATCTAAATCTCAAAAGAGGTGCTTGCATTTATTAGAAACCTCAGGGAGGTCAGTGCATTTCACCCAATTCCAAAAGACAGAAAATCCGTGCAATGGGGTTTGGGTTATGGCCTTATCACTTCAATTTGAAGAACCAACTCCTCCAAGTCATTTTCCAATATTCCACACAAGCATGTTCATATTAAACTACAGATCTGCTAGGAATTATATAAGAATATGCTTTTGTGAAATTGAAAATAAATTTGAGGGGTTAATTACAATTTACTCCCTCCAACTATGACCATTTTTCACTTTACTTTATATATTTCTTTTGCTACAACTTACTCCCTTCAACTATAAAAAAATAACATAATACTTTGTTGTTAATTTTTTCGTCTAATATTTAACGGTTAAGGTCACAATAAAAATAACATAATAGAAAAATACTTATTGTGACTAAAATATCCTTCATACACACAACATAATACACATTGTGTGTGCGTGTATTATGTTGTGCGTATATGTGTATGAAGAGTATTACAGTCACAATAAATATTTTTAAGGGCACTATGCTCAAGCACATGGGTTCTACCGTTAAATATTAGACGAAAAACTAAAGACATGACATTATGTCATCTTTATATAGTTGAAGGGGGTAAGTTGTAGCAAAAAAAGATAAAAAGGGTAACGTAAAAAAGAGCCATAGTTGGAGAGGGTAAAGTGCAATTAATCTATATACTTATTGTGACTGAAATACCTTATACATACAACATTATGCATATTATATAATTTATAGATTAAATTAGGTAGTATTACTTTTTATTTTATTTTATTTACATTGTTTATGTGTTAAATTCATAACATTTGGACATAAACTCATATTACTAAACCAAACTTTGATCCATTTATTTCTTGGTGTAACCATTTTTAAACTTCTCGATATGTTTTATTTTCTAGTAAAAAAATATTTATATGTTATTATATCTTTTTCTTAATTTTGTAATTTTCTTCAAGTTTATGAATTTTTAAACAAAATTTATAAATCTTTCCACAAATATTAACTATTTTTTTTCAAAATTTTTGAATTTTATAAGAAAAATTATGAATACAAAGTAATTAAATTATACATATTCTGTAGCACATTAAAATAAGAATGTTTATTGTAGTTTTTTTTAAAAATACATAACCAAACGAACATATGATGATGTGTCATTTTTTATTCATATTTTTTATAAAATAACATTAGCATATTACTATATGATGAATCATACATAAATTCAATAATAGATACAAATATAAAATAACAATAGATAACATTATCCATTGACATATTATTCAGAAATATAGCAGTCAATTTACAACAGATAATATTATCTATTTTTATATTATGTCAAAATATATAGTACAAATTAAAATAGATAATATTATCTGATGTTATCTTGTGTAGAGATACAGAGAACAAATTAATTATAATAGATAACTTATCTATTTTGGTTTATTATTATGGTTTCACTATTATGCAGAAATGAAAAGATGAAACTACAACAATAATATTATTTATTCATATGTTATGCATAAATACATATGTCAATTTACAACATATAACGTTATTGTTTTCATATTATGTCAAAATACATATGCCAATTTACAACAAATAACGTTATCTGTTTTCATATTATGTTAAAATACAGAATACAAATTACAATAGATAATTTTATCTGTCTTGATTTATTATTGTGTTTTAACTATGTCAAAATGTTATTAGAAACTTTGTCTGTTGGCTCCTATCTCATTCATACAGAGATTATATATTGTACGTGCTATTATGTCGATATAATAGTACGATTCAAGTATTATCAATTTAAATAAAATTAATAAGAAACTAAAAAGATAAAAGTCACGATAATTATTAAAAAATCATGTTTTGACTTAATTTTTATTTTTTTATTTTTGAACATAATTTTTTATTTTTTAAAATATCTTCTCGAAACGAACTAATAATCAACAAAAAAATGAGAGAAAATAAAACGTTACAAAAAATTTAGTGCACCAAAAGGTCGTGAGAACAAAAATTATATTTTGACTTATTTTTTATATATTTTGATTTTATTTTATTTTTAATTGTTAAACATATTTTTTATTTTTTAAAATTTTTTATCGAGATAAACTAATAATCAATAAAAACTAAATACAAAAATATTGGTGTACAAAAATTACAACAGATCATTTTATCTGTTTTGGTTTATTATTATGTTTTCACTATCATAAATGCAACTAGAATAAATAACATTATCTGTTGATATGTTGTGCATAAATACATAGATTAATTTATGATAGATAATATTATCTATTTTTATATTATGTCAAAATATAGAATACAAATTAAAACAAATAATCTTGTCTCATGTTAAAATATGTAGAGATATAAAAAGTAAATTACAACAAACAACCTTATCTGTTTTGATTTATTATTGTGTTTTCACTATAATAGATAACATTATTTGTTGATATATTGTGTATAAAATATATAGGATACTTTACAACAGATAACATTATTTATTAATTATGGTATCTTATGTAGAGATATAGGTAGGCTGTGAGGGTGTAAATCATGTTTTGACTTATTTTTCATATTTTTGATTTTTTTAAAAACTTTTGAACATTGTTTTTTAATTTTTTGAAATTTCTTATCGAGACAAATAAAAAATCAATAAAATATAAAAAAATAGTGTACTTATGAAAAAATTATGAGGGCACAAATCATGTTTTGACTTTTTTTCATATTTTTTAATTTTGAAACATAATTTTTTTTATTTTTTGAAACTTTTTGATCGAGATGAACCAATAATCAATAAAAAAAATAGATGCAAAATAAAAAGTTACAAAAGTTGTTGTACCAAAAGGTCGTGAGAGCACAAATCATATTTTGACTTTTTTTTTCATATTTTTAAAATTTTAGACCTAATTTTTTTATTTTTTTAAATTTTTTATCGAGACAAACCAATAATCAATAAAAAATTAGATACAAAATAAAAAATTACAAAAAAATTAGTGTATCAAAAGGCCGTGAGGGCACAAATCATGTGTTGACTTATCTTTCGTATTTTTTTAATTTTTGAACATAATTTATTATTTTTTTTAAATTTCTTATCAAAACGTATCAATAATTAATAAAAAATAGATGCAAAATAAAAAGTTATTACAAAATTAGTGTACTAAAAGATGGTGAGAACTTTAAGATTTGTGAAAATTTAATAAATTTGTAATAAAGATAATTTTGTCAACCAAATGACCTAGGCCCTATTTGGCGTAACTGGATTTTTCAGATTGTATAGATTATTGAGCAAATAATCTAGCCCCATTTGGGCTAAATTATATATCCAAAAAATCTGGATTAATCTAGCCCAAACACAACATAATTTTACATATCCACAAATAATTTAGTCCAAACACTTTGAGCTAGATTATTCCCTCCGGCACCCAACATAATCCAACAATCCAATAATCCCATAATCTAGTTACGCCAAATGGACCCCTAATCTATTAACACTTTTAAAAGAGTAGACCTTAACTACTTGTACTTTTAAAATAGTGGATCCTAACTCAAAAAACAAATTATGCAAGACTTAATGAGTTAATTAACTCCAGATTTGGAGTTTTAACTAATTTGCTAAAAAAAAAAAAAAGGAAAAAAATCGTTGTCCATTAGTACTGAAGCATTGGCTTATAAGAAACCAATATGTGTTGCAGCTATTGTTGGGCATTGTTGCGGCGGCGACGGGGGCTGCAGGGGCAGTGGCATACATTGGACTGAAAGGGAACTCTCATGTGCGTTGGACCAAAGTGTGCAATGTTTTTGACAAGTATTGTCAATACATAGCAGCCTCCATTGCAGCCTCACTTGTTGCCTCCATTGTGCTGGTATTGCTAGTCATTCTCTCTGCTTATTCTCTCTCCAAAAAGATTCCCAAGTAGATGAACCTCTCATGTATTTACACAGAAATTTGAAATTGCCATCCTTTGGTACATTGACTGTGTTGGGTGTTTTGAGTGTTGAGTGGACCTTGCTGGAGTTGTTTTAACTTGTATATGTCCAGTTTTCTTTTTTTTTTTTTGAGTGTGCAGTGGTTGGGACGACCTAAAGTTTGTCTTTGTATGTACGTGTTGTGTGAAACTGAATTATGAATCCTATGATCTGCAGCTAAATTGCATGAGTATATATGATACTAGTTGGTTCCTTTTGTTGCGTTTTGGTAAGTTAATTTGTATTATTGGCCGGTTGACTGTTTTAGATGTGTTGGGAAATTTTCAGACAATAATCACAAAATACTTAATAATAATTAGAAATTGCATGTATCATTAAAATATGATGATAATAAATCAAAATATTCAAAATAAGAGAGAGAAAAATAGTCTGTGAAATTGATGGAAGACACGACAAGTTGCTGTACTGAAGCTGTATTCGCCTCCTTTCGTATAGGTACTGACGAACGAATACCACTCCAAGATATAATCCAAAATCTCACAGAATGTCTCCATATATATTACACGATCGTGAAAAACGAAGATGCCAATTTTTTGTTTAATTGTCCAGACTAATATAGAAAAATAATATAAAAATTGAAGAGAGAAGAGGGAACTCATGATACGCTCAAAGAAAAAAACACTTAAACCTAATGGGACAATCTTATTATAGAACTCTATGTGCCTTTTCACAAAATCTAATGTCCTTTGAAACCACCCATTAATTGAATCCTTAAAATAAGAGGCATGACTATTCTTTTAAAATATTTATAAAATTAAAAATCATGTCCTTTAAAAAAGTATGCAACTTAACGAAAATATGTGACTTTTGGAAAGAACCCTTCAATTTAAATCTATAAAACTTAAATTTCTAATAATCCCCCACAAGTTCTAAAATTTAAATACGACATAAATCATATGTACATATATAGAAAAAAAATATCTTGACAATGTTATAGCATGGGCATACGTGTCTTTTCGAACATGAACCTCACTTATATAGTGTTGAGAATTTCCTTCTGAAGGAAAAACAGGAAAGATACATGAGCTCGTCATCGAACTAAATGTAATAGGATCGATCGAGGTCGATGACGAAAGATCGTTTGGGGGAGATGGAGTAAGAGCTGACGATGTTAGGGATGAGAGGCCTTTGGGGAATGCATATTGTGGGAGGAGGTTGTGAATGTCTACGATTGAGTTTGTGGGCAGAAGGTGGAGACTAGAAATGGTGTGTCCTGGTAGAGAGACTAAGAGGGAATGGGTGTCGGAGAAAAAGAGGAGAGAGAAGCGGTACAGACAGATCAATTTTTTTTCTTACTTAAAACGATGTCATTTTGATCAGTAGGTTCCCTCCTCAAAATTTCAACCAAACAAATCCTTTAGTGTAAAAATCAAAACTACGTAGTTTAGTCCAAAACTACACCGTTTCAGTGTACGGCGGGGCTTCACAGCAGGCCCCCCAGATCCAAGTTGAACTCTATATTTATTTATTTTTGCTTTTTTACAAATAGATGCACTTCATATTTTGACAGTTTAAGTCGGCTTTGGTCGCGACTGGTGCCACAAAGGGTGTCAGTATTTGCAAGATCACAAGGGGTGTTGATACGGAATCCGTGAAGGATAATTGAGGCCATGAGGGGCATCAATATATTTAATTGAGATCGCGACGGATGTCAATATTTTTTGAGACCATGAGAGGTGTCAATATTTTTTTTGAGGTCACAAGGAGTGTAAATATTTTTTTCTTTTAGACCACAAGGGTGTTAAGATTTTTGATACCGCGAGGGATGTCAATATTTTTTAGAGTAATGCTAAGAACACAAATCATCCGGACACAGATATATCCGGAACCGTTGGATGCAATTGAGACCCTCAATAATTCAAGAATCTCACGTGCATCTAATGGTTTCGAACACATTTGTGTCCAGATGAACTGTGCACACTTTTTCTATTTTTTGAGGCCACAAGGGATGTCAATAATTTTTTTGAGACCACGAGGAGTGTCAATAATTTTTTTGAGACCACAAAAAATGTCAATAGTATTTTTGAGACCGCAAAGAGTGTCCATAATTTTTTTTGAGACTACGAGAGCTATTAATATTTTTGAAGCCACAAGGATGTCATAAATAATTTTACAACTTTCAACATAAAAAGTTGTCCATTCTGGCGTGATGGGCTAGCCATTTGTGAACCAACAAGAAACAAGAACGTTTGATCTTTTTGTGTCTTTGTTTCTAATCCATATATTTAAGGCTGTGGACTACCAAACACTGAGAAATCGAAACAGTGAAGGATTGAATAATTGGCCCATTCGCGCAGCAGTGTACGGTTCGGATCCACATGAAGCAACCCATCTTTCTTTTTCTTTTCTTTTTTTTAATCTTCTGTATGGTTCAGTCAGCAAATCTCGTAGACAGATCAGCTGAACCTAGGTAGGTGTTCTTGGTAAATTGGCAAGCAGTAGTTTTCAGAGTAGTTTTCAGTAGATAGTTATCAACAATTACTAAGGATGGTGTGCTAGCAAGTTTTGCTTGGTCCAACATAAACTCTAGGACAGTTGAGGGTGTCAACTACATAGCATGGTGATCAATGGGGCATTTCCATGACCCATGTGTGGGTAATCGCGTTTTTCAGGTTGTGGTCTATAGACAGGCAATAATGGGGTATTTTATGGCAAAGAGAGGAGTCTGTCTAATATTGTTTTGGTTTCCATTATAATTTGTGGAGAACGATGATTGGTTGTGTCACGCCCTCAATTTTAAACATAATTTAATAATACATTTACCATTAATAAAGACTCACAATCTCACCAAATTCTCAAAGGTACATTGATGATAGAGTAAATCAAGATAAATTTGAAATAGATTACAAAAGTGGTCGTGTTGCCCAAAGATCATTATCTCCAAAACCAAAAAAGAGTTAAGTAGTTTACATCATTTGAACCGAAATAAATAAAGTATGAATTACATTACATCTTTTCAAAAATGATAAATAAAAGATGTTAAATAATTCATCCGATGCAGCTTTCAAAAGTATGCATGTCAATCCATGCAAGCCAAGCACCCCATGCTATCACTCCAAGGTCGTACCTGAAAAGAAAAAAGGGTTGAGCTCGACAGCCCAGTAGGAAAGTCTACACAAGTATTACATGCATATGACATGATATAAGGTGTCGCACGAACATTTATATCGACACAAAGAGAGATAGATTTGTTAGCGAGATGGAAAAGAAAGAGAGAGAGAAAGATAAAAAGTGTATTAGGTCAATGTACAAAGGCTCCTATATATAGGAGAGATAGAGATAGAGATAGAGATAGGAGAGATAGAGAGAGAGATAGAGATTAGAGATAGAGATTAGGATACATAATCCTAATCCTAAACTAACTAAGATATATTATTCTAACACTCCCCCTCAAGCTGGAGAGTAGATATCAAGAAGTCCCAGCTTGTCACAAAATAACTCCAACCGTGGTTTGAACAGCGGCTTAGTAAACATATCGGCTAACTGGGCATTGGTAGATACAAAGGGAGTAGCAATAACACCACCAGTCAACTTCTCTCGAACAAGATGACAGTCGACTTCGATATGTTTAGTTCTCTCATGGAAAACTGGATTGGATGCTATGTGAATAGCAGCGCGATTATCACAATACAGATTTACAGGCACCTGTACTGGAAATCCTATTTCCTCAAGAAATGAACGAATCCACACAATCTCACAAGTTGTGTGCGCCATTGCTCTATATTCTGCCTCGGCACTAGATCGTGCAACAACTGTCTGTTTCTTACTTTTCCAATTAATGAGATTGCCACCGAGGAAGATACAATATCCCACAACATGCTACCACAAGCCCCCAAGGTTATTACATTATATCATATTGATCCCAAATCATACTTTAACACCAATTTTCACATACTCCACATTTATTAAGCTTATTAACCCGTATATTAATATAAAAATTTAAATTTTTCGGGTCTTTACAGGTTGGGAAAGGTTTCCCTTAATAATGTGTTAAGCTTTGTCTTTCTTTTTTATTGCGCTAGTTGGCTGACTAAATTTTTAGTGGAGTTTAGTATCACCACAAGTCGAACTTCCGTAGAAAAATTGGCCTTGTGACACATGTACACATGGCAATTGACTGAAGATGAGAAAGTCATAAATGCAAGATTGTAAGCCCCAATTATAATCTTCTTTTTTTGGGTTTAAATGGACAGGATTCAATTAAAAGGATTGCTTCTGCTGGAAAGTATAAGTAAGAGAGTTACCTTTCATCCCTCTTGCAAAAAAAAAAGGATGTCAGTGTAGTTGTTTAAAGGCCAAAAAATTATTTCTCTTATTATCTTTTACAATATCAGTAATTTTTTTTTTTTAAGAACTTGATTTTAGGGAGTGAACTTGATTTTCGCCTTTAAAAAAATATTAAAAATTCTGCTGTCTAAAAATAACATTTAAAAATCAACCGTGGACTCATTGAAAAATATTAGTTTTTTTTTTCTTTTAAGTGTTCCGTAGTACTTAAAAATTAGGGTGAATATTTAAGTTTTTTTTTAATATTTAAGTGTTCCATGATATTTAAATTTTTTTTATTTTTTTCCAAATTTTTTTTGTTTGAACATAAAGACAAAACATGTAATTGTTCCTTGATGCGAAAAAAATATAAATGTTTCGTTAATGCAAGAAAACAAGCTATTTCTTAAATAAAAAAGATTTAAATAACAGTTCTCCATTTAATGCTTGTATTACATTTAAAAACATTTAAAATAATTTAAAATCTCATTTATAATTGTCGTAATTATATTACGTGACGTGTTAATCTTTTTATGCTCCACTCTAATAATCTTTTTATGCTTGAAAAATTAATACCTCACTTTCCAGCAAAAATAATATTTTTTCTCTTGTAAGTCTGGCGATCTGCAAAATAGTAACTCGTCAAAGAACCCACCGCCGACGTAGCGAGAAGATACTCTGATGATTAAGTTTGACAGAGATTACATGAATATCTGTGAAAACAATAAGATTACATGAATATCTATGAAAACAAGCTAATATTCTGTAGTAGCGTATAATGCGTACATTTCTTCAAGACTCTGGACTTTTATTTATATACCCTACTTCCTAATTCTTTTATGACTCATATTCTTCTTTAGAATTTAAATTAGACCGTCTTTTCATTCAAGGTGGATTGACACTGAACTTCTCATCTGTATCCAATTAGAACTATATCTGTTAGAAATAGTGTATTCGCATTATTTATTTATTTTGATGATGCCTAGACTAAATATGAAAATTACACATAATCACTTGATGCATGAAAAGTGGTACTCACACGTAAGTATCTAGATCATAGATTAAACGTACCATGACCATGGAACAATCATCGAACGATATTCGTGTTGAAATTACTATTTATGATGATCATGTTTGGAGTTGTTTTGGATAAGAATTTGACAGGTTTTCAAAGCCCCAGGATGCGGTTGACCGGCCAATACCTGCGGTCAACCGGGCTATGCGGTCGACCGAAGCCTATAGGCGGTTGACCGGACCAAGCGGTCGACCGGGACCAACGTGCGGTCGACCGGTCGCTGTCTTACACGGAAATTTGCAGATTCGATCTTCGTAAAGTTTTGATTGATGATATCCTTCCAAAAATAGTTCAAACGGTCGATTAAGAGATGTTTGGAAGGTTGGAAGATCGTATCAACCATTTTGGAAATCAAGAGGCTCCTCCAAGATTCAGATTCTACGCGTTAGGGTTTATATAACCCTCTTGGACGAATATACAGGGGTCACTTCGATTTACAGAGCTTCCACTGCGAAAAGAAACTTACTCTCTACCATCCTCACGTGATTACAAATTTGTATTGATTTTTAGAGTGAGTTTATTTGAGAGAAGGAGAGAGATAAGCTAGAAAAGTTCATTTGCATTGTTCTTCTCCTTCTGTACGAATTGTGTGAGATCTTGTCTCCATCATTACTTCTGTATTACTGATGTATGTGTGAGGTTTGTGAAGAACAAACCTTGGGTAATCGAATCTGGGTATAAAGATTCGGCGGTTCGGTTAGCTCCTCGGGAAAGCTAACGGGAAGAGGGTTTGTAAGGGTTTGAGTGACACCCAAAGTTGCTCGTGTTCTAGTAGATCAAAGTGACTCCTAGGGAGTGGACTAGGCTGGGCAGTGGACAAGCTCAGACCGAACCACTATACATCGGTTGTATCTCCTCTTCCTTATCCTTGTTTATGCTTTAATTGACATATTGTGTACTTGACTATTTATCTGTTTTTATCTCATATTATTTTGGATCGAAGAATTTTTTAGTACTTATTTTTAGTGCAACCTAATTCACCCCCCCTCTTTGGTTGCTTCCTGGGTAACAATTGGTATCAGAGCAAGGGCTCTAATTATTTCGACCTCACAGTCTTAGAGTTTACATTAGGCAACCATGAGTTCATTCTTAGGTGAACGGCAGTCTAGCAATCGACCACTCTTGTTTTCTGGAAATGACTATAACTACTAGAAAGCTAAGATGACCATATTTATTCAAGCTACTGATATTGATGCTTGGTCCATCATAACTAAAGGACCCACTATTCCTTCTAAAGTAGTGGACAGTGTTCGCGTTCCAAAATTGGAACATGAATGGGATGAAAGTGACAAACGTACTATTCAACTTAATGCTAACGCAAAACACTTCCTATACTGTGCTTTAGACTCAAAAGAATTTAATCGTATATCCACATGTGAAACTGCTAAAGAAATATGGGATAAACTAGAAGTTACGCATGAGGGAACAAATCAAGTCAAAGAAACAAAAATCAGCATGTTAGTCCATAAATATGAATTATTCAAAATGCATCCTGATGAAACCATATCTGTCATGTTTGCTAGATTCACTGATATTGTTAATGGACTAAGCTCTCTTGGTAAAGTGTACTCAAATGCAGAAATGGTCAGAAAGATTCTCAGGTGCCTACCTAAAACTTGGGAACCAAAAGTCACAGCAATTCAAGAAGCAAAAGATTTAAATGTGCTCAACCTTGATGAACTGTTGGGATCACTCATGACTCACGAGATAAATTTAATGGCCACAAATGAGGATGAAGGAAGGAAAAAGAAAACTATAGCTTTCAAAACATCATCGCATCAAGAAGAAGAAGAAGAAGTAAATGGAAGCGACGAAGAAGTCGCCTTCTTGACCCGACGGTTCAACAAATTAATGGCAAGGGGAAAATATGGCCGACAGCCATTTAAAAGAAATTTCTCCAAAGATGAAGGAAAAAGGGATCCGATCATATGCTATGAATGCAAGAAGCCAGGACATATCCGGTCTGAATGTCCAAAACTAACTAAAGAAGAAAAGAGGTACAAAAAGAAAGAAAGAGGAAAAAAGGCTATGGTAGCAGCATGGGGAGAAAGTGAGAGAGATAGTTCAGATGATGACTCCAGTAAAGATGAAGCTGCTCATATATGCTTAAAAGCTCAACATAAAGAAGATGAGTTCTTTGATGCCGAAACAAGTTTTGACAACTCCAACTTCTGTCTAATGGCGATAGACAGTGAAGATGAGGTATATTCTGACCCTATCTCTTATGAAGAATTGTTGAGTAATTTTGAAGAGTTACAAGCTTCTTTCAAAGACTTATATAATGAGTCCATAAGAATAGGAACGGCACATGATAAGTTAAAGAAACACGTTACCTCTCTTACTAAGGAACTAAACAATTTAGAAAACGAAAATAGAAAGTTAAGAGAGAAAGATGAAGATAAGTCAAAGATAATATTAAAATTTACTCAAGGAGAAGAAAACTTGAACAAATTACATGGTGTACAAAAATGCGTTTTTGACAAAGCCGGTATAGGATACAGACCCTTTCAAAAACAAAAAGATTTGAAAAATGCATTCATTAAAAAACCTATATCAAACACATCTAATCTTACTTGCACCTACTGTAACCAAATAGGACACACGCACTACTTCTGTGGTGTTAAGAAGAATGTTCAAAAAGGAAAGAAAACTATTTGGATTCCAAAAATAGCTGGTACTAACACCCGAGGACCCACTTAGATTGGGTACCAATATCAATGCACATTTACTTTTGTAGGTTTGCTTAAGGTCAAAGTCCAAAAAGGGAAAATGGTATCTCGACAGTGGATGTTCGAGACACATGACTGGAGACAAGTCAATGTTCTCAATGCTCACTGATAAAGATGGAGGATATGTGACATTTGGTGATAACAGTAAAGGGAAGATCATTGGTATTGGTAATGTTGGTAAAAATCCCTTTCCTATAATTGAGAATGTTCTGTTAGTTGATGGTTTGAAACATAATTTACTTAGCATTAGTCAATTATGTGACAAGGAAAATAGAGTTATCTTCGAAAAATCTAAGTGTATCATAGAAACCATTAAAGACAACAAGGTATTATTTGTCGGCCAAAGACATGAAAATGTCTACACTTTTGACCAAGACGATATGTCATCATCTAACGTTAGTTGTCTTTCTGCAATTAACAATGATAGTTGGCTATGGCATAGGAAACTTGGACATGCACACATGGATCTAATTTCAAAACTTTCTAAAAAGGAACTTGTCATTGGTCTACCAAAAATTATTTTTGAAAAAGACAAGTTGTGTAGTGCATGTCAGCAAGGTAAGCAAACAAAAGTTTCTTTTAAATCCAAAAATGTTGTTTCCACTACTAGGCCATTACAACTACTTCATATGGACTTGATTGGTCCCTCTAGGACTCTCAGTCTGGGTGGCAAATCATACATACTTGTTGTAGTTGATGATCTTTCAAGATACACTTGGGTTGACTTCCTAGCTCATAAGGACGAAGCCTTTCCAGCTTTTACTAAACTTTGTAGGCGCCTTCAAAATGAAAAAGGTTTTGCAATTTCAAATATTAGGACTGATCATGGACGTGAACTTGATAACACCTCGTTTGAAAACTTCTGCGATAGTCATGGTATTGGCCATAACTTCTCCGCTCCTAGAACTCCTCAACAAAACGGTGTCGTTGAGAGGAAAAACAGGACCCTAGAAGAAATGGCTAGGACCATGCTATGTGAAAATGCTCTTCCTAAATATTTTTGGGCTGAAGCTGTGAACACAGCTTGCTTTATCGTAAATCGCGCCATGATTAGACCCATTTTGAAGAAAACTCCATATGAGCTTTGGAAAGGTAGAAAACCTAATGTTAGCTTCTTCCATGTTTTCGGATGCAGATGTTTTGTCTTAAATAATGGAAAAGATAACTTAGGAAAATTTGACTCAAAATCTGATGAAGCTATTTTCGTTGGCTATTCAACAAACAGTAAGACTTTTCGAGTCTTCAATAAACGCACTTTACTTGTTGAAGAATCAGTTCATGTTACATTTGATGATAGTAGAATTAACAGTTCAAGGGAACTGGTTAGTATTGATGATGATACAGATTCTAGTCAACAAGGTCAAGCAGGTGACAAAGATATCTCAAAAGAAGACCTCTCCAACTCCTCCTCACAGGATGAGGAAAATCAAGAACAAGGAGGTAACAATGATGATCTTCCAAAAGAATGGAAATACATCCAGTATCACCCAACGGAACAAATTATAGGTAATCCATCAAAAGGTATAACCACTCGTTCATCTCTTAGAAATATATGTGGTAATTTGGCATTTCTATCTCAACTTGAACTTAAAACATTTTTAGAAGCAGAAAATGACGAAAGTTGGATCTTGGCTATGCAAGATGAACTAAATCAATTTGAAAGAAATAAAGTTTGGACTTTAGTCCCAAGACCAATAGATCACACTATAATAGGCACTAAATGGGTCTTTAGAAATAAATTGGATGAATTCGGAACTATTGTTAGAAATAAGGCTAGGTTAGTTGCACAAGGCTATAATCAAGAAGAAGGGATCGACTTTGATGAAACTTTTGCCCCAGTAGCTAGATTAGAAGCTATTCGCATGTTGTTAGCATTCGCATGTTTTAAAGGCTTTAAATTGTTTCAAATGGATGTTAAAAGCGCTTTCTTAAATGGTTTTATTCAAGAGGAGGTATATGTTAGACAGCCTCCAGGTTTTGAAAATCATGCATATCCAAATCATGTTTTCAAACTTACAAAAGCCTTATATGGATTAAAAACAAGCTCCACGTGCATGGTATGATAGGCTAAGCAGTTTCCTCATAGAAAATGGCTTTACTAGAGGAATGATCGACACGACACTCTTTATCAAAACAGAAAATCTTGACATGCTTATCGTGCAAATATATGTTGATGACATCATATTTGGTGCTACTAATGAATCTCTTTGCAAGGACTTTTCTGAGAGAATGCAGGGAGAGTTCGAAATGAGTATGATGGGTGAGCTAAACTTCTTCCTCGGCCTTCAAATTAAACAATCAAAAGAAGGCATCCTCATTAATCAAGCCAAGTACATAAAGGAACTGCTAAAGCGATTCAAGATGGAGGACTGCAAACCAATGAAGACTCCCATGAGCCCGGCAACCAAGCTAGATAAAGATGAGAATGGTAAATCGGTAGATACAAAGCTATATCGCGGTATGATAGGATCTTTACTTTATCTCACTGCTAGTAGACCCGATATTATGTTTAGTGTCTGTCTGTGTGCCCGTTTCCAATCTAACCCTAAGGAGTCACACCTAGGAGCTGTTAAGCGTATTCTTAGATATCTCGCTGGTACTCCTAAATTGGGGCTTTTCTATCCTAAAAACACATCTTTTGATCTTATCGGTTACTCTGATGCTGACTATGCGGGTAGTAAAACTAATCGTAAAAGCACAAGTGGCACATGCCAATTCCTAGGATGTGCATTAGTATCATGGTCTAGCAAGAAACAGAACTCAGTTGCCTTATCCACTGCTGAAGCAGAATATATAGCAGCTAGAAACTGTTGTGCTCAATTACTTTGGATCAAACAGCAATTGGAGGATTTCAAATTATATTATGATCATATTCCAATTCTATGTGACAATACGAGTGCAATAAATCTTACTAAGAATCCCATTCAACATTCCAGAACCAAACACATTGAAATTCGACACCACTTTATTAGAGATCACGTTCAAAAGGGAGATGTTGTTCTTGATTTCATAAATACCGACAAGCAATTGGCGGACATATTTACAAAACCCCTGAACGAGGATCAATTCAACTTTATTTGTCGAGAACTTGGAATGGTTGATAATATATAAAATCGTTTTCTAAACGGTTCTATAGGATTTATTGCTCTCAACACTCATATCGAAACGGAGTATATTATATCATAATATATATGAAAAATACTCCCACATTTCTCCTTAAATCCTCCCTTAAACACTCACCTTAGATAGGCCTCCCTTTAATGTTTCTATCCTACAAAACTGTCTCCGGTCGACCGGAATCTTCTTGCGGTCAACCGGCCTGGCGATCGACCGGGCTCCATCGGGCGGTCGACCGGTCTCCGCGTTTAAAAATCCTTTTTAAACTGTCTGGTCAGTTTCTTCTCCCTCATATCAGAGGTCGACCGGCGCCCTGTTTCTCCATCCTCAGGTATTCTCTCATCCTCTCTCTCATTTTACTCGTTTTCCTCCCTCCATCTCCATTAATCCACTCATCATCATCCATTCATGCCCTAAAATCGATTTTCAAGCCTTTAATCCGAATTTCAAGCCCTAGAACAGTCCATTCGCCTCTGTTTTTGTCAACTTCGGCCTACACTTCGCACATCCACTTCAATACCTCGATCTAAACACGCTGCACATAGTCCTCGTTCATCCCGTTCATCTCGTCAACCGCCACAACCAACCCCACAACCAAACCCTTGTTCATCTCTTCACTCCAGGGCCCCTGGATTCGATATGGCCCATTTTCGCACTCGCCCCGCTTCTCAATCATGGAACAAATTTGTTGCACGATCCATCACCACGGGACGAGATGTCCAACAAACTCCTGAACTTGTTGAAGGCATTCTCAACCCATTGGCTCGCCTAGGTTGGCAAAATTTACTTCCCCTTCCTGATCGTCACTACCCTACACTCGTACGTCTCTTCTATTGCAATCTCAAAATTACTTATCTAGATGAGTCCACTGACACATTCACGAAACGCGTTCACCTCGAATCTTTAGTAAATGATGTCACTATTGAATTAGATGTTGACCGATTAGCTCACATTCTTGATGTTCCCAATGTCGGTAACATGCTCCATTTCACCACCAACTCTGAGGTTTCTGATCACACTCCCACCTGTGTCATAATGCCCCACATTGCCCGACGTCGCTCCACCACCGGGAGTGTCCTCCGCTCGGACCTAAAACCGGAGTTACGGCTTTTCCACCAATTCCTAAATGCTAATATCATTCCCAAGAAAGGCCATTTTGAAGCCGTCTCCCCCATGCAATGCTTTATCCTTTATTGCTTACAGACCTCCATTGAACTAAATCTGCCTCACCTCATTCTTCGTGAAATGGTATATGCCTTCACCTCTCGAAACAAAAGTCTACCTTTTGGGGCCCTCCTTACAAAAATCTTCGAACACTTTGATATCCCCCTTCCTGATGATGGCGTTCGTATTGCCGGACCTTTTACATCTTTTGTTGTCACTCGTGGGTCCAAACGTGTTGCACGGGCTGTCCGAGACTCTGAAGAAGAAGCAAAGGATGATGAGGCCACAGAGGCTGATGAGGCGAGTGAGGAGGATACTCGTGGTCCTGCAGCAGCGGCTGATCCACCACCACCACCACACTATCCTGAGCCACCGCCCTACTACCAGCAGCCTCCACCCTACTACCAGCAGCCTCCACCCTACTACACTGAGCCACCCTCCTACTACCAGCAGCCTCCACCCTACTACCCTGAGCCACCCTCCTACTACCAGCAGCCTCCACCGTACTACACTGAGCCACCCTCCTATTACCAGCAGCCCCCACCGTACTGGACTGATCTCCTGACCCGTTTTGACCAATTGAGTGTCCAACAATCCACCATCTTTGACCAGCTCTCCTCTCTCACCCAACACCACACTGACCTCGCTCAGCAAGTCACCAATCAGTTCACCGGCGTTCATGAAAGGATTGATACTTTACAGACTGATGTGGCTTACCTTCATGATCTCTTCCGCGATCAGTTCCCACCGCCGGATCCTCCTGCCTCATGATGTGCCTGCTTCTTTTTGATGATGCCACAGGGGGAGAGATATCGTGTCTTTAGGAGTTAGATAGATCTATATAGTTTGGGAGCGTTTGGCGTTTGCTACTTATGGGAGCGTATCTGTTATTATCACCCTTGGTTATGATGCTACTGTATTGTTATCATTCTCACTATGATGCTACTTATTCTCCTTGATATCATTATGCTAATCATGGTTGACGTACTTACTATATCTGAAAATTGTCTTGGCTTTATGATGATATTACCTGCGCAATATGGGATGTCTTAATTTGCATCATGCATACGTGTTTTCTCACCTCCTTGGCTGTGTGACATGAGTACTATCTCATCATATCATTGAACCATGATCATCCGGTAACCAATGCACATATTGAGGGGGAGCCTAATTCCATAAATAGCAATCTCGTAATTTATCATCTTTAAATCATGAATACAAGTGTCATCATCAAAAAGGGGGAGATTGTTAGAAATAGTGTATTCGCATTATTTATTTATTTTGATGATGCCTAGACTAAATATGAAAATTACACATAATCACTTGATGCATGAAAAGTGGTACTCACACGTAAGTATCTAGATCATAGATTAAACGTACCATGACCATGGAACAATCATCGAACGATATTCGTGTTGAAATTACTATTTATGATGATCATGTTTGGAGTTGTTTTGGATAAGGATTTGACAGGTTTTCAAAGCCCCAGGATGCGGTTGACCGGCCAATACCTGCGGTCAACTGGGCTATGCGGTCGACCGAAGCCTATAGGCGGTTGACCGGACCAAGCGGTCGACCGGGACCAACGTGCGGTCGACCGGTCGCTGTCTTACACAGAAATTTGCAGATTCGATCTTCGTAAAGTTTTGATTGATGATATCCTTCCAAAAATAGTTCAAACGGTCGATTAAGAGATGTTTGGAAGGTTGGAAGATCGTATCAACCATTTTGGAAATCAAGAGGCTCCTCCAAGATTCGGATTCTACGCGTTAGGGTTTATATAACCCTCTTGGACGAATATACAGGGGTCACTTCGATTTACAGAGCTTCCACTGCGAAAAGAAACTTACTCTCTACCATCCTCACGTGATTACAAATTTGTATTGATTTTTAGAGTGAGTTTATTTGAGAGAAGGAGAGAGATAAGCTAGAAAAGTTCATTTGCATTGTTCTTCTCCTTCTGTACGAATTGTGTGAGATCTTGTCTCCATCATTACTTCTGTATTACTGATGTATGTGTGAGGTTTGTGAAGAACAAACCTTGGGTAATCGAATCTGGGTATAAATATTCGGCGGTTCGGTTAGCTCCTCGGGAAAGCTAACGGGAAGAGGATTTGTAAGGGTTTGAGTGACACCCAAAGTTGCTCGTGTTCTAGTAGATCAAAGTGACTCCTAGGGAGTGGACTAGGCTGGGCAGTGGACAAGCTCAGACCGAACCACTATACATCGGTTGTATCTTCTCTTCCTTATCCTTATTTATGCTTTAATTGACATATTGTGTGCTTGACTATTTATCTGTTTTTATCTCATATTATTTTGGATCGAAGAATTTTTTAGTACTTATTTTTAGTGCAACCTAATTCACCCCCCCTCTTCGGTTGCTTCCTGGGTAACAATATCCAACAAAATCAAAAAAATATATAATTTAAAACAAAGATATGTTTTTATTTTTATTTTTATTTTTTTAAGTATTCCATGGTACTTAAAAATTTAAGGACGAATATTTAGGTTTTTTTTTCCGAAATGTTTAAGTGTTCCATGGTACTTAAATTTTTTTTGTTTTAATGTAAGGGCAAAAAATATAAGTATTCTTGCACATAATTTTTTTATTTTGTTTCGCACCTCTTTAAACAACTTGAAATTTATTGTTGTATGTTTGAATTGATAAATCTAAATAATATAGATTTGTGTAGTTTGTAGTAGTTTTAAAGATAATAATAGTGATGATTTTGGTATTTATGTTGACTTTTAAGAATATAACCGATATTATTTTTAGTTTTCATCATATATTTTCTTAGAAACGCAATAAAAATAGTAAAATAGAAGAGAATGATATTTTTGTAATTCGGATGGGGAGGGAAATGTTATTTTTGTAATTTAGCGGAAAAGAAAAAAAGAGAAGGGGAATGATATTTTTGAAATTTCAAGAAAAAAATTGAGTGTTTGTTCAAGAGGTATAGTTTTTGTCTTTGAGAAGAGATGAAAAGTATTTCCTCTAAGTAAAGTAAACATAAAAACCTCTTTGTGTCAAAACTCATTAAAACGTAGATTTGGATAAATATCAAAGGATTTGAAGGTTATCATATTTTTATCTTTTCCCACTTCAAATCTATACTATTATGTATTGCAGGACGACTTTTAATTAAAGTCGTCCTGAGCGTGACAAGTGGCGCAATACGATTGGGTTAGAAATTAAATTGACAAATTGAACAAATATTAATTGAATAATTATTCCTAACAAATCATATTAATTGAATAAATTAAATTTTAATGAATGATTATCCTTAACAAATTAAATTCAAACAAGTATTTATTCTTTTTTATCAAAAGTACGCCAAGTGGCAAGTCATGATTGAATTAAAAATTTAATTAACAAAATAAGTCCCGAACCCAATAGCCTTCTAAATAGTTCAAATTCAAAATAATACTTATCCTTTTAATTAAATAATAATTCAATTTCTCTTAACAAATTAAATTCAAATGAATAAGAAATGGAGTCTGAATTCATGTGCACCATAAATCCCGAACTCAATGGCCAATAATCCTGTTTCCAAGTTTTTGCAACAACTATGGAGGCTTTGTCAGCGAAATTCACATATACACGAACAATCATTTGGATTGACGAATTTGTTGTGATGCTGAGTTTCTGTGCAGGAGTGTTAAAAAATAAATTAAAGGTGCATTGTTATGGGTGGTAATTACGACTATTGTGTTATAGTCTAGTACTTGAAATTTTATACGGTAAGTCTTCTTTGAAGTTAATGTTTTTGTTTACGTTGTGTTTATTCTATTTTTTCATCCAAAGAATTTTCATATATTCACATTGACCCTGTTGGCTATGAAGTATACAAATAATTCTAATTTAATTTATTCTTTTTATGTATTAGACCATAATCTCTGGCTTGATTTTTTGAAAGCGTTTGAAATTCTAAGCATATTTTTCTATTTTGATGAACATAAAATTTATTTTTATTAATATTTTGCAACAATTGTAATTATTATCCATAACCTCTAACTTGGTTTTTTTTCTTTGATTATTCGAAACTCTAATTAGCCATATTTTTCTGTATTGATCAACATAAAATTTATTTTTTCATAAATATTGTGGAATAATTACAGCTATTATCCATAACTTTAGGTGTGGTAGCTAAACTTAAATATTTGTGCATGCTTTTCTTTCTTTATTAAATTAGTAATTTAGGTTAAAACGTATCAACTAAATAGAAACTATAATGCTATAGAGATAAGCATGAAAACAATAACTCAATGATCCGTAAAGAGTGGCGACAATGATGAAAAAAATCTAATTATCCGTAGATAGGCATGAAAAAATAAAAATTCTATAGAGATAAGCATTAAAAAAATAAAATGACAGTATAATTATTATTTTCATCTCTTTATCACATCCAGATGAATTTTTTATATTTTTAATACAAATTTACATATTATTTCTTTTACAAATTTAAATCTATTATACACATTATTGTCCAAACACTTTGATTTATAATATAAAAACTATAATGCAAAATTTAAAGTCTAAAATTTTAAAAATAATTTAGTTCCGAACTTTGGTTGATCTCGATTAATCCGTAAAAATAATTTACTTCCAAACTATATTTGGTTGATGCGGTGAATAATATATACGTTTTTATTATTTAAAATTCTAAAATAGTGCGTGATTTTGTGTTCGTAACAATAGAGTAGTGCATATTTTAATTCATCCCGTATATAGCACGGGTTTTTTTCTAGTAGAATTTGATTTGGAAAGAATTTTTTGGTAGATAATTCTTAATTTTGATGCTATACATGGAGTTTGAAAACGAGGAGTTATATTTTAAAAGTGGAAGAAAGAGAGAAAGAGAGAGTATATCTATTTTTTTTAGACTAGAGAGAAGAAGAAAAATACATACCTAAATTCTTTAAGCTTTAAGCAAGTAGTATTATGTTCTTCTTTGATTGTCTTTTTTTTCCCCTCTATCCATAATAAGTTGTGCAGGAAGCATAATGTTCTGTATTTCTTTACAATAACCAGTACAACTTATATACGTGACTAACCTACAAGGAAAGAATCAAAGATCCATAATACAAGGAAACAGAATCCTAAAATAGGAAATGATAAGCAATATCAGTGGGATTTACACAATCTTCTAATATTTTCTCTAACACTCCCCCTCAAGTTGGAGAGTGAATGTTGTGAAGTCCCAACTTGCTGCTCAATGTGCTGAAATTGTCTTTTCCCAATGCTTTGGTAAAAATATCCGCTAACTGAATACGGGAAGGAACATAAGCAGGCTTGATCACTCCGACTTGTAGTTTCTCTTGAACTATATGACAGTCGATCTCAATGTGTTTAGTCCGCTCATGAAAAACTGGGTTTGCAGCTATATGCAATGCCGCTTGATTATCACAATATAGTGGTGCTGGATTATCTTGAACAACTTTCAGGTCATGTAAAATGTATCGTAGCCATGTGAGTTCTAGACATGTGGCTGACATGGCTCGATATTCTGCCTCTGCTGATGAGCGTGCGACATTAGGCTGTTTCTTTGATTTCCAAGAGATGAGAGAATTACCCAAGAAAACACAATAACCCGTAATTGATCTTCTTGTGGTTGGGCAACCTGTCCAATCTGAATCACAGTAAGCCTTCAAAGCGAGATTGTTGGTGGTCGGAAGTAACAAACCTTGACCAGGAGTCCCCTTGATAAATCTCAGCACTCGTAGAGCTGCTTCCAGGTGCGGTTTCCTGGGTTGCTGCATAAATTGGCTTAAAGTTTGAACTGAGTACACGATATCCAGCCTTGTCACGGTAAGATAGATTAACCGACCTACGAGTCTTCTGTACCTAGTAGGATCAGCAAGTGGAGCTCCATCTGTAGGAGTGAGCTTCAAATGTTGTTCCATTGGGAATTTTTCTGGGTGTGCACCTAAGAGACCTGCATCCTCCAAAATATCTAATGCGTACTTTCTTTGTGACATAAAGATACCTTTCTTTGAATGGGAGAACTCGATACCCAAGAAATATTTTAAATCTCCAAGGTCCTTAATGCAAAAGTGCCGGAGAAGAAATGACTTGAGGTGTGCCATCTCTTGTAGATTATTTCCTGTGAGAAGAATATCATCAACATAAATAAGAACTGCAGTAAATGAATTGCCCGTGACCTTGGTGAAGAGAGAATAGTCAGCTTTGGATTGTTGGAAACCAGCCTTTTGAATAGCATTAGAGAATTTGGAAAACCAATTTCTGGACGCCTGTTTGAGTCCATAAAGTGACTTATTGAGCCGACAAACTAAGTGCTCCCCCTGTCGGTGAAGGCCAGGTGGGGGCTCCATGTAAACCTTTTCATGTAAATCACCATGGAGGAAGGCATTCTGGACATCAAGTTGATGAATAAACCAACGCCGGGCAGTAGCAACAGTGAGAAGACACCGGAGGGTGGTAAGTTTTGCCGTAGGAGAGAAGGTCTCAAAATAATCGAGGCCCTCGACCTGGGTATAGCCTTTGGCAACAAGGCGAGCCTTATAACGTTCAATGGTACCATCGGAATTATATTTGATTTTGTAAACCCATTTGCAACCAATGGGTTTATGACCAGCGGGCAAAGGCACAAGGGACCAAGTGTTATTTTGTTGCAAAGCGTCTAATTCTGCTTGCATGGCATGTTGCCACTGCGGGTCATATAAGAAAGGGGTTCCGTGTGTGCGGAGATCTGGGCTAAGAAAGCACAATGAAAGGGAGACAAACGAGAGAGAGAAAGATAATGAGATAAAGGATATCGAGTACCTCAAGCTGCCGGGAGCGATGAATTAGCCGGAGTAAAGGTGGTGTTGAGCATATGATAATTCTTGTGCCATGCGGGAACCTGCTTGATTCGGGTGGATTGGCGAATAGGAAGAGGGTCAAGTTGAGAGTTATTGAGAGGTGCGGAAGCATGGGTGGAGGTTGGGTCAGGAGAGGGTGGTTCAACTATGGGAGGGGAGACGGGAGTAGGAGATGTTGGTGGAGTCGAAGTGGTAGCCGGAAGGGAGGTAGGTAATGGGTTGGGACTAGAACCCATGGTGGAGTCTACGGGTTCAGTAATATCGGGAGTGGAGAGGGGTAAAACACTTTTGGCATTACATGGAGCTGGTGTTGTGGTTGAGTACGGAAAAATGGTTTCTTGGAAATGAACATCGCGACTAACAAAAAATTGATGGGTTTGCAGGTCATAAAGTTTGTATCCTTTCTGGCCAATGGGATAACCAACAAAGATGCAACGATGGGCACGGGAATCAAATTTGTGTAGGGGATGAGTGACTGTGGCATAGCATAGACATCCAAAAACTCTAATATGATCAAATTTAGGGACTTTGTTGAATAACAATTCATACGGCGATTTGTTAGATAACAAAGGAGTGGGTAGCCGATTAATGAGATAAACAGCAGTTAAAACACACTCCCCCCAAAAAGGCATGGGAACATGAGCTTGAAAACGCAAAGCACGGGCCACATTGAGAATATGGCGATGTTTACGTTAGACTACTCCATTTTGTTGTGGAGTATCCACACATGAACGTTGATATTCAACCCCATTAGCAATAAAGAAATCCCTCAGTGAATAAATTTCCGAGCCATTATCACTGCGAACTCGTTTGATGACAAAATTAAATTGAGTGCGAGCGAAGACAAAGAAGGATTTTAGTAGGGATTGTGTTTCAGATTTATGAAGCATGAGAAAAACCCAAGTGCTTCGGGTAAAATCATCCACAATAGTAAAAAAATAACGTTCTCGGGAATGCGTTGGGATTCTATGAGGTCCCCAAATATCACAATGCAATAATTCAAAAGGTCTAACAGATGAAATTGAACTCAATAAAAACGGAACTCTAGTTTGTTTGGCCAGAGGAGAAATGCCACAATTATCAAATGGAACTGAATGTGGGGGAAGTAAATGAGCAAGTAACCGAAGACGAGGAGATGAGGTGTCATGTAATAAAGACCACCACGTTGTTTACCCGAGCCAATCATCTTCCCCGTAGCCAAGTCCTGCAACACACAAAAGGTGGGAAAAAAAATGGCACAACAGTTCAATGAGGCAGTAATTTTACTTATAGACATCAAATTCAAAGAAAACGAAGGTACGCATAAAACATTATCCAAAGTGATTTGTCGATTGAGAGGTACAGTGCCAATGGAAGTAATAGGTGCAGTGGACCCAGTGGGTAGAGTGACAACGGGAATATTAGAAGATTCTGATTTTATGAAAAGGGTAGAGTTAGATGTGATGTGATCAGTTGCTCCGCTATCCAAAACCCAAGAATTAGACAAAACAGAATTAACTAAAGGAATCACAAAAGAAGGCCGACCTGCTGCGTTTGCATATGCATTGGAAGATGACTGTGATTTTACCATAGATACGGCTGCGACAACCTGTTGGTACTAATTGGGTGTAAGCCCAGCCAATAAACTATGTTCTGAAAAATCTGTGTTGATTGGCTGGTCCGAAGGGTGGATTTTGGCCGCTTCGGCAACTGGCTGCTTGAATTGGGCTGCATGTGCAGTAGGATAGGAGGTACCGGAATGGCCTGAAGGGCTGAAGTTGTGGCACTGCCCTTTACGGTTGTCAAGGCCGCGGACCGATTTTTTATTATCACGTCCTCTTGTATTCCCAGAATTATTGGTACCATGCAATTTTCGACAAAAATCATCTGTGTGGCCATCTTTATCGCAGTGATTACAATGATACAGACGAGTACGACAATTTGTTATTGTGTGCCCATCTCTATCACAATAATCACAATGAACCTTGGTATTCTTGTTGTTAAACCGACCTTGTGCGACGGCAGCTATAGAAAAATTCTCAGGAACTCCGACCGATAGTTCGCGCTGCTTCTCCTCTTGGATGACCAGAGAATACGCTTTACGGACAATAGGTAGTGGACTCATGAGCAGGATTTGTCCTCGGATGGGACCATAAGATTCATCGAGACCCATCAGGAATTGCATGATTTTGTCTTGATCTTGTTGTTCAGTAAAAATTTTCATCCCTCCACAAGAGCAAGTGGGGGGCTTTTGATAGGACGAAAGTTCATCCCACAAACCTTTCAGCTTTGTATAATATGCTGAAACAGATGTGGAGTTTTGTGAATGAGACGCGATTGCTTTCTTGATCTGAAAAATTCTTGGGGCGTGGCCTTGAGAAAAACGATCATGGAGATCCTCCCAAACTTCATGGGAAGTTTCTGCATAGATAACTCCATCAGCCAAATCTGGTTCAACTGAATTAAGGAGCCATGAAAGAACCATCTTGTCACAGCGAAGCCAAAGTGCATGATCTGTTGGCTCCTCGGTTGAAGATGGTTCTGTGATGGTGCCATTGACAAAGCCAATCTTGTTTTTGGCTGTGAGAGCAATGAGCATCGACCGATACCACATAGCATAGTTATCGCCATTGAGGCGTTTTGAAACAAGCACAAGACCTGGATGGTCAGATGAATGAATATAATATGGACTGGATGTGTCCACGACGGAGTCGTCCTTTTGTATCGAGGGCTCCTCTTCTTTGTTGGTCATGGTGAAGATGTGAAAGGAGAACGTGTGAAAGAGGACAAGGTAAAAGGAAGAATGGAATCAAGGCTCTGATACCATAATAAGTTGTGTAGGAAGCATAATATTCTGTATTTCTTTACAATAACCAGTACAACTTATATACGTGACTAACCTACAAGGAAAGAATCAAAGATCCATAATACAAGGAAACAGAATCCTAAAATAGAAAATGATAAGCAATATCAGTGGGATTTACACAATCTTCTAATATTTTCTCTAACAATCCACGTCATAATTTTTTTTGTTGTCTTCCTCCCTTCAAAATTTCAGTCAATTTCTCCTCTTTTTGATTTTTTTTCGTACTGCCTCCACTCTCTCCTTTTTGTTTTTGGTTTGTCCGCTGCGTTAATAGGAGAAAGAGCCCTCCCCATGTTGTCATCCCCACGTTGTCAGTTTATTTTCTTTTTATAAAATGAAATCTCACTTTACACCTCCTTACCTTCTTGTGACAAGTGTTCACTTTTCTTTTTATTTGTGTACCCATGAGTTTGACGTATGTCAGTATCCCTTTTGGTTAATTGGTTCATTTATGTCCTTTCACAATATACTTATAATTGAAACCTATATATACACACACACTTTGTCCTTTGTCAAGTTCGGATTTTGCTATAGGTACAGACCAACAGCACTGATCATGTACAGATTGGGGCCCACTCACATTTTAAATTCTTTTCTCTCTCATGCTACTTTTCAAATCTCAATCCATTTCCCTCTCCCTCTATTTTCTCTCTCCAGCTTTTCTCACCTATTTATTGACATGAAATTTAAGGACAAAAATAATGTAAGATAATATTTTTCTTTTTGAGTTATATCTGATTTGAGTAATTTTGTACAGTTTCTTGACTATAATATTTTTACTTTTTAATGTATCTCATGATAAATTAATAATTTAAAAAACAACACAAATTGAAAGAATTAAAATAAATAAATATTCTAAAAAAGTAGATCAAAAAAGAGGAATTTGGGATTGTGTTATGAGCTAAGGCGCATCACACAAGTTGTGATTCCAAATGGTACAATTTTGTGTATTTTGTGCACACACTATTTTGACAAAAATGGTACAATTTTGTGTATTTTGTGCACACACTATTTTGACAAAAATTTACTTTAAAATTTAAAATTTGTTATTAATTTTAAAATATTCTTTTAAGTCAACGGTAAATTTTAAAATTTTTTCAAAAATAAAATTTAGAGAACACGATCGAAAGAGATTTAAATGAGCAGTGTCGGTTACTTTTTTTAACGCAACAGTGGTAAAATGAGCATATTTTTTTACTTTTTTCACCGTCGCATTAAAAAAAGTAACCGACGCCACTTATTTAAACTATTTTCGATCGTGTTCTTTGAATTTTATTTTCTAAAAGGTACAACACATATCCAAATCCAAAAATGAGCGCACTTAGAGCTATTGGACTATTTTTTTGCCTTTTGATTTTTATATTGTGCTTCTGACTTCAAAAATAATCCAAAAAACTATTTTATAGACAAAAAAATATTTCTATTTCTACTGAAAATGATTATTACTTTTTTAGTTGACCAATTTCTAGATATTTAGTAAACTATTTTATGGTTTTGTCAATAGATTTATCGAGTTATTCCTAACAACAACTAACACTACGTTAAAATTAGGCAAGAAAATAAAAATTAAATTAGACGAGATAATTTATCCGGATATTATATAAATTTAACTTTTAAAAAGAACAAGAAATTGCCAATCAAATAAATGTTGTAAGAGATAAAAAAAAATTGAGTTGTAAGAATACAATAATAGTGTACGCACTTATGACACTAGTCTATCTTCTTAGAATTTTTTTAATTTAATTTTTGTGTTAATTTGTAGTCTTTAATGAACTATCTTTTTATTAAAAAAATTCAAGTATGTTCATTTTTTTTCATATCAATTAATCAATTATAGGAAAAGCAATAGGAAAGAGAAGCGGGAGAGAGAAAATAGAGTGAGAGGGCCGGAGGGGGAAACTAGAGTGAGAGGGAGGTTGATTGGATTGAAGGAATAGCAGGAGAAAGAAATAGATTTAAAATATGAATGGCCCCAATCTGTACAAGATCTATTCTATAGATCTATACCTATAGCAAAATCCGTCAAGTTCAAGTCATGCCATATACATGTAGGATTTTGTTATGCGTACACATAATGTATACAAATTATATATTTTCTTTGTCTCAAATTCATAATTTCTTTTTAGAATTCTAATTTTTTAAAAGAATATAATAATTATTGCAAAAAATATTTTTTTCTCCAAATATGCCCTTAAGATAGTGTAGACATTGAAATTTTACACAACTTAATTGCTGTTCAATTAGCCAAGATAAATAAATATATTTGATTAATTAAAGTCAAAATATAAAATTTAGTCTAAGTCTTAAGTGAATATTGGGCTCCTCAAAACCATATGGGCTCGGTCCATTTAAAAAAAATATGAAGGAAGCCAAAATAGACAAATTGACCTAATTGGCTAAATGGTCAGGAAATTGGGCTAGCCCAAAGGTACATGCCCACTCCAATCCCTTTTAAGTTAAATAAATAAATAATACTTTTATTGTATTGTTTATTTATTTTTATATTAACCCAAGATTCTCTCCATAAATAGGAGACGAATTCATTTGGAAAGATAACAAAAATGAAGAAGCATATGCCAAATGGAATATGCTCTCATCTAGCCTATAAATAGAGGCTCTCATTATGAAGAAAGGGATCCTCAGAGCCAGAAGAATTCTCTCAAGCTTTCGAGCGTTCTTCAAGCCTCTTCTCAAGCCTTCTCTCAAGCTCTTGTGAGGAATCAACAAGCACTCAAACAAAGCTGATTCATCTGCAACTGCACTCCATCGAGATCAAGCTACTCAAGCCCTCGATCAAAGCCACCACCTTGATTTCTTCATTCAAGAAATCATTAATCGATTCATTCAACAACAAGCTTCAACAGCCGTTGGATAGCCATCACAGTCGGAGATCGAATCAGAGGAAACATTCTTTCATTATGAAGAACATAATAGAGATTGTGTCCACTTTTCAATTAAATCAATAAAATATTATTTTGTGCATCTTTTCCTTGTCTTTATTACAGGACTCGATTTTGTGTGTTACAAATTTGGCACGCCCGGTGGGACCACTCTACCTCTCGTCTCTTTCTCCGAAAGCAAGTTCTTCTCAAATGGCTTCTAAGAAGATTCAAGCTGCTGAAATCGTCAAGAACTCCAAGAAGAACGTCGTCCTTGCCGCAAGTAGCAATAGCACTTCCACGGGTCCTATGACACGAAGAAAGAGTAGGACAATCGCTACTTCTACAAGTCTCGAAGTTGCGTCAGGCGCTAATCCAACGAAGGTGCTGCACAAAAAACACCGAGGGGGAAAGGACTCCAGAAAGTTTCCATCCGATCCCAAAAATTTGACCTCGGCAAGCTTTTTGCCACGCTCATCTCATTCGATTTCTGATGTAGACTCAAGCACAGGTTCGCAATCTGGATCCTCTCCTTCGTCACCAAAATACTCAGGCTCATCAAGTTATTCAGAGTTATCGTACTTGGTGGCAATGCAAGTCATGACCACTGGCACATCAACAATAGAGGAACAACTCGCGACAATGGCTCGTGCCATCGAAAAGCTCACCAAGATGGTGGAGGAGAAGGACCTTCAAATCGCATCTCTCATGAACAAGCTCGAGAAACTAGTCAAGGCAATTCTCATCCACTTGGTTTCACACCATAAGTTGCGCCAACTGTTGGCAATGGGGAGATGAAGCAAGCGGTGGAGGCAGGTCATGTTTCGTCATCGAAGCAAGGAAATCGTGGCGACATCAACCATGCATCTGTTGTGTGCCACGAAGTTAGTCAAAGCGTTCAACCAACTTCTATTGCCGCATTATCTGTCCAGCAACTTCACGACATGATAACAAATACGATCAGGGCACAATATGGTGGAGCAATCTCATGTACTCGAAGCCCTATACAAAGCGAATTGACTACTTTAGGATGCCTGTTGGATATTAGCCCCCGAAATTTCAACAATTTGATGGGAAGGGAAACCCGAAGCAACATGTTGCCCATTTCATTGAAACTTGCAACAATGCTGGAGCAAAAGGAGACCTACTTGTGAAGCAGTTCGTCCGCTCGCTCAAGGGGAATGCGTTTGAGTGGTACACAGATTTACAACCGGAGTCAATTGATAATTGGGAGCAAATGGAGCGTGAGTTCCTTAACCGCTTCTACAGTACTCGTCGCACAGTGAGTATGATGGAGCTAACTAATACTCGTCAATGGAAGGATGAGCCAGTGGTGGACTACATCAACCGATGGCGTTGTTTGAGCTTAGATTGCAAAGACCGACTCTCAGAAGTTTCTGCCGTCGAGATGTGCATGCAAGGTATGCATTGGGGTCTGCTTTACATTCTTCAGGGAATAAAGCCACACAAGTTCGAAGAGCTGGCTACGCGTGCCCATGACATGGAAATTAGCATAGCTAATCATGGTGGAAAGAACTCTCAAATTCCCGACAAGCCAAACGACAAGGATGTGAAGAAAGTAGAAAAGTTTTTCAAAGGCACCAACAAAAATTCCATGGTGGCAACCACTGCTCCAGTCAAAATATCAGTAAAGGACAAAAAGAAAGGAGATCAGAAAGAAATGCACCCGCGAGAAAAGGATGGACGCCCAAGTCTAAAAGAATTGCAAGAAAGAAAATATCTATTCCCCGACTCTGACGTACCAGGCATGCTGGAGGACTTGCTCGAAAAGAAAGTCATTTAACTTTCGGAGTGCAAACGTCCCGAGGAGATGGGCCCAATGAATGATCCGAGGTATTGTCATTATCATCGAATTGTGAGTCACCCCACCGAAAAGTGTTTTGTTTTGAAAGAACTACTTGTTGATCTAGCAAGCAAGAACAAGATTCTCCTAGACCTTAATGAGGCCATGGAGTATAACCATACCATTGTTGTCATGGGACCACCAAGTTCTCCAATTTCAGGTGCCAGAGCAAAAGTGAAGCGAGCATCAACTCTCACACCGGGGGCAGTCTCAAAAGCCATCCAGTTTGGTTCACTAGACCCTGTGACCATTGAAGTCTCAAACCAAGGATGGACCACTCGTCATGGTGCAAAGGAAATCCCGATAGACAATGACGAAGGATGGACCCTCGTGGCAAGGAAGAAGTCACAAAAGTACAACTCCAAAGTTCAAGTAATTCAGCCCAGGAAATGGCTAAGGACAAAGAACTATCACCAACACACAAAAAAGAAGGAGCAAAGAAGCAAAAGTGATCGAAAGGAGGCATTGGATCTTCATGAATCACTAGAACCAAATTCTCTTGCTCCAGTCACCCTTGGAGATTTCTTTTCGGTAGGATACTTCGAAGTTGATGTGGTTGAAACTGTCTACATGGTCACAGCCAGTGAAGAAATTGAAGAGGATGTACAATATGTCGACACAGTCAAGGTAGAACCGAAAAAAGAAGAGGCTAACATCGTCGTGGCTTTGAAGGAAATGCCTCCATCTTTTAGCCTCCGCGAAGTGTCACAACTTCCTCGGTCTTCCAGACTTGCACTTGCTCGAATGTTAGAAGAACCTCAAAAGTACGAACAGTTCACCAATGAAGTTAACGATACCAAGGTGGACCTTTCCCCTTTCGCTTCTTGTTGCGTAGCAATCACTTTCACTGATGATGACCTTCAGTTAGGTTCAAAACCTCATAATCGACCCTTGTTCGTGTCGGGATACATCAAAGAGTAGAAGGTGAGTCGGATTCTTATCGATGGGGGTTCAGCGGTAAACATCATGCCAAAATTTATCTTGAAAAGACTTGGAGTCCCAATCGAAGAGTTAGCCCGTAGTCGTTTGGTTATACAAGGTTTCAACCAAGGGGGTCAACGTGCAATTGGAATGATTCGTCTGACCTCACTATTGATGAACTTATAGCAAGCACATTGTTCCATGTCATCGATGCAAAAACATCTTACAATCTGTTGCTTGGGAGGCCTTGGGTACATGGGAATGGAGTAGTTGCATCGACACTCCATAAATGCTTCAAATTTTACCAAGACGGGATCAAAATTGTTGTAGCAGATGACAAGCCATTCACCGAAGTCGACTCTCATTTTGCAGATGCAAAATTTTACATGGACTCTGATGTAGTTTCTGAGATTATCCCAACTAAAGTCCCTTCCATAGGTCAAGAAAAGCTGAAACTAGTGGTGGAAGACGAAGTGACGCATGCAAGAGAGGTCGCAAGGAATCGACAAAGTTTGACTCATCACGAGTGGGCCCTTCATCGTCTCACACTCAAGTTGCAAAGACTATTTTCAAATACGTCCCAAAATCTCGACGAAAGGAAGGGCAATCACCATTTGAAGAGGTCATAACACCCGGCGGAGTTACAGAAAAGGGTACAAAAGCATCGACAAAGGAAACTCTTCAAATATTAAGAGAAGACTTAGCAATGCCTCTTCCAGCTCTTGGGAAACTTGGCTCCATCAAATCCGCATCAGAAGGATTTTTCAAGTCTCTAAATGAATCATTTCAGCATGTCGTGCTTCCAGAAAAGAGAATGGGAGGGTTTGACCCAAAGGCCTATAAACTTTTAGCTAACTCAGGCTATAACTTTGGCAATCCAGCATCACTTGGAGAATTGAGCCCAGAACTCACCGGTGAGAAAGTTCATGACCTTAGTGAAGCACAAAAGAAGTTGAGGCAACAAGGACACAAAGTTAGTCCACCAAAGACCGGCCTTGGATTCACACCACCGGAGCCCATTCGTATATCTGCCAAAAGAAAAGGGAAAAAGACAAACGCGCAGCATATCACGGTGGAAGAAGTCAAAGAAGACGATGCTCAACAAAATACTCCTCGAGTTTTAGTGTTTGATCGTATTGGAGCCCCTGTAACACATTGTTCAGTCTTTGACAGGCTCGATGCTACAAAGAAGGCACGAAAGAAGACGATGTTTCAGCCTAAAAAATTGGTGTTATCTCGTCTTGGTAGCAAAAGTATGTCATCAAAGAAAGGAGACTCTAAGAGAACGCCGAAGAGTATCGAGCTTGATTCTTCTAAAGAGGATAAAGAGACTCAAAGCTCAGTTCCATCTCGTATGAAACGAGTGACATCTCTTGAAATCAACATAGAAGGGCCACTCAAGATCAAAAGGCGTACAATTGTACTAACGGGGCAGTCCAAGAATCAAGCAAAAGATGAGGATGAAGATGAAGAGGGAGTTAAGCACACCACATCTTACCATGTGGCGGTTGATGAACAATCAAGCTTAGAATCTGAAGATGATGACCTCCCAGAAGCTCCTCTTGAACTTGAATACGGGGGGCAACCGACAGTTGATGACCTCAAGGAACTCAACCTTGGGACTCTTGACGAGCCTCGACCAATCTTTGTGAGTGCACTCTTAGCCCCCGAAGAGGAAAAAGCATACTTTGAGCTATTATCCGAGTACAAAGATGTCTTTGCCTGGACATACAAAGAAATGCCTGGTTTAAGCCCAAGGGTGGCCGTTCATCACCTAGGGATTAGACATGGTGCTCGTCCAGTAAAGCAAGCCTTCTGATATATCCGACCTAAGCAGATTCTAATGATTGAAGAAAAAGTCAACAAACTAATCGAAGCAGGATTTATCCGTGAGGTGAAGTACGCAAGATGGATTTCAAGGATGGTCCCTGTGATAAAGAAAAAACGAAAAAATTCGAATATGTGTTGACTTTCGGAATCTGAACGATGGATGTCCTAAAGACGATTTCCCGCTACCTATAATGGAGATAATGATAGATGCAACTACCGGCCATGATGCGCTGTCTTTCATGGATGGATGTTCGGGATACAATCAAATTTGGATGGCGCCTGAAGACGAAGAGTCCACTGCTTTCCGTACTACAAAGGGGATTTACTGCTACAAAGTAATACCTTTTGGTCTCAAAAATACTGGTGCTACGTACCAACGTGCCATGCAAAAGTTTTTTGATGACATGCTCCACAAGATCGTTGAATGCTATGTTGACGACTTGGTTGTTAAGACCAAACAAAGAAAAAATCATCTACAGGACCTTCGGATGGTCTTCGACCGATTGAGGAAGTATGATTTGAAAATGAATCCTCTAAAGTGTGCATTTGGAGTCACATCTGGAAAGTTCCTTGGCTTCATAGTTCGACATAGAGGAATTGAGGTTGATTAATCCAAATTGAGGCAATACAGAAGATGCCGGCCCCAGAGAACTTAAAAGCACTCAGGAGCTTGCAGGGTCATCTGGCGTACATTCGTCGATTCATTTCAAATTTAGCTGGACGTTGCCAACCTTTTAGTCGATTGATGAAAAATGACACCTTTTATTTGGGATCAAGCTTGTCAAAATGCCTTCGAAAGCATCAAAAAATACTTGTTCAACTCTCCAGTATTAGGGGCTCCAATTCCTGAAAAACCATTGATACTTTACATTGCTGCCCACGAAGAGTCTTTGGGAGCAATGTTAGCACAAAATAATGAAGAGAACGAGGAGCGAGCACTCTATTACTTAAGTCGAAGGCTAACCGAAAATGAGCTCAAATACTCTTCTGTTGAGAAAATGTGTTTGTCGCTCGTTTTCTCTTCCCAGAAGTTAAGGCATTTTTTCAAGCTCACACAATTCATTGGCGAAAGCAGACCCAGTCAAATACGTGATGTCAAAACCTGTCCTCTCAGGACGTCTAGCAAGGTGGTCTCTTTTGTTTAATGAGTTTGAGATCGTGTACATCCCACGAAAGGCAGTAAAGGGACAGGCTTTAGCAGACTTCTTAGCTGATCATCCAATTCTGGCCGATTGGGAGATATCTGACGAGTTTCCTGATGAAGATGTTTTATTCATCGAGAATCTCCAACCTTGGGTGATGTTCTTTGATGGAGCTGCTAGAATAGACGGGGCTGGAGCTGGTGTCATCTCTGTTTCTCCACAAAGGCAAGTCCTACCTTATGCATTTATACTCAGTGAAAGATGCTCGAATAATGTCGCTGAGTATCAAGCCCTGATTCTTGGTTTGCAAATGGTCGTTGAAATGAAGATAACAGACCTCGAAATCTTTGGAGACTCAAAGCTGGTAGTGAATCAACTTTGTGGTGAATATGACATAAAGAAAGACGACTTGATCCCATATTTTCAATATGCCAGTCATCTACTAGGAAAGATTGAAGGAGTGACACTAAAGCACGTCCCACGTGAGAAGAATCGCATGGCAGATGCACTAGCAAACCTAGCAACAACTTTGGCATTAATAGAAGGCGAAACCATCGATGTTCCTGTGTGCGAACAATGGGTACTGCTGCAGCTGTTGGATTGTCACCTCGAGGAACCAAATGCCATCACGCTCCTACCCATTGAAGACGACGATTGGAGGCTACCACTAATAGACTACCTTCAGCACGGAAAACTTCCAAATGATTCTTGCCATAGAACAGAGATAAGACAACGAGCCTCTCGGTTTATCTTCTTTAAAGACACTTTGTTTCATCGATCGAAGGCATCTTTCTTTGTTGTCTCGGAAAGGAAGAATCCCAGCTAGCAGTAGAAGAAGCCCACTCTGGAATTTGTGGAGCTCATCAGTTTGGTCCCAAACTTCATTTTCGAGTAAAGAGAATGGGTTATTATTGGCCTACCATGGTCAAAGATTCTATGGACTATGTGAAAAGATGCCAATCCTGCCAATTTCATGCAAACTTTATCCATCAGCCACCAGAACCCTTGCATCCTACAGTCGCCTCATGGCCATTTGATGCATGGGGATTGGATGCCGTAGGACCACTTACCAAATCTTCAGGTGGTCACATGTACATTCTGGCAGCTACAGATTACTTCTCCAAATGGGCTGAAGCTATTCCAGTCAAACAAGTGAAGAAGGAGACAGTCGTTGACTTCATCAAGTCCAATATCATTTACCGATATGGTGTGCCTCGCTACATCATCACTGATAATGGAAAACCCTTCTACAACAGTCTGATGGATAAACTTTGTGAAAGATTTAGCTTCAAGCAGCGAAATTCTTCAATGTACAACGCAGCAGCTAATGGACTTGCAAAAGCTTTCAACAAGACACTAGGTAGTCTCTTGAAAAAGGTGGTAGCAAAGTCCAAAAGAGATTGGCATGAAAGGATTGGAGAAGCTCTTTGGGCATACCAAACGACGTATAGAACTCCAACTCAAGCGACGCCATACTCTTTGGTCTACGGTGTGGAAGCTGTCCTCCCATTGGAACAACAAATCCCATCACTGAGGATAGCCATACAAGAGGGCTTGACTGATGAAGAAAATGCTAAACTCCGCCTTGCTCAGTTAGAAGCGTTGGATGAGAGGAGACTAGAATCTCAACAATGTCTTGAATGTTACCAAGCTCGACTTTCCAAAGCTTTCAACAAAAAGGTTAGACCTTGGTCTTTTAAAGTTGGAGAGTTGGTGCTCGCCGTTCGAAGACCCATCATCGAACTGGCAACAAGTTCCTATCAAAATGGGACGGTCCGTATGTGGTATCGGAAGTTTATACTAATGCGGCATACAAGATAGTTGATGAAAAAGGACTACGAATCGGTCCAATCAACGGAAAGTTTTTGAAGCGCTACTACCCGTGAAAGTCCAAACTCCTAATCGCATGAGTCTAAACTGCAAGATGCTCCTGGCCCGCATGAGCTAAAACTGTGTATGACCCTGCCCCCCCCCCCCCCCCCCCCCCAAAAAAAAAAAAAAAGAAAAGAAAAAGGTATCCTATCCTTGAACTACGTTTTGACTTGATCCCTTTAAAGGGTACGTAGGCAGCTTAAGAATTTTTCTTGAGTTCAGTCCATCCAAAAAAAAAAAATATTCATCCATTCATTCACAAAACAAATAAAAATAAATGAAGATACATTCAACCAAATTAAAGAATATTTTATTTCATTGGCATGATAAAAATGCAATGCTTTGCTTCAGAAGTAAAATACGCATCTGGTAAACTAAACATGCCTAGCAAAAAAAAGAAAAAATGGACAAGAAATGCAAAGTCAAGATGACAATGATAAATAGTCCAAGAAGAGTCCCTAAATCCATGGTTGCTTCTTGATATCTTCACGTTCCATTTGTAGAAAGTCCCGCAAATTTGTTTGCCCCTTGAAGTTCTCCCTCAGTAACCAACGAAGCTTGCTCGATGGTAGCTCGCTCCTCAGTAAGACGAGCAACAGTGTTCTGTCTCTCCAATATTTGTGCCTCGCTCTCTTGGATCGATGTCCTTAGTTGTGATGCACATGCCTCCAGAGTCCCCAACTCTCTTCTAAGAATATCACATTTGGCCTCCACACTGGTCAAGTCACGTTGCATAGATTGGGTGCTCTCAATGTCTTTTGTCACAAGAGTAGACTCTTTACTGATGTGGTGAGCAATATTGGTCAAACGTTCTGACTGTAAGACTGAAGTCATAGCATTGTCATACTCTGCCCTTATGGAGACATACTTCTCAACGTTTTGCATATATGATTCAATATGCATCTGTAGAGGAGAATAGTCCACCTCGAGTAAAGCAAACTCCTTGTAAATTTCTTCAAATGTTTTTCGAAGCAAAGGAAGCTTCTCAAAAGAGACACGGTCAAGCAAGTTGAAAATGTTGCCGTCTAGCAAAAGAGCTGACTGGCGACGAGCACCACGAATCACAATGGAGGTATCAAACTTGGACACGCCAAATTTTGCTGCCTGGTCAAAATCACAAGTGGCTTCTGGCGCACCTCCTTTAGGTGAAAGCGGGGCTCTATGCTCAATAGAGAAAGGGAGAGGATCAAATAGTCCATTGCTAGCATCAGAATGCTGACCTGTGGATGTGACTTCGACCATATTTTCAGGTTAATCTAGTTTAAGAGCTAGTTGAAAGTTGCTCGGGCCTTGTATAGAATCATCACTACCTTGCGGCTCGTCCAACATATCTAGAGCTTCAAGATTTGATAAGCCCTAGAGCTGAAAATAGACATAAGCAAGTACATCAATACATATTAAAAGCAGGGAAGCAACAAAGAAACGCATGAGTTAGAACTACCTCGTGTGGAAATGGTTGAGAAGAGCTAGGAACACCGTCAAAAAAAGTCACCGCATGAACTTGAGCAGTTAAAGATGTTGTGGGGTGCAATTTCTTAACCTTGTCTCTTGCAACATGCTTCCAACAACGATCACTGTTCCTTTCGATGCTCAAACGATCTTTAGTCGCATCCCCAGCCGCAAGGTCTATCGATCGCGGGCAATGACGAGCATCTAATAACAAAAAAAAAAGTATTTGGGAATGAGTGCTATGGGCAAAATCATCATTCAACTTTTTCAGCAATTACATTAGAAGCATAAAATATATATATATATATATATATATATATATATATATATATATACTTGGATCATGTGAACTAAGCAGGCGTCTTTGAACCTTTGGAGGATTGGTCTTCGGAGAAAGGGGCCTCTTCTTGGTTTTTGAAATTTCAGCACTCTTGGAAAAGGGATCATTATACATCTTGAACCACCAATCCACATAGGCCTTAGTCGCCGACAAGTCTCTAAGGTTGTCGCGCGCCGGTAGTGTCACTGCGGATCCAGTATAGTACCGAATGCATGATCGCCAATAGGTAATGATGTCCACTAAGGTGCCATCTCGAATGTCAACACTCAATCTACCTGGCAAATGTTGCTGGAAGCCAAAGTGCCTACTAAATCTGTGAGGCGTGTAAGGCTCAATGACAAGGTGCTCCCCACTTCGCAAAGTCAAGTAACTAGACCAAAGACTAGCAAAGTACTCAAAATCAGGAACTGTTATTTGTTGCTCGTCAGTCATGCCTCTCCGCCTTGGCAACTTCATGGACAAACGGTGCATGACCACACCTTTGCAAAATTTGAACAAGTCTCGCGCTTCTGAGACCTCAAATTGTCGGGCTCCTCCTTCTCCTGAATACCGGGCCATAAGAGAACGGTTCAGCTTACTTGGAGTGCAAAAGTGGGTTCGAAGGTACTCCGCCAACCAACCAAATACATAATGGGCAAAAAATGCGACACTACTGTTCCCCGGGTCGGGTGATGAAATAATCACGTTTAAACCTCGATAAATGTTGGCGAGAACCGGAACGGCTAGGCAGAATATATTGCCAAAAACTATTCTGCTTGTAATTTTAAACACACCAGGGCGCATCAAAGTTCCGTTCCCAATTGGAAGCACGAACTTACACAACCAGGTTGTGAGAAAGGCCACTAGGTGTGTCTCATCATGCATGGTCTTTTCGATTCCGAGACGAGTCAACACCTCTTCTTCAGCCGTCGTTCGAACTCGAACTGAATCAATTTTACCGGAGGGGTTATGTGTATCTTTTGATCGATGAGTCCTACTCTTCGTGGTCTTGATTATAGGCTTCTTGTACTTCAAAGTGCCCTTAAACCAGAACTTAACCCAATCAGAAATTCTCACCATAGGCTCCCCTTTATTCCTTTTACACAGGCGATGAAATGCTAGAAAGAGATACTGACAGGACAATGGAAGCTCGGATGATTCTTTAGCTGAAGGGACTGCTTCATCATAAAATAACCCGTCAATTGGAAGTCCGCCAATCTCTCGCAGATCCCATAATGAAATAGACACTTCCCCGATCGAAGTGTGTAGAGAATTAGTCGAAGAGCACCAACACTCCAAAAAGGCCTTGAGCACAGTGCTTGGACAGTCATAACTAAATAGGGAAGCAAAGACACCACCATAAATCCGATTTTCTTCAAGAAGTTTGCTATGGCGACTCAAGATGTCTTCCGTCCACTCCCAATACCCCATAATAAAGGGAAGGTCTGCTATTGGTCTTGAACTGCTCCATTGCACATCTCCAGCGCAAACACGATGGCCCAAAAGTATGAAGGGATCAGAGATTTTGGTACTTTCATGGAGGGAAGAAAGAAGAAGCAAAGCCTTGAAGTTCGTATCTTGAACACGAGGAGTGTCTACAAAACAAGAGAGTTTACATCGAACTTCTTCTGACCAACAGCTAAGGTGAAGTGAATTATCTGGCTGGGGCACGCGTATTTTGTCTGCGCCAATAAGCGAGACATGAGCTGTCAAAGTGGTCCCCTCTTTGATCTCATCTTTATCCTCGAGGATTGTCATTGCTCCCTCTTGCAACTCCTTAAAGAAAATCATGCTTGTGACCTACACAGATAAACACAACAAGAGGATCAAAGAGTCAAATCAATACTGTAAAAAAATAAAGTATGTAATTTAATGCAATGACAAAATTTTGGACAAGAGTTAAGTTATCATAGCAAAAGAATTCAAATGTAGAGGCCCTCCCGTCGTTCTGAAGTCTCTGCCAAAGTCTCCCCAAACTCGAGATGCCGTGTAGAGGAAACATTGGGATAACTTGCACCGAAGTACAGAGGCCCTCCCGCCGTTTTGAAGCCTTCACTGAAGTCTTTGCCAAGTACGAGATGCCGTGTAGAGGAAATATTGAGACAGCTTGCACCAAAGTACAGAGGCCTTCCTGCCGTTCTGAAGTCTCTACCGAAGTTTCCGCCAAATCGGAGATGCCGTGTAGAGGAAACATTGGGACAGCTTGCACCGAAGTACAGAGGCCCTCCCACCGTTTTGAAGTCTCTGCCAAGTACAAGATACCGTGTAGAGGAAACATTGGGACAGCTTGCACCGAAGTACAGAGGCCCTCCCACCGTTTTGAAGTCTCTGCCGAAGTCTCCACCAAACCCGAGATGTTGTGTAGAGGAAATATTGAGACAGCTTGCACCGAAGTACAGAGGCCCTCCCGCCGTTTTGAAGTCTAGGCCGAAGTCTCCTCCAAATAAGAGATACCGTGTAGAGGAAACATTGGGACAGCTTGCACCAAGGTATAGAGGCCCTCCCGCCGTTTTGAAGTCTCCGCCAAATAAAAGACGCCGCGTAGAGAAAATATTGGAATGACTTGCTCAAACGAGAAGCGGCCCTTTTGATGTTGAAGTAACAACTATGATGCATAAATTTCATATTATCTCCCATCATTTTTATAATAAGCCCAACTTGACCTGTCGTCAACAATAACAAAAAAAAAAAAAAAAAGATAGCAATATTGAAGGGTTTAATTATTTTACCTCAAAACTCAAGGCAGAATCAAACCGCTGCCAGAACTAAGTTCTTGTGGAAAGGCTCCAAGTTGAACGCTGAAAAAAGAAGAATATTCACCGTGAAATAGTCAATTAAAAAAAATAAAGGCAAACGGACAGAAGAACGGCCACCTATGGAAATACTAGAAGAGAGCAATAGGTCATGCACTTTGATTTCCGTTGAAATTAGATGACAGTAGAAGAAACAGTTATTGCAATTGAATATGCTCCTAGAGAATCTTCAAAGATCATGAGAATCTTAAACACAAGGAAAAACAAATGCAGAGGGGAAAATTGTAAGGATGGAGTAGCTGGTGCAACAATTTAGAGAAATGTTGACACAACCAGTGGTGGAGCATCTCATAGAAATTTCGATTATACTAAAAAGAAACTGGTGCTTATGACATCTTGTTATGGGTGTACAGTCATGTTGATGAAGGCTGAGATGTTCAGAATTCGCCTTTAAAGCTTTTTAACTTCTTTTTACGAATAATAAAAAAAAAATACATATATGCATACGAAAAGGAGGAATCATCTTCAGGCTGTCCTACCCGTTTTCAAAAATTGATTAGCAAATTAGTTTTCTTTTTTCCGTGGGGGGTACTTGCCTCAATTTGGAACGAGGATTCATTGACGTGTATACTTGTTGATTAACAGTCGTGGTGACGACTCCATATCACAAAGAATGAGTGTCATCCTTAGCTTTTCAATAAAGACAAAATATATGAGGCAAGATATGACGAAACGCCATGAAATCTTTCAATTCCAAAAGACTCACAAAATCGAAATTGGAAGTCCATGAAGATCGTTGGACTATCCTTGTATTTTATTAAAACCCGTATGGACTTCCATTTGGATCTGCCGACTCATGGACTTGCGCTTGAAAAATAGCCGACTACTATTACCGAGCAGTGGAAATAAATTGTTTGGATGAAAGGAGGTAGTAAAAGTCTTACCCAGAAAAAAAAATTGTAGTCAGAGAATCAGGATGCCTTTATGCTCCTTAGTATTCTAAAGGACCCAAGGCACTGCCGAGAATGAATTACTGAAAGAAGTGTACACCAATGCATGTGCTTGGGTGAAAATATATAATGGTGAGAACACCAATCAAACAAGGAAATTGGTTGATTCTCTTAGAAAACTAAGATTGATTGCTAAATATTCAATTGCCTAATCTCATTAAGCATGTGGAGATTACTAAACAAGGCTTCCTCCGGACAAGAGTTGGGAAGAAAATCAGTGCTCACCCTTAAGATCATAAAAAGAATCAAATCACAAATACTGGAAAGTTCTTTTTGATTCACCATATTAAGGAAGTACATCATGGAAAGTCCTAGGCAATGCCTTTTCTCTACTGGCTCGGAGAATATTCGTTAAAAAAAAGAGAAGGAAGATACTTAATTTGGAAAGAATTTCTTTTGGCTCCAAGAAAATAATATGGCAAGCAAAATCTCTAACAATATCACTCGGAGTAGATTCTGTGTAGCTCATACTGGGATGTATCAGATTAGAGTAATTCAAGTCCTGCCTTCAATGCTTGCAAGCAAGTATGCAGTTCAACCTGGAATTGGGGGCAATTTGTAGACACTGAAATTTTACACAACTTAATTGTTGTTCAATTAGCCAAGATAAATAAATATATTTGATTAATTAAAGTCAAAATATAAAATTTAGTAAAAGTTTCAAGTGAATATTGGGCTCGTCAAAACCATATGGGCTCGGTCCATTTAAAAAAAATATGAAGGAAGCCAAAATAGACAAATTGACTTAATTGGCTAAATGGTCAGGAAATTGGGTTAGCTCAAAGGTACAGGCCCACTCCAATTCTTTTTAAGTTAAATAAATAAATAATACTTTTATTGTATTGTTTATTTATTTTTATATTAACCCAAGATTCTCTCCATAAATAGGAGACGAATTCATTTGGAAAGGTAAATCAATGAAGAAGCATATGCCAAATGGAATATGCTCTCGTCTAGCCTATAAATAGAGGCTCTCATTATGAAGAAAGGGATCTCCGGAGTCAGAAGAATTCTCTCAAACTTTCAAGCGTTCTTCAAGCCTCTTCTCAAGCCTTCTCTCAAGCTCTTGCGAGGAATCAACAAGCACTCAAACAAAGCCGATTCGTCTACAACTGCACTCCATCGCGATTAAGCTACTCAAGCCCTCGATCAAAGCCACCACCTTGATTTCTTCATTCAAGAAATCATTAATCGGTTCATTCAACAACAAGCTTCAACAGCTGTTGGATAGCTGTCACAATCGGAGATCGAATCAGAGGAAACGTTCTTTCATTACGAAGAACATAATAGAGATTGTGTCAACTTTTCATTTAAATCAATAAAATATTATTTTGTGCATCTTTTTCTTGTCTTTATTACAGTACTCGATTTTATGTGTTACAAGTAGAATATCAATGATTCTTTTTCAAAGATTTGATTGATATATATAGTACAAGTTTTATTTAAATAAATGAGCAAAAAAAATTTAACCAAGTTTGAATTGCTATTTTTGAAAAGTAGACTTTCATTTTGGAACGTCCCAAATTGAAATCCATATTATTATGTATTACAGGACAACTTTTCATGAGAGTCATCCTGAGAGCACCAAGTGGCGTCACCTAGAAAAACATAAATTAATTGGTCAAAAAAGTAATAATTTTAAATGTCAAAAGTTATTTAAAAAAATAATCATTTCATCCTTGATTTGAGATAATATTTTAAAATTTAAAAATTATTCAATTAAATACTAACCTTAAAAGATATACATTTCAAATTTTGAAAAGTTGCGGATTTCCTAAAACTATGGTAACTTATCATAATCTCATCAAATATCAATTATTTCATCCTTGATATACATTTTGGATTTTCAAATGCTGTGGATAACCAAAAGCTTTGATAACTTATCCTAATCTCTTCAAATATTAATATGAAAAGAAGTGTTTGTTTGTGTGAGGGGCACTTCTTATCTAGATTCTCTCTCTTTCTCCATTTCTGACTCTCATTGTCACCTCCACTTCTCAAATTGTTAGAATGTCAAAAGAGGAATTGGTGAAAAACTAAGTATTAATATTTATTTGTTGTTGGGTGGGGGGCAATAAAAACTGCTCCATAAGATCTTAAACCGAAAATACTGAGGTATTATACCCAATTACAAATTCTCTATTGCTTTCTCTCTCTTTTTTTATGTGTTTTTTTCTTCTACTTTTGATATTTTTTATTAGTGTTGATAGGCCTAATTGCCGTTTTTTATTAGTGATGCAATAATGATCCAGATGTATTAATCTCAAGAAACAAGCGCACCACGATAAAACAGGTATTTAATTGGAAATCTCTTACTCATTACGTACATTACATTGATTCAAATAACTCTTTTTTCTTCTTGGAAAAATCTTGCGTTGGACCCAACATGCTATGTTTGTTGCATATCCTCCTCAAGTATTAAAATATTAATTTGGTAATCTACTGAATAATTTAATTTCTGCATTTATGGTCTATTAATCTACAAAATAGAGATTGCAGCCCCTTCAATCAAATTTATATAATCCATCTATAAAATAAAAACTTCAATTTGAATCTCTAAATATAAAACTAAAGAAAATAGAGACGAGTCCTTATAGACTAAAAAATAAGTATAACTACTTGACACTACTTCGGTACTGCACCTCAAAGAACACAAAAGTGAAAAAGTAAATTATATTGAGTACTTTTGTTGTATTGAAAAATGTTATATGCTTTTAAGAAGAAAATACTAAATTTGAAGAAACAAAACTCAATTGAAGAAGGAAGTAATGTTTTCTTAAGAAACTGTACTGCACCTAGGACTATGTTGCATGAGAATATGAAAGCTGCAAATTTCTTAAGGTGGATGACCTCTCTCAACATGACCAAATTGTATACATTGTCACCCATTTTAAACTTTCTATACAAAGATTTGGATATTTAAAATACACATACATTACATTATTTTTAAAAAATAAAAAATTTGTGTTGTGGTTATGTGTCGCTATGGGAGTTCACAAGAGCCAATAATGTACATTTATGTTGCCTAATGCACATATTATGTCTCTCTACATTTGTGTAGAAGGGGATAATATTTAATTCATAAATGAAATAATATAAATTGTTATCCACGTACAACTAAAATAATATAAATTACATTGAAGTATACATTTTAAAATATTTTTATGACTTTATATTTATAGAGTGAACAAGTTATATAAAAGTTATATAACGATGAATAAGTTATATAAGTTGTTTACGACACTCATTGACATAAATTGGTTTTCAGAAATAAATTTAGGTATTTACGTTTTCAATAATCTCATATCATATATAGAAATCTTCTCTCTTCAATTAATAAATTTTTTTCTTAAAGCTTGCTCACTTTGTTATATATCATCCCTTTGTTTTCCAGTTGCTTTCGAAGGCTAAGGTAAAATCGACACTTTTGAAGAGTTTGGTGACATTTGTTCGAGAAGTATCCAATTTTTAACGCTTGATAACCTAAGGTATAAATATTTTATATTCAATGAATTTTTTTAGGTCTTCTTAATTGTTTTTTAAAGCTTGCTCACTCTCTTATCATCCCTCTGTATTTCTGATCATTTTTTAATATTATAGGATGGATTGTGAGAATATTAATTCTAACGTCCAAAGATCTAGCGAATAAATACTTGATTGTCGAAACGATCAAGATGGATCTTCTAATAAAAAACGGGCTAACGAAATTGCATAAGAAGCACGTCATGTAAGATCGCACATATTACGCAGTAAAAAGTTAGGTTGTCAAAACAACACAAACCACTTTACAGGTATTCAAACTCCGTCAATCTATCTATCTTTCTCACTTTTACTATCATTTGGTCATCATTTTGATTTACGGTGATAGTATAGATTACACTTTACACATAATGATTTGTGTATATCTGTATATACATATTACACATCAGTTATTACTTTTTTCTGTAAAAAATTTCACACTTTTTACAGATTATTTTATTTGCATATCATCATTTAATATACCATCCTTATTCCCAAAAAAGTTCATCCCTTTTTAATTGCAACATTTGAATATTCTAATTAGTTAAATAAATTTTTTTCTCAAATCAATAGTCCTATATGACAAATAAATAAGTTATTATTTTTGAACCAAAATTTGAATTTGGATCGAATCCAGTTGATTGGCAGACCTGTTCGGAGTCTGAGTTCCCCATCACAAAATAAAACTTTCTCAAGGTAAAGGGGATATTTCTCAAATAATTTCGCATTATGGGATATTTACCCAGGAAAACATCGACAGTAGAATCGTTGGAGTATTCATTTGGGCAATTTTCTTACAAATCAAGATCCTCTCTCATGTGATAAACAAAAAATATATATTGTCATCCCATTTAACTATTTGAATCATTCACTATGCAGGCTATATATGTTGCGTAAACTACTCATACAAAAAATTAAGTGATATGGACATCGTAAATACTTGGTCGAATTATTTATTTGTTAGAATAATAGACGATTGGATCATTTTTTCTTGACCGTTCATCACTCATATTCATCCTAAGTTTTTTCCCCTGAGTTACACATATTTCTATATCTGTAAAATGAACTTATAAAATGAAGTGAGTGAATCAATAAACGGAATTGTGATGAGTCTCATTTAATTTGATGTCACATGAGGAATCACCGCACGGGAGGTTCCAAAAATTATTTCTTTTAACAGAAGTGTTACTTAGACTACCTATTGAGAGTGAGGATGTATTATGAATTAAGGGTGATGATCGCCGGTATCGTATGAAGAAGATCAAATCGTATTGCAAAAATTGTTTTATATGAAGGATAACTTTATATCTTAGTGTTGTGCTCTAGAAAATAAGATGATTGAACATAACTTGGGACCAGAATAGGAAAGGGGGTCGGTGTCTCTTGGTTTAGGATAATAAGCAAGTTTGACTTGTTCATTACTTTGGGTGCATCGTTGTGAGCTGACGCAACTAGTTTTAATGCTTCAAGTATTCCTGTTGCCTTTGATTGTTTTATATTTACTTTTCAAAACACAATGACATCAATCTTGACTCAAAATTATTGTAAATTCCAAAATATACATTGCAAAATATTATTAATGTCCACAAATGCGATGAACGGTGATTATAATGACAAGAGGAAAACTATCGGCAATCATTATTGATGATAACAATTGTTGGAGTCTGAAATTCCACTGTACGACTCTACCCATAGAATTCTTGAATATCATTGGGTGTGCTGCAAAACACTTAGTTCTAAATTAGTGTCAATCGGAGTTGAATTTTTATAAGACCAGCGATGCTTTACGGGACAGAATGCTGGCCTATGAAGAAACAACAGGTGACCAAGATGAGTGTAGCGGAAATGAGAATGTTGAGGTGGATGTGGGGTAAGACTAGACGAGATAGGATTAGAAATGAAACAGTCCGCGAGATGGTAGGCGTAGCACCTATAGACGAGAAGTTGAGGGAAAATAGGCTTAGGTGGTTTGGGCATGTCTATCGTAGACCTACGGATGCAATAGTTAAGAGAGCGGATAGGATAGCTTTGCGTAGCAATGCTCCGGGGTGGGGAAGACCCAAATTGACATTAGATGCGGTAGTGCGCAAGGATTTAAGTCTACTAGGGCTAAGTGAGCAAGCAGCACTTGACAGAACTCTTTGGAGGAAAAGGATTCATGTAGCCGACCCCAATTGATTTGGGACATAAGGCTCAGTTTGGTTTGGTTTGGTTTGGTTTGGAGTTGAATTTCTGACGGGCACTTCGATGCTAATTAAGTTAGTATATGAGAAGATGAAAACTAACTTGAAAGGCTAAAGTATGAATGTGCGTGTACCTTAGAGTGAAATGTCCATGAACTGTTTATAGACAACCCATAACAAACTGAGGGGAGCACCGGCCGAAAATACAGCGTCGTGGACTGCAAATCATGGCACTTCTGCTAGTCGAACGGACATGTCTGTGGCATCCCGAATTTGAACATGTTAAACTGACTGTGATGATTGTTTTAAAGGGAAAGTAATCACCATTATCGTATGAAGAAGATCAAATCGTATTGCAAAAATCATTTTATATGAAGGATAACTTTGTATCTACGACCTTATATGATTTGCGGATTGACCATGCGATATTAAATTATTTGTGTCTAATCCTGCACAATTTTATATTTGGTTTCTCAAAATTGAACCAAAACAAATGTGGAGTCTAGAATCCGGTTTAGATTTCTCGAGAGCACCTCGCGAACCCTTTAAATATATCTGCAAAATATTCAACACTAAATTAGTGTCGATCGGAGTTGGGTCTCCGGCGAACATTCCGACGATCAAGTTAGCAGTTAGCAATAGCAAAAGCAATTTGAAAACGTAAGAGTTAGTGAGATCGTGTGTGTACCTGAAGTACGAGTGTCCTTAGAATATTTATAGAGTAAGAGTTCAACTGCTAGCCTGAGGCTCCGATGGGCACTAATTTAGTGCAATTCTTCAATGTTTATGCTTTGCAGCTACACCAACGAGAATAATCATGTTTTTCTCTTTAATTTCTAATATTGTCAGAAAGGCTATGTGTACTGGTATCTTCCATTTGATTTGATTTTGATATCTTCCATTTGATATTAGTTTCCATAAGACCACTAGAGGACGCTGGACACATAACAGTTGAAAAATCCAATAGAAACAAAAACAAAACGTTCATTGTTTAGTAAATGCCCATAAATCCTTCATTTCAAAACAACGAATTAAATGGTATCATTTAAGGAGATGAAAAATATTTATTAAGAAAAAAAAAACTAAAATAGAGTTTATATAGTGGAGTAAAATTTATATTTACTATACACAACTTATATAACAAACTAATTTAATTAGAATGAAAAGCAAAAAAAAAAAAGCAAAAAAATAACAAAATAATTTGACTATAATGACAAAAACAATATGCATGAGATAACAAACTAATTTGGTTACAATGAAAAGCCAAAAAAAATACACATAAAATAACAAACTAATTGATTAAAATGAAAAAAAAAAAAAAAAAAGGGCACCTTCAGTGAACTTATGGAAAGAGGAAGAAGGGGGGTGAATGGGTTTGGAGAAAATATATAAAAGAGAGAGCGGGGAGAAGGGTAAAATGGAGTCTTTAAAAAGTTAGTATGCTTACATCATGAATTTCTCACCGTTCACGGACGGAAACAAACGGGAGAGGGCAAAAAAGATTAGTTTCAAAAGCAGAGGACAACAGTAATATTGTTAGAAGTTGAGGGGAGGTCGGTGATTGTGTCAGAAACCTTAGGAGAGGTATGTGAAATTTACCCCAAAATTAATAATACTTAGAAAATTTTGAACACAAAACCTTAAAAGTGAAGAGCACGTTTAATACTCAGAATGGATTATGACTATAACAGACATAAAGGACAATCATGTCGTCCAATTACTTGCAATTATGTATGTTTTTTGCAGTCGGGACTGAGTGAGGTGAGGAATTGGAGAAGGGATGACTATTCCTCCTTTTAATACCTCAAACCGGCGAATTAGCTAAGACCATCCTGTTGCGATATTGTGTTGTAATTATTTCCTATTGTAAGATAATATTCTTTCCTAGTTTAGAGATATTATTCTGCTAAAGATGATTCTCGAGAATCTATGAGAGATTCTAGGAATTGATTCTTATGTATCCTAGTTAGTTTAGGATATGTATCCTAGTTAGTTTAGGATTAAGATTATGTATCCTAATCTCTATCTCTATCTCCATCTCTATAAATATGTACATGTGCAGATTACAGATTGATTATGAATGAAAATATTCTTCTCTGATTTTCAAGTTGGTATCAGAGCCACGAAACCCTAAATCATTCTTCTTTGAATCCTTTTATTTTTCTTCTTCTTCTTCTTTGAATCCTTAAACCATGAACAAGTCAGATTCTGAAATATCTGGCACCAAATCATCATACAAATGCACTCATTGTGATCAAACTAGTCATACAAAAAGTCGATGCTATGAACTTGTGGGGTATCCGGAATGGTGGGATCATAGCCGTGATTCCCGAAAGAAGAATTCCAAGAAGGCCTCTACTGCTGCAATTGTTGAAACAAAGACAGAGGATGACAGCGGTGAAAAGTTCTCGGTATTGGCAACAGCGGCAAGTAATGGTGGTAAGGTTTTAAATATTTCTACACCTGTTTCTAATAGTGCATGGATAATTGAT